>JAFEMH010000379.1:0-600000 GCA_022495995.1 Adenophora triphylla var. japonica
CATTACGAACACATCGGAACATGCTTATACCACTCTAAGTCTCGCTTTGAGTCAAGAAGTAGAAATCCACCATTTCGTCATGTTTCGTTAAGTTTTGACTAACCACCGTTAGTTTGGGACTAAAGCTGCATACGAGATAACGAGGAAAGGACAAAGCGTCCGCGGGAGCAATATCTCGCCGCGAGATGGCGTGTCTCGCGCGAGATATCTCCCCTACTTGCCGGATTAGCGAGACGAGTTCCTCGTCGATTTCAACCTCTTTTCGGGATAAAACTTTATCTCTCCGGCCAACCAATAGAATTTGGAGTGTGGAATCATCTTGAAGTGTTTGATCTCATCTTGACACTTCCCCAACCCCTATAAATACTTGGTGACTTCCAAGGTTCAAGAGGTCCAAGAATTTTCACAACACACACATTTTGTTGGTTTCTCTCCTTGAAAGAATCCTACAAAATCACCCTAAAAACTCACCTCATAGTTTGTTTGTCAACCTTGTTGATAAGCAAACATCAAGCTCAAGTCGAGGATCGAGAGCGAAGCTCTGTCCGTGTCAAGAGTCGATTCTAAACTTGAGTCGAAACTACTGCCCAAATCACCTCACGCAAGGTAACCCCTAAATCCCCTTTCTAATTGATTGTTAGAGTGGTATAAGTCCATAGAATCTAGGATCGGCCTAGAGCCTCTCCAAATCATGGAGACGGTCTCGAAGCAATCGATCCTACATTCCGTTAACCCGTTAAATGGACCTTTGTTTATAATATTTAAAATCTTTTTCTCTTCTTTTGAAAACCTCTCTTTTCTTTAGCAAGACCGATCTCGGATTGGGTGAAATGGATGCTCCTTGACCTACCCATTTCATAACCTAAGCCCCGAACCCAAATCTCTTTCAAAATGGTTTTCCTATTTTCTCCAATCGAATAATATAGGTGGTGACTCAAAAAAAAGATAAAATTCTTTTCTCACAACGCTACGGTGGCGACTCATTGGGGACTTAAAATTAAGAGGCTTAAACTTGCGTCAAAATTTAAAGAGAGGTTTTCAAAATTTTTGTAAATTCGAATTTTTGCTCTCGAGATGAGGCATATCTCGCGGCGAGTATCATATCTCGCGCGAGATATTGCTTCGGCAATCTGGTTGTTTTACGGTTTCTCCCGTTTGTCTCATAGTCCAAGACGAGAGCCGAACATGCAAGGGGATCCCGAATTCATTATCTGCAGAGTTCCCGCATCTTAAGGCCTCCCTTAAGGTGTAGAACTCGAACCTTCGTTTCCTTTAAATAATTGATTATTATTTATAAGCTGCGTGCGATTGGGTTTTATTTAATTAAAGTCCGGTCCATTGGGGATTCGGGAGTTGTAAATTGAATTATTTATCTCTCTTTTTCTCTCTTTATGTGGAACTACGATGGCCTGAGTCTTCCTAATTTGGAAGAAACGTAGGCAACCACTTGGTGCGGCCACTATCTGTTTTCCTTTTGTTTTTTCAAAAAAAAAACTCTCTATTTTACTCTATCACCTAGATTGACTATCACACACACGCACTCATATTATAACTGTCATTGCCTTTGCATACCCTCTATAAACCCGGGACCCGCTAAGGACGGATGACGGTAACCACCTAGTCGCCGGTCTCTCAGTTGGACAATCCCACTCCGCGTATTCAATCCACTTAGATTGTCATATCGCGGGAGCCTAGCCTTCCCGGCCACACGCCCGCTACATTCTCATGTAGATTGACCTTTTTAGGATCACTCAGTGGCCGGTCGGTTTTGACTAGGTGATCTTTTCTTGTTTTTGACCAAAACAAAGCCATGCAAAATTGACAATAAAGAAGGTTTCAGAAAAGTCCCTTCGGAAAAAGTCCCTTCGGAATGACCCTTTCGGATGTCCCTTTGGAAAAAATACATATATGTATAATCCTTCGAAAAACGATCTTACATGGCTTTGTTTTACAAAAATCGGATTGATTGCTTAGTCGTTAAGTTCGATAAAGGCCTTAGAAACCCCTCAAAACGGACTTTCCGTTCCGACCAAAAATTAGGTCTAAATAAAATCGACTTTCCGTGTGGTTATCTCGCGCGGGACAACATATCTCGCGCGGGATAATGCTTGTTTGCTGAATTTGAGCTGAGCCATTTTGAGCACACTTCCAGGCTCGTTGGGGCTAGATCACGATATCTGCATCTCTTACGTCGGTTTTCGAAGCTACTCAACTCCAAGACTCCCAACACAATGTCTCCGGAAAGCACGTCATGACCAAGGAATGCCTTGAACAACACACTTTGCAAGACTTGACCAAAGGCCCTTGTCGGCGAAATGGAGCATGTTGAGGGTTGGAGAGAAGCCTTTGATTTGCCTTCTACCCGCATTGCTAGGGATTTCCGAAAGATGGAGAGTGACTCAGACGGTGGGCGTCGTCCGTGCAAGAGGAGCTAAGTGACATCAAAACCCAACTTGCCAAAGCCACTGCTGACAAATTAATGACAATGACTCGTGGCATCACATGGAAGAATCCATCAAGTGAAAAGACAAAGATGCTTTGATTGAAGAGCTTGAGGAAGTCGAAGTGAACTCGAGACCATGACCCAAAGTGCATCAACCTTGAAGCCCACATTGAAGATGACATTGATGAGAGGGTCAAGTTTTTCCTCAATACTCTCTACCGTGACCTCAAAGAGCAAATGGAGGAAGAATACCAGTCTCGCCACAACGTCTTCGTGCAACACTATGAGAACCACATTCGAGACCTCCACAATCAAATGGCCAAGCGAAGGAAAGGGAAGGATTTTCACCGACATCGGAAATATCCCTCTCGGTCATCTCTTCGAAGCCTTCACAAGGATGGAAAGATGAAGCCAATGGAAGGATCACATTACCTAAGAGGAAGGCCAAGCCCCAGCACCTCTACTGCTATTACCATCGGTGCCATGGCCACCATACCAACAATTGTTTCAACTTGAAGAACGCAATCCAGACTTGTTACAACGGCCTCATCAAAAAGCTTGCTCCTAGCGGAGCGCCGCCATAAGTTGGAAGAGTTAGAGACATGAGATCTTTTGTGTTTCTTTTCGAGTTATTTACTTTTAGTTGCAAAAGAAACAATTAATAGTCTAGTTTAAGCTTAGTCGGGTACTACTTGCCTAAAGACTTCATTTGTGGGCAAGAGTATCAAGTCTATTTTTCAATAATAGTTAGTCGGTATTTCCCTTTTCAATTCGATTAATTCTTTGAGATTGAGAAAAGCAATGTGAATGTCATAGAAACTTGCAACGAAAATGACTACTCCAAGGCACTTTGGTTTTCAGGAAGCCTTCTGTGCGGAGAATGATGCTAGCAAAAGGGTACTTTCCTGGGTGGGGCTTGGAAAGCACTTACAAGGGATAACGGAACCACCACCGGTCCCGGCCTCACCAAAGCATGGCCTAGGATACATCATCTCCATCCACGATGAAGATGACGAAGAAGAGTGGGGCTTCGCTCAAATCAAGTGGGAAGGAACCACTACCGAGAAAGTGAAATTTGCGACGACCTAAAGCCCAAGAATGGCAACCTCGAAGCCATATCGAAAGACACTCAATGGCTACTTTGTTCGAGAAGGGGAAAGTATTCCCTACTTTATCTTTTGAGAACCATGGGTGACGATAAAGGAAAGCGCCAATAGGGCTTTGAAATCTTTAGCGGCTGTGATGCTTCTCCAAGTGAAAGCAAATCCGTCCCACTAATCCCTAATGATTTGTGGGTCACGAAAGAAATGACAAGTGAATGGGACTTTGTGTTGGGAGAAGACATGCTTTGCGGCAGTTCCAAGACTGTGCGGTTAGAAGACAACCGAGATCCATGCAATATCCGAGGGGACGCTCCAACTACGGCTACACAAGGCGATACGAAATGTGATGAGCCAATTCTAAGGCGGCACGTCAGGAGGACCAGTTGTTGATGAAGACTTCATGATCAAAGAGCTTGGTTGCACTCCCCATCCCCGCGAGGAAGATAGGCCCCGTAGCTTTTACATTAGAAGCGAGGCTCCACCTCAGATGAACTCGCTCAAGAGGAAATCGAGCGGTGGCTGAACATGTATTCCACTTACTTCCTTAATGAAAACTTTGATCTTTAAGTACCACAGAGATTGCTAACATCGTGAATGATGAATTAACTAATAATAATCAATATAACGAACACGTTAATAATGAATCATACGATGAGATAGATCAAGAAAACGAACGAATCTTAAAAGAATTATCTAAGCAAGTAGGTCGTTGTGGAAAGAATGGCCCCATTGACGACGAGGAAATGCAAACGGTTAATCTTGGGACAACGGAAGACCCCGAGAGAAACAAAGATCGGCGGCTTCTTGAGGGGAAGACGAGAGAAACCTTGACACGGCTCCTCGAGAGAATATGTCGACGTCTTTGCTTGGTCCTACAAAGATATGCACAGGTTGAATCGATCGGTTGTAGAGCACAAGATACCTTGCTACCCAACGCCAAGCCGGTCAAGCGAAACTACGCGAGAATCAGCCGGAATGGTCAATGCAAGTGAAAGAAATCATGAAGCTCTTGAATGTAGGGTTCATCAAAGTGATTGAATATCCGGAATGGTTAGCAAACACGGTGCAAGTAGCCAAGTCGAATGGGAAAATACGGGTGCATGTTGATTTCGGAGACTTGAACAAGGCATCCCCCAAAGATGACTTCCCGTTACCGAACATAGACATGTTGGTCGATGCCACTTGCATACGAAGTCAGCTCATTCGTCGACGGTTTCGCGAGGTATAACCAAATCCTCATGGCGAGAGGAAGATCGGCACAAAACGGCATTCACCACGCCTTGGGGAACGTTACGCTACACGGTCATGCCGTTTGGTCTCAAGAACGCTGGGGCTACATACCAAAGAAGCGATCACGACACTATTCCATGACATGATCCACAAGGAAATAGAGGTATATGTGGACGACATGATTATTCACTCAAAAGGGACGAGATGGTCAACACTTGAGAGATCTCGAAAATTCTTCAATCGGCGAGACGGCACAAGATGAGGCTCAACCCCGCCAAATGCTCATTCGGAGTGGTCAAAGGGAAAGTCTTAGGGTACATGGTCACGAGCGTGGCATAGAAGCGAGATCCCGCCAAGATAAAAGCCATTACGAGACATGCCTCCACCCGAACACGAGAAAGAAGTAAAGGGATTCATGGGCGGGCTTGATATATCGATCGATTCATCAATCAGCGGCTACGATGTGCGATCCTATCTTCAAGTTACTTAAGAAAAACGCACCTCAAGAATGGACCGAAGAATGTCAAGAAGCATTCGAGGAAGTTAAGCGCTACTTGACTTCCCCACCTATTACGGTTCCACCGCACAAGGAGAAGCCCTTGAAGTTATACCTCACGATTCTGAGACAACGCATTAGGGGCTATGCTCGCTCAAGAACAGCCCGGCCTCCCACACGAGAGAATGCCATCTATTTCGTCGGCCGCGAGATTCCAAGGCGGCGAAATCAACTACTCTCCACTCGACAAATCTGTCTTTGCTCTTGTTTGGGTATCCACAAAGGCTAAAGCACTATATGGAAGCCTTCGGTCCGCCTCATTGCAAAAATGGATCCACTGAAATATATCCTAGACAAATCAAATTTGTCTTCGAGGCGGCAAATGGTACTTCATGCTCGCGGGATATGACATCACTTACGTCACTCGAAATCCGTCGGGGAGTGTATTCGCGGATCGGTTGGCCGAATTTCCTTGCGACGAAGTGAAGGGGAAGACCCGCGATTCCACTTGATGAGGACATCATGAGTATAGAAGAAGAAAATAAGTGGCAATTATTTTTCGATGGCGCGGCAAACATGAGAGGGTTCGGCATTGGAATGTTATTAGTAGACCACTAACGACATCTACACTCCACTGGCAATACGTCTTGACTTTGACGCCACCAACAACATCACGAGAATACGAGGCTTGCATAGCGGGACTTGAGGCAGCTCTAGAACGCAACGTGACCGAACTCGAGGTATTCGGGGATTCCCAATTGATCATCAATCGGACATTGAAGAAGTGGAGGGTCCAAGATCCAACCCTTGAAAGATACAATGCCCATCTCCAAGAGTTGGTGCAACAATTCCAAGATGTCTCGTTCCACTACCTCCCCAGAGACAAAAATCGGTTTCTTGCGGACGCATTGGCCACACTTGCCTCATTGGTCGAAATCCCTAAAGGAAGCGGTCAAACCCTTCAAAATAACACGACGCGCAACTCCTGCATCTCTTGCGCCGTTATAGATCTCCACATTTGCAAAGACAAATGGTTATCCGAATGTGCCCTTTGTTGGGAACTCAGAAGAGAAACCATGGTACCATGACATTTGGCATTTCATCCTAGATGGAACCATCCCACACAGACAGACCCAAAGACTCGAGATCGCCCTTAAGAGGTTGGCCGCTAATTACGTCATCACACGGCGCGCCTATTCAAGAAACATTCCCAAGGGAACCTCCTTTGTGCCACCGAGGAAGAGGCCCAAGAAATCATGGACCATGTTCATCGGGGCATATGTGGAACCCACATGAGCGGAAATATGCTCGCCAAAAAGATCATCGAGACAAGGGTATTTTTGGGCGACCATGGAAGCCAACTACCAAAATGGTCAGAAGTGCCACAAGTGTCGGATACACGCCAATCTTCGGCATGCACCGCCTTCCTTGCTTTGTACCACTATGACTTCTCCTTGGCCGTTCTCTACATGGGGGATAGACGTGATTGGAAAGGTCACACCCATAGGAGCCAACGGACAACGCTTCGTCCTAGTAGCCATCGACTACTTCACTAAGTGGAGTTGAGGCCGCCTCCTACAAAGTTTTGAATGCCGGAAAGGTTGCGAGTTCATCAAGCACAACATCATCTGCAGGTATGGGGTTCCGCAAGAGATGATATCCAGATAATGGGTCCCACTTCGAGAAGGAAACCGATCGCCTACTAACCGAATACAAAATCACAAGGCACAAGTCGTCTCCTTACGGACCTCAAACGAACGGAGCGGTTGAAGCCGCGAACAAAACAATCGAGACTATCATCGGAAAAATGGCAGTCACTTAGGAAAAGATTGGCCCGACAAGCTACCATTCGCACTATGGGGATACCGCACTTCGGTCCGAACGGCTACAGGAGAGACTCCTACGCCCTCACATTCGGAATGGAGGCTGTCTTACCGATAGAATTGGAAATACCGTCACTACGGGTTCTCCTAGAAAACCAAGTGAACGAGGTCGGCGGCTAGGAAGCGGATACGAAGAGTTGGCCCTGTTGGACGAAAGAAGGTTGAAAACGGCCCGAACATACTCAAGCTTACCAAAGAAGAATGGCAAGAGCTTTCAACAAAGGTCAAGACGAGGAACATCTGAGTAGGTGACCTGGTTCTCCGTGAGCACCGTCCTGGACCTTTCAACCCGCTAGGCAAGTGGGGACCAAGATGGATAGGACCCTACATTGTGAAGAAGATATTCTCTGGGGGAGCCCTTCAGCTGGTAGACTTAGACGGAGATCAACTACCGAAGCCGGTCAACATGGACAAGCTCAAGAAGTACTTCGCGTGACTTGCCCTCCTCAAAAAGGAATCGCTCGCTAGGTTGAAAATCCCGGAAAGGACAGCCTAGGCAAAAATTAGAGCTAGCACAAGAAAAGAAGCCCGCTAGATTGAAAACCCGAAAGGGCGGTCTAGGCAAAAGAAAGGGTGTGCATATAAAAAAGAAAAAAAGAAAAAAAGAGGCTTATCTCGCGCGAGATTACCCCTCGGCACGGAGCCGTATTTTGTCCTTTTCTCAAAAATGAACTACGTTAGACCTGAGCCTCTTATTTAATTGCTGTAAAAGAGGAACGTAGGCAGCCTTCGGGTTCGGTCTAATCAAATAAATGAATCTACTTTTGTCCTTTATTAATCGAATGCATTTTCATTAATGACAAAAGGGAAATCCTAACCACAACGACTAATTTGCTAAGCTAACAAACTCGAAAAAAAAAATACTAATAAAAGCAAAACAATTGATCTATCAAAGCAATCTCTTGGTACTCCTAAAGATCTAGCCTTTCATTGACTTGGTAGGCCGGCGGACATGATCTCCACCGTCGTCGTGATCCTCCTTGCGCTTTGAGCCCCCGAAGTGCAGCATCCTCGAGGCGATCAAAAACAGAGTCAAGACGATCAAAAACAGATCCTGAGAGCCTATTGAAGACATGGGGCCTATCTAAAGCTTGCGTCTTTCCAGGCATCCCCTTGCTTCGCCTCTCGTACCAATCCCCATCGAGAAAATCCTGAGTTGGATCAGTTCGCACATTAGCAGGATCAGACTGAGCCTCGCTCCTTCGCAAAATACTGCTAGCTACAAAAGAATCTCCTAGCAGTGAAAGCCGCAGATCATCAATCTTCTCTGCACTAGGGTGACCGGTATGAAGAAACCAATCCAAGTACTTATCAGACAAGAAGATACTTGCATTAAAAGTCCGAAGGTTCGACCAGCGATCCCGACTAGTTCCTTCACCCCATGCTTGAGCTAGCACCTGCGCAAACTCTACACCAATATAAGACACTTCACGAGAAGCTCCTTCGAAAAGATAAGTGTCCTGCTGCTGACCGAGCTGACGGAGCACCCGCTTGGGGAAATAAAAGGAGGAATCGCGCAAACCCGGAAGAACAACCCTGTCAAAACCCTTGGTATTGGCAACATACTTGTTCAACCTCCAATAAGGTGGACACCAAAGAATGTCAGCAGTTTCGGTCTTCGCAATCAACTCAGCCCATTCATCCACTGAAAGATCCTTGATCAATAACTTTCGCATATGATATGTAAAGGGGAATATTCCAATGGGGGACCCACCAACTTGAGATGCTCCCTAAGCCAAATAGTCAACAGAAGAGGACTCCCTTGAGTCATGACACCGGTCCTATGCAGCTCGTCAAGACCATGCAGGGTCTCACCCAAGATTAGCGGAATAATGTTCCTAGAACGTTTTCTAGCCTGCAGAACAATTTCCACAAGTTGGGAGTCGACCAAGCCGTCCCTACATGTAAATAGAACATCTCCGAAAAGGAAAAGAGCCAGAAAGTTCCGTTTATAGACATGAAAAGCGTCATCATCTGAATCACCGCTGAAGCGTCCCGGAAAAGAGGAGCAATCAACCCACTTGCGGTGAACCAACTCATAGCAAGTATCAAGGGGGATCCCTAACAATTCATTCAAAGCTTCCGAATGATTCCTATTGTACTTAGGAACAAAGAATCTCACCGGCCGAAAGGCATATCCAAGATAATGGCAAATTCCTCCACAGTAGGCACCATCTCATTCAAAGAAAAATTGAAAAGATGAATAGAGGGATCCCAAAATCGAACAGCACCCTGCAAGAGATTCCAATCCGGTTGGAGGTTCTTCAAGGTAAAAAGGATTCTGAATACGAATTCTGCAATAAACCTATTGCGAGACCGGTTGCGAAACGACCTCACAAAATCCCTTGATGCTTGCTTGAAAGATGCAATCACTTCAGACTACAGAGAAAAATCATCGACAATCATGGACGTTGGGGCAATCTCCTTGGAAGCCATGGATCGTAGGGTTGAAGAAGAAGACAAGAATTTCACCCTAATAGAATATCTCTAGAGTTTGTAAGGCTAGAATAAGGTATTTGGCCGGACTACAGGGTGATTTTATAGGGAAAACTGACAAAATCCTATTCAGAAAAGAAGAGATCTCTGCCTGACTAGCGTGTCTCGTGCGAGACACCTTATCTCGCGCGAGATATTGCTACGACAAAACAGCAACATTTCTGCTCAAACAACAATCTAGCCCCGACTTGACGAAGCAAGTCTCGAAAAACCTGTGTGTACAGTTCATAACATGCAGTAAAAACACCAAGATGAGGGCTCAAAATTGTGGCCTATCGGCCATTCCATTCCATTTCCAAAAACATGGAAAGTCGAGAAAGTTAATTAACTAACTAATTAGACCTAGGATCAGGGGTTAAGAAAAACCATTGTTTGTGCTACCTACTTGTTCCTAACTGTACCAAAAGAAAAGAAAAATTATTTTCGGGGCCCACCCTAGCCAATATATACAAATCAAGCCAGTAAATCAAATAAAGAGAAAAGGGAGGGGTCACGCCATCAAATCACCCGAGCCGCCGGCACCTCCGCCATCACCGCCACGAGGGCTGCCATCCCTCCTTGATCTCTTGGCTCCGCAAGTAGGGGTCACCGCCGAGGCAACTGTCGAGGCCTCCAAAAAAGCCTTGTGGAAATGCCTCTCGGGCGTGTCCGACACTGCAGCCATCACCCGCCATCTTGGTCGCGCCCACGGTTGTAATTCGGCCGCGGACGTAGTGACTCGACAACAAGAGAAAAAAATGCTCGAAGAAGTCGGACATATACACTTATATGGACGAATACGAGATATGATATGAACGTAAACATACCGAAGAGACGTCACCGAGACGGTAGCCCTCTGAATCGATCAAGAGCTTCGGGATGTGCCCCACCATCGTGCATGCTCCCCATCATATGCACGCAGTCAGAGGACCGGAAATCCGGGGCAAATCTGGCATAGAACCCGGCGGCACAGGATGCTGAGGACCCCGACCCTAACCTACACGTGTCCCGAGGCAGGAGCGTCCTCAAACTAACCCAAGCTCTCCTAATTTTTAAAAAACTTTGATTCCATCTCCAAAACTTAAACACAACCATTTCAAAGTAACTCTACTCCTTCCACGCTGGAGGGAGAGTTAACCAACCACGAAAATAATAAACGGTTTTAGTTACAAAAGATATCGAATATAGTATGAAATTAAAGTTTATGAATACAACCCTTTAAAAGAATTATGCTAACAAACACTTTCTACACCAATCTAACATAACCCGACAATTCCCAAAATACCACTTCTAAACTCCTTTCCGCCCTTACTTGGTCGGTCCACCGTCTCGGAATCTAAAACACGTAAAGGGAGAGGGTGAGAATAAATCTCAATGAGCTATTATGAATGCCAATATGCCATATAAGATGCAACACATCAAAAGACATATCCACATAACCCGAGAGGCTCCACTGCCGCCAACCGTCCACATACGGGTTGGAAACAACGACCATCTCAAAGCATGAATATATCACAAACACATAAGCACGATAAAGTAAACACTTAGAAGGATACCGAGCCAAGGTTTCATCTCCAAAAGGATATACACAAACCGAGCAAAGAATAATAAGAAGCGGTTTCGGAACCATGAACAATAACAAAGCATTAGGGATTCTCGACACACGAGTCATATCCCCGGTGAAACTAGACCATCTACCTCAAAAGGAGATGCTAGCCCACAAATCCCACACAAGGGGACAATTGGGTTACCAATGTATGAATTATAATGAACTTGGCTAGATGCCATTATAATCCCATACATTGTCCAACAAACAATTAAATCAATACCAAATGGATTTACATAACTAAGCACGGTAATAACATACTTGCTTAACCAAACATTGTATGATCCAAAGTAGGGATACATACCACAACAAAGCATATCATGAAGATAGCAATACTATATCAAGTATTCAACATATTAGCACAACGGCTATAAATCTTTGTATCAACATGCACAGTTTAGGAATTCCAAAGTAGGGAATCCTACAACAATATCATAACGACGTAAATACTATAACAAGTATTCAACATTATCAAGCACATAATAGATACTTGAATACAATCCACAAAAAGGGATAACAATATATCAACATGGTAAATATACTCATGTCCAACCAATATCATAGTGCAACAATAAATCAACACACTATGCATAATATAAATTCAATGTATATGAACTCAAAGTAAGGCAAGGAAATACCATCAATCCATCCTACAAGGTCTTTATACAATAATACAAGGCCTCTATGAAGATCCAAGTTCAATTTACCAAGTTAGAATCATTTCGTTAAGTTACCAAACTAGGTTAACTAGCGCTTTCCAAGCAAATATTTAAAGTACTTCCCCAATTCCATTTTGATCACTTAGGATGTCAATGTGTAGCCAAAGTATTCTACTTTTAATCTAGGTTAAAGAGATTCCATTTTGGTTCGAGTTTGATTAGGTTTGAACAACTCTAAACTTGGTTCGGGTCTTGGGCGACCGCCTACACTTCGGGGGCGACCGCCCAAGTGGACCTCAAGAGAATTTATGGTTTCTCGCGCCTGGGCGACCGCTTAACCACTGGGCGACCGCCCAAGTGGACTTCAAGGGAATTTGGACCTCCCGCGCCCGGGCGACCACCCAAGCCCACTTGGGCGACCGCCCAAGCCTCCTCCACTCTTTTGCGCATTTTTAACCCTTTTCAACCTAGGCTTCTTCTTTTCCCTCTACCACGGCTTGATCAAGAACACCCAAGAACACCTTCATCTTACCAAATCCCATTCAAAACATATAAACTCACAACCAAGTAATCCTAGATCATTTATCTCTACCCATTCCACCCATTTCAAACCCTTCTAATGATCTTCCTTGAACCCTAACTTCAACAATGTTCATTTTCAAATCAATCAACTCCCATTTAGGTTTCCAAGCAAGAAATCAACATCATTAAGCCAAGAACAATAATCAAAGAACTCATGAACACATAGGAGAAGGGAATCATAATAACTCACCTTTGGATTTCATAAGGAAATGTTGATCTTTCTAGCTAGATGGCTTCCTCTAGGTCATCCAACTTCAATGGTGCTCTAGGACTTGAATTTTGGTGAAGAAATGCCTTGGATTCAAGCTTGGATGGAGGGAGCTTCAATGGAGGATTCTAAGCTTTCTCTAGGATGAATGTGGTGAATGAAGGAGTAAGGGAGGGGAAGGGAGTAAGAGGAGGTATGGAGGGAGGACACTTGGCAAAGAAGGAGGAACTTCTACAAATTGGCCCCCATGTGGAAATTAGCCAAGGCTTTCACCCAACCCATTTTAATTAATTTAAATCTTTATCCCATTAATTCATCCTCTCATTTAACCTCCCTACATTATTTATCATTTTTCCATTTTTTTATTATTTCTTCAAGTTTCTTTATTTAATGTCTAATATTTTCATAAAAGATTCTAATTTTTACTTCTCACCCAATTTATCTTAATTTAAGAATTTTAAAGACATAATTGAACACATAAAGCTAACATAATATTAAAAGCATATAATTAAATAATTAAAAATGAGTGCCTAGGGTTGGGGTCGTCACACTCACTCCCCCTTAAAGAAAATTCGACCCGAATTTTAAAAGAAGACTTACTTGAATTTTCAAACAACCACGGATATTTCGTCCCGAATTTGACTGTCACTTACCTAACTGATCAACCCGCATCGGTTACAAGTATACATCAAACTTCAATTTCCAAATAGTCTCTTCAATGTTGTGATTCTTCTTTCAAAGAATTTAAATTTCTAATTCCATTAATAATATGATGTTACCACTTAATAATCCAAGCATACTATGCAAATATCAATAACACAAATTTTCCGATCCCAATGAAAATATAAATAATTAAAGTATTACAACTTAGGTCACCAAATACATTACAATATCACATTAAAACTTCAAATACTCTACAATTTGCTACAAGTCGGTCTATAAGCCAAATCACCCACCCTTTCTAAAACTTCAAATGGATTAACAATTTTTGGCGGCAATCTACCTTAGGCCTTTCTTCTCTAACTTCAACCCAACAAATTAGAGATCGATATTTTCTTCCCTAACAACGCCTCATATAGTTTTATCTCAATGTTAGAATGATAACTACTATTATACGCACTTACCACTGGTAACCATTCGTACTATTGACTACTAACATCCATCGCATATGCCCGTAGCCTATTCTCAATAATAAGTAATGATTTCTCAAATTTTCACAAGGTTAAATTTAATGGCCTTCCTACACTCCAAATGGATCTTCCCAAATGAATGAATATCCAATCTTTTTAATACTATGGGGTTTAAACAATCAAACTATCCCCTAACATATGAGAGGACTTTATTAATAACATTTCATCAAGCTATATATATAATCGAGTAGAAAATGTAATTCAATTTTCTATAACAAAATAACATACCCTTCATCACTCCCAATGCAACTAATTCACAAAATCTATAGTGTTAAAACTCTCAAGTTCAACCTAGAACTCTAAATATTTTAATAAGTCTTCTAACGTCAACATTCTATTATCACAATTCAATGTTCCAATTATGTTCGTGACTAGTGACAAATCAATGTTCAAATTGAATGGTTGGCCGCCCCACAACGGAGCCGATCCAACTCCAAAACAAAATCGAGTCTATTGTGACCGACACAATAATAACCCCACATTTATCAAATCATTTCTTGGACCAACACTTGAATACGCTTAATCATTATAAGGAAACTAGGTTGCATTTTTACTTGCTTCGTACGTACTATAACTTTAAAATAACATGTCTTTCGAAATTTTACAACATCTTTCGTAATTCCAAATGATAATATAAAAGAGATCCAAAGAGACCCGAATGGTTTACTTATTTAAAACCGGCCCATACCAGGCCTTAATTAACCAAACCACTCAGAAATTTCAAAGGATTGATAAGCTAACAAAATAGCTCGAGTGATTTAATTATCTACAACCGTCCCATACCAAAGCTGTAGATAGTTAAATTACTCACGTATTTTAATTTACGCGAAAATGGTTTAATGACCTTATCAACTATCCCCGAAGGGCACAATTGCTTACACAGAGGTCCAATATATATATTCCAAAGTTTTAAAACACCTTTAAAACAATTTTAACAAAATATTCTTGATTGACCTCTATTTATAGTGTAGCCACCACTCATACTATTTAGACTTAGTTAATCTCTCTCTAAGAAAACACAATCTCGCAATACTATTTCTATCCCCGATAAATAACACTAAAACAATCATTAAGATTATAACTAGGTAAACCATCCTCAATTCAATAATTCCTCAAGTTGAAAGTTCAACACTTTTATTTAATTTGAGTCATCTATTCACCACCTTTGATATTGGTATTGTACTTAGCAACAACACATTGTAAAACATCTAGTTCCCAATCAAATACCATAATTTCTAAATCGAAAATATAATTGGAACTCACATAGATCAATCATTTCCGAATTTCAATTAAACATTACAGTATAATCTAACTTAACTCTCAATAACCATCAACAAACTCAAAATCCGTACAACGTCAATATCTTTCAAGCATCACACAAATCCCTCATATGATTCACGTAACTAAGTCGAACTATAGTATATAAACCATCCTAAAGTATCCCTGTCTCCCAATAAGATTCATCCCCATTTTCTCAACTAATGATAATCAATTCTCAAAACGAACCCTATACCTATCTTACCAATTTCCGAAGTTGACCCTATAAGTCACCAATAACTACATCTATTATACTTCTTCACATTTACCCTATTTACCTCTCCATAGCTAGTACACAATCCATAAATCAAAACGGCCATACTAGATGTAAATGTTGTCTTAAGTATATCCTTAAAGCAATTTTTCACTGAAATTGTAACACTCCGAAAATTCAACTAATAACCACGAGTATCCTACTAGTTTCTAAAATCATTCATACAAATCGTCAACAAGTGCTAACGAATACTTATTCTTCACGCTTACCTATTTAAGATCTCTATAACCCTTTGATTAACCACCAAGTATCATCTTTTCTAAATACAAAGAACAATTTATCCTTACCGAGAATCGCTAAGATAGTTATCTTCTTTATCAATTAATTTCTTAAGTTGAATCATCGATTCCATCATCCCAATTTGTATACTCTATCTAGGGATCCGAATACCGAAATAGTGACTTATATCCACTCGCCTTCAATACCCCGGCATGATACTCCGATGAAAACCCATTTTTGAAACTCACTTGAAAAGCACCACTTAGTCAACTTATAGGGTGATATTACTTACAAAAATATCTGATTTCCTATTCAATTTAGTAGCAAGAATTCAATCAATCTCTCCTTAGAGAATACTTATAGCACCTAAGGCAAAGATATATTAGTTCCATAAGATCTCTTACTCGCGATAATTTATAACTCATATAATCTCACTTAAACTATCACTTTCAATACTAGTCTTCATATATCTAGTCTCCACCACGAGATACCAATGTATAAATACTCACGCAAATTATACAACCATAAACCACTCTTAATTAGGCCATAGACCAACTCTAAACTAAGAGTTCACCAATTCATTTACCACCGTACATGAGAGAACTCAAGGTTCTTTTGAATCAAGATAACTCACAACTCAAATAACCTTCAAATTCCTTAGGCCATACTTTCGACATTTATGCATATATGATAAAATAGCAATAATGACTCATCCGCCTCTACCACCCCTGAGGTAAATCAAACATAAATAAGGAGACTCGCTTCTTGCGACAGCCCTCCTCGAACACAACATCTACTCAATTAATTCAAAGTTAATATAACGATGATTCACGGATTGGTAACTCGACCAAATCCACCGGCAATACATGCCCACTAAATCACAACTACCAAGATAATTAAGGATGATTCGAGGTACGACCCCATAGAGTAGAACCTCCAAAGACATACGGCAACTCTTAGACCAATTATGCAAATAAAGATGAAAAGTAATGCCACATGAGAACTAATGTACAAGGATTTATAAAAGTATGAACCCTAATTCCCGAGACAGTAAAATACCTCAAATGATGGTGGGGAAATCTATCTTTCCATAACTCACCTTTCCTTGATTCCTTGGTTGATCAAGATCATTTTCGCCTTGAACAAATTCCGCATTAAACTCTCGACGTAAGTTATCGCACACTCTCACTCGCTTAGACTCTACCCGAGAATTCTAACCGAGCTCGATACCAACCGCTGAGGACCCCGACCCGGAACCTACACGTGTCCCGAGCCGGAGCGTCCTCAAACTAACCCAATTCTCCTAATTTTTAAAAACTTTGATTCCATCTCCAAAACTTAAACACAACCATTTCAAAGTAACTCTACTCCTTCCACGTTGGAGGAGAGTTAACCAACCACGAAAATAATAAACGGTTTTAGTTACAAAAGAT
Organism: Adenophora triphylla var. japonica; assembly: GCA_022495995.1. Lineage (NCBI taxonomy): Eukaryota > Viridiplantae > Streptophyta > Magnoliopsida > Asterales > Campanulaceae > Adenophora > Adenophora triphylla. The sequence continues at coordinate 17,119 of JAFEMH010000379.1, forward strand.
ATCGAATATAGTATGAAATTAAAGTTTATGAATACAACCCTTTAAAAGAATTATGCTAACAAACACTTTCTACACCAATCTAACATAACCCGACAATTCCCAAAATACCACTTCTAAACTCCTTTCCGCCCTTACTTGGTCGGTCCACCTGTCTCTAATCTAAAACAAGAAAGGGAGAGGGGTGAGAATAAATCTCAATGAGCTATTATGAATGCAAAGAATATGCCATATAAGATGCAACACATCAAAAGACATATCCACATAACCCGAGAGGCTCGCCGCCAACCGTCCCATACCGGTTGGAAACAACGACCATCTCAAGATGAATATATCACAACACATAAGCACGATAAAGTAACACTTAGAAGGATATCGAGCCAAGGTTTCATCTCCAAAAGGATATACACAACCGAGCAAAGAAGAATAACTGAAGAAGCGGTTCTAACCATGAACAATAACAGCACCATAGGGATTCGACACACAGTCATATCCCCGATGAAACTAGACCATCTACCTCAAAAGGAGATGCTAGCCCACAAATCCCACACAAGGGGGACAATTGGGTTACCAATGTATGAATTATAATGAACTTGGCTCAATGCCATTATAATCCCATACATTGTCCAACAAACAATTAAATCAATACCACTGGATTTACATAACTAAGCTACAGTAATAACATACTTGCTTAACCAAACATTGTATGATCCAAAGTAGGGATACATACCACAACAAAGATATCATGAAGATAGCAATACTATATCAAGTATTCAACATATTAGCACAACGGCTATAAATCTTTGTATCAACATGTACGCTTAGGAATTCCAAAAGTAGGGAATCCTACAACAATATCATAACGACGTAAATACTATAACAAGTATTCAACATTATCAAGCACATAATAGATACTTGAATACAATCCACAAAAAGGGATAACAATATATCAACATGGTAAATATACTCATGTCCAACCAATATCATAAAGTGCAACAATAAATCAACACACTATGCATAATATAACCAATGTATAGCTGAACTCAAAGTAAGGCAAGGAAATACCATCAATCCATCCTACAAGGTCTTTATACAATAATACAAGGCCTCTATGAAGATCCAAGTTCAATTTACCAAGTTAGAATCATTTCGTTAAGTTACCAAACTAGGTTAACTAGCGCTTTCCAAGCAACATTTAAAGTACTTCCCCAATTCCCTTTTGATCACTTAGGATGTCAATGTGTAGCCAAAGTATTCTACTTTAATCTAGGTTAAAGAGATTCCATTTTGGTTCGAGTTTGATTAGGTTTGAACAACTCTAAACTTGGTTCGGTGGTCTTGGGCGACCGCCCTTACACTGGGCGACCGCCCAAGTGGACCTCAAGAGAATTTATGGTTTCGCCGGCAGGCGACCGCCCTTAACCACTTGGGCGACCGCCCAAGTGGACTTCAAGGGAATTTGGATTCTCTCCCGCCACTGGGGCGACCACTCCAAGCCCACTTGGGCGACCGCCCAAGCCTCCTCCACCCCTTTTTGCGCATTTTTAACCCTTTTCAACCTAGTTCTTCTTTCCCTCTACCATGGCTTGATCAAGAACACCCAAGAACACCTTCATCTTACCAAATCCCATTCAAAACATATAAACTCACAACCAAGTAATCCTAGATCATTTATCTCTACCCATTCCACCCATTTCAAACCCTTCTAATGATCTTCCTTGAACCCTAACTTCAACAATGTTCATTTTCAAATCAATCAACTCCCATTTAGGTTTCCAAGCAAGAAATCAACATCATTAAGCCAAGAACAATAATCAAAGAACTCATGAACACATAGGAGAAGGGAATCATAATAACTCACCTTTGGATTTCATAAGGAAATGTTGATCTTTCTAGCTAGATGGCTTCCTCTAGGTCATCCAACTTCAATGGTGCTCTAGGACTTGAATTTTGGTGAAGAAATGCCTTGGATTCAAGCTTGGATGGAGGGAGCTTCAATGGAGGATTCTAAGCTTTCTAGGATGAATGTGGTGAATGAAGGAGAAGGGAGGGGAAGGGAGTAAGAGGAGGTATGGAGGGAGGACACTTGGCAAAGAAGGAGGAACTTCTACAAATTGGCCCCCCATGGGAAATTAGCCAAGGCTTTCACCCAACCCATTTTAATTAATTTAAATCTTTATCCCATTAATTCATCCTCTCATTTAACCTCCCTACATTATTTATCATTTTTCCATTTTTTTATTATTTCTTCAAGTTTCTTTATTTAATGTCTAATATTTTCATAAAAGATTCTAATTTTTACTTCTCACCCAATTTATCTTAATTTAAGAATTTTAAAGACATAATTGAACACATAAAGCTAACATAATATTAAAAGCATATAATTAAATAATTAAAAATGAGTGCCTAGGGTTGGGGTCGTCACATGGGAGGAAGTGCTAGGGGCTGAGGAACCTGAAGCAGAAGCAGAGGCGGAGCCACGAGCATGTGATCGCCTATCCCCCCAGTGAGGGGACCCATCACCGAGGCGTAAAACTCGCATAAGAAGCCCCGGGATCACGCAAGCCGTCGCCGCATCACCCACCAAAAGACATGCATAATCATCCTCTCTGGAATGGAATGGGTGGGATACATCGCCCTGCGGATCCGCCGACACGCTATATGGCAAAGCTACCCCGCCATGCCGCGGAAGACTCCGCTCACCAAGATACATGGTATCTCCCTTCAAAGATGCCGGCATCCTCTCGCATCGCAAGAGCATCCCAAGCACGATGCACCTCCCGCTCCAACAGGGTCTGTGGATAAAGGCCCAGCCTCTCATACTCGAAGGTATCCAACATAGCCCGCGCTCCGCCACCGTCGTGGTCCAATCCCCGGTGCTCCTCCTCATCAACGGTCCGATTCGGGTGGCTCCCACCTCCCGATATCCGGAAACAAAGGGGCCCGACTCTCCAACTCAAACCTATACAAATGAGGACAAGATAGCCCCATATCTCGCACAAAGAAAATGTATCAAATTCAAGATGAAACACAGTATGCAGAGAGTATGCAGACGGAGAATGAAATGTAATCAAAAGGCATACCTCCTGTGCATAAGAATACCCCGACAGGAATCCTTGGTGTTCCTACACGCCTCATCCATGGCGTGGTAGCAAGTGGCCAGCCCCGCCGAGCCCCAATCATATCCGCTCACCTCATCCGTGTTTACCAACAAACGTAATGTAGAAAGATGGGCCGTAGAAGAGTGGTTCGCAAAGATAGTCTCGAAAGAATATACCGAGGGCACCCTCACTGGCCGATCAATGATCGCGTTTGGCTTCTCCAAAGATACTCCTCAATCCGACGTCGGAGGGGTGTCAACTCAAGAAGAAACCCCTTGACCTTGTTAGGGGGAAACCAATCAACCGCTCCACGCACTGGACTCGCAGCTTATAACCCGAAAACTTCTGGGCAGGGATCGCCAATGAACTCTAACCCCGCGATAGCTGTAAAATCGGGCCGGAGTCATAGTCGCTTCCCCGAAGCGCAAATGAACGGTGTGGGTAGTGTCCCATCACCTCTCCCGAATAGCCTGGAGAACTTGGGGGGTCCGCCTAATTCCCCTGAGATTGTCAACAAAAGTCAGAAGACCCGTTTGGGCCACCCTATATCGAACGCCATCAAGGTCCTTGATCTTGTCCCACACCTCCTTAGCCATCTTCGGGCTTCCTCGGCAATTCTTCGTTGACTTATACGACTGCAAAACAGAGGAAAAACAGAGAGGGCAACTTTAGAAATCATCCCATGTCAAAAAATCAATGAAATAGAAGAAATTTTTCATTGGGGCATTTCATCAAACACTTGGCGTGCGCACAAGAAAAGCTTGCCCAAGGGTGCCATTCATGATCCGAATCAACCTCTCCTACAATCCATGATATGTAGGAGGCTCATACACACGCAATGCAAAAACAATCATCCAAAGAAACACACAAAATCGACGCATGCAAAAGGAACCTAGTTCTAGGAATGAACAAGAACAAAAACCATTGATAAAATTTTGAATTCAAGGGAAAGGGAATTCAAACTCAATGCAATGCAAGAATCAAGAGGTGAGGAAGAAATTCTTACCAAGCCCTCCCGAACAGCAGTAGAGATGTGCGCGTGCCTATCAAAGGTGAGATCATCGCGAGGGTAATCCTTCCCTAGCAAATATCTCCCCAAAATCGGATTCGTTTGTTCTTGAGCCATGGATTATGGAGGGAGAAAGGATTGGAAAGTGATTGGGAGGAAGAAACACCAAGCGAATCCACGAAAAATTACGGAAAAAAGGACCTTGGCTCGAGCTAGGGATAGAAATTTTGAGAGGGATGTTTTCAAAATGAGCAAGAGCTGCTGTTTATATGCCCCGACAGTACATATCTCGCGCGGTATATCTTATCTCGCGGCGAGATAAACCTTCTGGAAAGTGACCAAATTGTCCTCGACAATAAGCATCTACGCAACGTCAAAATTCAAAATTTTGACACATTTACCCTTGGAAATGATAAACTAGCAGGGAAACGTGGAAAAACCGGCACCGCAAGTCACGGAACAAGCCAAACGTGACATGCACACGATCGCCCGGTATGGCACCAGTCGCCCGAAAACCGAGTGGTCCAAAGATCAACTCAATCCACATGATTCAGAGCCCAGAAAGATGAATCATCAAATAAAAAGCCCGGTCCAACGCCCAAACAGGTGGATCGTCATCAGAAAATCCCGGTCCAACGCCCAAACAGGTGGATCGTCATCAGAAAAGCCCGGTCTAACGCCCAAACAGGTGGATCGTCATCAGAAAAGCTCGGTCCAACGCCCAAACAGGTGGATCGTCAAACCAAAAGGCCCAGTCCAACGCCCAGACAGGTGGATCGTCGAACCAAAAGCCCGATTCAACGCCCAAATAAGTGAATCGTCATTCCCAACAACAAAAAGCCCGATTCGGAGCCCAGAAAGCCGAATCGTCACAAAACTGACAGGACTCAGGGGACCGGACAGGTAAGCCTTTGTGTTCTAACATAGTTTCCGCAGTTCTGAGCCCGGACGGGGCGAATCTTCGCACGGCGGTATATTCTGAATTGGGTCTTGATTTGATTCCTCAGTATGGATTTGCCTTTTCAAAAATAAAATCTCCTCGATTTTCAAAAAAAATGATTTTCAAAATACCTAAAGCAACCTTTTTGTGTTTTGGAGTCGAACTACGTTTTGGTCTGATTCTCCGATAGAGATACGTAGGCAGCCGTGCGGCATGACCATCCCGATGTTCAGAATGATGTCTTTTCTATCGTCGACATGACTTCTTTCATAAGACATGTCGCCGAGGGGCTCTGTAGACACCCCATTCTGAACACATCGGAACATACTTATACCACTCTAAGTCTCGCTCTGAGTCAAGAAGTAGAAATCCACCATTTCGTCATGTTTCGTTAAGTTTTGACTAACCACCGTTAGTTTGGGACTAAATTGCATACGAGATAACGAGGAAAGGACAAAACTGTCCACAGGAGCAATATCTCGCCGCGAGATGGCGTGTCTCGCGCGAGATATCTTCCCTCTGCAGATTGTAGACGACAGTTCCCTCGTCGATTTCAACCTCTTTTCGGGATAAAACTTTATCTCTCCGGCCAACCAATAGAATCTGGAGTCTGGAATCATCTTGAAGTGTTTGATTTCATCTTCAACACTTCCCCAACCCCTATAAATACTTGGTGACTTCCAAGGTTCAAAGGTCGAAGAATTTTCACAACACACACATTTTGTTGATTTCTCTCCTTGAAAGAATCCTACAAAATCACCCTAAAAACTCACCTCATAGTTTGTTTGTCAACCTTGTTGATAAACAAACATCAAGCTCCAAATCAAGGATCGAGGCGAAGCTCTGTCCGTGTCAAGAGTCGATTCTAAACTTGAGTCGAAACTCTGCCCAAATCACCTCACGCAAGGTAACCCCCTAAATCCCCTTCTAATTGACTGTTAGAGTGGTATAAGTCCATAGAATCTAGGATCGGCCTAGAGCCTCTCCAAATCATGGAGACGGTCTCGAAGCAATCGATCCTACATTCCGTTTAACCCCGTTAAATGGACCTTTGTTTATAATATTTAAAATCGTTTTTCTCTTCTTTTGAAAACCTCTCTTTTCTTTAGCAAGACCGATCTCCGGATTGGGTGAAATGGATGCTCCTTGACCTACCCATTTCATAACCTAAGCCTCGAACCCAAATCTCTTTCAAAATGGTTTTCCTATTTTCTCCAATCGAATAATATAGGTGGCGACTCAAAAACGAAAAGGATAGGGAAAAAACTCCTTCTCTTTTTCCTCACAACGCTACACGACCCCGTTCCGTTTACTTTTTATGTCATTTAACATTCCGGATCGATCGATCCGTCGATTGTCATTTACTTTTCTGTCATTTACAACACCGAGCCGTTTTGGCTCGTCGATCGTCATTTACAACTCCGAGCCGTTTTGGCTCGTCGATCGTCATTTACAATTCCGAGTCGTTTGGCTCGTCGATCGTCATTTACGATTCCGGATCGTTCGATTCCGTTGATACCGCATTTAAATACTGTCATTTACAAGTCCGACCCGTTTGGATCGTGATAGTATTTACTTTTCAAAGTCCGAGTCGCAACCCGATTCGTTGATCGCAAATCATTTAATACGCTTTTTCCCGTAAAAATCGTTAACAATGTAATGCCCAGTTCAAAACCGGAGTTCATCCTTCGAACTCTCTTTCAAAACGCGCGAAATGACGTTTGGCATCCAAACGCTCATCTTCAAACTAAAAGCGGACTTTTGACATTCAAAACCATTTAATACGCTTTTTCCCGTAAAAATCGTTAACAATGACTCGCCCGGTTCAAAAAATCAGAGTTCAACCTTCGAACTCCTTTTTCAAAATGCGCAAAACCGACGTTTGACATTCAAACCCTCTTTTCTTAAAAGTCAACATTTGACACTTAAGATAAAAGGTTAAAATCAGCACTCGTGCCACTTTTCCTAAAACTTCCAAAACCGACGTTTGTCATTCAAATGCTCGTCTTTTCAAACAAAGTCACCTAATCAACGTTTGACATTCAAACCACGATTAAGCTTATCATTCAAGCCCCCATTTCAAAACACACACACACACACGATTTTCGAGAAAGGTAGAAAGACTCGTCATACGAGGCGTTTCGGGTGATCTCGTAATACTATTCCCGAAACGTAACGTGACCTTCGAACTTAACAATCTCTGGTACTCAAAAAGTCTTTTACTCGTTTTTGCTACCAATAAAAATGACCACCGTTTTCAAAGCCTTTTTCTAAGTTTTTGCTACCAATAAAAACGACACCATTTTCACTAAAGCCGTTTCTCAACGTTTGGGCTCAAAATACAAAACCGCGTGGCGACTCCTCTTCCTTCCCGAAAAGCGAGGTCTCAGACACCAACTCTCCGCGAAAAACAACCGCCTTTCGCGTCCGTGCGAAATCCGGGTAATTTCAGTTGGCGACTCCGCTGGGGACAAGGATACTTTTTTAAAACTGCCGTTGTTTTCAAAAAAGCCTTTCGTGGGTCAAACTTTCGTTTACCCTTCCTCGTTTTCGTGTGCATGTGTTACTTTAAACCTCAAACGGTTTTTCAGGGGCATTACATTGTCGTCTTTTCAAAATCATACCATGTTTGTGCATCCCCATCCATGTTTGATTTTCATGCTATCTTTTGAACTGCGCATCAAAATTCTTTAAGACACATTCTGAAAAATCTCTGTTTTACTCAGAAAAAAAAGAATTTTAGTGACCGCACACTACTCGCACTTGCTGCCTCAGTACACTGCACTTCACGTGCACTTGCTGCCTCGGTACACTGCACACTACGACCCGTAACCCGGGATGGCCTTATCATGTGCACCTCGGTTGGTCTGCCAGACACCTTTCGAGGGCGCACGGGGTCGTCCCAAACAGCCCATCCTAGCCCGTGTAAGCCATGCACTCTTTGTGTCACACTATTGTCCAAGACCCCGGTTGGTTTTTGGCTTAGTTCGTGTCATAAAGCCTAAGTGTATGTTTTTTACGCCGGGTTTGTGAGTACCCCGACCCGAACTCATATTTTGGGTCCACTTTAATTGATTTTTGGGCTTACATAATTGCTAAAGAAGCAAAATAAGTCCAATTATCCCACAGCCCATCCAACCAATTGGGCCTGCCAGCCATTCGGCCCAAGTATGTCAAAATGATGTACGATGTCGTCCGACATGGGACAACACTAAGGCGGTTTAACTGCCTCTGTCGGACGACATAGGCCTTCCCATCAGCCTGCCTATAAATACAAGGCATGGCTGGTCATTTTGAGGGACTTGGAGAGAGGATAGGGAGGATATCAGCATAATAGGGGAAACTCTGCACAAATAGAGTCTCTCTCTCTCTCATACACACTCACCTCCCTCCTCACACACACACATACACCAAGGCCAAGACCCAAAGAAACCCTCTTTGTTGGAGTGTTGAAGGGGTGGACACCATACTACTGGTGATCTTACCTTGCGGACTACAATAGGTAGTCACTAAACCTTTCTCTCTCTTTAAATAACTCTTCCATACATTTATACTACCTTGCATGCTTACTTGCTTTAATATTATGTAGAAATTGGGATTTTTGCATGATAAAGGTGGTGGAGAAGTGAATCTTCAATGTTCACTTCTCCCCACCTCAGATCTGGACATTAGGTGGCATTAACATCAATAAAGTTTATATCTTTGCTCATTTACATTGAGTTAGGAGGTTATGGCTACTTCAAAGTGGCCATAAACATGTGCTTTATCACATTTGGCCACTAAAGCCATGTGATCCTCTCATAATACTCACATAATACTATTATATTACTGTTTACAGTTAATAAAGGTGCTTGGTTTGCCTTGAGAACAAAGGAGGAATCAAACAGACTGAAGGGCACTCATATAGGCCACTCCTGTCGGACGACACAGGACTCTCTGGAGATCCTGTGTCATACGACATAGAGCTCCCAGAAGACTATAAAGTCTTTCTTGGACTTCAGATCTGTCAGATTTATCCCCCTTAGTAACTCAATGCTTACCTAAGCATTTTTTTTTTGCTCATGAGCCACTATTTGGGTGCCTAAGGTCTGTTTGGGTACTATCTACTTAATGAAGGCGGTTTGCCACATGACATAGACGACTTCGGATGTTCTATGTCATATGACATCCGTATCATTAAAAGTCAATCATGACTTTGTCTACTCCAATCAACCCCCAAACTGGGCTTAGACCTTCAAATAGTGTCTTCAATGGGAGAAATAAATGTTATTCCAGTTCCAGAATAGCTTGGTCATTGTAAAAGGCAATCTGACCATGAAGCTTCATGTCGTCCGACATCCCCTTCATGGGAAGTCCTGTGTCGGACGACACAGAGCTCCCTGAGCAGATTGTCTTAACCTTCTGCCTTGTTATGAAAATCATAATATGTAAAGGGTGTGGCCCCCTGTCATGGCTCACAAGTTGTATCCAGTCTTTACGTCATCAATGAAATGCCAAGTTTGCATGCCTAGCTTGTCGACACATATTGCACACACACTTTGAATGTATATAATTGTCCAATGTTGATTGAAAGTCTCGAAAGAGGCGTGTTGGGTGAACTCTCTAGTTCTTCCCAAACACGTAACCAGACTCCCGAACCCAAAATTCTCTTAAAAATAGGTTTTTCAATGTTTTCCTTTAAAAATGGCGTGGCGACTCCCAAAGACCGAAATTTCCAAAACTTATCATATCATTACAAATACCAAATGATATTACCAAATTTTTTCGGGCGAGCGTTCATTCAGTGGCGACTCCGCTGGGGACTTACATTGGAAAACTTTTGTTTTTTTTTAAAACAAAAAAAAATGAAGACGATACTTGGTATATAGGTGGAAACCACTAACCTTCCTGTATCGCTCCCTAACCCCGGGCTTGAGATAAATGGTGGTCTAACAATCCCACGTACCTGTATCATTCTTCTATTTTCTAAAAAAGAGAATTTTTTTTCTTAAGAGAGTCTAACTTTCTTTAAGTCAACTCGGACAATTTCTACATTCTCCTTGTGTGTGCATTTGTGTCATTTTGTGTGCTCATGTGAGCCTTGCCATGCTCTATGTGCTTTGGCGTGTGGTACCTTTGGGAGCCGGGGCTTCCCCTTTGCTATTTGCTCTTCCCGCTGATCAGAACAGGGCAGGATGACGCTGGACTACAGCTACTGGTAAAATCTGACATTTGGGGCAGTCCCCTTTTGTCATGCTTTGACTCATTCTCTTGTTTTTTCCTTTGCATATTGCATAAAAAAAAATCTTTTACAAAAAAGCAAAAAAAATATTTTCCTAGAAAAATACCTTCACACTACTCGCACGCTACCCGCACATAGAGTTAGAACCCGGGAGTGTAACGACGACATCACGGAAAGTGACGTGTTTCGCTAACGCTTGAGGGCCTAAAGTCCTCCTAGCCTGTGAGTCAGCCAACACTTGTCTGTGACACACTTTCTACCGTGACCGGTTGGTTTTTGGCCAATACTTTTCAAAACATTTTCTAAACTCGGTTTTCAAAATTTTCTCACAAAGTCCGAGTCATGCTTCGTCTCCAAAAATCTTGGCATACTCTCCCTCCTTATGTCGAAATTACGACATAACTCGACGTTAGTACATGTCAAAGTCTTGGCATATCTCGACGAAGGTACATATCGATTTCTCGACTTGGCTTCGTAAGAAGTCATGACGCGTTTTCGACATGTGTCAACGCGAGACCATGTCGAATTCTTGACGCATACTAACGAGAATTATGCCGAAATTTCGCCGCTAAGCGACAAGAGTACATGCCAAATTTTCAACTCGAAAAGAGGAGAGGTCATGCCCAATTCTTCTAGGGTTTTACCTGCAAATTGCGGCCTCGACCTTCTCTCCTCCCGAGTTTAGACATTGACTTGGACTTGGTTTTGAAAACCCCGAGTTTGACTTTTTTTGGCTCGTATGCCCATAGGTTCGTTCTCCCTTTCGATTGATGGGTTCCACGTGCCCTATAGTACCTCTACCGGGATTGTCCGTCCCGGAGGTGCAATACAGGTGGAATACAGGGGGTCTATAGACGTAGTGATGGAACCCACTGATCCAGGAATAGCGTAGAATGCGAAAAAGAAGGTGTCCCCCTTTTCCAACCATTCCTAGGATCAATAAAAATCATTTTTATAAACAAAAAAAAATATATAAAAAAAAAGAGAGCATATGCATGAGTCCGTCCTAAGCCTATCCTTTCCCCCACCTAAAACCGTTCTCTCCCCCTTTCAGCGAGCAAGTATTGGGTAAGAGTTTCGGGCGGTCGATTAATCAGTTTCTCTCCAGTCAGGGGTTCGTTTCCAGCAGTCTCAGATAAACCGTAAAATCGTCAGCTTCAACATTCCAGTGTTAAGAAGGGCCAATATGGTAGTCAACCGTGCTGGTAACCAGATGCCAGGTGGGGCTCCCCCAGCTCAACCCATACCTCACATCTGGTATGATGTGTGTGACTGTGAAGATTGTTTGGAAGATGAATATCAGGACTGGATCAATGAAGATGCTCCTTCAAGAAAGAAGAAGAAGAGGAAGTCCATGCAACAGAAATTGAAGGAGGGATACGAAGCTGGAGACAAGAGTGTGGGAATTTTAGGCGAACCTTCAGGCAAATTTGACTATTACGTCAGTTACCCCAAAAGGCCCACCAGGGAAGCGGTCAGCCAAAATGAAGTCCAGCCCAACCCTCTCATCGTCATTGGTCCACTCGGGATAAAGAGTTCGGAGTCTATCGCCACTGCAAAGTCCGACAAAAGGCCGGTTGATTTGGAGGCAGAACATAAGACTCCCATGGAATACAGAGTTAACCAAAGCAGAACCAAGGTATCTCTCGAGGAAAACTTTGTCAACGTCATCCAGGTTAACCCTCCTTATGGCCGCACAGATAAGGTTGTGATCAGTAAGGAGGAGATGACTTATTCGCGGGGTATTGACAAGATGAGCCAGACCCCTCAGCCAATAAGTCCGTTTGTCATGAACGAACTAGCCAAGGGATTGCATCAGGTTTCTCTAACCCCCCGCACCGTCTTCTCAAAATATCGGCTTACCAATGATTTCCGACAAGTTCCCCGGTCGGCCTGAAGCCTCCAGTTTTCTGAAAAACAATAGCAGGAGAAAGCAAAAGTCCAACCCATGTCGAAAGCTTCGAGTCAAATAAGTAGAGTAGGGTCAAGAGTCAGTCAAGGATCTTCGAATCCCAGTCCTCAGAGTCTTTTGTTATTGAGTTCGAGTCTCTAGATAGGTCTGATACTCTCACGGCTGATGATAATCACCGTGTCTTTAACTCTGTCTTCCCTTTTGCATTGAATGAAATGGTTGACCTTTCTGCGTATCCCTTAATTGCCACCTTAACAAATGATAAGTTAACTAAGACAAATCTTAATGACTTAAAAGTGGTTAATAATGATTCATTTGAAGAGGACACAGACCTTTTAGATGAAAACTTTTTAAAAGATAATATAAAGCAGGTTTTTGACCGAGACGACAATCGGGCCCAAGCTGCTGATAAGTGACTATTATATAGTCATTTATCCTTAGTTTTATATACTTTTTATTGCATAAAACATCATTTCTCATTTCATTTCATATACTTTTTAGTTCCTTTTCCATATTTTCTAGATTTTACGCTTTTGGTATATTTCTTGCATTTAAAGACAGGTTTTAGGTTCATTTTTATCAAAAGGATACTTGGACACTTCAAGGCAAAAGACATGGAAGAGCACCAACCAAATCAAGCACACAAAGCTAAATTTCAGAAGGAGCGGCCGTGCAGCCAAAATGGAGCGGCCGTGCACTTGGCCTTTTTCAGGCCATTTGTGGTCCTAAAATATAGAGTGGCCGTGTCTTGAAGAGGGAGCGTCCGTGTCATTATATGGAGCGGCCGTGCAGCTTGGACAGGAGCGGCCGTGCGAAGTGTCAAGACTCAAATTCAAATCTGGCGCCAAGGGTCACACGGCCGTGCAACTTCCTTGACGCGGCCGTGCAAAATGCGACTGCAGACGTAAAGGCACCTTTTGATGGCACCCGATTGAAGAGTCTCCTCCCTTTTATAAATAGGACCCTAGTGATCAGTCTTAGACACGAATTATTAGAGAGAAATCACTGATATTAGATAGATAGAAAGTACAAACACTTATGACAACAATTTTCCAAAGGAATTTGAAGATCAAAGTCATTGTTTTTGTTCTTGGAGTTACTTTGGAGGAAATAAAAGTGAAGCATTATTCTCAGCACTTGCCTTCTACATTCATAAGTATTTCTTACTCAATCCTTTATTATTGCTTATACTTTATAAATGGCTCGTGAGTAATCCCCCTTATTCTTGGGGTTGGAAACTCAAAAGCATACTTATTCATCATCTTAAAATGTTTAGTCTTGTCTTCTTCCTTCATCTAAACAATTTCTTTATATTATTCTCTAAATGCCTTACATTTTGGAGATGTCCAATTTGTATGATTCAGTCAATTGAGAGAAGTACCTAGCGGAGAATCTCGATTGACGGAACCATATAAAGAAACTAGGTTTCATTGATCACGAGAGTAGTTCAATGGCCTAGGGATGTTCCTTTAATGGAAAGTATGTTGACTCTCGTCCTTAATGGATTCTTACTAATTATGGTCAGCTAGAGATAAGCCGGAACGCCCGTTTGTGACATGGCAGGAATAACGTAAACGGAAATCTCAAACAGTTAGGACATAATTAGTGAAGAATACAAACGCTACTGTCTTAGCCCGAAGTAGCGTAGGCTTAACATACCATCCTTGCTTTTTATGAAAACCTTTTATCTCTAAGACAATGACGATTTGATGAATAAGATTATGTGTATGATTTCCAATCCCGAGAATGCTTCATTTTATAAGAATTTAATCAAAGTACTTTCTGTTTATGATTCTCTCTATTTTTCTAAAAACAAATTTTATCTCCCCCCAATCCTTTTTTATTACTTTCTAAAGACAAAAATATTCCCTAGTAAACCCTGTCTCTGTGGGATCGACCCGTACTTGCACCCGCTATATTACAATAGCCCGTGCGCTTGCGGAATTAAATAAACCGTTAGGTTTCGACCGAACAAGTTTTTGGCGCCGTTGCCGGGGACAACGGTTTACTTTTTATTTTTGTCTTTACTAAATAATTTTTAGTTTTTGTTTTATTTTTACTATTTTGCTTTCTCTTCCTATAAATTGTTGCGTTTAATTTCTCTTCAAGTGTTTTTCTTATAGTTTATGAAACGGTCTCGGACATACGTTGACAACTTTGATCCGGAACCCGAAAGAAGCTTTCACGAGAGATTAAGAAGATTTAGAGAAACTTTGAAGAAACATATGGACGGAGAACAGCAAACACCCGCTAGGACCCTACGGGACTTTGTTAACCCAAGTACCCCGGGAACTAGATCCCCTATTGTTGTGCCGAATGCTGGAGCGGCAAACTTCGAGATAAAGCCGCAGTTATTGCATATGGTTATGAATAACCAATACAGCGACACTGCCTTCGAAGACCCCCATCTACACATCCAAACATTCCTTGAATACTGTGATACCACACGTATTCAAGGTGTTACGGTGGAAGCAATCCGGATGCGCCTTTTTCCTTTCTCTCTTAAGGATAAGGCGAAACAATGGTTGAATTCGGTCCCCCAGAATTCATTAACAACATGGGACCAAATTCAAGAAGCATTCCTTGGTCGATTTTTCCCACCAAGCAAGGCGCCGAGATACGAACAAAGATCACTAACTTCGTCAAACAGATAGTGAGACTTTGTATGACGCATGGGAGCGGTTCAAGGAACTTCTCAGAATGTGCCCCCACCACGGGCTTGAAAAGTGGTTGATTGTTCACACCTTCTACAATGGTCTCATATTCAAAACAAGAGAGACCATTGATGCCGCTGCAGGAGGAGTGTTGATGAACAAAGGAGTCGATGAGGCATACGACCTTATCGAGAACATTGCATTGAACCATTACCAATGGTCAAACGAGAGGGAGCAGCAACAAGGTACGCCCGGTAAATATAATGTTGATGCAGTTACTCTTCTCTCCTCTAAAGTTGACATGCTTTTGAAAAAGTTTGAAAATCTTAATGTCAATCCCATTGCTAGTGTAAATGTGTTATGCGAACTATGTGGGTCTAACTCACATAGTACGGATAACTGCGAGTTACATGACGTTACTTCTAACGATCAAGTGAACTTCGTTAATTCTTTTGGGCAAAAAGGGGGGATGTATTCTAACACATACAATCCCGAGTGGAGGAATCACCCCAATTTTTCCTATAAGAATAACAACGTTCTTAACCCGCAACCATCTACACAACCCCCGGGATTTGAACCTAAGAATTTCAACAACAATGCAAATAACTTTCCCCCTAAATCTAAATTGGATCTTATAATGGATTTTGTAGTGGAAAATAAAAATTCCCAAGAAAAGATCAATAATGAATTTAGGGAATGTTTTAAACTGCTTAATGCTAGGTTTGATAACTTGGCAGCGCATAATAAGATGCTAGAAACTCAACAAGCTCAACAGGCTACCCCAATGAATAGACCACAAGGGTGTCTTCCCGGTCAACCTCAAAGGCCAAATGAGCAAGTTAATGTGGTAAAAACTAGGGATGAGCAAGAAAAGATAAATGAATGCCCTAGAAATAATCATAGTCCAATCCCTTCGATGATTGAGACTAGTTTGAGGACGGAATCCCCTAAAAGAGAAGGCAAGGATTATGATGAATTCCTTGATAACCTAGATGCCATTAATGTTAACATTCCTTATTTTAGAAAAGATGAAGATATGCCTTTAGCCGTTAAACCTTTGAAAAAATTAATTTTTGAAAAAGAAAGGCTAGAAGAAAATAAGAATGTTATGCTAGCGGAGGAAGTAAGCGCTGTTTTGCAAAATAAAGACCCTCCAAAATTAAAGGATCCGGGTACATTCACCATTCCTTGTTGTGTTGGCAGAATAAACATAGATAACGTTGTCCTTGACTTAGGAGCGAGCGTTAGTATAATGCCATTATCGGTTAGCGAGAAGCTTGATATAGGGGAACTCAAACCCACAACCATAACTCTCCAATTGGCAGACCGATCCGTTCAATACCCCGTTGGTATTATGGAAAACTTGCCTTGTCGAGTAGGGAACTTGATCATCCCTGTCGACTTTGTTATCTTGGATATGGCGGAAGACCATTATATTCCCGTCATTCTAGGAAGGCCATTTCTTGCCACTGCGGGGGCAATTATAGATGTGAAAAATGGCACATTTTCCCTAAATATAGGGAAAGAAAGGGTCGAATTTAGTATGCATAGGCCAGTTCTCGAAGATCCCTATCTCGAGGCCTACACTCCTAGTGAAGAAAATTGGACCCCAAATGAAGAGACCTACACCCCTAGCGAAGAAAATTGGATTCCAAGTGAAGAAGATTTAATGGGTGAGGAATCAAAATCAAAGGAAGGAATAGAAAATGATCCCATAAATGTTGAACCTTTGATTTGCAATGATGTTATAGATATTTCTGCATGTCCCAAAACTAACAATGCAGTGAAAAAGCCAAAGAGAACAAAGAAGGAGGTCACTTCGAATTTTCGAAAGTGCAAAGACTATAGGTGTAATATACGGGTATTTCTTTTGATATATTATAAAAATAAAAATAAAAATATATAAATAAATAAATAAATAAATTATTAATTAAGTAATGTATCAGCTAACTTTTGGAAAGTGGAGAGCCATGAAAATTGGAAAAAAAAAAAATGTATCAATTAACTTTCGGAAATTAGAAAGCCATGGGAATTGGAAAGCCAACCTAGGATGTAGAGAGTCAACCCAAATCATCCCCTATAAATTACTGCACCGTCCCATTGCTAAGAAAATCCATCAGATATTGGGTTGCTTCCAAATTTAAGAGAAAGAGAGAGAGAGAGAGACGGCAGTAGGAGACAGAAAAAAAGGGAGGAAGTCATCAAGGGTATAAAGGTATGTACTGATCTATCCCATCATAATGATAGTACCTATGTGCTTGTAGCATGAAGTATACTATATAGATATGAATCCATGATGCTAGATAAGTTTGGGATTTGGTGATAGCATTTCGAACACAGTAGAATCAGTGAGAGTACTTATTTTATGTTCATGTATATATTACATATGTGTATGTATGCATGTTGGATAATTGTACAGCAGATAGAAAGATTTAAAAGAATTGGGAAGGAGAACCGAGGGAGAGAGAAAATGAATGACAGAAAAAGTGTGTTCTGTGTTGAATACATAGTAGTAGGAAATTGCAGGGATCACTTTGCAAATGTAGTAGGGATCTATATAAAAAGTGTGTATGTGATAGTGATGTGTAGATGTATATATATGTATGGGCTTTGATTGAAAGAAAGAAATAAAAAAAAAAAGAAAGAAGAGAAATGGGACGGAAGAGAGAGAGAGGAAAGGGGAGGTGTGAGGAGAGATAAAGAAAAATTGATCAGAGAAAGAAAAGAAAAAAAAAAAGATAGAGAAGAATCATGATGGATATGTGGTGTGAGAGAGTGAGTGTGACATTTCTATGTATGAATGTATGTATGTGCAAGTGAGAATTTAGACAGTAAATGTGTAAATGTGTGTATGTATTGAGGGACTTACTTGCAAATAGGGAAAGGAAATAAAGACTTGATTTGCTATGATTGTGATGTGTGAGGGATGGGGAATCATCAAAATTGACAAAATAGGAGAAGTTCATTGTTCACGGGACAGAAGGGAGTTGTTGTTTGTTTTAGTAAACCTACTGAAATCTTTTAGCAGATGAACATGAACAGTATATATAATGGACTGATGTTATTTCGCAATTTAGGGAAATAGATCTCTAATTTAATTAGATACAGTTTAGTTACAGCTTAAAGAGTTTGAATATTAATTATTGATTCGCATTTTTTTTCCTTTCCTGTTTATAGATTTTGAAAAATATAGATAGGACCGTTGTCGTTGCGGAGCGCTAGCGTATACTTAATAAGGTAAGGGATTACGTTCCTAGTCCTTTATTGATGTTATTGTTCATTTGACCCTCCGTTCCGATTATTGTCATTGCGTACCATTATGGCTGGTACTTTTAATTCTTTGGCATTCACTCACTGTCCTTCAGTCTTTGGAATAAAAATCTAAACTTTAATTGACTTCAAATCCTTGGTCAATTAAAGGACACCTTGACATTAAAACTATTGAAAGATCACTTAATGATACCCGGTTAGTATGGGTATAATTGATATACTATTGACACCCGGTCATGGGTATAAATGACACTATCGACACCCGGTCATGGGTATAAATGACACTATCGACACCCGGTCATGGGGTAATTCATGACATGCCTTTGTGGCATTTACATTGATATTGACACCACTAAGAATTGTGGTTAGGTTATCCGGATAAACCAAAAATAAAAATGGCATTGAAAATATTAAGTGATCATGTTGACATCGTTATTATTGATTATTGCTTGAGCCATACTTCTTATTGATTATTGAAAATTATTGTATTGTCTGAATCACCCGCTTCATTGTTAAATGATTATTTGACGCGTCTTTGAGGTCACCCCTTCTTAGAAACCGAAGGGGCGGCGTAGGACCTTATTGAGCTTAGTTCGCTCACCCTTTCTCTAAATTCTTTTCTTCAGGTTATAAGTAGGAAAGCAAGGCTTTCGGTGGAGACATCTTTGAGGCGGACCCGAATAAGTAAAGTAGTGATTTGTTTTTTTTTAGAAGGCTTTTATTGAGATTGTAATAAATGTCATAAATGAGTTTTGATGACTACTAGCCGTTAGTGGTGAAAGACAATTGTACGCTTCCGTTATTTGTTTTGGTTTTGTGGTTAGATGTACTAGCCGTAGAGATTTAAATTATAGTTTGTGACCGTTAATCCTTTATTTTGGAGGACGGATTTATATTATTAATGATATTATGATATTCAGAAATTCGGGTTGTCACAGTTGGTATCAGAGCATTGGGATTAGATCTTGAAAGGAGATAAGAACTCTGATTAGTGAAGCATTAGGGTTATGAACAATTAAAGAATTAGTTCCTTAAAGTCAATTGAGGATAATAGCTATTAAGTTTTGGAAGCTTATTGATGATATAGATGATTGATTTAATGGTTTCTTAGTATCTATTGAGGTTAATCAATATTTCTTGTCTCAATTGTAATCAATATTTCTTGTCTCAATTGTAGGAAATGGCGAGAATTAAGAGGACGCCCACCCGGGGAATGAGTAGGGTGAAAAGAATGGAGTACTGGAATCTCAAAGGTCATAAGAAGGTTAAAAGATTGGAAAAGAAATTAAGACAAATTCGTAAGAAGCTCAAGGAGAGAGATGAAGACCTAAAACTAATGGAGATGAAATTGGACCGAGCGAATGAATGGGGATTACAAATGATGAATCAGGCTAGTGCATTGATGTACGGGTGGGGAAGTGATGAACAAGATGAAGGACAGTCAGAAGATTAAGAGTTGTTAAATCTATTTAAGTCGAGTATTAGATGGTGTTAGACGAATAATGTACCCCTGACTCCATCATTTGAGGAATAAAAGTTGAATTATTTATCTTCTGCATTGTCTCAATACCATTGTCCCTACCCATTGATTTGATTGAACCCTATGAAATTTGAGGATTGAAAATAAAATTGAAATTTTATATTGAAAATCTAAAAGAAATTATTGAACAAGTCGAATGTACTTGAAACCATTGATTATGAGACACGTATAAGGTAGACTAATTATATTACCTTGCTTAGTAATTACAAACTTATGATCGTTAACTTTTGGTAATAGGCAATGGAAGGAGGAAGAGGTAGAGGTCGAGGAGGCCGAGGAGGCCGAGGGGGCCGAAGCGGTAATGTCCCAGACACTGAGTCTATAGGAGAGGGAGGCCAGAACCACGGCCAGCAGAATAGTAATGGAAACAACCAGGATCAGCCAGACCCGATGCTTACTGCCCTGATTCAGACGTTAACACAGGCAGTTGTGGGGATAGGCCAGATGAATCAGACATTAGCTCAGGCAGTGACGGCAAGCCTTAATCAAGCCAACGCACCTCCACCACCTCCACCTGTTAGAGATCCACTAGCACTATTCCAGAAGCGCAACCCAGAGTACTTCTCTGGTGCACCAGGTGAAAAACCCGAGGAATGGATTAAGGGCATTGAAAGGATTTTCCGCACTTTAGATTGTACTAGTGAGCAGAAGGTTACTTTTGCTACTTTCATGCTAAAAGGAGAGGCCATGGTTTGGTGGGAGACAGAAATGAGGGCAGGTGAGACTCGCGGGGTAACCGGTTACACTTGGGACATGTTTCTGGAGGCTTTTAATAACAAATTCTACCCCCCGATTGTGAAGAATATGAAGATATCAGAATTTATGAATCTAACTCAAGGATCCCTGACTGTGGAAGAATATTTGGCAAAATTTCTGGAGTTATCTCGTTTTGCCCCGAGGTTCTTTGATGATGAAGAACAGAAGGCTAGAAAATTTGAGGCTGGATTGAATTCAAAGCTGAAATACAGATTAGTACCACTGGAGCTCCCAACTCTAGCTCAAGTGGCAAATAAGGCTCGAGTAGTTGAGCTGGATGCGAAGGAGTATCAAAGTTCTAGAGACAATAAGAAGCGGGGAGCTGAACGCGATACGGGGAGGGAAGGTGGTCAGACGAGTAAGAATGGGAATGATAGTGGAAACTATAAGAAGCGGACTACTGAAGAGAATCGCCCTAGGGGAGGTCCTCCAGCTACCAATAATCGCTATCAGAACAACAGGAACTATCAGGGAGGCCAAAATGGGTATAGGGGCCAGAATCAGGACGTGGTTACAACAAATTGTCGTACTTGTGGGAGGAAGCATAGAACTGAAGATTGTTACTGGAACACAGCCTCTTGCTTTAACTGTGGTAAACGAGGGCACAAGATAAAAGACTGCCCGGAACCAGTGAAGAATGCACCGAAAGGAAATGACGACAAAGACAAGTCGAATGGAAGGGGAAGGGTGTTCACTATGACAGCTAGGGATGCTCGGGCTTCTAATGATGTGGTGACAGGTACCGTTCAATTATGTAATCGAAATGTTTATGCTTTGATAGATTCAGGTGCTACTCATTCTGTGATTTCTTCCCGATTGGTCAGTCATTTGAAATTAAAACCTGAAAACCTAGAGGTAAGCCTAGAAATTGATACACCCACCAATGAGGCCATTCAAATAAATTCGGTCTATAGATCTTGTACTTTGAAAGTGGATGAGAGGAATTTGTCTATCGACTTTATTGAGTTAGATCTCCGGGATTTTGATGTCATTTTAGGTATGGATTGGTTAGCTGCATATCATGCAAAGATAGATTGTTTTAAGAAAGAGGTGGTATTTTGTATTCCTGGTGAACCAGAATTCTATTTTAAGGGGAAAGGGTCTGAGCGGAAGTCAGGGTTGATATCGTTCTTAAAGGCTCGGAAAATGTTGAAGAAGGGTTGTGAAGGGTTTTTAGCTTCTATTATTGACACTAGAAAAGAAGGCGTTAAGATCGAAATGGTTCCAATCGTAAATGAGTTCGTAGATGTTTTCCCTGAGGACTTACCGGGAATACCGCCTGAGCGAGGAGTTGAGTTTTCTATTGACCTGGTCCCTGGCACGGGTCCTATCTCTAAGGCACCCTATCGAATGGCACCCGCTGAACTGAAGGAGTTAAAAGAGCAGTTGCAAGAACTGCTGGAGAAGGGATTGATCAGGCCCAGTGTCTCACCTTGGGGTGCTCCTGTGCTGTTCGTGAAGAAGAAGGATGGATCTATGAGGCTTTGTATTGATTATAGGGAGTTGAACAAGGTGACGGTGAAGAATAAGTATCCTTTACCAAGGATTGATGATTTGTTTGATCAGTTACAAGGAGCTTGTTACTTCTCTAAGATTGATCTTCGTTCTGGATACCATCAATTGAGGGTGAGGAAGGAGGATATTTCCAAAACAGCATTTAGGACCAGATATGGACATTATGAATTTTTGGTAATGCCTTTTGGGTTGACGAATGCTCCTGCAGTCTTTATGGAGTTGATGAATA
The DNA here is from genome assembly GCA_022495995.1 of Adenophora triphylla var. japonica. Lineage (NCBI taxonomy): Eukaryota > Viridiplantae > Streptophyta > Magnoliopsida > Asterales > Campanulaceae > Adenophora > Adenophora triphylla. The sequence continues at coordinate 39,263 of JAFEMH010000379.1, forward strand.
AGGTGTTCCGGGAGTTCTTGGACCGATGTGTTATTGTGTTTATTGATGACATTCTAGTTTACTCGAAGACTAAGGAAGAACATGAGGAGCATTTGAGGATAGTACTGCAGATTCTTAGAGAACAGAAGTTGTATGCTAAGTTCAAGAAGTGCGAATTTTGGCTGGAGGAAGTAGCTTTTCTGGGACATGTAGTTTCTAAAAGTGGTATATCGGTGGACCCGTCGAAAATTGAAGCGGTGGTGAATTGGGAAAGACCAACGACAGTTACTGAAGTTCGGAGTTTCTTGGGGCTGGCAGGTTACTATAGGCGTTTTGTGGAAGGATTCTCCAAGATATCATTGCCATTGACAAAGCTGATGCAAAAGGATGTTAAGTTTGAGTGGACAAAGGAATGTGAAGCCAATTTTCAAGAGTTGAAGAAGCGGTTGGTGTCTGCGCCAATTCTTACTCTCCCATCGGGGACAGAAGGTTTTGTGATTTATAGTGACGCTTCATTGAAAGGGTTGGGTTGTGTCCTTATGCAGAACGAGAGAGTAATAGCATATGCATCCCGTCAGTTGAAGAGCTACGAACGAAATTATCCAACTCATGATTTGGAATTAGCGGCCATAGTCTTTGCGTTAAAGATTTGGAGGCATTATTTATATGGAGTGCATTGTGAGATATATACGGATCATAAAAGTCTGAAGTATATTTTCACCCAGAAGGAGTTGAACATGCGTCAAAGAAGGTGGTTGGAGTTACTAAAGGACTATGATTGTGATATTTTGTATCATCCAGGAAAAGCTAATAAGGTGGCTGATGCTTTAAGCCGTAAGAACCGAGGTAGTTTAGCGGCGCTGTTGGCAAGGAAGGAAAGTGCATTTGGGGACATCGAACCTGTGTGCCTAGAAGTGAAGGTTAACAGTGAGAAGGGTCGTTTAGCACATTTGAGCGCGCAACCAGCATTGTTAGAAAGAATTAAGGCGGCTCAAATACTTGACCCGGAGTTAGTAGAGATCCTAGATAAACTGAAAAATGGCGAGTCATCTGAATTTAAAGTTGGGAATGACAATATGTTGAGATATCGGTCAAGGATCTGTGTTCCAGACAATGAGAGTATTAAACGAGAAATCCTTGAAGAAGCCCATTGTTCGAGATTCGCAGTGCACCCTGGTAGCACGAAGATGTACCAAAATGTGAAGGATACGTATTGGTGGATCAACATGAAGAGAGATGTAGCAGACTTTGTGGCTAAGTGTTTGGTGTGCCAACAGATAAAGTGCGAACATCAGAGGCCGGGTGGTTTATTGCAGTCGTTACCGATTCCTGAATGGAAGTGGGAAAACATTGCCATGGATTTTGTGGTGGGACTACCAAGGACCCTAAAGGGTCATAATGCAATTTGGGTGATCGTTGATAGGTTGACCAAGTCGGCTCACTTCTTAGCTTTCAAAATTACTGATTCCATGGAAAAGTTAGCCAAAATGTATGTCGATGAGATAGTTAGACTTCATGGAGTGCCAGTATCGATTGTGTCCGATAGAGATGCTAGATTCACATCAAAATTTTGGGGAAGTTTACAAAGAGCATTGGGGACTCAATTGAATATGAGTACCGCATTTCACCCGCAGACAGATGGACAAATGAGCGGACTATTCAAACACTTGAGGATATGCTTAGGGCGTGCTCATTGGATTGGCGAGGCTCTTGGGACGAACATCTAACCTTAGTGGAATTCGCGTATAATAACAGTTTTCACTCTAGTATTGGCATGGCACCGTATGAAGCCTTGTATGGTAGGAAATGTCGTTCGCCAACTTGTTGGGACGAAGTGGGCGAGAGAAAGTTATTGGGACCTGAATTGGTTCAAGTGACCACTGAAAAGATCCAATTGATAAAGAAGAGATTATTGACAGCACAAAGTAGACAGAAATCGTATGCCGATCAACATCGTCGTGAACTTATGTTTGATGTGGGAGATCATGTATTCTTAAAGATATCCCCTACGAAGGGTGTTATGAGATTCGGAATCCGAGGAAAGCTTAGTCCGAGGTATGTCGGACCCTTTGAAATTCTTGATCGAGTGGGAGAAGTGGCTTATAGATTGGCATTGCCGCCGGCTCTGTCTGGAGTCCACAATGTTTTTCATTTGTCCATGTTACGAAAGTATGTCTCTGACCCAAGCCATGTCATTGAATTTGAACGGTTACGTTTTCGAGCGGATTTGAGTTATGATGAAGAACCAGTTCAGATTGTGGATAAAAAGGACCAAGTGCTGCGAAAGCGCGTTATTCCATATGTGAAGGTTCAATGGAGTAATCATTCAGTGCGAGAAGCTACGTGGGAGCTGGAAAGCGAAATGCGGGAGAAATACCCTAAATTGTTCATCGAATGAGGTACGTCAAGTTTAGAGGACTAAACTTATTTTAAGGGGGTGAGAATGTAATATACGGGTATTTCTTTTGATATATTATAAAAATAAAAATAAAAATATATAAATAAATAAATAAATAAATTATTAATTAAGTAATGTATCAGCTAACTTTTGGAAAGTGGAGAGCCATGAAAATTGGAAAAAAAAAAAAATGTATCAATTAACTTTCGGAAATTAGAAAGCCATGGGAATTGGAAAGCCAACCTAGGATGTAGAGAGTCAACCCAAATCATCCCCTATAAATTACTGCACCGTCCCATTGCTAAGAAAATCCATCAGATATTGGGTTGCTTCCAAATTTAAGAGAAAGAGAGAGAGAGAGAGACGGCAGTAGGAGACAGAAAAAAAGGGAGGAAGTCATCAAGGGTATAAAGGTATGTACTGATCTATCCCATCATAATGATAGTACCTATGTGCTTGTAGCATGAAGTATACTATATAGATATGAATCCATGATGCTAGATAAGTTTGGGATTTGGTGATAGCATTTCGAACACAGTAGAATCAGTGAGAGTACTTATTTTATGTTCATGTATATATTACATATGTGTATGTATGCATGTTGGATAATTGTACAGCAGATAGAAAGATTTAAAAGAATTGGGAAGGAGAACCGAGGGAGAGAGAAAATGAATGACAGAAAAAGTGTGTTCTGTGTTGAATACATAGTAGTAGGAAATTGCAGGGATCACTTTGCAAATGTAGTAGGGATCTATATAAAAAGTGTGTATGTGATAGTGATGTGTAGATGTATATATATGTATGGGCTTTGATTGAAAGAAAGAAATAAAAAAAAAAAAGAAAGAAGAGAAATGGGACGGAAGAGAGAGAGAGAGAGGAAAGGGGAGGTGTGAGGAGAGATAAAGAGAAATTGATCAGAGAAAGAAAAGAAAAAAAAAGATAGAGAAGAATCATGATGGATATGTGGTGTGAGAGAGTGAGTGTGACATTTCTATGTATGAATGTATGTATGTGCAAGTGAGAATTTAGACAGTAAATGTGTGTATGTATTGAGGGACTTACTTGCAAATAGGGAAAGGAAATAAAGACTTGATTTGCTATGATTGTGATGTGTGAGGGATGGGGAATCATCAAAATTGACAAAATAGGAGAAGTTCATTGTTCACGGGACAGAAGGGAGTTGTTGTTTGTTTTAGTAAACCTACTGAAATCTTTTAGCAGATGAACATGAACAGTATATATAATGGACTGATGTTATTTCGCAATTTAGGGAAATAGATCTCTAATTTAATTAGATACAGTTTAGTTACAGCTTAAAGAGTTTGAATATTAATTATTGATTCGCATTTTTTTTCCTTTCCTGTTTATAGATTTTGAAAAATATAGATAGGACCGTTGTCGTTGCGGAGCGCTAGCGTATACTTAATAAGGTAAGGGATTACGTTCCTAGTCCTTTATTGATGTTATTGTTCATTTGACCCTCCGTTCCGATTATTGTCATTGCGTACCATTATGGCTGGTACTTTTAATTCTTTGGCATTCACTCACTGTCCTTCAGTCTTTGGAATAAAAATCTAAACTTTAATTGACTTCAAATCCTTGGTCAATTAAAGGACACCTTGACATTAAAACTATTGAAAGATCACTTAATGATACCCGGTTAGTATGGGTATAATTGATATACTATTGACACCCGGTCATGGGTATAAATGACACTATCGACACCCGGTCATGGGTATAAATGACACTATCGACACCCGGTCATGGGGTAATTCATGACATGCCTTTGTGGCATTTACATTGATATTGACACCACTAAGAATTGTGGTTAGGTTATCCGGATAAACCAAAAATAAAAATGGCATTGAAAATATTAAGTGATCATGTTGACATCGTTATTATTGATTATTGCTTGAGCCATACTTCTTATTGATTATTGAAAATTATTGTATTGTCTGAATCACCCGCTTCATTGTTAAATGATTATTTGACGCGTCTTTGAGGTCACCCCTTCTTAGAAACCGAAGGGGCGGCGTAGGACCTTATTGAGCTTAGTTCGCTCACCCTTTCTCTAAATTCTTTTCTTCAGGTTATAAGTAGGAAAGCAAGGCTTTCGGTGGAGACATCTTTGAGGCGGACCCGAATAAGTAAAGTAGTGATTTGTTTTTTTTTAGAAGGCTTTTATTGAGATTGTAATAAATGTCATAAATGAGTTTTGATGACTACTAGCCGTTAGTGGTGAAAGACAATTGTACGCTTCCGTTATTTGTTTTGGTTTTGTGGTTAGATGTACTAGCCGTAGAGATTTAAATTATAGTTTGTGACCGTTAATCCTTTATTTTGGAGGACGGATTTATATTATAAATGATATTATGATATTCAGAAATTCGGGTTGTCACAATAGGTCGCTTGTTCTACCCAAGAAATCGGGATGGAAGAAATGTCTACCGCAGAAGATACTCATTACCCCGGAAGGATTGCAATGGCAAGTTGTCAATGACAAAAGGCCAACCAAGTATCATGCATCTCCTACTATCGGGAAGGGGTCAAGCTAAGGACCTAAAACAAGCATCATCGGGATGGTAACCGATGGATTATTTTTGCTTTATTTTATATATTTTTATTTTTAATTTTTTATTATTATTGTGCTAACCTTGTTTTGTAGGTATAAAAGAGAAAAAAGAAAAAGATTTAAAAATGATGAAATTCTGGTTAGCACGACCGTGCATTACACTTGGAGCGGCCGTGCAGTTCATATCGAGTCAGAACGGGTTAACTCAGCAAAAGGGAGTGGCCGTGCAAGTCCCTTGACACGGCCGTGCAAAACGTCTGGGAAGTTGCATCGTTCCAGTCAAAAAGACGCACCGTTCTCCCTCCTCCCTCATTCACTTCATCTCCTTCACTCTTCTCTCTATACCTCCGCCCCACCCACCTTAAATACCCATCTCTCTACCATTCTAACCCACATTACAACCCTCAATCATCCTCAAATCCACCACTCAATCATTTCTCTCCCACCAAAATCAGTCCAAAAACCCTCCTAAAACCCCAATTCCAAAAATACCAAAACCCTTCACCCATTTCATAAAATTCGAAGGGATTGCTCAAGATTAAGGTTAAGGAGGAAGCTCTTGGACATTTCAGTGGCTGGGCATCAAGGATTTCGGGTTTATTCAGCAAATTTCTTCGGGTAAAAACTCTTTCACCTCTCTTGTCTTTCAATTTTTCTGGGTTTTGAGATAATGTCTACCAAAGGGAAAGGGAAGGCTACAGAGAGAGTAACAAAGAAGTCTCGAAAAGAGCAAGGCTCTTCCTCTAACTTGAATCCTACTCTCAATACTTTGGGGATTGATTTTAGAACTCCAAGGGAGACGACACGTTTTGTTGCCTTGAGTTCTAAGAGGATTAGGCCAACCCAATTTCCTGATAGGCTTGCCCTGAGAACATTAGGACTTTATGGGGATGTTCTTACTCTTTTTATGGGATTGAGATCCGATGGCTTCCTTCAGAAGCATGAGAAAACCTATGAGGTCCTTACCTTAGAATTTCTGAGTACATTAAGGATGAAAATTGTGGAGGAAACTTGTAGATTGACAGGAAGGGTTTTTAATCAGTTCCATTTGGATTTTCGCCTTGGAGGAATAGAGCTTCATTTGACCGGGGCTGAGATTAGTAGAATTTTGGGGTTATCATTTCAAACGGAGTCTTTTCCCGACATGCCCATTGAATATAATGAGACTGTTTTTTGGAACCAAATTACCGGCCTTCCATCCTACACATCCCGAAGTGCCAAAGCTTCTTCTATCATTCACCCATCCCTCCGCCTCATACATAGGATGTTCGCTTGTACCATCTTTGCTAGGGAGGATAAGGGAACCGTGAATAGAAAGGAGTTGTTTGTTTTATGGTGTTTTGTTTGGGAGCGAAGAAGGATGAATCTTTGCAATTTCTTCTTTGAGTTGATTGGTGATATCGTTTCTCCAACCTTTAATGGGGAAATTCATATGGGAGGAATTGTTACTCTTTTTGCCAAGCACTTCAATTTTGAGATTCCAAATAATTGGGTTGAGGTGAGAGGGTCAACAAAACTGGATATTCCAACCCTTCGGACTATGCAACTCATTTCGGTGAGGGGGAATAATGAGTATAATTGGTTAGTAGGAGCGGATAAAACGCCCTACATTGTAATCCCAAGCAACAATCTCCCCACCATCCGGATAAGAGAGCCCGAGACTTGGATATTCCCAAATGCCATTGGAGGAGAAGGCCAAGAAGAAGAAGAAGAAGAAGAAGAGATTCAAGCCCCATTGCCACCCAATTTCTACCAAAGATTCGATCAAATGTTTGCCTAACAAGGTCAACTGCTTGAGCAAAACGCTCAAATCCTTCAACAACTCGGCCAAATGGATGGTCATATTCAACATGCTCAAGGAAGGATTGACGACATTTACAACTATGGGGCAAATTATTGGGACAACTTTCCACCACCACCACCATTTTAGTAAGTTTTTCTCTTTACCCTCCCAGGATTTGGCATTGTTCCTTAAAACATTGAGGACAATGTTCATTTCAAGTGTGGGGGGGGGGGGTATATCTATCCTTTTATTTTTTCGCTTTCTAGTTTTAAATTTTTACTTGCTTTCTAGGTTAGATTTAACTGCTTTCTAGTGTAATTTTTTCTTTTTAACTTAGTTGCATTTTTCTTTTTATGCATGTATAATAGTATATAAAAAATATATATATATATATATATATATATGATAAATCCCTATGATGATCAAAAATCATTATCTCTATGCTTGCCATTTGCCCTAGTATAAATGCCTATTTATCTTTCCTCTCATATTTTCTATACACTTAGAAATCTATAAAAAGGAAAAATATAGGGATATTTTTAGGAAATAATTGAAAGCCTCATAAGTTAGTATAGCACAATATAGAGTCTCATCAAGTAAAATGCATTTGATTAGAAGGAATTCTTTTTATGCTTGGTCATTTATGCAAATATTGAAAATATTTCTTTAAGATTGAACATCTTTTATCTTTATTAAATGTTTATTCCCTTTTTAGAAGCACCTTTTTGTTTGCATCCCTTGAATCACACCCTTTCATCAAAAATTCCATCCTTCCATTTTTCAAATCAAATCAAAGTAAAACACTTTTATCTTATTGCTAAAAAGAGTGACATTTGTCACCAATCCTTAAAAGCAAAAAGAAACCTATTACTTCCTAAAGTAACTCGGGGCACGGCGTTCGCTGCGACGATGCTTCCTTGCCAAACGGGAGTAATATCCAAAAGTATTCTTGATCTAAGTATTAGGAACATGGGGTTCGCGACCACAATGTCTCCTACTTGAAAGGATCAAAAATAACTTAGGTCTTTTGAAAAAATATAACACGTGCAAAAATAAGATAAATTTGTTTAACTTTGATGAGATTTTTCCACTATCATCATCCATTTTTCACCCTTGTGATTCAAGAATGCAATTCAATTTTTCAGGAACTTCTAATTTGTGAATAAATGTTTATACCTTCTCTTGTACATTTTAAAGAAATAAATTCATCTTTTCTCAAAAAAGCACTCTAAAAAAGTGACAGCTTTTTCTACCAAGAAATAAATCTAAAATTTTTCCTTCTAGCATGCTTTACTTGGTCAAAATTCTATATATGCTATATTAGGTTATAGTCTTGCATTTTATCTCCTTAAAAAATATCCCTAATATGCTTCTTCATAGATAAATTTTTAAAAGGTATTCAAAATATGATTAGAAAGATAAAGGCATTATCTAAAAGGCATTTAAGGGCTTGCTACTTTATTTCTGAGGGATCAATCTTGCTTTTTCTCCCTCTCCGTATTTTCATTCTAAGTTTGCTTGGGGACAAGCAAAAGCTTAAGTGTGGGAGAGTTTGATAAGTGACTATTATATAGTCATTTATCCTTAGTTTTATATACTTTTTATTGCATAAAACATCATTTCTCATTTCATTTTATATACTTTTTAGTTCCTTTTCCATATTTTCTAGATTTTACGCTTTTGGTATATTTCTTGTATTTAAAGACAGGTTTTAGGTTCATTTTTATCAAAAGGATACTTGGACACTTCAAGGCAAAAGACATGGAAGAGCACCAACCAAATCAAGCACACAAAGCTAAATTTCAGAAGGAGCGGCCGTGCAGCCAAAATGGAGCGGCCGTGCACTTGGCCTTTTTCAGGCCATTTGTGGCCCTAAAATATAGAGTGGACGTGTCTTGAAGAGGGAGCGGCCGTGTCATTATATGGAGCGGACGTGCAGCTTGGACAGGAGCGGCCGTGCGAAGTGTCAAGACTCAAATTCAAATCTGGCGCCAAGGGTCACACGGCCGTGCAACTTCCTTGACGCGGCCGTGCAAAACGCGACTGCAGACGTAAAGGCACCTTTTGATGGCACCCGATTGAAGAGTCTCCTCCCTTTTATAAATAGGACCCTAGTGATCAGTCTTAGACACGAATTATTAGAGAGAAATCACTGATATTAGATAGATAGAAAGTACAAACACTTGTGACAACAATTTTCCAAAGGAATTTGAAGATCAAAGTCATTTTTTTTGTTCTTGGAGTTACTTTGGAGGAAATAAAAGTGAAGCATTATTCTCAGCACTTGCCTTCTACATTCATAAGTATTTCTTACTCAATCCTTTATTATTGCTTATACTTTATAAATGGCTCGTGAGTAGTCCCCCTTATTCTTGGGGTTGGAAACTCAAAAGCATACTTTTTCATCATCTTAAAATGTTTAGTCTTGTCTTCTTCCTTCATCTAAACAATTTCTTTATATTATTCTCTAAATGCCTTACATTTTGGAGATGTCCAATTTGTATGATTCAGTCAATTGAGAGAAGTACCTAGCGGAGAATCTCGATTGATGGAACCATATAAAGAAACTAGGTTTCATTGATCACGAGAGTAGTTCAATGGCCTAGGGATGTTCCTTTAATGGAAAGTATGTTGACTCTCGTCCTTAATGGATTCTTACTAATTATGGTCAGCTAGAGATAAGCCGAAACGCCCGTTTGTGACAGGGCGGGAATAACGTAAACGGAAATCTCAAACAGTTAGGACATAATTAGTGAAGAATACAAACGCTACTGTCTTAGCCCGAAGTAGCATAGGCTTAACATACCATCCTTGCTTTTTATGAAAACCTTTTATCTCTAAGACAATGACGATTTGATGAATAAGATTATGTGTATGATTTCCAATCCCGAGAATGCTTCGTTTTATAAGAATTTAATCAAAGTACTTTCTGTTTATGATTCTCGATTCTCTCTATTTTTCTAAAAACAAATTTTATCTCCCCCCAATCCTTTTTTATTACTTTCTAAAGACAAAAATATTCCCTAGTAAACCCTGTCTCTGTGGGATCGACCCGTACTTGCACCCGCTATATTACAATAGCCCATGCGCTTGCGGAATTAAATAAACCATTAGGTTTCGACCGAACAGCTGCCGATGAGGTATTAAATACAGTGAATTTGGGAACTACTGAGGAACCCAAAGAGACACAGATTGGCAGTTTCTTCACCGGGAAAGAACCGGAAGCCCTCATTGATCTGCTCAAGGAATATGTGGACGTATTTGCCTGGTCCTACAAGGACATGCCCGGGTTAGACACTTCAACTGTCGAGCACCGAATACCCCTGGACCCAGAAGCCAGGCCAGTCAAGCAGAAGCTCCGCCGGATCAAGCCAGTGTGGTCTCTCCAGGTCAAAGAAGAAATAGAGAAGCTGCTCAGAGTGGGTTTCATTAGGGTGGTCGAATACCCCAAGTGGTTGGCCAACATAGTAACGGTTACCAAGTCGAATGGCAAAGTCAGGGTTTGTGTGGACTTCAGAGACCTAAACAAAGCTAGCCCGAAGGATGAATTTCCTTTGCCCAATATCGATCTGTTGGTGGACACTACAGCCAGTTACGAAGTCAAATCATTCGTGGATGGCTTTGCGGGTTACAATCAGATTAAAGTCGCCGAGGAAGATCAGGAAAAGACTGCCTTCACCAGCCCTTGGGGAACCTTTTGTTACACGGTTATGCCCTTTGGCCTAAAGAATGCCGGCGCCACTCACTAACGAGCAGTCACTGCACTCTTTCATGACATGATCCACAAGGAGATCGAGGTCTATGTTGATGACATGATTATTCACTCCAAGGGATCAGATGGTCAACACTTGATCGACCTGAGGAAGTTCTTCAACCGGCTGCGGGAGCATGAGATGAGGTTGAACCCAGCAAAGTGCACTTTTGGCGTAGTCCGAGGAAAGGTTCTGGGATACATGGTCACAGAGCGAGGAATCGAAGCTGATCCGAGAAAGATCAAAGCCATCATGGAGATGAAGCCCCCGACGACAGTCACGGAGGTGAAGGCTTTCATGGGCTGTCTCCAATATATCATCCAGTTCATCTACCAGCTAACCTCTATCTGTGAACCGATCTTTAAGCTGCTTCGGAAAAATCAGGAGGTTGAATGGAATGAACAGTGTCAGAGCGCCTTCGAGACAATCAAGGCCTACTTGGTCCATCCCCCAATCCTGTGTCCTCCACATAAGGACAAGCCCTTGTTGCTATATTTGACGATTCTGAGATAGGGTACATCGGAGCCATGCTCGCACAAGAAAAGCAGATTCAAAAATAGAAAATGCCATATACTTCGTCACTAGGAAACTCCGGGCGGCGAATTGAACTATTCGGCTTTAGAGAAAACACATGCGGCTTTGGTATGGGTGGTCAGCAAATTGAGACACTACCTCTTGGCGCATACAGTGCACCTGGTGTCAAAGATGGATCGCATCAAGTGCCTATTCGGTAAGTCTTCTCTGTCATCAAGGCTTGCGAAATGGTCATTTTTCCTAGCCGAATTTGATATCAAGTTCGTAACCCGTAAGGCAATCAAAGGCCAAGCTCTGTCAGATCATTTGGCAGATTTCCCAAGCTCAGAAGCGCCCAAGTTCGAACCCCAGTTTCCAGACGATGGAATTTTCATGATATAGGATACAGACCGTTGGCAGTGGTTCTTTGATGGAGCCGCCAACAAAAGGGGCAATGGTATCGGCATGGTGTTAGTTGATCCAAAGGATGTGCACACCCCCATTGCTATCAAGTTGAATTTCCCGGCTACTAACAATGCCACGGAATACGAAGCTTGTATAGCTGGCCTCGAGGCAGCCTTAGAGCGAAACGTCAAAAAGCTGGAGGTGTACGGAGACTCTCAGCTGATCATCAATCAGGTATCCAATAAGTGGAGAACCGTGGACCAGTACTTGCAAATGTACTATGCTTACATGGAGGACTTGATCGACCAATTCAAGGAGGTCACTTTCCACTACCTACCCCGGGACAAGAACAGGTTCGCGGATGCCTTGGCCACTTTGGCCTCTTTGGTGGAAATTCCAGAGGGAAAATCAGTAAAACCATTCAGGGTTGGGAGGCGCGAGAACCCCGCCTACTGTTGTCAGATCGAACTAGAAAAGGTCGATGACTTGTGGTACAGCCAAATCTTTCAGTACCTTAAGCATGGCGAAGCCTCGTTCCCGACAGAAGAGGATGGTAGGCTAAAAGAAGGTCTCCGCGCCAAAAGTTTACAAGCTTTGAAAAGGTTGTATGCCTTGATACGTTATTACGGGAGATGACTTATGGAAGAAAAGGCACCGAGGTCCACTTCTACTCTGCATCAGCAAGTCTAAGGCCAGAAAGGTCATGGAAGAAGTCCATGGTGGCGCATGTGGACCACATATGAACGCCCGAGCCTTGATGTTCAGCATACTCAGGATGGGTTATTATTGGATCTCCATGGAAACTGACTGTATTTAGTTTGTGCGAACCTGCGATAAGTGTCAGCGGTTCTCCAATCTCAACCATATACCTCCCCATGATCTCTACTGCATGAGCACCCCTTGGCCATTTGCAACTTGGGGGATCGACATTATTGGAAAGATAACTCCTGCCGGCAGTAACGGGCACGAGTTCGTGTTGGTCGCTGTGGATTACTTCACCAAGTGGGTTGAAGCGGCGTCCTACAAGGTCCTAAACTCCAAAAAGGTGGCCCGCCTCATAAAAGAAAACATTCTGTGCCGATATGGGGTTCCAAATGAGATTATCTCAGACAACGGGTCACACTTCGAGGGACACACCGACAAACTGCTCGCAGAATTCAGGATCAAGCGGCACAAGTCCTCCCCGTATCGCCCTCAAACCAATGGTGCTGTCGAGGCTGCGAACAAGAATCTAGAAAGGATCATCCGGAAGATGGCTGAAAAGAGCCGGGATTGGCCTGAGAAGCTTCACTTAGCGCTTTGGGGCTACCGTACTTCAGTAAGAACGGCCACCGGTGAAACCCCGTTCGCTTTGACATATGGGATGGATGCCGTTTTGCCCATCGAATTAGAAATACCATCTCTTCGGGTTCTGCTTGAAAATGAGGTCAACGAGATAGATTGGCTTCAGAGTCGACATGACGAGTTAGCTCTCCTGGACGAGCGAAGGCTTAAGGCGATGGAGCACATCCGGGCTTATCAGAAGCGCATGGCTAGGGCCTTTGACAAGAAGGTACATCCCCGCGACATTAAAGTGGGTGACTTGGTCCTAAAAGAAAAGCCGCCGAATCAGTTCAGTCCTTTGGGCAAGTGGGCTCCAATCTGGGTAGGCCCGTATCTGGTAAAAGGGATATTCTCTGGCGGAGCAATGAAGTTGACAGATTTGGATGGTAATCCCTCTATGCACCTGGTGAACGGCGACAAACTGCGCCGCTATTACGTCTGAATCGAGTCTCCCCCTATATAAAAAAAAAAAAAAAAAAAAAAAGAAGAAAAAAAAAGAGAAAGAAAAAAAAGAAAGAAAAACAAAAGCGCGAAAATAATGTACCCAGACGAGGCGAAAACCTCTCAAAAGGCGTCGTGCAAAACAAAGGGCGCGCTCGGTGCTAAAGAATATACCCGGCTAAGTGAAAACCCTAAAAACGGGCGGTCTAGGTAAAAAACAGAGTTGCACCATTTGTCCCCCTTCTATCTATCCCTTTCTCAAACACAAAGTTAATTGGGTCGAACTACGGAGACCTGAGCCCCTTAGTCCATTCTGTAAAAGGGGAACGTAGGCAACCGTTCGCGGTTCGGTCTAAAAATCATAAAAATCACCAAATCCTATCAACAGTTGTATTTGCGATTACCAAAATGTGTCTTGATTAAGTTCTGAAGTAATTTCAACTTTCATCACATTAATACATTCATTGATGAGTTCAAGCACGGTTTACTCTCGACTCATTAACATTAGCAAAAATAATATCTTTTTGAAAAAGAACATCTAAATTGTCTGTGTCGGCATACAAGGGATACAATGATAGGTCACCTAATCACTCGTTCCCACTCCTGAACTAGCATTCTTCTTCTTCCTCTTCCTCGGTCCTTGGGAGGTCTTTGGCTTAGCTATCCCAAACAGTTATGTCTCCCGTTGCCCCGGCTCAGGAATGATACGAGTCGGTGAGTCAACCAATTCGGCAGCCCTCTCCTCTCTCAGAGCTGTCCTCCGAGCCATAACTTCAGGGTCATCCCTCATCTTGGCTCTCCTCTCTACGAGTCTCTCAAAATCCGCTGCCGGATCATCGGTCACGTTATCAGGGTCAGCCTGTGCCTCAGCATTGCGTAGCTCCCTGCTAGATTGGTCTCCTCCTCGGATCCCTCGGCAATATGCTTCAATGGTGTGCTGAACTGGTCCCATCTGCTCCTCATACCAAATGAGATACATGGTGGACAAATATGTGATTCCTCGGGTCTTCCGTATCAGTGTGTGAGCGGGAAAAGCTGCTCCTGAAAAGGCCCTGGCAAAGAACCTGAGGGAGCGGACATCAGTCATGTCAAGAAGAACGGTATCCTGGGCCATCTGCTCTCTGAACCCATCAACAGCCTGCTGTGGATATCCATACTGCCTCTGAACAAGCAAGGGGATACTGAATGATGAGAAGTGTAATCCCGGCAGCCTCACTACACCAGAGTCATCCTGCCTGCCGCTCATGGTCTCAAGCCTCCATCCAGGAACCCAGTACTGGATATCAGTGGTAGTATACCTGGCCACTCGCCTCTGCCAGCTTTCCTGTGAAGCCTCCGGAGCCACTTGCCTCTGCTGCGTAACCTAAGGTGCTGCGGTCTGCCCTGCGGGTAATGGGGAAATGAGTCTCAATCTCTCAAAGAGCCACAATGATAAGAGACTGGGGCTACCACGTCCCATGTGCAATGACCCTCTAGCAAGTCGGTCCATCCCATGATAGGTGTCTGCCAGCAAAAGGGGAATTATGTCTCTCTCTCCCTGTCCGGATTGAATATCAGCCAATGTGGTGCCTCGAGAACCCCGCATCTGTTTAACGACTCCCAGCAGTAAACCGGAGCATACCCCGTCGTACTCACAAAAGCAGTACAGGGAGATCATAATCAGCATAAAAATGTCCATGGCAGTGGATGGGTCAAACAGCTCCGAATGCAATACAACCAATTGGGATATCTGGGCCAGGTCAACAAAGGACAGGTCGAGAATCAGATCAGTCACCTGCTCGGTGTGAAATCCCAAGAAATCGGCCAACTGCTCAGTCAAGGGTCGTGGATCTCGGGGAAAGGCCGCATCTCTAAGCTCAGATCCCCCAATCAGTGCCCGGAACTCTTCAATGGTGGGTGTAAGATCATTATACGAGAGGGTGAAGACATGCCTCTCGCAATCCCAGTATCTGGATGCAGCCCGGAGAATATTCCAATCTACTGCCCACTCCTTTAATGCCCAGATGCATTTCAGACCATATCGTTGGTCGATAACCCTCCTATTGTTGCTACGATGATGGTGGGTTAGATTTATGAGATCAGAATGAAATTGACGTTCTTTGATCTTAGATCTGTCATTATAATGCTCCATTTTGGGCCAAAGATCGAATCTTGGGGCTAATTTTGAGGTGTAAGGCAAGTTTGAAGCCTGTTGTGGCTTCTTTGGAATGAGCATTTTACGAGTCTGCCTTTTATAAAGTGCTGGAGGCTTGCTGATCAAGAAACCTGTCTCCCAGACTCTCCCTGTCGGACGACATGGAGGCTCCATGAAGTCCTGTGTCGGACGACATGGAGAGTTCCATCAGGAACACCAGCAACTGCAACTGCAGTAATCCCTAGCAGCCCAATGCTTGCCCAAAAACCTACCCAAGCCTGTCCAAAACACCAGAAAATCATACATAAACACTCCCCCTCGCTCATCAAGCCCACGGGAGAGGATCCGGCACATCCAACACACCCGCAGACGCATAAACTTCACCCAATGCATACAAAAACCGCAAAAACACCCAATCACATCAAAAGCTACCATTTTGTGCCTTTCTTGGGACGAACTCGTGCATATAAGCTACCAAATGCATAAATAAACAAATGTTTTGGTTGTCAAAGTACAAAAGCAATCAAATATTTGTTTTTACAATCCAAAAGAACAAAAACAGTGCATGCATTTCTTCTCCCTCCTAAAAGAGTCAAAGCATGTCAAAAGGGGACCGTCGTGGTCACTCCGACTCAGAGTGGTCGCCGGAATCATCCTCCTCGTCCTCCTCGGAGTCGTCATCACGGACGCTGCCCGCCTCCTCCTCGGAGCCGCTCTGCTCGGCCATCGTCGCCGCCTCCGGCGCCTCATGGATCTCGCCGTCGAATCATCATCCTCGTCTTGGGCCCGGGCTGGGGCTCGGCATAATACTCATGCCACTCGGGCACGGTGGAGAAAGGGGGCTGATAAGGGTCGTCCTCGCCATCATCGACATCGAGTGGGGCTGCGACTCGAACCGCCCGCTGTGAACCGAAGGAGCCAAGGCCGGCCTAGGCCTCTTCTTCGGAGGCACGACATCACCAGTGAGCTGCATCTCCCCTTCCAATGCTCTGCGCTCCTCCGCCCAGCGCGCATCTTCATAGCCCCCGGTGAGCGCCTTGGCCACCACCACTGTAGGTCTTGGGCCGGGACCCGTTAAATGAAAAAAAAAAGGCGATCGAAGCAATCAATGCGAACAGAAAAGCAGTTAAAAGCTTGAACGAATCAACAAACAAGAAAAGATTGCTCACAGAAGTAGTCCGGCGAGGAAGCCATAAGTGCGGATGAGTCTCAGACATGTCAAAAGAGGAACGGCGAATGGCGCCCCTAACCTCATACTCAAAAAACCGGGGAGGCCCCGGTATCTGCATCCCCGCCCTCACCGGCGGCCATAACCTGAGGAGTCACCAACCGGGTGAAGACAAACTGGGCATAATCCCCCTCATCAGAAAGCTCTGCAACATCAATGCCAGTCCGTAGCCGCTCCAAGTCAGGCAAGGCCCGAATATGCCATATCCCCGTAGGAGGATCATGAGGAACGCGGGCGCGGCGCCGCCATCTTTGCCTACGAGACTCTCTCCCCCAAGTATAGGGCATCTCCCTCTAGGCCGATCAGAAGCCTACTCATCCTGGTCACCAGGGCAGCATCACCAACCACATCCTCGCCATACCTACCATGCCAAGGGAACAACCTCAAACCAGCAGGGGTACCCCTCAGAGCAATCATCATATCATGGTAACAGGCCGTCTTACGGGGCTTTACCCCGTCCACTCTCCTGCTCTCCCTAGCTCCAAAAGTCCATCGGCGGATAGCAGGGAATAAGTCAGCCGCAATCCTCTCAGCAACAGTCCAGGCATAACAGCCAAACACCTCATAAGCCCACACCTGAAATCAAAAGACAAAAGTTTTCAGTGTGCAGCAACAGTAAAAGAATGATGACAAAAAAGGTCAATGCAGTAGTCAGGTTGCGAAAAGCAAAGGGCATACCTCCAGCACAGTCTGATAAAAATCCAAAGAGGTCACACTTCCTCTACTCACCTCATCCAGGCCTCTATACACCTGGGCCAAACCAGCCTCTCCCCATGAAAAAGTGGACACCTGGCTCCAATCTCTAAGAGGCTCCAGCAGAAGGGTCAATGCCGTCGTAGAGGCATTACAGAACAGGGTGTCAGAAAATCCGGCCCAGACAAAGGCTCTCGCCAACTGCTCAGCTGTGACGGCAGCCTCACCCTCATCAAAGAGACGGCACTGATGTGTCAAAGCCGAGTGAAAATCCGCCAACGGAACCCCATTACCCTTCGGACGAAGGGTCATGCCAGTCAATGCCTGGATAGCGTCCGTGCTCAGCACACCAGGGTCCTCAGAGAAGATGGGCCTGTCCGTAAACTGCAGACCGGTGATAGCAGTGAAGTCATAGGGAGTGATGGTCGACTCACCCCAAGATAGATGAAAAGTGTGGGTAGAGTCCCACCAATACTGCCTGAAGGCTCGCACCAGCTCCACGCTCCTCGGCGTGTCCCCAAAATCTCCAACAGCAGTGAAAAATGGTCCAAGACCAACAGCAAAGACTAGGCCCTTGGGACTACCCGGCAAATCAGAAGAGCCAGGAAGAAGGCCCCAAATGGTCGCAATCGCCTCAGGGGACCCCTTGGTCCGCAAAGCCTGCAGGTAAGCACAGCACAGGTATCAAAAACCATACTCATAACAATAGGTGCATTCATGTGCATTTTCAAAAAATCACCAAATTCTTTCAAAAGAAGAAAAACAGGAAAAGAAAAAAAAATCTTTTCAAAACAATGCATTTCATGCCAAGCATGCAATTGCCCTTTGGGTGCGACTTCCCCCAAATTTTATCTCAAGCCCTAGAAATCAAATTTCGAAAGGGTTAATGATTTAAAATTCTTACCCCCATCCGTTCCATCGTGGAAGAATGCAAATCAAGGCTCGGGTAGAGCCCATTCCCCTCTGGAAACTTCTTCCGTTTGTTCCGATCGACGAGCTTCCTCCTCGCGGATAGTGATCGTTGCACATTCTTCCTCGATTCCGCTCGCGGAGGCATTGTCAATTTTGGATTGAAATCAAAATGGGAGGAAGAAAGTTTCAAAATTTTCTCTCTTTCCCTCTCTCTGAGCTCGGCGGATTCCAATTTGGGGGTCTGTCTTACGACCTAAACTGTTTTAATTAAAACAGCTTGGGAAACTGCCCATGTCGGACGACATCCATGGTCCAGAAGGGGTAATTTCCTCTTTTGCTCCTGGTCAATTTGGTCAAGTCCCGTTGACTGCCTATCACCAGAATTCATCACTTTATTTGGGTTCAAATGCCCATCTCCCTCAATCTTTCCCACAGAAAATAGCCCGAAATGGCTCTAAACTACCCGGTCCGGAAAACTATACAATTTCCAACACAGAAAATAGTCCAGAATGGCTCTAAACAACCCGGTCCGGAAAACCGTACAGTTTCCAACACAGAAAATAGCCCGGAATGGCTTTAAACTACCCGGTCCGGAAAGACCGTACAGATTTCCCACACAGTAAAAATTCGCGGGTGACTTCCCAAAGAAAAATAGTCAAAATCGCGGGTGACTCCTAAAGAAAAAGTCAAATCCTCGGGGTGACTCCCCATCAAAACAGTCAAAATCGCGGGTGACTCCCAAAGAAAAAGTCAAATCATCGGGGTGACTCCCTATCAAAACAGTCAAATTCGAGGGTGACTCCCAAAGAAAAAAGTCAAATCATCGGGGTGACTCCCCATCAAAACAGTCAAATTCGCGGGTGACTCCCAAAGAAAAAAAGTCATAATCGCGGGGTGACTCCCCATCAAAACAGTCAAGTTCGCGGGTGACTCCCAAAGAAAAAAAAGTCATATTCGCGGGTGACTCCCAAAGAAAAAGTCAAACCCTCGGGGTGACTCCCCATCAAAACAGTCAAATTCGCGGGTGACTCCCAAAGGAAAAGTCAAATTTGCGGGTGACTTCCTAAAGAAAAAAGTCAAACCCTCGGGGTGACTCCCCATCAAAACAGTCAAGTTCACGAGTGACTCTCAAAGAAAAAAGTCGTATTCGCGGGTGACTCTCAAAGAAAAAGTCAAACCCTCGGGGTGACTCCCCATCAAAACAGTCAAATTCGCGGGTGACTCCCAAGGAAAAAGTCAAAATCGTGGGTGACTTCCCAAAGAAAAATAGTCAAATCTTCGGGGTGACTCCCCATCAAAACAGTCAAAATCGCGGGTGACTCCCAAAGAAAAAGTCAAATCATCGGGGTGACTCCCCATCGAAACAGTCAAATTCGCGGGCGACTTCCCAAAGGAAAAAGTCAAAATCGCGGGTGACTTCCCAAAGAAAAATAGTCAAATCTTCGGGGTGACTCCCCTTGGAACAGTCAATCTCGGGTACAAACGCCCATCTTCGGGGTGACTCCCCTTGGAACAGTCAATCTCGGGTGCAAACACCCATCTTCGGGGTGACTCCCCTCAGACACAGTCAATCTCGGGTGCAAACACCCATCTTCGGGGTGACTCCCCTTGGAACAGTCGATCTCGGGTGCAAACGCCCATCTTCGGGGTGACTCCCCTTGGAACAGTCAATCTCGGGTGCAAACACCCATCTTCGGGGTGACTCCCCTTGGAACAGTCGATCTCGGGTGCAAACACCCATCTTCGGGGTGACTCCCCTTGGAACAGTCAATCTCGGGTGCAAACGCCCATCTTCGGGGTGACTCCTCGGCCACAATCAATCTCGGGTGCAAACACCCATCTTCGGGGTGACTCCCCTTGGAACAGTCGATCTCGGGTGCAAACGCCCATCTTCGGGGTGACTCCCCTTGGAACAGTCGATCTCGTGTGCAAACGCCCATCTTCGGGGTGACTCCCTTTGGAACAGTCGATCTCGGGTGCAAACGCCCATCTTCGGGGTGACTCCCCTTGGAACAGTCGATCTCGGGCACAAACGCCCATCAACGGGGTGACTCTCCCCCTTAGAACAGTCAATTTCGGGTACAAAGCCCGTGGCCTTTCATTGGCACCCCATCTTCGACGAACTACGACTCGGCTTGATTCCCCCACGGGATACGTAGGAATCCTTTTCGTAAAAGGTCCAGCCGCATGACCATCATGGTCGATTTCCCCAGGACGCAAACGTCCATCTTTGTCGAACTACGATGTTGGCTTGATTCCCCCACGTGATACGTAGGAATCCTTCCCACAGAAGTTCCAGCCACTCGACCATCTTGGTCATCTCTTTCCCCGACGTTCGTGTCCGGCTCGGGATTCTCATTGTGTCGACGACCCCACTTCCCGTGGAAGTGACGTCGCCGAGGGGCTCTGTGAGTACCCCGACCCGAACTCATATTTTGGGTCCACTTTAATTGATTTTTGGGCTTACATAATTGCTAAAGAAGCAAAATATGTCCAATTATCCCACAGCCCATCCAACCCATTGGGCCTGCCAGCCATTCGGCCCAAGTATGTCAAAATGATGTACGCTGTCGTCCGACATGGGATGACACTAAGGCGGTTTAACTGCCTCTGTCGGACGACATAGGCCTTCCCATCAGCCTGCCTATAAATACAAGGCATGGCTGGTCATTTTGAGGGACTTGGAGAGAGGATAGGGAGGATATCAGCATAATAGGGGAAACTCTGCACAAATAGAGTCTCTCTCTCTCTCATACACACTCACCTCCCTCCTCACACACACACATACACCAAGGCCAAGACCCAAAGAAACCCTCTTTGTTGGAGTGTTGAATGGGTGGACACCATACTACTGGTGATCTTACCTTGTGGACTACAATAGGTAGTCACTAAACCTTTCTCTCTCTTTAAATAACTCTTCCATACATTTATACTACCTTGCATGCTTACTTGCTTTAATATTATGTAGAAATCGGGATTTTTGCATGATAAAGGTGGTGGAGAAGTGAATCTTCAATATTCACTTCTCCCCACCTCAGATCTGGACATTAGGTGGCATTAACATCAATAAAGTTTAGATCTTTGCTCATTTACATTGAGTTAGGAGGTTATGGCTACTTCAAAGTGGCCATAAACATGTGATTTATCACATTTGGCCACTAAAGCCATGTGATCCTCCCATAATACTCACATAATACTGTTATATTACTGTTTACAGTTAATAAAGGTGCTTGGTTTGCCTTGAGAACAAAGGAGGAATCAAACAGACTGAAGGGCACTTATATAGGCCACTCCTGTCGGACGACACAGGACTCTCTGGAGATCCTGTGTCATACGACATAGAGCTCCCAGAAGACTATAAAGTCTTTCTTGGACTTCAGATCTGTCAGATTTATCCCCCTTAGTAACTCAATGCTTACCTAAGCATTTTTTTTGCTCATGAGCCACTATTTGGGTGCCTAAGGTCTGTTTGGGTACGATCTACTTAATGGAGGCGGTTTGCCACATGACATAGACGACTTCGGATGTTCTATGTCATATGACATCCGTATCATTAAAAGTCAATCATGACTTTGTCTACTCCAATCAACCCCCAAACTGGGCTTAGACCTTCAAATAGTGTCTTCAATGGGAGAAATAAATGTTATTCCAGTTCCAGAATAGCTTGGTCATTGTAAAAGGCAATCTGACCATGAAGCATCATGTCGTCCGACATCCCCTTCCTGGGAAGTCCTGTGTCGGACGACATCAGAGCTCCCTGAGCAGATTGTCTTAACCTTCTGCCTTGTTATGAAAATCATAATATGTAAAGGGTGTGGCCCCCTGTCATGGCTCACAAGTTGTATCCAGTCTTTACGTCATCAATGAAATGACAAGTTTACATGCCTAGCTTGTCGACACATATTGCACACACACTTTGAATGTATATAATTGTCCAATGTTGATTGAAAGTCTCGAAAGAGGCGTGTTGGGTGAACTCTCTAGTTCTTCCCAAACACGTAACCAGACTCCCGAACCCAAAATTCTCTTAAAAATAGGTTTTTCAATGTTTTCCTTTAAAAACGGCGTGGCGACTCCCAAAGACCGAAATTTCCAAAACTTATCATATCATTACAAATACCAAATGATATTACCAAATTTTTTCGGGCGAGCGTTCATTCAGGGTTTCGCCACGAGTCAAGCTCGAGAGGTTGAGACAGAAGGTCATTCCCGACCCGAAGTCTAGAGCTTTTCAGCCTTGACTTTGACGCGGAGCTCTTCCAAAAAATATACCCGAAGGTTCAATGTGACACCGTGTCACTAAACCCTCACCGTATGCACCGTGCCAGCCACAACTTGGTC
Organism: Adenophora triphylla var. japonica; assembly: GCA_022495995.1. Taxonomy (NCBI): domain Eukaryota; kingdom Viridiplantae; phylum Streptophyta; class Magnoliopsida; order Asterales; family Campanulaceae; genus Adenophora; species Adenophora triphylla. Next base: position 61,737 of record JAFEMH010000379.1, read on the forward strand.
AACGCCAAAAGCTAAGGCCCCTCGCACAAGCGAAGCGAGTCAGGAGAGGTCATGCCGAAATTTTGGCACGATCCCCGCCTTAACTTAAGGACGTTGACTTCGACTGTGGCCCGTGCGTCACATACGTTGGAAGTTTGCGTGATCAGCTAGCCTTAAGTTCACTTTTTCTTATGTCGGTGGAACTCACTTGCCTTATAGGACCTCGCTCGGGATTGTCCATCCCGAGAAAGATGATCTACAAATGGAAACGAGGGGCTTATAAACGTAGTGACGAGATCCACTGGTTAGAGCCTTAGGTTAGTTGCGAAAAAGAAGAGCAATCTTTTCCAACCATTTAGGACTCTGAGAAAAAAACGTATTTTCAGTAAACTTAAACATTTAATAGAATAACAATTGCATGGTCCCATCTCGGGAATCTTTCAAATAGTGACCCCTCGCGGTCCAACTCTCAATCGCGACCTTCCGTGGTCCGATGTTGCAAATCTCGACCCCACGCGGTCCAACTCTCAATCGCGACCTTCCGTGGTCCGATATCTCAAATCGAGACCTTCGCGGTCCAACCCTCAATCGAGACCCTCACGGTCCGATTTCAAATCTCAAATCGAGACCTTCGCGGTCCAACCCTCAATCAAGACCCTCACAGTCCGATTTTAAATCTCAAATCGAGACCTTCGCGGTCCAACCCTCAATCGAGACCCTCACGGTCCGATTTCAAATCTCAAATCGAGACCTTCGCGGTCCAACCCTCAATCGAGACCCTCACGGTCCGATTTCAAATCTCAAATCGAGACCTTCGCGGTCCAACCCTCAATCGAGACCCTCACGGTCCGATTTCAAATCTCAAATCGAGACCCTCGTGGTCCAATTCTCAATCGCGACCTTCCGTGGTCCAATATCTCATATCTCGACCCCTCGCGGTCCAACTCTCAATCGCGACCTTCCGTGGTCCGATATCTCATATCTCGACCCCTCGTGGTCCAACTCTCAATCGCGACCTTCCGTGGTCCGATATCGCATATCTCGACCCCTCGCGGTCCAACTCTCAATCGCGACCTTCTGTGGTCCGATATCGCATATCTCGACCCCTCGCGGTCCAACTCTCAATCGCGACCTTCCGTGGTCCGATATCTCATATCTTGACCCCTCGCGGTCCAACTCTCAATCGCGACCTTCCGTGGTCCGATATCTCATATCTCTACCCCTCGCGGTCCAACTTTCAATCGCGACCTTCCGTGGTCCGATATCTCATATCTCGACCCCTCGCGGTCCAACTCTCAATCGCGACCTTACGTGGTCCGATATCTCGTATCTCGACCCCTTGCGGTCCAACTCTCAATCGCGACCTTCCGTGGTCCGACATCTCATATCTTGACCCCTCGAGGTCCAACTCTCAATCGCGACCTTCCGTGGTCCGATATCTCATATCTCGACCCCTCGCGGTCCAACTCTCAATCCCGACCTTCGCGGTCCGATCTCCACTCACCTATCGAGACCCTCGCAGTCCGATTTCAAATCTCAAATCTCGACCTTCGCAGTCCAATAGTCGATCCTGACCTTCGCGGTCTGATCTCCGATCTCCAATCGAGACCTTCGCGGTCCGATCTCAAGCAGCCGATCCCGACCTTCGCGGTCCGATCTCTGATCTCCAATCGAGACCCTCACGGTCCGATCTCAAACAGTCAATCGAGACCTTCGCGATCCGATCTCAAATAGTCGATCCCGACCTTCGCGATCCGATCTTCGATCTCCAATCGAGACCTTCGCGGTCCGATCTCAAAAGTCAATCCCGACCTTCACGGTCCGATCTACGATCTCCAATCGAGACCTTCGCGGTCCGATCTCAAAAGTCAATCCCGACCTTCGCGGTCCGATCTGCGATCTCTGATCTCCAATCGAGACCTTCGCGGTCCAATCTCAAATAGTCGATCCCGACCTTCGCGATCTGATCTCCAATCGAGACCCTCACGGTCCGATCTCAAGCATCTGATCTCGACCTTTGTGGTCCGATCTCCGATCTCCAATCGAGACCTTCACGGTCCGATCTCAAATATTCAATCCCGACCTTTCACGGTCAAAACTTTAAATCTTGACCTTGCACGGTCCAGTTTTCGATCTCAACCTTTCAAAGTCCAATCTTTTCCGACCAGTGAGGATCATTAGAAAGCGTGTTTTAAAGTGGTAAATTCACTTCGGACGAGCCTTAAAGCCTTGAGCCAAATACCCCTTCCGAAACCTAAGCCCTACCTTTCGTTCCCTGCAGCGAACAGAGAGTGGTTCAGAATTTCGGGTCAGCGCCTCACCAGAATTACAGCTACGGCAGCATCAGACAGTTCCTCAGTTCCCTCAGTTCCTTCAGCCAGACTCTCCGACATGTCAGACTCGCCAAGAAATCGTGACGGGAACGGAACCCCGCCACCGGTAACAGATATGACACTGGAAGAAGCCATCCGGGCCTGTGAGGTTCACAAGAAACAGAAAAAGGATCAGCAGAATTTCATGGTACAACTTCTGAATGAGCGAGGTATAGCAGCTATCCCCCAGCTAGATGGTACCTTCGTCCTAATCGAGGACGACGATCCTTCACGATCAGCTCCCCAAACCTTCAACTAGGGTCCTCTGCCTTTGAAATCCGGAAATCCTTCAATCCAAGGAAACAGCCGACCAAGGCTTCATACTGCCACCTCTCAAAGCACCCCTGTCATATATGGCCAAGCCAATAATACCCCTTTCACTCAATACAACCAGCGCAGCGCTGGACCATCTCAAACAGATCCCAATATCCCTCAAAATCCTCCCAGGTTCACTTCCTTCTCTCAATATGCTCAGTCATCAAGTTTCGTCCCCGTGACTTTTCCGACCCATTTCTTTGGACAACTTGTATCTGCTCCAGCTGCTCCATGGCCTCAAATCCCTCCACTTCCACCAGTATCATGGGCACAAACTGATCACTGCCTCGGTCTGCGGTATGGAACTCAGAAGTTAACAGAAAATGGAAAGCTCAAGCGTCCTGGCAGTCCAATCAGCGAAGAACAGCTAGAGTAGGGGCTACCTATCCTCGAGGTCTGTCAATTGTCTTTTGGTCAACCTTCGTAGGTTCTAGTACTTTCCTCGTTCAATCAAGTCCGCCTCGGACATTGTAGTTAATCTTAAATTTTCTATAAATAAGTGTCTTTTTCTCTTCTTGCTAGACTTGAGACATTATTTACACACCTACATTACAACTAATGAAATGGTTATATCCTAAATGATCACTTGCATTGCTCAACCAATAAACTCTGGAAATAACTAATGTTCTGATTAATCGGTGTGAGAAAGTCAACTGGTGCCCTCCCCATACACTTTCCTCACCTCACAAAGGCCTCCCTCAAGCCATGCACTTCCCAAAACACATCCCCACTATCACCTTGACCAAGTCAACGACGGCGGCAACATTAAGGAACAACAAAAGGTCACTCAGCATCGAAAGATTGACCCCATGTCGAAAACAACCTCGGAGCTCGCCTTCGTCCTCATGCGCATCGAGAAAGTTCAAGCAGGAGCTTGCCTTCGTCCTCAAGAACTTCAAAAAAGAAAAAAAAAGGAGAGAAAAGTTCAAACAAGAACTTCAAAAAAAATGAAAAAAAAGAGAGAAAAGTTCAAACAAGAACTTCAAAAAAAAAAAAAACAGAAAGAGAAAAGTTCAAACAAGAACTTCAAAAAAAAAAAAGAAAGTGAGGCCAAGGACCCAGTACCGCCAATCAAAAGCTTGACAGATGGGCAAACAAAATTAAAGCTCGAAGAATGGAGGTTGTCGATAACAATGGAGCGGTCAAAGAAAAGGCAAAAACACATCATAAGCCCTAATGCTATACTCGAATTCTTTCTCCCCCGGTGAAAGACGCTGATCAAGAAGCAATGGAATCACAGAAGAAGCCGTCAACAACGACTTGTCAAGGAATCACCTCGAGGCCCGTACCTCATCATCCAAACTTCCCATTCGAACCTTTGCACCAAAGGACCACAAATGTTCATACCCTATTCCCAAAGCCAAAACACAGTTCCGCCAGAACTACGGCGACCTGAGCTCCTTACACTGAGGGGAACATAGATAACCAGAAATGGTTCGGTCATAAACACATACAAATCCCATAAACCCGGTCTCATCAATGACCTCCCCTATACACAGACCTTTCTTTCACACACAGCCAACTTTGATCCGCGACATCAGTTGACTTTCTTCTCACGGTTAATCAAGACATTTGTTCATATCGGGATTAATGGTTGAACAACCTGAACATTAACAAAGGGTTTAAAGCAATCTTGTGATCATTATGGATAAAACATGTTTTCAGATGTCTCGACAAGTCTTCTTTTTCTACGATAATAGGAAAAATAAAGCTAAACAACTTTGTCTTTACGTCGTAAGAGCTTCCATACACTTCTCCAAACCTCTCTACGCTCATACTCTCTCAAAAGAGTCAGACCCAAAGCGGGTTCTGGTGCCTGCATTAAACTAGGCATCCACATAAAATCGGGATTCGTTCCCACTTCTCTAAAATACGTCTTTGCGTTTATACATTACAAGCCGTTCCTCTTATACACTTTGGTTGACCAATCAAAAAAAAATCAAGGACGGTCGCCTCGTTGGGCCACATAAAGTTCAACTTAGATTGGGGCTGCATCAGATTCACTCTAGAATCCCTACAGATGACCAGCGCTTCCTTCAAACTGGGACTTCACCAAGTCATTTCTTCAGACCGAGGCTTTGCCATGTAAAGAGAGTTTTTTTTCATCCCAAGGGTCTACCTTGAGTTTCGATTACTGGGGCTTGTTAGAAGCATCTTTCGCCATTATGGTCTTAATCAGAATTGGGGCTTCTCAGATACAGCTTCGACAGTTTAGAATCTGAATCCTCATGACACCTCTGGGCCACAGTAGCATTGAAGGGCAGTTTTCTCCAGCAAGTCTTCCCTTCCTTCAAACAGCACAGCTTCAGATCCTACAGGGGTGGGAAAGCGAAAATATCCTGCTGACACCACAGTTCAGGCATCAGGACACAAAAAAGTCTCCAATCTCGGCAACCTTACTGCCAACAAGAAGCATAATCCCCAGAAGGATAGGCCAAAGTTCAACTCATCAAACCTTAAAGAAATCTGGAGGCACCACCAAAACCTAAACCTCTCAAATGTTGGAGGACCCGATCCTCACTCAGCTCAAGCAAACCCAGGCAAACATTTCCCTTTGGTCTCTACTCACCTCTTCATACCCTCACAAGCTCAAGCTAGAGGAAAGTTTGGCCCGCACCATGGTCCCCATGGACTCAACTCCAGAAGAAGTAATCCAGATGATAGACAATATCATCGTCACCCTCACAGATTTGGACCTGCCAAGATTTGGAGCTGACCACAATGAGCCGCTTTGTATCACTGTTCAGACTCCGGAATGAATGTCTTGCCCGCCAAGATGATGGACCTGCTTGACATCAAGCCCACAGATTTGAAGCCTTCAGTCCACACTGTCAAGGCCTACGATTCTACTTTCCGCACAGTTCTCGGGGTCGCTACTCTAAACATCTGGTTCGGTAAGCGGATGATCCCCACCGAATTCCAAGTGTTGGACATTCCAATCACTTTCACAGCCATCTTGGGGCGACCCTGGCTGTATCAAATGCATGGTGTGGCATCCACCCTTCACCAATGTATCAAGTTCATATAAGGCAACGAGCTAACCGCAATCTACGGTGACAGCGTCACCACCGAGGGGACCAGCACCAACGGCATTCCAGTATTAGAGATCAAGCACGATGACGACATGGCATTAACTGGATTCACTCTGGAGACCTCCAAGATCAAAATATGCAACGTGGACCTTCCACTGTTCCAAGACAAGATTCCTCCCGCCATGAAGATGATGAAACTCATGAACTTCATCCCAGGACTGGGGCTCGGCAAAAGGTTACAAGGCCAACACCAAGTCATCGAAGTCAAGGACCACACTACAGTCCAGAGGCTTGGTTATATGCCAACACCATCCGACATCAGGAAAAACAAGAGGCTCGCCAGCACCAAGGCAGCAGCCCGCAAAAGGGGAACCTCCTACGGCACACCCAACCTTCAACCTTATAGCTTCGACCTCTCTTCGTCAAAGGAACCGACAGCAGAACTTAGGGAACCGACAGCAGAACTGAGGGAACCAACAATGGAACTGATGAAGATGAGAAAGCGATTACCCATCTCTTAGAGAGATTACCCATCTTTTCATGAGATTACCCATCTCTTAGATAGATTACCCATCTTTTCTTGAGATTACCCATCTCTTAGAGAGATTATCCATCTTTTAGTGAGATTACCCATCTTTTCGTGAGATTACCCATCTCTTAGAGAGATTACCCATCTTTTCGAGAGATTACCCATCTTTTCGTGAGATTACCCATCTCTTAGAGAGATTACCCATCTTTTCATGAGATTACCCATCTTTTCGTGAGATTACCCATCTTTTAGAGAGATTACCCATCTCTTCGTGAGATCCTTTCTCATTATTCCTCCTCGTGAGATCCTTTCCTGTTATCTCCTCGTGAGATCCTTTCTCGTTACTTCCTCGTGAGATCCTTTCCTGTTATCTCCTCGTGAGATCCTTTCTCGTTGTCTCCTCGTTAGGTCTATCCCATCATCTCCCTGTGAGATCCTTCCCCCGAGACTTTGCATCTCGTTATCTCTTCGTGAGATCCTCTCCTGTTATCTCCTCATGAGATCCTTTCTCGTTATCTCCTCGTGAGATCCTCTCCTGTTATCTCCTCGTGAGATCCTTTCTCGTTGCCTCCTCGTTAGGCCTATCTCGTCATCTGCCTGCGAGATCCTTCCCCGAGATCTTGCATCACGTTATCTCCTCGTGAGATACTTTTCTATTATTCCTCCTTGTGAGATCTTTTCGTCATCTGCCTGTGAGACCCTTCCCCGATATTTTGCATCTCGTTATCTCCTCGTGAGATCCCTTTCTATTATTCCTCCTCGTGAGATATTTCCGTCATCTCCCTACGAGATCCTTGCCCGAGATTTTGCATCTCGTTATCTCCTCGTGAGATCATTTTCTATTATTCTCCCTCGTGAGTTCCGTCATCTCTAACGCCCCTCTCTCGAGGTCCAAATTCCCGTTAGACATTTCTAACGCCCCTCTCTCGAGGTGAAATACCCGTTAGACATTTCTAACGCCCCTCTCTTGAGGTCCAATCTCTCAGTTAGACATTTCTAACGCCCCTCTCTCGAGGTAAAGTTCCTGTTGGTCCTCACCAACGTTTCGTCTCCAGATGTTAAATTTCCCGTTAGCTCCCACTAACGCTTCGTCTCCAGACGTTAAATTCCCTGTTAGTTTTCACTAACGCTCATCTCCAGACGTTAAATTCTCAGGTAGTTTTCACTAACGCTTCGTCCCCAGACGTTAAAGTTCCCGTTAGTTCTCACTAATGCTTCGTCTCCAGACGTTAAAGTTCCCGTTAGTTCTCACTAACGCTTCGTCTCCAGACGTTAAATTCCCAGTTAGCTCCCACTAACGCTTCGTCTCCAGACGTTAAATTCCCAGTTAGTTTTCACTAACGCTCGTCTCCAGACGTTAAATTCTCAGTTAGTTTTCACTAACGCTTCATCTCCAGACGTTCAAGTTCCCGTTAGTTCTCACTAACGCTTCGTCTCCAGACGTTAAAGTTCCCGTTAGTTCTCACTAATGCTTCGTCTCCAGACGTTAAATTTCCATTTAGTTTTCACTAACGCTCGTCTCCAAACGTTAAATTCCCAGTTAGTTTTCACTAACGTTTCATCTCCAGACGTTAAATTCTCAATCCCTAGTTGACGTTTGACATTCAAACGCTCATTTACATCTCAGGTTGACGTTTGACATTCAAACGCTCATTTACATCCCCAGTTGACGTTTGACTTTCAAACGCTCATTTCCGCCCCAAACCGACGTTTGACATTCAAACGCTCAGTCCTATCTTCGGACATCAAATCTCAATCCCGTCATCCGACGTCAAAATTCCCATTGGTTTTCACCAACATTCATCTCCCCGGCCGCCAATCGTAAGCCCGATCGTCCCATTTCAACGGCAATCAAGGTAAGCCCGCACAACAATCCCCCTTCGGCCATCATCGTAAGCCCGAACATTCCTCCCCAACGGGATCGTAAGACCATCCTTTTAAGGAACGTCAATCATCTTCCGTTCCTAACTGCTTGTTAGAACGTCAACCAATCCCCTCAGTTCTTAACTGGTCTTATTAGAATTATGGACACTTTTCCCCAACAATATGTTAGTCTCTCCCGAGATCACATTCCGTTCCTAACCCCGTCATTGGAACTTCAATCCCTCTTCGGCCATCATCGTAAGCCCGAACACCATATCCCCAGCAGACAAAAGGCGAGCGATAAATCAAGGAAAGCCCGCACAACAATCCTTCTTCGACCGCCATTTCCGTCAAACCCGAAACCTTCAAAAGCATTTCCGTCGAACCCGGAACCTTCAAAAGCATTTTCGTCAAACCCGGAACCTTCAAAAGCATTTCCTTCGAACCCGAAACTTTCAAAAGCATTTCTGTCGAACCCGGAACCTTCAAAAGCATTTCCGTCGAACCTGGAACCTTCAAAAGCATTTCCGTCGAACCCGGAACCTTCAAAACCATTTCCGTCGAACTCGGAACCTTCAAAACCATTTCCGTCAAACTCAGAACCTTTCAAAACCATTTCCGTCGAACTCGGAACCTTCAAAACCATTTTCGTCGAACTCGAAACCTTCAAACCATTTCCGTCGAACTCGAAACCTTCAAAACCATTTCCGTTGAAATCGAAACATTCAAAACCATTTCCGTCGAACTCGGAACCTTCAAAACCATCTCCCTCGTGAGATTCAAACCATCTCCCTCGTGAGATTCAGCCATCTCCCTCGTGAAATTCAGCCATCTCCCTCGTGAGATTCAGCCGTCTCCCTCGTGAGATTCAGCCGTCTCCCTCGTGAGATTCAACCATCTCCCTCGTGAGATTCAAACCATCTCCCTCGTGAGATTCACCCATCTCCCTCGTGAGATTCACCCATATCCTTCGTGAAGTGCAACCACACCCTCGTAAGTTTCAGAAATCTTTGGTTCAGACGCCTCACAATAGTCTCCATTCAGGTTCGGATGCCTCGTAATGGTCTCACTTAGGTTCAGACGCCTCACAATAGTCTCCATTCAGGTTCAGACGCCTCAAAATAGTCTCCCTCAGGTTTAGATGCCTCCAAAACTGTCTCTATCAGGACGAACTCCTCCTAATCATTCCCCATAGGTCGAGGCCCCTACCAATTTCCCTCACACCCGTGAACTACGATCGGCTTGATTCCCGCTCGGGATACGTAGGAATCCTTTCGCTAAGGGTCCAACCATTTTACCGCCCAGGTCTCTCCATAAGACATCCCCCGATTTGGATCCTTATCTTTTTCGATGACCCCACTTCCTTCGAAAGTGACATCGCCGAGGGGCTAACTGTAAGTACCCAAATCCGGATCGTCAAAATCCGTTAAAAGTTAATCGGAACCCGTTAAGTTCCCCGTTCTCGAGTCAACGAGACATCCCGCGACTGCCCCGTACATCCCGACATCAAAGCATACTCAACACACGTTATCCCATGTAAAAGTACAGCTTTCCCCGAAAAACGTACTTTTCGGGGTCTTCCGGGATTCGATTTCTAGTTTTCGAGCGTCTCGACCTTCCGGAGGTCATAACTCCCTCATACGAACTCCGTTTTGGGCCCACCACATATCAAATCGAACACGAGAACAAGATCTATGCAGATAACTTGTTCAATCAGGAAAAATAGCCAATTTCAGGAACTGTCCGGACGGACTCTTTCTGCAGCTTAAATACGTGTCCAAAACGTGTCAAACTCAAGGCCAAATGACCAAAATATCCCCAAATGCAAGAGAGGTCCGGCCGGACTCTTTCCGCAAGGCAGAAAACCATCAGGCTAAGCAACCTTGCTTCCAAGCTAAGCAAAATACTTCCTCCCCAAGTATTTCCCCCCTCCTCCAAGGATTTTCTCCCTATAAATACTCCCCCCTCCTTCACATCTCAACACACAATTTCCTCCTCTCTCCACCCCAAGCTCCTAGGATTGTCTTTCTTCCGCTCTTCGGGGGCCCTCGTGCTACTCGTCGGCGGAATTCTCTACTCTTCGGGGGCCCTCGTGCTACTCATCGGTAGATTCTGATCATAGGCTAAACCGACACAAGTCGAAACGCTGCCCAAATCCCTAGGTTCCTAAACACCAAATAAAAGGGGAAACTCTGCCCAAACACTTCCGAAACACCTTTCAAACACCTTTTCGTATCCCGTATACGTCCTCCCGAGCCAAAGAGTCAACACCAAATTTGGTAAACTCTCACTCTCAAAATGTAGACGTCACCGTCTAACGGGGTCCGATACGTTTTAGTCCCTGATCCTCTTCTCTTCCCGTAAGAGAAGTAATCTCGGGTTAAAACGGCGTTCCGACCCCGTTCCGTTACTTTTTATGTCATTTACAATTCCGGATCGTTTGATCCGTCGATCGTCATTTACTTTTTATGTCATTTACAATTCCGGATCGTTTGATCCGTCGATCGTCATTTACTTTTCATGTCATTTACCAATTCCGGATCGTTTGATCCGTCGATCGTCATTTTCTTTCATGTCACTTACCAATTCCGGACCGTTTGATCCGTCGAACGTCATTTACTTTCATGCAACTTTACAACTCCGAGTCGTTTGGCTCGTCGATCGTACTTTACAATTCCGAGTCGTTTGGCTCGTCGATCGTACTTTACAATTCCGGATCGTTTGATTCCGTCGATACCGCACTTTAAATACTGTCATTTACAAGTCCGAGCCGTTTGGATCGTGATAGTATTTACCTTTCAAAAGTCCGAGTCGCAACCCGATTCGTTGATTGCATGTCATTTAATACGTTTTTTCCGTAAAATCGTTAACAATGTAATGCCCAATTCAAAACCGGAGTTCGACATTCGAACTCTCTTTCAAAACGCGCGAAATGACGTTTGGCATCCGAACGCTCATCTTCAAACTTAAAAGCCGCCATTTGACATTCAAAATCATTTAATACGTTTTTCCCGTAAAATCGTTAACAATGACACGCCCGGTTCAAAACCGGAGTTCGACATTCGAACTCTCTTTCAAAATGCGCAAAACCGACGTTTGACATTCAAACGCTCTTTTCTTAAAAGTCAACATTTGACACTTAAGATAAAAGGTTAAAATCAGCACTCGTGCCACTTTTCCTAAAACTTCCAAAACCGACGTTTGTCATTCAAACGCTCGCCTTTTCAAACTGGACCATAATCAACGTTTGACATTCAAACCAAGATTAAGCTTGTCATTCAAGCCCCCATTTCAAAATGCAAACACACACACACGCACACGATTTCGAGAAAGGTAGAAAGACTCGTCATACGAGGCATTTCGGGTGATCTCGTAATACTCTTCCCGAAACGTAACGTGACCTCCGAACCTAACAATCTCTGGTACCAAATAGCTTTTTACTCGTTTTTGCTACCAATAAAAATGACTCCGAGTTTTCAAAGCCTTTTCTTAAGTTTTTACTACCAATAAAAACGACACAATTTTCATTATAGCCGTTTCTCAACGTTTGAGCTCAAAATACAAAACCGCGTGGCGACTCCTCTTCCTTCCCGAAAAGCGAGGTCTCAGACACCAACCCTCCGCAAAAGACAACCGCCTTTCGCGTCCGCGCGAAATCCGGGTAATTTTATATGATCATCTTGGAGTCCATCTCCATTGATGATCACTTTAAATGGTCCATATTGCTTACTTCCTTGTAAATGTCCCCTCCCTAGTCTAAGATGCTCACCTTGGAACTCTTTCCTTGGATGAAAATCATCTAGACTCACAAACTAGGTCACACAAGATATACTTCCTCCGTCCCAGCAGAAGTGTCACCTTTTACCCAAAATGGTGTCCCGTTTGAAGCGTCACCTTTCCTAAAAAGGAAATGTTTTATTAATATTCTATTATCCCATCCACTATTCCCTCCACTAATTCTCTCTCCTCTACACTCACAACACTTTTTAAATTCACTATTTCCTCCACTAATTCTCTCTCCTATTTTCAAATTACACTCACAACATTTTTTCTTCCCACACTTTTCCTTAATTTGCGTGCCACCCCTAAAAGGGTGACACTCTTGCCGGGACGGAGGGAGTATGAGATACACTTGAGTATAGGTCTCAAGGATGGTCTTCTTATGACCACCTTAGATATCTTCCTCTAAAGTTGATACATATTTACCTAACTTTCTTGTTAAATTACTTTTCATTTCAAAATCCCCCTTGTCCCTAGCAAATGAAATGTTTACAAAGTCCTAATGTACCCCCGAGATAGCTTGGTTAAGTGGATTCATCACTTATAACCACTAACCAAAGTCTCGGAAAAGAGAGGACAAAACATGGATGCCAAAAATCCAAACATTTTCTTTATTTTCTGCTTTCAGTTACATTTCCAGTTAAGTCCTGTAAATCCTGTTAAGTTTCTGAAAATTACAGTGACTAATTTGGAAACTGTAAAAAATATTGACATTGCAGCCCCATCCGCGCGGATAAGATTGCACTACGATCTCATCCACGCGGATGACATTGTCACCTGCAAACAGTTTTCCAGTTTTCTGTTATTTTCAGTTTAGTCACTGTTTTCAAACTGTTTTCCAGTTCAATCTCTCGTATTTCTGTTATTTCCAAAAAACCCCCCTTTTATATAAAATCTTTTTCAAAACACACACACACCCACACACAAAAGCTTCAAGTTTGGAAGACTCGTCATACGAGGCATTCCGGGTGCACGCCAAACGTCCATCCCGGAGTGTAACGTGACCTCCGAACTCATTTTCTCTAATTTTCGACATTTTTCAAAGTTTTGGCCCCTTAAACTAAAAACAGCGTGGCGACTCCGTTGATTTTTCAAAGTCCGATAAAGATTTTTCAAACTGTCCAAAAAATGGTTTTGTCGGGCTTAGGCGCAAAAAGTCGGGTACATCACAGTGGCGACTCCACTGGGGAATATCTAAGCTTTTTTTTTTTAAAAAAAAAAACTCGTTTTTCAAATAATAAATAAAACTTGTTTTTTCTAAAAAAAATAATAAAAAAGAGCTTTTGTGGGTCAAACTTCCGTCCCACACTTGAAACTTTTGTGTATGTGTGTGAGTATGTTTTGCCATGATGCGTTGTTATCGATTGGACTGTCTCGGGAAAGTCAAATTTTTGACTGTCGGATCCATTTCCTTAACTGTTTAAATTTTATGTACTTACGTGCTTATGTGTTTACATGCCTTTTCAAAAAAAAAATGATGATATTCAGTATATAGGCTGGAAACCATTAACCTTCCTCTTAAAACGCCTCCTTATAGGAGCCGGGGATAAGCTATGGGGGAACAACGCCACGTAGTGGTCTCATTTCAAAAAATTGTTTTAAAAAAAATCTTTTTTTCATGCATCATGCCTTTAAGACACATTTGAAAATTTCTGTTTTTACTCAAAAAAGGAATGTAGACTGCCGCACACTACGCGCACGTTGACCGTACACTACACACTACGTCCTTAACCCGGGAAATCTCAGTAGCAGCCTGGGAGGCCTTACTACGCCTCTCGGTGCGAGCACGAGACGACCCAAACAACCATTAGTTTACCCTCGTGTCGACCCTGCACTTGTCCGTGACACACATTTTGAACGAGACTTGGTTGGTTTTTGGTCCGGTCCGTGTCAGATCGTGTCAGTGTATACCTCGCGTAGGTCAAACCCTAGTCAACGTGCCAAGTCAGGATCCTCCGCGGACCTAAATCAGTCGAAGTCATGCCGGTTTTCCATCATGAACTTTGACTCGATCTTGACTGGGGCTCGGACTTTGACTTTGACCCGCACGATTTATGCACCGGCTCCCGGTGTGACACCGAGTCATCAAGGATTAACGCCCAGTTATTGCTTAATTACTGCTTAAACAACGACGAGTCAAGGTCCCTTGTGGACTATTATCAGTCAAGGTCATGCCGGCTTTTCGTCAGGCACCTTAACTCGATCTTGACTCTCGACGTTGGCTTTGCCGGTAATTTACATCAAGTGCGCGTTAAGACTTCCTGATCCGCCAGACCTTAGGTCAGTTTTCCTTTTCGGTCGGTGGGACCCATTTGCCCTACGGAACCCTTGTTCGAGGTTACAGGTTGAGGGTCCATACGCGTACTGATGGGTCCCACTGATCCAGGACTGAGAATAGCAAAAAGAAAAAAAAGAGCAATCTTTTCCAACCGCTTAGGTTTTAAGAAAACACGTTTTAAGTAAACTCAAACAAATAACTGCATGTTGCATGAGCCCTGAGCCCAAACACCTACCCTCTTTTTCTTCAACTCCCAAAGTCTGAACCTCCCTTGTATTTTCCTCCCGCAGCACCTCACAAAGCTTGGGTACGGACATCGGGTCACCGTCTGGTCAGTTGGGAAGGATCAAGCGCATCGTCAGCTTCACCATTCGCTTCAACTCTGGTTTTCAGAAAGTCTGCATCAGCTGGTAACAATGGGGACAATACCACTCCGCCTCCCGAGACTCCCCAGACAGAGCAGCAGTAGAATCAGTTGGCCGAACAAATGAGACTACAACAGGAAGCTCAGATGAACAGCCTTCTGGAGGCTATTAGGAGCCACAGTTTGGCCTCCAGTCTCAACCCCGATGGCACTTTCACCGTGGAAGAGGAAGAGGACCCTAATCCCACTCTCGGTTGCCCTGACTACACCAGAATGCCACCACCAGCCTCCTATGGCACCACTACCGGAGCACATGCTTCTCGACCTATGGGTCACCCAGCTCCTCAACCGTAGTCTAGTGGCCCCATACAGTCTAGTAGAATAAGCCAGTTTGTAGTCCCTCAGTGGGGACATAATCAGTACGGAATGTCTTCCCATGGTTGGGGATACCTTGGAATGCCGTAGCAAGTTGGGATCCCACCGCAGTTTGGAACCGATCAGCCCGGGCCTTCACAACAACAGTTCAGAGTGCCGCAGCAACAATCTGGAATGCCGCCACTGCAGTTTGGTTTAGGATAACAGTCAGGTATCCCTCCTCAAAATGATAATGGTCCAGTAACTCTTGGCGCCTCGCCAGCCTCAACAAACCCGTTCCTCACTCAAGGTCCTATGGGTTAGCAAGCCCCCATCCCAGTCTCATCAGAGTCACCGGGACCGCAGTATCCTGCCGGTTATACATCATCACCGCAGCCAGGCATGCAGGTCAACAACCAAGGACCACAACCCGCATTTAAGTCTCCCTATGAGTCTCACCCCGAGAACCCGAGCTACCCGACCACCTCTGGTCTACCACCACCCTCGTTGCCAATTGGAAATCAACAGCAATCCGCTGGGTTCTATCCCTTTGCCCAGGCTCCTGCTTACACCCCCAGGGTAATTTAAGCCAAGGGCAGGTTTTCACCTACGTCCTGGGTCCGGCCATCCCTTCTACCAGTGTGACGCCAATGGTAACTCCTCTATCCAGATCGGTCACTGGTTTGAAAGATCCAGCTCCACCACTGGACCCTCATCTGGCTTGGTTCATGGAACAGCATAAGGAATAAAAGCGCAGATCGCCGAACTGACAGGAAAGAAGGCTGCCCTCCGGCCCACTTATCCTGATTCTATTCTGCCTCTACCCCACAAGTTCGTAATACCTAGCTTGGAACTGTTTGATGGAACGGCCTGTCCCAAGACTCACCTTGACACCTACACTCTAGCCATGAAAGCCAAAGGGTGCACGAACCAGCAGTTGGTTGATTACTTCAGCCTCTCCTTAAAATTGGGGGCGCTAAAGTTGTTCTTCCGGTTGAAACCCGAGTCCAGGGCCACTTGGGAACAATTCACCAACGCCTTCACCGAAAAATACAAAGCCAACCTGGAATGGGAGACGAATCGGGTAGACTTGCAAACAACTATGCAACGCCC
This sequence comes from Adenophora triphylla var. japonica, assembly GCA_022495995.1. Classification (NCBI taxonomy): domain Eukaryota; kingdom Viridiplantae; phylum Streptophyta; class Magnoliopsida; order Asterales; family Campanulaceae; genus Adenophora; species Adenophora triphylla. Next base: position 77,716 of record JAFEMH010000379.1, read on the forward strand.
TAACGAGAACATTGGTGATTTTTACAAACGTTGGAACCTTAAGCTGAGTGAAATGGCCATTCCTCCTTCTGATGAAGAACAGTTGGACATCTTTCAGTCATGTTTGAAACCTCACTTAAGAGCATCACTCAGCAATTTCCCCTATCCAGATCTGCATGCCATAGTCAGCTCTGGGGCTAAATTTGAGAAGGCTTACAATCAGCAACAAGCCGCTACCCCTACTTTCCGATACCGAGCCACTACTTCTAATCCTGCTCCTGGCCAGCCCAAGGGCAAAGAAGCTGTCAACTTTGCTGGTCAAAATTGCAACAATGCCACTCCTTTCATGCCAAGGAAAGTCGAGATTCCCAAACCTCAGAATATAAAGTTCAGTAACTTCGGAATGCCCCTGAGTGAAGATTTTAGAGGACTGGTCAAAGAGGGCTTGATTCGGCCTTTGGACAATTATCGGCCCAGGGACCCCAACATCCCTTTGGACACTACCAAACACTGTGCTTTTCATCAGTACCACGTCACCTTACTGACGATTGTATAACTCTGAGGAAGGCCATACGAGGGTTAATTGAAAAGGGTAAGCTGGAGGTACTTGAAGGGCCCAATACAGTTAACAACCCGTTCCCTAGAAACAACAATAGGGTAAACATGATTGAAATTGGAGAGCCTTCTCATGCCAGGGAAAATGTGGATGAGCTAACCTAGGAAACAAATGAGGATCCTCAAGTGCCCCTGATTAACTTTGTCGATGATCTTGAATTCGGATCCCCTCCCAGCCTTGAGAATGATGAACAGACTAATCCTCCCTGGTCCCATGTTAGCAGCTTCTTATAGGAATATGAAGCTCGCTACTTCTCAGAGGAAGAAATAACTGACACTAGAGAACTGGGGCTATTCAGATCGAACTATGAGAAGACCATTTACACAAGATGGCTAGAGCACTCAAGAAGGATTGAACAAGAGAGCTTCAGACGGGCACCGGTATTGGGGCTTATTAGTAAAGAGGCCAAAGCACACCTCGAACTAATACACTTCTGTAAAATGGTTCTGGGAGAAGCCGAATACAGTCCTGATAACAGCGAAGGTGAAGGATCAGATGAGAAGGATTGCTTCCATGTATTGCCTGGAATCAAATATGTATCGCCACCTCTCACTCTTCCCCCGCAATTCCTGGGAGGAAAAGCCGAGTCGCAATTGCCACTTCCAGCATTGGGATCATATGACAACTTCTGTGGTTGCACACACTTATCTTCCCCTGATAGCAATGATCAACGTTCTCTCTTAGCTGAAATTCAGGTAGCATGGGATGACAATTCCGATGACAGTGATGACGACGAGAGCGAAGAATCAACTGAGGCCCAAGACCCAGAATCAGTTTGGAACAATCACGTCGAAAATGACCGCATGAGTGCCAGACACAATGGGTGGTTGTCGGCCAGTGACAATGAAGAGCCGCCAGAGAATGCGAATGAGGAATCAATGGAAACTGACCTCGATGTTGAGCCCCTCTCAAGATGCGATTGTGGTCAATGCCCAACCTGGAATACATCGGAAGATGAGGAGCAGCCTAACCCATTTGAAGAAAAATATGAATCTGAAATTCTGGAGCACAATGTCCCCTATGGAAAACTAGTAGGCGAATGGAGAAATTTTGTTGAAGCACTGGTCGAAAAGGCAAACTTTCAGCCTCCAGCAGACGATGAGTTTGTAAACGTCATTGGATCCCTTTCTTCTTCCCCTACAATTGACGGCATCACTGCTTTGAGAGCCACAGCTGAACCTCTCGAGCGCAATGAGTGCCTAGAATCGCTAAAAAGGGTTATGGATCAGGAAGCCACTCCAATTGCCTTCATACCCATGGACCAGCATGCCGCTTTCTTAATAGCCCCGATACCCGGAAATGGACCCTGAGTGCTCCTCATTTGGACTCAGGTATCACGAGCTGCCGCGTTGGGCCATAAGAACGAGCATTGTCAATCCTTCACTTGTGGTTGCCCAGCTTGCAAAAGCGAAAGGAAAATGGTGTACGATGAGATGGAAGTTGACAGCCTAAAAATTGAAGAAACTTCAGGAGACGACAACGTGACCGAAGATATGAAAGCTATGGATTTTCCCGGGGCTGAATATGTAGATGTCGTGGAGTTTAACACCGCTTACCATACTTTGGGAAAAAGATTCTCGAGCATCCGATCTAAGCAGATAGTGGAAAAACTGCTAGAGAAAGGAAGACTGGCCCCTATCCTCCCCAACAAAAAAGTAACCATTGTCAGATCGAGCCCGCCCGAAGGCTAAGTAAGAATCCACGTCAGGATTAACAGGGAAGAAGTCACTTTTCTCGAGTGTATCACAGCTCTTAGAGAGGTCCTGGACACCGGCATGATACCAGGTGCTCCTCCCATACAGAACGCCATAGTAATCTCTAGCGCCGAGTATTATAGAAGGCAGCCGGGACTGCTGTATAAAGCCGGAGATGAAGGGGAGAAGCCACCAAGCCATGGAGGTAATAGTTCCTGCTGCATGCTAACATTGGGGAAGCTTAAACAAGCCTGGGAATATATAAATCATGATCACAAGGATGAGGATGAATCGGAAGAGGCCCTAGCCCTGTGGGCCATACAAGGAACGACGGCACAGTCCTTGGTTCAGAAACCCGTAACTTGGGAAGCAATCCGAAAGGCTGCCCAGTCAGAAGCCAGTAATACTCACTATCCCCAAGCTCAGCCCTCACTATTGCTAAGCTCCGGGAAACTTGTAACAAAATCAGTCAGAGCCAGTAGCCAGTTTCCAAGCAAACTCCTCCATTGACCCTAGCAGCATTGAAAAAGTCCTGTAAAGAAGTAACAGATAAACCGGAGGGAGAAGTGAACCTGTTAACCAGATCCGGGAAAATCCACCAGGGTAATTCCAAGACAGAAAAGAAGTCAGAAGATCAAGCACCCAGGGAGAACCGTAACCCTTATACCAAGACAGCTTAAACTCCTGACCCCGAGAAAGAGGATCCTGTGCTCACTCAGTTGAAACAGACTTAAGCCAAAATCTCTCTGTGGTCCTTCCTCACCTCATACTATCCCCACAAGCTAAAATTGGAGGAAAGTCTGGCCCGCACACTGGTCCCCATTGATGCTACCCCTGACGAAGTGGTGCAACTAATTGGGAACATCCACTATGGAAACATAGTCACCTTCAATGACCTTGATCTCCCCCAGTTCGGAGCCGATCATAATGAACCTCTCTTCATTATGGTCCAGTTAGATGAACGACGCCTTCCTCGGTTCCTAGTCGATAATGGGTCTGGAATGAACATCCTCCCAGCAAAGATCATGAGCCTGCTCGGCATCAAGCCCACAGATCTGAAGCCTTCCTCCCTCATAGTCAAGGCATGTGACTCAACGTCTCGTACAGTACTTGGGGCTGCTACTTTGAGCCTGTAGTTCGGAAAAAAGATGATACATGTAGAATTCCAAGTCATTGATATCCCAATCACCTTTAATGCTCTTTTGGGAAGAGCTTGGCTGCCCAAGTCAATGGAGTCGCTTCAAGCCTTCATCAGTGTGTGAAGTTCATTTCAGAGGGGGATCTCACAACCATTTACGGAGACCTAGTCACTCTGGAAGGCACTGACATAGGTGGAATACCCATCCTAGAGATCAAGCATGATGAAGATGGCTTCATGCTAGCCGGCTTCACAGTCGAATCTCCTAAAGCCCAAGTTTGCAATGTGGATCTGACCGTCACTCGAGACAAAATCCCTCCCATCATGAGGATGATGAGAAATATGAACTACCTGCCTGGTCTGGGTCTTGGGAAATGCCTACAAGGGACTCACAAGGTCATTGAGGTGAAGGAATAGAAAACTCGCCATAGCTTGGGATACGAGCCAACCTCGAAGGAGATTGCATAAGAAAAGGAAACTGCTCGAAAGAGGAGGGAAGCTATTGCAAAAAAGATACCTTATGATGGTCCTAAATCTCTCCTTTTCAGTCTTGACATGACTGACTACTTCATAAAGGGCGCTCCACAGGTTGACAATGCTGCAGTCAAAGAGCCCACTCCTATAAAAGGCTGGTTGAAACTACATGAGAATCTTAGCAAGTTCAGGGGAACCAAAGCCAACCCCATCCGAAGAATGTTTCTCGATTTACCCAATATACCTGGAGCTACTACCACCATGAAAAGTGAGTATACTTTGAAAGGAGTGCCAGAGCTGGTAAAGCAGTTTGAGAAGCTCAATGAGGTCATCCCAACTGTCGAAGAGGCCATAAAACTGAGTTTGAACTAGTCATGCCAAGGGCCAAGACTCCAGAGTTCTCCCTAAATGAATGGGATGGTCCCATCATGCGACAGATGTTTGGGGAAGAAATACACATTCAGACCTGATCGACCTGGGTTCAGTGAAAGAAATGATTGCGGTTATTGAAGCGGGAGGACAGAAGCCGTTGGATCCCCGAGCCATGGTCATGCAGTCTACAATGCCCCTGAAGAATTGGGAGACTCTCTCCGATCTATCCACGAGCAAAGAAGAAATGATCACGAAGCTTGGATTGGTCCCTCGTCCCTTTGTGTCCACCTATCTCAAGTCCTTTGAGTCTCTTGTCGTCGAACTTGAGTCATTAGAGTCGTATGATGGCCTTACGCCAAAAGACTATGAAGTTGTAGCCAATGCTGTACTTCCTTTTGCTCTAAATGAAATGATCAACCTTTCCAAGTATCCCCTGATCGCCACTTTAACTAATGATAAATTAACTAATAACTTAAAAACGGTTAATAATGATTCACTAGATAAAGATGCATACACACTCAACGAAAAATACATTAAAGAAATATTTAAGGAGGTTGTCGAGAAAGAGAAAAAACGAGCCCAAGCTGCTGAGGAGGTTTTGACTCGTGTGAATCTAGGGACTGCAGAAGAGCCTAAAGAGACACAGATTGGCAGTTTCTTCGACGGGGCCGAACAAGCAACTCTGACTGAACTTCTCAGGGAATTTGTGGACGTGTTTGCATGGTCTTACAAGGATATGCCCGCCCTCGATCCATAGTGGAGCACCGGATACCAATGAACCCCGAAGTCAAGCCAGTAAAACAAAAGCTGAGAAAGATCAAGCCCGAATGGTCGCTACAAGTAAAGGAAGAAATTGAGAAGATGCTCAAAGCGGGATTCATCTGGGTCATTGAGTATCCCACCTGGCTCTCCAACATCGTAACAGTCACCAAGGCTAATGGAAAAGTCCGAAGTCAAGCCTTCCCCCTGCCCAACATTGACATGATGGTAGATACCACGGCCAACTACGAAGTTAAGCCTTTCGTTGACGGTTTCGCCGGCTATAACCAGATCAAAATGGCCGAAGAGGACCAGGCTAAGACAGCTTTTACTACTCCCTAGGGGACATACTGCTACATAGTCATGCCCTTTGGTCTGAAGAACGCTGGGGTTACCTATCAGAGGGCAGCCACCGCCCTATTCCACGACATGATTCATAAAGAAATCGAGGTCTACGTGGATGACATGATAGTCCACTCCAAAGGATCTAATGGCCAGCACTTCATCGATTTGAGAAAATTCTTCGACCGTCTCAGAGAACATTCCATGAGGCTGAACCCAGCTAAATGCTCCTTCAGCATCAAGCGAGGTAAGGTGTTGGGGTACATGGTAACTGAACGGGGAATTGAAGTAGACCCTCAGAAGATCAAAGCCATAGTTGAGATGAAATCGCCTCTAACACTGACAGAAGTCAAATCTTTCATGGGAAGGCTGCAGTACATAAGCCGTTTTGTGAATCAACTAACCTCCATCTGTGAGCCTATCTTTAAGCTGATGAAGAAGAGCACATGCACTGAATGGACCCCAGAATGCCAGTTCGCTTTTGAGAAGATCAAGGCATACCTTGTGAATCCCCCAATCCTTTGCCCCCCACATTGGCAAAAGCCACTATTGCTATACCTGACTGTCACAGATATGACAATTGGGGCTATGCTGGCACAGGAGAAGAAAGACGCCAAAGTTGAAAGCGCCATCTATTTTGTGAGCAGAAAGCTACAAGGCATCGAACTCAACTACTCAGTTTGCTAGAAAACCTGCGCAGGTCTAGTATGGGTAGTGGGAAAGTTGAAGCATTACATGCAGTCTCACTCAGTGTACTTGGTCTCGAGGCTAGACCCCATCAAATACCTGTTTGACAAGCCCTCCCTCTACATGAGATTGGCAAAATGGTCATTCTTGCTGGCCGAATACGATATCACTTATGTGACAAGAAGATCAGTGAAGGGGCGGATAATGGCAGAACAACTGGCTGACTTCCCAAGTGATGAATGCCAAGGACCTGAACCTCAATTCCCTGACGATGGAATTTTCCCTCTAGAAGAAGAAAACCGCTGGCAACTCTTCTTTGATGGGGCAGCGAACAGACGGGGGTATGGGATAGGAATGCTCCTGGTCGACCCCACTGATGAACATACTCCCATAGCCGTAAAACTCAATTTTGAAGTCACTAGCAATGCCTCCGAATATGAAGCCTGCATAGCTGGATTGGAGGCCGCCTTAGAAAGGAACATCAAGGAGTTAGAAGTATACGGTGACTCTCCTCTCATCATCAACCAAGTGTCCAACAAGTGGAAAACAGTGGATCCGGGTCTGCAAAAGTACCACGCTTATATGGAAGACCTCGTGGCCCAGTTCAAGGAGGTCATCTTCCATTATCTGCCCAGAGATCGCAACAGGTTTGCAGATGCCCTGGCAACACTAGCCTCTCTTATTGAAATACCCAAAGGAAAATTAGTCAAACCCTTCAGGGTTTGGAGAAGAGAAAACCCAGCCTACTATTTTGAGATTGAAGCAGAGGATGAACCAGTAGATGACCCGTGGTATGCTCAGATCTACCAATACTTGAAAAGCGGTGAAGCCTCTTTCAAAAATGAAGACGGGGAATACAAAGAAGGAATCAAAGCAAGAAGTATGATAGCTCTGAAACGCCTGGCTTCCCACTACGTCCTTCTGGGAGATACGCTATACAAAAAGCGTTATCGGGGTCCCCTCTTACGCTGCATCAGCAAATAAAGGGATACCGAGCTAACGAATGAAGTACATGGTGGTACCAGTGGCCCCCACATGAATGCTCGAACCTTAATGCAAGTCATCCTGAGAATGGGCTATTTTTAGATCTCTATGGAGATGGATTGCATCCAGTTCGTGAGAAGTTGCGACAAATGTCAGCGCTATTCAAATCTCAACCATTTGCCTCCACACGACCTCTACTGCATGACAACCCCTTGGCCTTTCGTTACCTGGGGAATCGACGTCATCGGCAAGGTTACACCACCAGGAAGCAACGGTCACGAGTTCATCCTGGTAGCCATAGATTATTTCACCAAATGGGTCGAGGCCAAGTCTTACAAAGTCCTTAATTCCAAGAAGGTGGCCCTCTTTATCAAAGAAAACATCATGTGCAGATACGGTTTGCCAGCTAAAGTGATTTCTGACAATGGCTCTCATTTTGAGGGAGAATCTGATAGATTGTTGGCAGAGTTTAAAATAACTCGTCACAAGTCATCCCCTTATCGGCCCCAAACCAACGATGCCGTTGAAGCAGCAAACAAGACTCTAGAAAACATCATCAGGAAGATGGCTGTCTGAGGCAGAGATTGGCCAGAAAAGCTCCACCTTGCCCTCTGGGGATACAGAACATTCGTCAGAACTGCCACGGGAGAAACGCCATTTGCCCTCACTTAAGGAATGGAGGCCGTGCTCCCAATCGAATTGGAAATCCCCTCACTCCGTGTGTTGTTGGAAAATCAGATCAACGAAGTTGAATGGCTCCAGAGTCGCCACGATGAGTTGGCCCTGCTAGAAGAATGTCGTCTAAAAGCCATGGATACACCCGGGCTTACCAAGCAAAAATGGCCAGAGCTTTTGACAAGAAAGTGAAACATAGAGACAACCTAGAAGGCTGCCTCGTGCTAAAAGAGAAACCTCTAACCCACGCCAATTCACTTGGCAAATGGGAGCCCGTCTGGATCGGACCCTATGTAGTTCAGAAGATCTTCTCTGGAGGAGCCATGCAGCTCGCAGACTTAGATGGAAATACTTTCATGAATCCGGTGAACAGAAACAAGCTCCGTAGATACTATACCTGAAGACAGAGTCATTTCCCCTCAAAAGTGCTAAAAGAGTAATACCCAACTAGGTTGAAAACCCGAAAGGGCGCCCTAGGTAAAAAACAGGATCACACTTCTCTCGTCCCTCTCTCTACCTACCCCTTCTAAAAAAACAACAAATTCATAGAGTCAAACTACGAAGACCTGAGCCCCTCAGTCCTCTTATAAAAGGGGAACGTAGGCAGCCGAAAACGGTTCGGTCTAAAACATAAACAAAAATCATACTTTGTCATCCACACATTGATCAAGTCATGACTGCGTCTCGAAAAACTCTAATGCAATTCATATATTCATTACAGTTAAAAACTTTTTGATGAGTTCAAGCCTGATCTACTCTTAAACTCTCAACTAAGCTAAAAGATAAAAAAAATACTTAACATAAAACTAATGTGCCTGCAAGGATGATCAGTGGATACTCGAGGCTCTAGCCACTAGTACTCACGTCCCCTTCTTTCCTCTTCCGTCTCCTCCCACCCTGCCTCGTGTTCTTCCTAGGCACGAGAATGATGTCCATCCTCCTCCTCCCTAGCTCTGGCATAGGGGCCGGGTCCATCAAACCTGCCTCTATCAGAGCTCAGGTCGCCTGGGTTTCGTCTCTGATCTCTTGCCTCCTGGGCGGCGCCATAGGAATCCTGTCTCTCTGACGTTCCACTCTCACCTCATAATCAAGCATGTCATCTCTACTCCTGTCGTAAAGACTAGCCCAAGCCTCGGCTCTCCTCAATACTGAAACTGGGATGTCTTCTAGTCCCACAATGGCCTCACGCCTCCTCATAAGAGCCACCTGAGTCTCTCCCATATGTCCCTTGTACCAATCCAAGTACCAAGTGGACAGAAATATATGCTACGGATGCCTGAGAAGGACCATAGGAGGAAAAACATGGTACCTCCATACTCAGGAGAAGAAGGAAATGCAGATGAATCATCCATAGAAACGGACATCACCACCCGGGTGGCAATATCATCGCAGCCTTCCAAAGGAACCTGCTCCATCCCGAACTGTCGGAGAACTAGAGCTGGAATGTAGAAGGTAGACCAACAGAGCCCCGGAAGCATGACTACCTGAGATCCATCCTGAATTGTTCTCCTGGTCTCTATCTGCCAGTGCGGAATCCACCATCGGATGTCCTGGGTACGACGCTGAGCCATCTAGCGCTCCCACGAGGTCTGATCCTCGATCTCGACTGTAACCCCCCTCCTAGCAAAAGTCCATGGTCTGAATGTGTGTGGAGCCTCCCTCAATACCCCCAACCTCTCCATCATCCACATCGACAGCAGAAACGGGCTTCCCCCGTGCATATACCGGCCCCCGGTAGCCAACCGGTCAATATCATGAAGGGTCTCTCCCAAGATCAAGGGAACTATATCCCGACCCAATCGGCAGTGAACAACAACGTCTAACAAAGACCGATGGCATATCCCAAATGAACAGACCATGAACAAGGACTCGATTGCACAAAGAGAAAATGCATCCCAATAGCAATCACCAACCATACCCAAGCTCCTAAACCTATCCGGGAGACCAGAAATGTCAAAATAGTCGGGTCTTCGAATCATACCTCGGGCTTCCTCTGGGGAGATTTGAAGGAGACTAGATAATTTGTTGACGAAATACATCCCTTCGAGCAAAGGAAGTGCAACCTCTTCTACCTCGGTCCCTCCAAGCAAAGCCCTAAAATCTTAAAGGGTGGGAACCATCTCGTTGTGAGAGAAGCAAAAGATGTGCCTCCGAGTGTCCCAAAATGCGGCGGAAGCCCTCATCAAGTCATAATCCGGGACAAGCTCCATAAGAGACCACAAGGATTTGATCTTGTACCTCTCTTCAAAGAACATCTTGTTCCCATGCATGATTTCCCGAGACCATTCCTTGAACTTGTTGAAGAAGAACATTTGCAACTCCTTTGGCAATTTAGGAGAATTCTTCATGTTTTCCATGATTTCTTACGGTTTTGCTCGAGACTTCAGAAAAAACAGAGAGGAAGATGAAGGGGAGAAATAAAAACCAGATCTGAGGAGAAAATTTAAATTACCTTGTCAGATGTTGTCCTTGTCCGCACGGATGAGATTGCAGCCTCAATCTCATCCACGCGGATAAGATGGTCACCCAGTCAAAAAATTCCCTACAGTAGTAAAAACTGATGTCCCCAAATGAGGAAATATTTCCCCAAACAGCCAAGCAACAAAAATTTCCCATTCCCCATTTTTTCATCCAAAATCCCAACAAAGATTCCATTCAAAATCCCACTAAAACATCAAACCGGGCTCATGCGACTTGCATTCAGTACAAAATTAACAAAACAAATATACAAAAAAATAGTGAAATAAAATGTATTAACCTAGTTATTACATTCCAAAAATAGAAAAACAATGTGCATAAAATGTATGTTTTCTCTCTCTCTGCCCTAACAAACACAGTCACTCGCAGTCACTCAGAATCGCTGTCCGAATCGGGAATGGGATCTTCCTCCCTAGAGATCTCCTTGCCGTGCTTCCGAACCCTCTGTCGAGCCGTGCTCGGTTCATCCATAGCTGCCTCCGAGAAAGCCATCCCCGACTCTACGTCATCTTGCTCAGCATCCGAGTAGGTGTCCTCAGGATCAGGAGGCACGCCTCGGTACGGCACCCCAATGTCGGCAAAGAAGTCGTATCCAAAGGAGAAGGCGTCAGAGCTCTGGCCGTACGTCCCCTGAGTCTGCAAGGGAGTCCCATAATCTCCCTGCGACTCAAAGGCAGCGTAACCCCCGCGATGCGAAGAGGAGCCCTCACCAGCCCCGCCCTGTACGTAGCTCGGCCCCTTCATGCCCCCGAAGATGATGTGATCCCGGGAAAGCTCCACGCTCCTGTCCATGTAGGAAGAAGGAGAAATGTCCACCGACTCTCTGGGATAGGTACGGGGAGTCTCCATAGACCTCCTGCCTAGCATAGGCCCGCTGGCTGGAATAGGTGACCTCTCTCTCGCAGAGGCACTAGGCACTAGTCGCGAAACCCTTTCGGAACCCCTAGAATTCCCCCGCGTCACGAGGTTGCGAATGAACCTCTTAGCCCCGATGACCTGATGCAAAAGCCGATCCACAACCCGGGACGAGTAGTCCAAAAAACTGACGAAAGCATCAAAAAACAGTCGAAGCAATAGCGTAAGAAGTACAAAGGCTAAAAACGTGATTAACACATACCTGAGCATTCGGTCGAGGCCGAAAAGCTCGCGGTGTCACCTCTGGGATGGGAATCTGCGCCCTCATGCTAACCCCCTCCTGGGTATACTAGAAGTCAGCTCGAGGGATCCTCACGACTGAACTCCCCTCCCTCGCTAGCACCTGAGGCGTCCTCAGCCTGCGCCCCACTGTAAGTACCCCAATCTGGATCACACCCTTTCAAACACACGGGAAACACCGCAGACTCATCAACACAGTCTCGACGACCCCTCTCACTCAAAACCCTCTCTAAACCCCCAACCAAACCAAGGGAGGAGCCTTCCTGGGATAAAAAGGGACAAAGGGACCTTTCGGGAATTTTCAGGAAATTGGAAAAGCAATATTGGTCCGTACGGACCTCTTTGTTGTCATAATTACTGAATCTCCTTAAAGTCCACAATATTCCCTCAAATCCCGGAAGAAATGATTACCCACATGTTTAGTTGGTCCGTACGGACCTCTTTGCATGCAAGATGGTCCGTACGGACCTTATTGCTCAGGGGACACCATAATTGCAAATATTCCTCCATCATCACAGATTCCCTCAAATCGAGGAAAACCAAAATACTGGATTACCAGGGAGGTCCGTACGGACCTCTTTGCACCTAATCTGGCACTATAAATAGAGGGCTCCTCCTCATTTTCACACACCTCCCACTTCTCTCTTCCTCCCTAGGCCTTCCGGCTTCCCTCTAAGTCCTTCCGAGGCATTCCCGGCCCCTTTCGGATCCTTCCGAGGCCTTCCGAGCCCCTCGTGGTGCTCCGAAGCCTCCCCGAGCGCTCCCGAGACGCTCCCGCGCTGCCCCGAGGCACTCTCGAGGTACTCGAGGCCCCTCGTGGTACTCCGAGGCCTTGCCTCGGTCTTTCCACGGTGTCCCGGCTCTTTCCGAGTCAAACCGACAATCCCAAACCACGCCGAAACTCCGCCCGAGTGACTCGCCACCACAACGCACGCCGAACCTCGCCCGAGTGATCCCGACGATCCCCACGCACGCCGAACCTCTCGCCCGAACGCAGCCTCGCAACCTCAACGCACGCCGAAACTCGTCCGCGTACAACCGGCATCTCCCGAAGCAATCCCGATCCGTACCGGAACGCTCCTCCGACCTCAAACACTATTCCCCAGCGGAAGACAGACATGAACCAACATTGGTAAGGCTTCCTTCCATTACTATTTCAATACATTTCAATACATAGCATACAATGTAGACATCCGATACAGCATGCATTTTTAAAAAGCACACACACACACACACAACATTTAAAGGATATTAGGGGTATCCGAAAGACTCGTCTTACGAGGCTACTCTGTGAGCTCTAATATTCTAATATTCTCTTCCCGAGGAGTCATCTGACCTCCGAACTCAAAATCTCATCACACAAAAACAGTTTAAAATTATCTTTAAACTGATGCCCTTTTTCAATGTTTTGGGCTTAATAAAAACGGCGTGGCGACTCTACAAATGCGAAAACAAACGGCGAGACACCTCCAACGAAACGAAAAAACGAACCGCCGCGAGGCGGGGGACCAAATGCCAGATGCCGGGGCGCGAACGCGCTGCCTCTCGGATCCGGGCTATTTCAGTTGGCGACTCCGCTGGGGAATTTTTTTGTTTTAAAAACTTTTAAACAAAACAAAAGATTTTTAAAACGATGATGAGGGTCAAACTTTCATTTTACCCCTTCCTTTAACTGTTGTGTGTGTGTGCACGTGCTTTACTTTTTATTTTACAAAAAAAAATATACAAAAAAAAATGCATCAATATACATCTGTGCATACATTTAAAATTCTTCAAAAACTTCGTTTTACTCGTAAAAGAATTTTAGAGACCGCACACTACGCGCACCGTCGCCTCGGATACACCGCACACTACGCACACCGTCGCCTCGGTTACACCGCACGCTACGCGCACCGCCGCCTCGGATACACCGCACACTACAACCCTCAACCCGGAGTGGTCTCGCGCAGTCCGTTAGGTCTTCCTAGGCCTCTTGGACGCGCACGGGATCATTCCAAACATCCCATCCTAGCCAAGCGTCAACCCCGCACGTTTGAGTCTTGAGTCACACTCTGTCCGTACTCGGTTGGTTTTACCCCGTCCGTGTCATACAGCCTGGATACATATACCATGCCGGCCATTTTTCTCGAGTCAAGGCTCGGAACTCAAGATCCCTTGCGCAAGCAAAGCGATGAAAGGTCATGCTAAAATCTTGACTCGATCTTGATTTCCGAAGCTACACCTGCACGATGTTCCGTCCCGGATATACATCCATGCTCGCATGACACCATGTCATCACGCCTTTAATACGTCGCCCATGACAATATGACCAGCCAACGCCTAACGTCACAGATCCCTTGCGCAAGCAAGGTAAAGAGAGGTCATGCCGAACTCTCGACTCCGATCTTGACTTAGGCCGGCTCGGTTCACTATTCACATGGCTAACGCATCAAAACGAACATGACAAAGCTCGGTCCTTAGGTTCGATTTTTCTTTTAGGCCGGTGGAAACCGCTTGCACTATAGGACCCTCGCCCGGGGCCGTCCACCCCGGGATGTCGAAATACGTGTGCAAAACGAGGGGCTTATAGCCGCACGTATGGTCTCCATCGACCTAGGATCTAGCATAGTTGCGAAAAAGAAGAGCAATCTTTTCCAACCTACCTAGGATTCTCGAGAAAACATGTTTTAAGTAAATTAAAACAACAAAAAAATCAAAAATAAAAGAAACGGAAACCGCATGCCACGTGAGCTTTCTCCCTTTTATCCCGTTAGGCCATTCCCGTGTCTAAACCTTGCCCGTCACCTCCAACCTAACAGAGAGTGGTCGAGAGTACCCGGAACCCGTCTCCCAAAGGTCAAAACAAGAAGGTCCTACCTCCTTCCCACTCGTCACCGTGACACCGTCAAATCCCCATGGCCAAGTCGCGGATAACAACGATGAGAACGGACCTTACCCCCAAGAAATTTCCCATCATTGGAAGAAGTTTGGCAGTCCTCATGGCTATTAAGAAACGTCAAGGTGAGCAACAAGCTCGGATCGAAGGTGCCATGCACCACTTCGGAACCTTAGCCACCCAACTACCTCGGGGCTTCCTAAGCCATGATCGCTCCTACAAGCCTCTAACATCTCTCATTGTCTCCCGAAGTCAACCTGTTACCCTCGTACGAGCCATGCGCTTATGACGTAAGGCCACAAGACCTTCCAGAGGAAAGCTTGCCCATCCAGCCTCCCGAGGTCCCGGTACCACCGCCGAACAACGAACACATCCGGTGGGACGCTCAAGCGACAGCAGGCTTGTCCGAAATGGAATTCCAGATGCAATGAATGAGGGCCGCCCTCGACGAAAGAAGAAGCTATCTTCTCAACAAAAACTGAAAAGAGGTACGAATCCGGTGATCCCACAACGGAACCCTTGGAGAACCCTCGTGAAAGTTTGACTACTACGTCATCTACTCCAAAGAAATCTCCCCTCTAGTTCTCGCACAAGGCCACGGCAATGTTCGCTCCATGATCACCGGGACGAAGCCGGCACCGCCACCGAAGGCCCGAAGGTCCAGTATAATCCAACCCCGTCTTGGGAAGATCTCAAAGCCACTATTGATGCTTCAAAAGGGCTATGACAAGAACGAATTGAAATGCGCACGGCCTTACGCTAATCGTGCTCCTCCCACTACGTAAACGGGAGAGACAAGCAAAACCATAAGTCCAGAGGTGAATGTTCGACACGTTCCTGGCCAAATCCCTGAATCCTCCACGAACAGACAAAAGGCCAGCCATACCCGAGCCACGAACCGAAAAGGGGCCCTACGCCAAAGAAGCCGAAACTTTGGACCCAAAGGCCGAGGATCCCGTCTTAACACAGCTCAAGCGCACTCAGCTAACATCTCACTCTGGTCCTTACTCACTTCATCTTACCCGCACAAGCTCAAGTTGGAAGAAAGCCCGGCCTGCACCTATGGTTCCCATCACGGTGACACCGGATGAAGCAGCCGTATGATTGGCAACGTCAATTACAAAGCAATATCATCACTTTCACGTAGCTCGACCTTCCAAAATTTGGGCCGACCACAATGAGCCTCTCTACATAACAGCTCAACCGGACGAGCGTCGTCTCCCACGGGTCTTGGTAGATGGGGGATCATCCATGAACGTCCTTCCAGCCAAGATGATGGATTTGCTAGGGATCAAAGCAACCGATCTAAAGCCCTCGACTCGTGCAATCAAGGCATACGACTCAACATCCCGCCCGCCTGGGAATAGCCTCCTTGAACCTATGGTTTGGAAAACAAATGGTCCCAACGGATTTCCAAGTCATCGACATCCCAATCACATTCACCGCCATTTTGGGACGCCCTTGGCTACACCCGGATCAATGGGGTGGCATCCACTCTCCATCAGGTGCGTAAAGTTCGTCCAAGGAACAGATCTAACCATCATCTACGGAGATAGCGTGGTCAACGAAAGGACCGAAACAAACGGCGTCCCGGTCTTAGAGATCAAACCCGACGATGATGGCATGATGCTAACAGGATTCACCATCGAAAGCCCAAAGGCCCAAGTATGCCACATAGACCTGCCTTTGATTTGGGACAAGATCCCTCCCCCGATGAAAATGATGAAGCACATGAACTACATCCCGGCTCGCTTGGGAAAACGCCATCGTGGCACTCAATGTATCATCAATATCAAAGAACAGAATACCCTGCACGGCCTGGGATACTCCCCTACTCCCGAACACATAGCGGAGGACAAGCGAGCTGCACGAAAACGCTCCACGGACAACAAAAGAGGCTTGCACGCCATCTCCGATCTTCGTCCTTACAGCTTCGACATGACCAAGTACTTCACAAAGAAGGCCGGAAACTTGGAAGAAGATCCAGAAGAGGGAACAGAGCTGATCAGCGCCAAACAAAGCTGGCCTACAACCATGAATAAGCTCCAGCAGAACCTGGCAAGATTCAGAGGCCTCAAGCCAAATCCCATCCGAAGAGCATTTCTCGACACACCGCCTCGCCGGATCCACAACCACCACTATTCACAATGAATTTTGGTTCGGAAAAACTCCCTCTTTGGCGTAAGAACTCGAAAAACTCTCTCGTCAACACTCCCGTATTCAACAAGCGGGACGAGTCCGCATTCGAGCTAGTAATGCCCAAGACAAAAGCAAAAGACTCCACGAGACGATGCTTGGGACGAGCCACCGCTCCACCTCGCTTCTTCAAAGAAGAAATCGAGATGCCGCATCTAATCGATTTTGTTTCGATAACTCTGTGATAGCAATGATCGGGAACGGTGACATAAAGCCCTTCAAGCCCCATCTCCTATCAAGCTCATCGCCACTCAATAACCGGGCCACCTTCTCCGACTCCACCGCCGAAAAAGGACATGATCGAACAACTTGGTCTGACCCCTCGAGTCCTAGAGTCTAGTGTCAAATCTCCTCTTGAGTCCATTAGCTTTGAATTTGAGTCTCTCGAGTCATCCGATGGCCTCACGCCGAAGATTATGAACTCATTGCCAATAATGTATTCCCGTATGCTCTTAATGAATGCTTCGATCTTTCCGAGTATCCTCTCATTGCATCTTTAACAACTGATAAATTAACTAACACACGAACAGTTAATAACGATTCACTTGATAAAGAAGCAGACACATTAAACGAACAATACATTAAGCACATCTTTAAGCATGTTGTCAAACGAGAGAAAAACCGGGCCCAAGCTGCCGAGGAGGTTTTAACCAAAGTGAATTTGGGAGCTATTTGAAGAGCCAAAAGAGACGCAAATCGGAAGTTTCTTCACCGGCACAGAGCAAGACGCGTTGACTGCACTGCTCAAAGAGTTCGTGGACGTGTTCGCTTGGTCTTACCGAGACATGCCCGGATTAGATCCTAACATTGTGGAACACCGGATTCCCTTAAATCCCGAGGCTAAGCCCATCAAGCAAAAGCTACGTCGAATCAAGCCGGAATGGTCTTTACAAGTCAAAGAGGAGATCAAAAAAATGCTCCGCGTTGGCTTCATCAGGGTGATCGAGTACCCCACATGGCTCTCCAATATCGTCACGGTCACCAAGGCCAATGGAAAAGTACGCTGTTGCGTGGACTTCCGAGATCTCAACAAAGCAAGTCCCAAGGACGATTTTCCACTACCCAACATCGACATGTTGGTAGACACTACAACCAATTTCGAAGTCAAGTCTTTCGTGGACGGTTTTGCCGGCTACAATCAAATCAAGATGGCCGAAGAAGACCAAGAAAAGACAGCTTTCACAACCCCCTGGGGAACCTACTGCTACACAGTAATGCCGTTCGGACTAAAGAACGCTGGGGCTACCTACCAACGGGCAGCAACCGCCCTCTTCCACGATATGATCCACAAAGAGATCGAAGTGTACGTCGATGACATGATCGTTCACTCAAAGGGATCAGACGAACAACACCTCACAGACCTGAGAAAATTCTTCAATCGCCTCCGAAAACACTCAATGAGGCTTAACCCTGCCAAATGCACATTTGGGGTTAGCCGAGGCAAGGTTTTGGGATACATAGTCACCGAGAGAGGCATCGAGGTAGATCCTCAAAAGATCAAAGCTATCATCGAAATGAGACCACCGCAAACTCAGACAGAGGTGAAAAGCTTCATGGGCCGCCTGCAATATATCAGCCGCTTCGTCAACCAATTGACCTCTATGTGCGAGCCAATCTTCAAACTGATGAAGAAGAACGCCGACATCGAATGGAACTCGGAATGCCAAGATGACTTTGAGAAAATAAAAGCATACCTTGTGAGTCCTCCGATTCTCTGTCCTCCCCACGAGGAAAAGCCACTGTTGCTATACCTAACTGTGACCGACACCGCAGTTGGAGCCATGCTCTGTCAAGAAAAGAAGGAGTCACGGGTCGAAAACGCCATCTACTTCGTCGCCGAAAGTTTCAAGGCAGCGAACTCAATTACTCACCCTCGAAAAACCTGCGCAGCCTCTGGTATGGGTTGTCGGGAAACTACGGCACTACATGCGGTCGCACACGTACACTTGGTGTCCAAAATGGACCCGAGTCAAGTACCTCTTCGACAAACCATCTCTGTCAATAAGGCTCGCCAAATGGTCTTTCTTCCTAGCGGAATTTGACATCAAGTACGTAAACCAAAAGTCAATCAAAGGACGGGCCATGGTGAACAACTGGCGATTTCCCAACCGACGAGGCTCGAGGCCCCGAACCACAATTTCCAGACGAGGGAATCTTTCGCAATCGAAGGCGAAAACCGATGGCAAGCTTGTTCTTCGACGGAGCAGCCAACAAAAAGGAAACGGCATCGGTATGCTCTTGGTAGATCCCTGGGACGAGCACACCCCAATTGCTATAAAGCTCAATTTCGAGGTAACCAACAATGCCGCCGAATATGAAGCTGCGGCTGACTGGACTACAAGCCGCACTCGAAAGGAATGTCCAGAAACTCGAAGTTTATGGGGACTCAGCCTTGATCATCAACCAAGTCTCCAACAAGTGGAAAACCATAGACCCAGGCTTGCAAAAATACCATGCCTGCATGGAAGACCTCATCACACAATTCGAAGAAGTCACCTTCCACTACTTGCCAAGAGACCGAAATAGGTTTGCAGATGCCTTAGCCACCTTGGCTTCCCTTGTGGAAATCCCTGAAGGAAAAGCAATCAAACCCTTCAAAGTCGGGCGAAAGGAAATCCCTGCCTACTGTTGTGAGATCGAACCAGAACCTAAGCCCGTCAATGAGCCATGGTATAACCAGATCTTCCAATACCTCAAGAACGGGGAAACCACCTTCATAAACAAGGAAGACCCACACACAGAAGGGGTCAAAACCAAGAGCATCATGGCCCTAAAACGCCTCGCCTCTCACTTCGTCATCCTCGGGGACATGCTATACAAGAAACGCTACCATGGGCCACTCCTACGCTGCATTAGCCAGGAAGAAGCAGACAAGTTCATGAACGAAGTCCACAATGGGGCTTGCGGTCCCCACATGAATGCCAGAGCCCTGATGCAAATCATTCTCAGGATGGGCTACTACTGGATCTCCATGGAGGCGGATTGCATCCACTTTGTCCTAAGCTGCGACAAGTGCCAACGGTTCTCCAACCTCAATCATCTGCCGCCCCACGATCTCTCTCTTGCATGACTACACCTTGGCCATTTGCCACTTGGGGAATTGACGTCATCGGGAAAATCGCTCCGCCAGGCAGCAACGGTCACGAGTTCATCTTAGTAGCCATCGACTACTTCACCAAATGGGTCGAAGCCAAGTCCTACAAGGTACTCACCTCCAAGAAGGTCACGCATTTCCTCAAGGAAAACATCATCTGCCGATACGGCATCCCAAATGAGGTCATATCGGACAACGGCTCACACTTCGAAGGGGAATTCGGCAGATTTCACCGGGCCGAATTCAAGATCACACGCCACAACTCTTCTCCCTACCGGCCACAAACAAACGGCGCCGTGGAAGCAACAAACAAACCCCTCGACCGGATCATCCGAAAAATGACCACCCGAGGACGAGATTGGCCGGAAGCTGCACCTTGCACTTTGGGGCTACCGCACATCGGTCGAATGACCACGGGAGAAACCCCATTTGCCCCGACATACGGGATGGAAGCGGTCCTTCCCATCGAGCCGAAATTCCCTCACTCCGAGTACCGCCGGAAAATGACATCAACGAAGTCGAATGGCTCGGCCGACACGACGAATTGGCTCTGCTAGACGAGCGACGACTAAAGGCCATGGAACACGTCCGAGCCTATCAAAGCGGGATGGCTAGAGCTTTCAACAAGAAAGTCAAATCCCGAGACATCGGGGAAGGTGACCTTGTACTCAAAGAAAAGCCTCCCACTCGAACCAACCCACCGGGAAAATGGGAACCCACATGGATCGGCCCTTACGTGGTTCAAAAGATCTTCTCCGGAGGCGCCATGAAGCTGACAGACCTAGACGGCAATCCCTTCATGAATCCAGTCAACGGAAGCAAACTTCGCAGATACTTCGCCTAAAGAAGAACAAATGTGCATCTCTTGGCACTCCGTGTAGTGTCGAACTACGCAGACCTGAGCCCTCTAGTCCGGGGGAACGTAGGCAACCTTAATTGGTCCGGTCTAAAAATACACAAAAAGTCAAAAGTTTGAATGTCAATCAAGACCTCCATCAAGCTACGCACTTTTCAAAAACACGCCCCAACAGTCACCTTGACCAAGTCGAACGACGGCGGCAACATCAAAGGACACCCGAGGGTCACTCAGCATCAAACAACTGACTCACGTCTGCTTCCAAGCCAGGGGCTTGTCTTCGCCCTCACGCGCTTCAATAAAAAAAAAGAGCTCGAGCAAGGGCTTACAAAAAAAAATAATAAAAAGAGAGCTCGAGCAAGGGCTCACAAAAAAAAACAAAAAATAAAAGAAGCTCAAGCAGAAGCTGCGAAAAAGAGGTCAAGAGCCCGACGCCAACAAGAGGCAAGGAAGCTGCAAAAAGACCGTCAAAACGACTTGTCGGGGAGCATTCAACCTCTCGGCCAAGCACAAAGCCTCGGCAAAGGGATTGCCGTCATGGCCCAGGCTGCTTCGATCGCAAATGCAACAGAAAAGTCCAAAGATGGATGCCGACAAAGTGCACAAAAGAAACAAAGCCAAACAAGAGATCTTGCGTCTCGACAAAGCTTTAAAAAGTAAATCACAAATCACTAACGGTTACAACATTTCTTGATGAGTTCAAGCACGGTCTACTCTCAAGTTCGTAACATGCTAAAAGACAAACTTAATACATTTAACAAATAATGTGTTTGCAATGCAATGAATGGATACCTAGGAGGTCATTCCGCGCCATCTGCGCTTGTCCCCTCGCCATTCTTCCCTTTCTTCCCTCGTCCCGGCGAGTTTTCTTTCGCTCCACGTGAACCAACTCTGCGTCTCTCGGTCCGAGATCGGGGTCCTCCCGTAGAGTCAAACAATCCGGTAGCTCTCGGGGCTTCATTCGCCCGTGCTTCGGCTCGGATCTCCTCCTGCGAGTGCAGCCAAGAGGACCTCTCCCTGTCGGTCGGTCAACTCTAGTCTCGTAATCAAACAAAGTGTCTCCCGTCACATCCAAAGGGTCAGACCAGGCTTCGGCACTCCTAAGGCAATAGCTACTACGGCAACCGGGTCCCAGAATCGCTACACGCCTGCTCTCCTGTAAGTACCCAAATCTGGCTCATGCCTTCCGGTTAAGTTTCCCGGCAATTCCCAAACTTTCATAAAGTTCGAGGGCGATTCGGGAACTTTTCCAAACTTTCCAAGGGAGGAAGGACCTGCCAAGAATATTGAATTTGAGCAGAATCTAGCTGAAAAGGGCCTTCTAGAATGCCACCTTGCATGTTTCTAGAAAAATCTGGGTCAGCAGCAAATGTAGCCACGCGGCCTCTTTTGCCGCAAATGAAGCCATGCGGCCTCTTTCGCTGACCTTCTAGAATGCCACCTTGCATGTTTCTGGAAAAATGCGGATCGCGACAAATGTAGCCATATGGCCTCTTTTGCCGCAAATGAAGCCATGCGGCCTCTTTCGCCGACCTTCTAGAATGCCACCTTGCATGTTTCTAGAAAAATGCGGGCCGACAAGAAATGTAGCCATACGGCCTCTTTTGCCGCAAATGAAGCCAAGAGGCCTCTTTCGCCTTTTTCGAGCTGCCTATAAATAGAGGCCTCCTCTACCCATTTTACACACACAAAAATCATCCACCATCACACATAATACGTAAAATACACTCCCAAGAGCTGCTGGAAGTCCAAGAAGGTGAAGAAGAAGGCCAAGAAGCCACCTCCCTCCTCCTTGAAGATCCAAGATCAAGTCCTCCTCCTAGCTCCGTCCAAAGAAGAAGAGGAAGCCATTGGTAACCTCGCACGCTCTAACCTTGCATCTTAAATTGCTATATGTGATTATATTTGCTCATTGCATTCATACATTGCATTTATCTTGCTTGGGACTTGGTAGTTTATCATAAAGATCATATCTTTATCCCCCTTTCCCCCTTTGCATGCATTAGGCATCCTTTGCCATTAAAAATGTAATCTTTGAATCAAAGGTGCATCCTTTGCACCTAAAAATGTATCTTTTCATTAAAAATGTCATTTTTGCATGCATTCTCCCATGTCCCCATTAGCAACCTCGGAACGGACCGGTGTAAAAGATCCTATCTTTACATCGTTCCTTCCATAAAGGTTTCATAATTTCTTTAGAAAGGGACAACCTTGAACCCTATATCTCCGATTATCACTTAAGATGAGTATGAAGCATCTATACAAGCTCGACCATCTTAAAGTGTAGGATTGATGGGCTAAGGACCCTCCTTTTCTAAAGAACCTCATCTTTGACTACAAAGAGAGTCAATCTCTCGATCACGCAAGTCCCGAGATTTAAAATGCGATGATCACAAGTCCAAGATGAGGACGGGATCATAATCCTGAATACATAAAATTCCAAGGAATCCCGAGCGACAACCAATAAATGGTTTGTACGTCCGGAAGACAACTTGGGACATTTCCCCCTTATTTTCAAACACATGCACACAAGAAAGCACGCAAGCAAGCACGATTAATGAAATCTTGGGAGACTTGCTCCGGCAAGGCACTTTGGGTGAACGCCAAACGTTCTTCCCAAGGGGTAACTTAACCTCCGAACCCAAGTAAAAACCTTTTTTTCAAAGTTTTGAGGTAATCAAAATGGCGTGGCGACTCCGTTTTTCAAATAACTCGGATGTCTTCAAACTCGCGTGAATCCAACACAAAATTTGGGCACCACATTCACAGTTTGGCGACTCCGCTGGGGAAATCCCAAAGGAGAAAAGCTTTTATTTTCAAAACAAAAATCGATACTCGGTATATAGGTGGAAACCACTTACCCTTCCTGTACACTCCCTGACGTGGGAGTTGGGATAACCATTGGTTTAACAATCCACGTACCAGTATCCCTTTTCGAAAAAAAAAACAATTTTGAAAAAAAAAAAAAAGAAAGCTTTTCCCTTTGAGCGGGTTAGACTCCCATCGCCGATTTCATTAATCGTGCTTGCTTTCTTTACCATGCATTGCATCATTTGCATCTTGGAATCTGTGCATACTTTGAAATGGGAAATAACCCGAAAAATAGCAAAAGGAGTGGAACCTGGAAAATTGATCCATGCAGTCGTACGGCTCAATCCTCATTGGATTCTGACCGGGCGACCTCAGTGGCAATTCCACCAGGAAAAATCATGGTTAATACCGGTCCTAGCGGCTTGGGGCTATTCGGCTCCATGACCGCCGGGCTCCCGAGAAAATTTACGTGCTTATGTGTTGCATTTTTCCCGTCCCGAAAATCATTCCTTTAAAACACATTTACGAAAATCTCTGTTTTAACTCAAAAAGGAACATTTTTAGGAGACCGCACACTACGCGCACTTTGATATATCCTGTACACTTTTGCACGCACGTCCTTCAAACCCGAGGGTGGTTCCAGTGCCGATCACGGACTGGCCTTACGCTCCCGGGCGCACACGGAATCATCCCAACCTCCCCATGGCGGCCGGTGTCGACCAATGCACGGTCAGGTGTCACACGTTTCAAAAAACCGTGACTTTTGGTTGGTTTTGGTCTAGTCCGTGTCATATAGCCCAGTTGCATACCCTCGTAAAGGTCAAACCTTAGTTCATAACGGAAGAAGAACTCTGCCAAAATTCCGACAAGGAAAAATTGGCGAGATCTCGACTCCGACATTAACTATTGACCTTGACCTGCACGGAATGCGTAAGAGTCAAGACCGAGTCTTTGCCAACAAAACAAAAGATCTTTCGCTCAAGCGAAGCTCTGCTAAAATTCCGACAAGGAAAAATTGGCAAGATCTTGACCCGGCATTGACTTCGATTCTAACTCACGCCCGGCGTATGCAACGAAGTTCAATGTGACACCGTGTCATCCGGCTTTTTACCGCCCGACCCATGCCTATTATATTCTCGGACATTACCGAAAGTCAAAACGTCATTCGCTCAAGCGAAATTCTGTCAAAGATCCGTCAAGGCAGAGAGACGAGACTTTCCCGGTATTGCCTTGACTATAATCCGCATCGCTCGTGCGTTGAAAGTTCCTATGACCCGCTAGACCCGTTAGGAGCGTTCTTTACTCTCGGTCGGTGGGATCCGTGTGCCCTATAGGACCCTCGCCCGGGGCTGTCCACCCTGGGAGGTCGAAATACAGCTTATAGACGTAGTGACGGAACCCACTGATCCAGGATCTAGAGTAGTTGCGAAAAAAGAAGGGCAAACCCCCCCTTTTCCAACCAAATAGGAATAAATAAAAGACATGATTTTAAGTAAACTTGAACAATTAATGTAATTATAATTGCATTTTCCTATCTCTGATACCCTTAATCGAGACCTCCTCGGTCCGATTTCTGATTTTTCCGATCCCGACCTTTCATGGTCAAATCCATAATCGGGACCTCCTCGGTCCGATCTCATATTTTCCTATCCCGACCTTTCATGGTCAAACCCTTAATCGAGACCTCCTCGGTCCGATTTCATATTTTCCTATCCCGACCTTTCATGGTCAAACCCTTAATCGAGACCTCCTCGGTCCGATTTCTGATTTTCCTGTCCCGACCTTTCATGGTCAAACCCTTAATCAAGACCTCCTCGGTCCGATTTCCGATTTTCCTATCTCGACCTTTCATGGTCAAACCCCTAATCGAGACCTCCTCGGTCCGATTTTAGATTTTTCCGATCTCGACCTTTCATGGTCAAATCCCTAATCGAAACCTCCTTGGTCCGATTTCCTATTTTCCTATCCCGACCTTTCACGGTCATTTTCCTAATCGAGACCTCCTCGGTCCGATTTCCTATTTTCCTATCCTGACCTTTCATGGTCAAATCCCTAATCGAGACCTCCTCGGTCCGATTTCCGATTCTCTTATCTCGACCTTTCGCGGTCAAATCCCTAATCGAGACCTCCTCGGTCCGATTTCCGATTTTCTAATCTCATCGACCTTTCGCGGCCAAATCCTTAATCGAGACCTCCTCGGTCCGATTTCCAATTTTCAATCTTGACCTTTCAAAGGTCTCATCTTTTCCGATCAATTAGGATTAGGAGAAAATGTGTTTCGAGCAAAAGTTAAAGCGATAAGTGCACGTTAGTTGAGCCTTCAGCCTAAACACTTACCTTCGAGTCTAAACCTTACCTATCCCCGAGTCTAAACCTTTTTGTCCCTTTCCCGGCGAGAAAGAAGTGGGCTAGAATACCGGGTCGGCGGCTTTTCGTAAAACCTTAGGTTCGAGACGGTTCATCGGTTCGTAGAGTCGAGAATGGCGGTTTGACGAAACAACGGTGAGGGTGCGAGGGGAATCGGATGGTTAGGAAGGAAGAGTTAGTCTGGCTTTAGAAAGCGCCCATAAGGTTCATCAAGAACAGCAAGCCATGCTCATTGACGCACTCCGTCGTCATGGAGTTCAGTCACGATTGAGCCGAACGGTTCTCTGGTGGTAGTCGAAGATGAGACTTTGGAAACGATGATTTCAGTCCCTTCATCCTATGACCAAGACCCCGGCCTATAACCAATAACTTCCTCCATCCACATATGATCCCTTGCCAAGGACCACTTCTCCTCGGTCCTTTCCGGCATCCCGGCTCATCGGGGCCCCATTGCCCTCGGCTCCTCGAACGGATTGGGCTTCACCCCACTGTCTCTCACTTTCAGCCAATACACCGGTTTATGCTCCAACCTCACATAATCGGTTTGAGATATGTGGCTATGTTACGAAGCCCCTATACTACGCCCGAATGCGATCATGAGTTGCCAAAGGATGATCCGAGTTTTCACTGTCACCTCTTAGGACTTAATGAATTCAGCCGTCGGTTGCTACTACAAGTCACATGTTGCCGATTCCGGTAACCCGAGAGTCCCGTTGACCCCCATGTGGTAATATTGATGGAACAAGTACAACAAATGCAAGAGAAGTTTGACTTCATGATGAGTATCAATACTCCCTTGACCCCGGACGTCGAACCAAGCAAGGAAATGACTCCACCAAGCATGACCCAATGCCACCAAAGACCAAACAAAGAACCGTACCCATGTCGGCACCGGTTCCTCACAAAGGAAAGAGTGTCGTAGCTTCCTTGACCAAATCCAACAATGGAACCAATTGGACAATGGGAATATGAGTTTTGAGAACAACAATGTCTCCCGAAAACCCCGCTCCCTTCATTTTGACAACATGGAGATGTCTTTAAGCAAGATGTTGGAAAAGGCGATGAAAGAAAAAGGCGATAAAGCCACTTTGGAGAATTGGAAACCCGGGAATCCCCATGTTCGGTTGGATGAATCCAAGCATTGTCTTTTCCATCAATACCATGGGCACAACAACGATGATTGCACCTATTTGAGGCATGAGATCCAGAAGTTGATAGAAAATGGGAAGCTCGAGAACCTCCATGGGCCAAAACGGAAAGCTATGGTAAGTGGTCGATTCGGGATGTACAAGGTCGAAACGTCGGTCGATGATTTCGGGATGCCCATGAGCAAAGTTTTCGATGATTTGGTGAAACGAGGCCTTCTCGCACCTCTCGAGAATTATAAGCCAAGAAACCCCGGTAGAGTTGACGGGACCAAGTTCTGCGAGTACCACAAGCATTTTGGGCATGTGACGGACAAGTGTGTGGATACGAAGAAAGAAATTCGATGGGCTGATCTACGAAGGAAAGCTCAAGTTACACGGAAGTCCAACCGGCGAAGAGTAGCTAGACTAAGGTCTACTTATCCTTAAGCAAGATTAAAAAAAAAAAAAGAGAAAAATAGTCTCTCAGTCAACCTTCGTAGGTTCTAGTACTTTTCTCTTTCAAATCAAGTCCTCCATGGACATTGTAATTAATCTTCAATTTTCTATAAAAGAGTCTTCTTCTTTTCTTGCTAGACTTAAGACATTATTTGCACACCTACATTACATTTAATGAAATGGTTTTATTTTATATGATCATTTGCATTGCTCAACAAATAATCTCTTGAAATAATTCACGTTCCGATTAATCGGTGTGAGAAAGTCAACTAATGCCATCGAAGCCATACACTTTCCTTACCCCACAAAAGACCTCCATCAAGCCATACACTTTCCCAATCATTCCCCCACCTTCATCTTGACCAAGTCAACGACGGCGGCAACATCAAGGACAACAAAAAAGGCCACTCGGCTTGAAAGATTGACCCCGTGTCGACAACGACATAGGAGCTTGACTCAGACCTCAAGGGTATCAAGAATGTTCAAGCGAGGGGCTCGCCTTGGCCCTCGGGTCCTTCAAAAAAAAATGTAGTGCAAAAGAGTAATACCCGGCTAGGTGAAAATTCCAAAAAAGGGCGAGTCTAGGCAAAAAACAGGGTTGCACATAAAAAAAAAAAGAAGGAAAAAATCTTAGTGCAAAAAGAGTAATGCCCAGCTAGGCTGAAAATCCCAAAAAAAAGGACGGTTTAGGCAAAAAACAGGGTTGCACATAAAAATAAAAGAAAAAAAAAATGAGGCCAAGGACCCAGCACCGCCCATCAAAAGCTTGACGGACAGGCAAAATCAAAGCTCGAAGAACAAAAGTTGTCGATAACAATGGGGCGGCCGAAGCAAAGCCGAGCACAGTAGGCACGTGCAAATCCTTTCTTCCCAATAAAAGAGGAAGCAATCGAAGCGGTCGTCCAAAAATGACTTGGTCAAGGAATCATCCCGCGGCCCAAGCCTCACCATCCAATCTTTTCATCCGAGCCTTTTCACTAAAGGAACCACAAATTCCAAAGCCCAAACACAGTCCGGCCAAGGCCGAACTACGGCGACCTGAGCTCCTCACAATGAAGGGAACGTAGGCAACCAGCAATGGTCCGGTCATAAACACATCCAAATTTTCGAAAACCCGGTCTCATCAAATGACCTCTCCCATAAGACACAGTCAGATTCCAGAAAACCCGGTCTCATCAATGACCTCCCTATACACAAACCTTTCTTTCACACCAGCCAACCTTGATCCGCGGCATTGGTTGACTTTCTCCTCATGACTAATAAGAATGTTTTTTCATATCGAGATTAGTGGTTGAATAACCCGAACATTAATAAAGGGTTTTAAGCAATCTTGTGATCATCGTAAATAAAACAAGTTTTCAGATGTCTTGACAAGTCTTCTCTTTCTACATCTTAGGAAAGATAGTGCTAAACACTGATTTTAAATCGTGAGGAGCTTCCATACACTTTTACAAACCTTTCTCCGCTTATACTCTCCCAAAAGAGTCAAACCCCAGCGAGTTTTGTGCCTACATCGAATAAGGCCATCAAAATAACACAAGATCGGGATCTATTCCCACCTTTCGAAAAATATGCCTTGCATGTATAAATTTCTAAGAAAATTTTCTTTCACATTTCCTTTAGGTTGACTGATTGACTAAAGAAAATAAAAAAAAAAAAAAGAGAGAGAGAAGTATAGGTTTTCCTCTTACGCCACAATTCGCATTAGCATTTGCCTCGAAAACTCTGTCAAAGCATTCCTTTAAGCTGGGGCTTCTTTAGCCATTTTCGGGTTCGCATCGGGTTCTTCACTAGGTCCCTAGATGAATTCGGTTTTGTTCGAGATCAACCTCGGGATCACTTCCGCGGTACCAATCATATTGGGATTTTCGCTAGGTCATCGTGATTGGGGCTTCATTAAGTCACTTCTTCAAAACCTAAGACTTCGCTGCTTTCAGTTCATCCAGCAGGAGCTTTGCCGGTGAAAGGATCTTTCATGGGGCTTTGCGGAGTTCTTCCTCGGACCCGGGGCTACGATAAGTCGCATCCATTCCTCGAAAGAGAGGTTTGGTCACTATGACATCTGCTTTAGTCTTTGGTTATAAAAAGCTGTCGGCATCGGCTTAGCGCCCAGTGTCACGAGAAAGGAACATTCATCGAGACCCGAGTTCTAGAAAACCCAGTCTCGGCCAAGAGGGAATCTTAGTCCACGTTGACAACGGCGGTTCGATCCGCGTCCAAGTGATACGACCCCTTGCTTGAAACCCGTCTTAAACACATTCCATATGTACATCCGAGACCCAGTCCCTACCATGTTTCCAAGAAAAAAATCACCCCTAGGCTCAAGTAACGTGCCAATTGTTAATAATACATTTTCTCCCAGCGCCTTCGTTACTTTCGTTATAACGAGATAACGCCCGGACAGGCAGTTTCCTAATTGTCAAAAATCCAACTTTGGCTACCTCTATCCAGAATAGTGACGTATGCTAAGTTTCTATCAACTTAAGCTACCTCTATCCAGGATAGTGACGTACGCTTAAGTTTCTCTCAACAAGCTACCTCCTCCATTAATAGTCAAAATCTCAAGAATCCTAGACATCGTTCCTAGCTGTCTAGATGAAGTTTGAACTACGATCAAGGCTTGATTCCTCAGGGATACGTAGGTAGCCTTTCATAAAAGGTTGACCATCCGACCACATTGGTCACCTTTTTCTTTCCCCATTCCTCGATAGTGCGTAAGCTTTTCGCGAAAGGTATAGCTATCGACCATTGGTCACCCCTTTTGATTTGGCACATTCCTTTGTGGATCGGTTGTTTGACCTCCCGAGGTCACCCGTTTCCATCCTTATAGGAAGGGACGAATATCTCTTGCCATTGTCCCGAGAGGCCGGGTAAGTGATCTCTTTTGGTCACCCAATTCCAACGGCCTTGTATGCCGCAATTCCATTCCAGTTCCAAAGGCATTAAAAGCACGGTTCGGGCTTACTAAGTCGCGCGACATACTAAGCCTACGTAGCTTGTTTTTACAATTTGCCCTGAAGGCTCAATTTTACGATTTTATCCCTCATAGAGTCTGTTTTACCCCTTGTGCCCTGGTATTTTCAATCACTTTCAATCCAAGTTTTCCCTCTAGTGCCCAGAGGCCTATTTTACAAATTTACCTCTCTAACTCGGTTATTTGTCCTTGGCATTTTCAATTTTAATTTTTCAAAGGGAGTAATCGGTACATCCAGGTTTTCTTTACACAAAATTATATTCGAGGTGCGTCCCACTTTTCTTTACAAAAACTATTGATTCCTTCCAACTTCTCTACAAAATCCAACCTTTTCGATCTCGCGTTGCTGCCAGATGGGATAACGTTTCTCAGAAGAAATCCTCAGTTATTGCCAATGGGATAACGTTTCCTCCGGGGAAATCCTCCGTTATTGCCAAATGGGATAACGTTTCCTCAGAAATCCTCCGTTATCGCCAAATGGGATAACGTTTCCTCGGAAATCCTCAGTTATACCAAATGGGATAACGTTTCCTCGGAAATCCTCGTTATCGCCAAATGGGATAACGTTTCCTCCGGAAATCCTCCGTTATTGCCAAATGGGATAACGTTTCCTCAGGAAATCCTCCGTTATCGCCAAATGGGATAGCGTTTCCTCAGGAAATCCTCCGTTATCGCCCAGAAATGGGATAACGTTTCCTTCAGGAAATCCTCCGTTATCGCCAAATGGGATAACGTTTCCTCCGGGAAATCCTCAGTTATCGCCAAATGGGATAACGTTTCCTCAGGAAATCCTCCGTTATCGCCAAATGGGATAACGTTTCCTCCAGGAAATCCTTTGTTATTGCCAAATGGGATAACGTTTCCTCGGGAAATTCTCCGTCATCGCCGAATGGGATAACGTTTCCTCCCAGGAAATCCTCGTTATCGCCAAATGGGATAACGTTTCCTCAGGAAATTCTCCGTTATCGCGGAAATGGGATAACGTTTCCTCGGGGGAAATCCTCAGTTATCGCCAAATGGGATAACGTTTCCTCAGGAAATCCTCCTAGTTATCGCGAATGGGATAACGTTTCCTCAGGAAATCCTCAGTTATTGTCAAATGGGATAACGTTTCCCTCGGAAATCCTCCGTTATTCGCCAAATGGGATAACGTTTCCTCTTGAAATCCTCCGTTATCGCCAAATGGGATAACGCGTTTCCTCTCGGGAAATCCTCCGTTATTACGAATGGGATAACGTTTCCTCAAGGAGAATCCTCCGTTATCGCCGAATGGGATAACGTTTCCTTCGAGGAAATCGCCGTTATCGCCCAAATG
The DNA here is from genome assembly GCA_022495995.1 of Adenophora triphylla var. japonica. NCBI lineage: Eukaryota > Viridiplantae > Streptophyta > Magnoliopsida > Asterales > Campanulaceae > Adenophora > Adenophora triphylla. The sequence continues at coordinate 109,140 of JAFEMH010000379.1, forward strand.
GGATAACGTTTCCTCAGGAAATTCTCCGTTATCGCCAAATGGGATAACGTTTCCTCAGGGAAATCCTCCGTTATTGCCAAATGGGATAACGTTTCCTCCAGGAAATCCTCCGTTATCGCCAAATGGGATAACGTTTCCTCAGGAAATTCTACGTTATCGCCAAATGGGATAACGTTTCCTCCGAGGAAATTCTCCGTTATCGCCAAATGGGATAACGTTTCTCAGAAATCCTCCGTTATCGCCAAATGGGATAACGTTTCCTCGAAAAATTCTACGTTATCGCGAATGGGATAACGTTTCCTCAGGAAATTCGCTTTTATTTCGATCTCCGTTATTTCCGAATGGCGGAATAACATTTCGACTTTCGCTTTATTTTCGATCTCAGTTATTTCCGAATGACGGAATAACATTTCGACCTTTTTCGCTTTATTTCGATCTCCGTTATTTCCGAATGACGGAATAACATTTCGACTTTACACTTTTTCGCTTTATTTCGATCTCAGTTATTTCGAATGGAAGGGAATAACATTTCGACTTTTCCTATTTCGATCTCCGTTATTTCCAAGGTGGAAGAATAACATTTCGCTCTCTATTTCGATCTCCGTTTATTTCCGAAGGTAGCGGAAATAACATTTCGATCTCTTTCGCTTTATTCGATCTCCCAGTCATTTGAATGAAGAATGACATTTCGACATTTCAGCTCTGTTTCGATCTCCGTTATCCAAGTGGAAGGAATAACATTTCGCTCTCTCTCTCGCGATCTCCGTCATTCCAAGGTGGAAGAATGACATTTCGCTCTCTCTTCGATCTCCGTTATTCCAAGGTGGAAGGAATAACATTTCGATCTCTTGAACTACGATCTCAAGGCTTGATTCTCAGGATACGTAGGTAGCCTTTTATAAAAGCTCTCCTTGATCTCCGTTATGGTCACTCTTTGGATCGATCTCCGTCGGTCGATCTCGTAGTTCGAATGGAAGAATAACATTTCGATCTCTCTCGCGATCTCCGTCATTCCAAGGAGGAAGAATGACATTTCGCTCTCTCTTTTCTCTTCCGTTATTCCAAGTTGAAGGAATAACATTTCGATCCTAGCTTGAACTACGATCAAGGCTTGATTCCTCAGGGATACGTAGGTAGCCTTTTATAAAAGGTCCGACCATCAGTGGACCACTTTGGTCACCACAGTTCCTTCGTCACTCCTCGGTGATGAAGTAGTCCTCATAGAGACCACCTTGGTCATTTCTAGCATGTCCCAGTAGGATCAATTGCTTGACCTCTAGGTCATTTTCTATTTTCCCAGTGAGAGACCCGGTTTTCTTCTCCCTTCTCAGCCCAAATGGATCTTATTCCGAACTACGGCTGGCTTGATTCCTCCGGGATACGTAGGTAGCCTTCCCAAAGGTTCGCCGCTCGGCCAGTCTGGTCATCTAATCCGTCTCGGCATTCGCGATCGGATCCTTTTTTCATCGACAAACCAGCACTTGCCTTGCAAGTGGCGTTGCCCGAGGGCTTACATGGTAAGTACCCAAATCTGGCTCGATGCCTTCCGGTTAAGTTTCAAAGCAATTCCCAAACTTTCATAAAGTTCGAGGCGATTCGGGAACTTTTCCAAACTTTCCAAGGGAGGAAGGACTGCCAAGAATATTGAATTTGAGCGAGAATCTAGCTAAAAAGGGCCTTCTAGAATGCCACCTTGCATGTTTCTAGAAAAATGCAGATTCGGCGGCAAATGTAGCCCACGCGGCCTCTTTTCACGCAAATGAAGCCATGCGGCCTCTTTTCGTGACCTTCTAGAATGCCACCTTGCATGTTTACGGAAAATCTGGATCAGGCGGCAAATGTAGCCATCGGCCTCTTTTGCCGCAAATGAAGCCATGCGGCCTCTTTCGCTGACCTTCTAGAATGCCACCTTGCATGTTTCTAGAAAAATCTGGGCCGACAGCAAATGTAGCCATACGGCCTCTTTTGCCGCAAATGAAGCCACGCGGCCTCTTTCGCCTTTTTCAGTACACTGCCTATAAATAGAGGCCTCCTCTACCCATTTTACACACACACAAAAATCATCCACCATCACACATAATACGTAAATACACTCCCAGAGCTCTTTGGAAGTCCAAGAAGGTGAAGAAGAAGGCCAAGAAGCCACCTCCCTCCTCATTGAAGATCCAAGATCAAGTCCTCCTCCTAGCTCTGTCCAAAGAAGAAGAGGAAGCCATTGGTAACCTCGCACGCTCTAACCTTGCATCTTAAATTGCTATATGTGATTATATTTGCTCATTGCATTCATACATTGCATTTATCTTGCTTGGGACTTGGTAGTTTATCATAAAGATCATATCTTTATCCCCCTTTCCCCCTTTGCATGCATTAGGCATCCTTTGCCATTAAAAATGTAATCTTTGAATCAAAGGTGCATCCTTTGCACCTAAAAATGTATCTTTTCATTAAAAATGTCATTTTTGCATGCATTCTCCCATGTCCCCATTAGCAACCTCGGAACGGACCGGTGTAAAAGATCCTATCTTTACATCGTTCCTTCCATAAAGGTTTCATAATTTCTTTAGAAAGGGACAACCTTGAACCCTATATCTCCGATTATCACTTAAGATGAGTATGAAGCATCTATACAAGCTCGACCATCTTAAAGTGTACGATTGATGGGCTAAGGACCCTCCTTTTCTAAAGAACCTCATCTTTGACTACAAAGAGAGTCAATCTCTCGATCACGCAAGTCCCGAGGTTAAAATGCGATGATCACAAGTCCAAGATGAGGACGGGATCATAATCCCGAATACATAAAATTCCAAGGAATCCCGAGCGACAACCAATAAATGGTTTGTACGTCCGGAAGACAACTTGGGACATTTCCCCCCTTATTTTCAAACACATGCACACAAGAAAGCACGCAAGCAAGCACGATTAATGAAATCTTGGGAGACTTGCTCCGGCAAGGCACTTTGGGTGAACGCCAAACGTTCTTCCCAAGGGGTAACTTAACCTCCGAACCCAAGTAAAAACCTTTTTTTCAAAGTTTTGAGGTAATCAAAATGGCGTGGCGACTCCGTTTTTCAAATAACTCGGATGTCTTCAAACTCGCGTGAATCCAACACAAAATTTGGGCACCACATTCACATCTCCAAGACCACTTGGGACTGCCCAACACGCTGCTCATACCAGGCCAGGTATTGAGTTGTCAATACGACACTCCCCCGACGTCTAAGGAGTACCACATGAGGGAAAGCGGAATACTTCCATACCCTCAGAAAATACAAGAAGGCACCTGAAGCTGCCATACAAAGAGGAACTACCTCCGCAGTAGCAAGATCATCCCAGCCCAACAAAGGCTCCTGCTTCATCCCAAACTGCCGGGAAACAAGCGACGGAATATAGAAGGAGGACCAAGACAAACCTGGAACTCTGACAACGTAGGACCCTTCCCTGCAAGATCCTCCTAGTCTCAATCCTCCGGTGCGGAACCCACCGGTGGATCGATGCGTACCAAGCCGTGCCATCCCATCTCTCCCAGGCGGACTGATCCATATCCAACACAAGAGGGCGCTGAGCAAATGACCACGGGCTAAACGACGTCGGAGCCTCGGGCATGGCCTGAAGTCTCTCTCGCGGCCACAAGCTGAGCAAAGCGGGGCTTCCCCCTCTCATGAACCGATCCCCAGTCGCCAGACGGTCGATACCATGAAGAGTCTCCCCCAGCACCAACGGGACAATATCCTCTCCAGCTCTGCAGTGCCCTACCACATCTAAGCAAAGCCCCATCACAAATGCCAAGGGAGGCCGACCGGGAAAAGCGTCGCCATCACGCACAAGGCGAATGCATCCCAAGAGACGTCACTCTCATCATCAAACATGAACCGCTCCTAAGCAGCTCGAAATGTCGATATGACCCGAATCAAGGATCATGCCCTGCACTTCTTCCAACGAAGTACGAAGAAAGTCTGCAAGCTTCACGCTCACCGCAGCGCCACCAATCAAAGGAAGCGAGATGGCCTCCACCTCCGGTCCTCCAATCAAAGCCCGAAAATCCTCAAAAGTGGGCACCATTTCATTGTAGGAGAAACAGTACACGTGCCTCCTAACATCCCAGAACTTCGCGGCGGCCGCAACAAATCCCAATCGGGAACCGACTCCTTAAAAGACCAAATCGAGCAAAGACGAAACCTTACCTCGAAAGCCCGTCTACGATGCCTCATACGGCGCCGCATCCACGTTTTCAGCCCTGCTCAAGGAAGTGTGCTTGCCTCTCCTGCGAAAGCCTCGGCAAAATTCTAGAGACGTACGAAGAATCCATGGAAAAAATGGAGGTTCCTAGAGAAACTGGGGAAGAAAGCTCGAAAATGGCCGCAAATGGGGAAATGGGAAGAACCGGACACTTGGAAAGCATTTATGTCCTTCCCAAAGCAAGGTTGGTCCGTGCGGACCTCTTTTGCATGCTAAGTATGTCCGTACGGACCTCCTTGCAAAAAGAACCCATTTTCCCCGGCCAAACGGTACAACAACCACTGTCCTCAGCGGGACCTTGCTCCAAAGCGCCCAAACAACGGCCAAAGCCATTCCCTGCAAACATACACTACCCACAAACGCACTCTCAGCTCACGTGGCATGCACAAAAATATAATAATAATAGCAACAATTTCTAGGACAAATCCCGGGAATCACAAAAATGACATTACATCTTAAAATAAAATGCTGTTTGCCGTGCAAATATGAGTGTTTTATTACAGGAATATCAAATGTCTGTTGCTAAACAAAAAAAAAAGAAGATATGGAAAGAGGGAAAGCAAATGGACCCTAATCAGACTCCTCAGCATCATCATCCTCGGCAAGGTCCTCCAGAGAGAAGTCGGGCATCCCTGTGAACTCGCCCGTCACGTCCTCGTCATCAGAATACCGAGCCCCCGCCGGAGGCTGCCACTCAAAATAATCCGAAGGATCAAATCCGGCGAAAGGATCAAAGAAGGAAGGCTCTGACGAACCCTCACCCTGTGCATCCTGTGCAGGAAGAAGCGATAAAGGGCTGCGCCTCGGAGCTCCCGAAGATGTCCCGGCATCCATACTAAGCCGCCCCCTCGAAGGTCCCTCTGCTGCGGCTCCGGCTCGGCTCTAGGCGGAGGAACGTCTACAGAATGCCTCGAAGGCATAGGCTCGTACGCCGGCACGCGTCGCAAAGACCGGCAAGATATCTTCGAAGCCATCTTCTTCGCAAACGACCTCATCGCCACGTAACGGCGAGTCAGCATATCATAGGCTCTCCCCGGGACCTGCACCAACAAGCGGCCAAGGAAACGCTCAGCAATACAGTTATACTCAACAACAAAAAGAGAAAAATACAGAAAGATGCCAAGATGGAAAAGAGTCAGCACACTCACCGATCTATCGGGATCCACTCTGTATGCAGCGGGAGCTGCTTTCGGGGAACGAGTACAGACACCCTCCTCCTCGATCCGTCCCCACGGACATACGTGAAGTCCGGCCCCGGCATCGGAACCTGCAGGGGAGCTGCGGGCCGGCCTCTCTCTCCCTCGCCGGTACTGCGGCGTCCTCGGCTTCCTCCTCACGAAGGCCCCGTACTCCTCTCCATACAAGATGAACTCCTCGGCGCCCAAACCGCCAAGGTACCTCTCAAAATCGAGCACGTCCATGTCCCGGGAATCAAGCATCCCAAAGGGAGGGTCCCTCGGAGCCACGGGAAGCACACCGGGGCCATGCCGCGGAAGACCCGCTCTCCGGTACATGACGTCGCGAGTCAAGCCCGCGACATCTTCCATTGCGGCTTGTCGCCTCGGGAGCCCTCAAACTCATCCCCCTCATACCGAGCCCACGGGAACAAAACGAACCCCTCAGGGCTACCCCTCTCCAGACGGCTCCTGCACATCCCCAGTAGGCGATGGTGAGCTTCCCCCTGCTGGTCCTCCTCTTCCTCGCCGTGCGAGCCCTTGACCCAAAGATAGCAGTGGTACGCAAAGCAAATGCCCCTGGATCTCTATCCCACGGAAGCACTGAAAACCTCATAGAACCACACACGTGACAAAAAACGAAGGGCTCGGTGCAAAAGAAAAACGGAGAAGTGACAAGTTGCTAAATCAAAAAACGACAATAAACACATACCTCCAAAGCAAAGTCAAAACGGACCAACGGGCGCCACACCCCGCTAAACCGGTCCAAGGAGAAGTAGAGCTCGGCCAAGCACGCCTCGCCCCAAGCAATATCACAGACCCTATCCCGGGTCAATCAAGCTCTCCAGCGAGCAAAGGGAGCCGCGGTCGCGTGGTTCGAGAACAAAGTCTCGGACGGTGCATACCACAAAAGGAGCGCGCCAAGCGCTCCGCCGTCACTGGCCGGTCCCCGAACATAGGCCCCAATCTTGGCCGTGATCTTCGCTCCACATCACTATACAACATGCCCAGGCCCTGCGAGGACGAGGCTCAAAGCCCAGCGGCTCGGTCAACACCACATCGAGATCATATCTCTCCACCGTCTGGCCCTCCTTTGAAGGAAAGCCGGTGATCGCAAAGCAAAGTCGGTCGGCGTCACCGTCACCTCTCCCGGCTCGGATGGAAGGTGTGGGTGGTATCCCACCGGTACTCGAAAGGCCAAGGAAGACGCTCTTGTTCTTCCTCGTGTCGAAACCCCAGCCCAGGTTCTCAACGAACACACCCAGGCCAGAAGCGTAGACTAGCCTCCGGGGACTCGGCCTACCATCCACCGAAATATCGGGCATCCGCTGCCACAGCTCAACAACAGCCTCGAGCGATCCCCGAGTCTTCATCCTCTTGGCCTTCCCGGCCATAAGCCCCGCATCCTGCAGGTAAACACAGCAAAGGTACGTCAATCACAGTACTTAATATAAAATGAAAGGCACAAAAGTCCGTCTCAACACGGAAAGCCATGAAAAATAACCCGTCACAAAACACGGCACACATTGCACATAATTTTCACATTATACCTATAATTTTTTCCATGCAGCCCGTCACAAAAACACGGCACACACTGTACACATTTTCTCAAAAGAAAAAAAGGGGGGGATTAAACCCTACACGACCCATTTTCAAAAAAAAAAAGTCCGTCCCAACACGGCAAAGGCACATATAACCCGTCACAAACACACGGCACATATTGCACATATTTTCCCCACAAAGTCCGTCACCCAAAAAAAAACATGGCACACACGGCACGACACATATGCATAACACATTTTTCAAAAAAATCCGTCCCTACACGGCACACACTTTCAGACAAAACCCGTCACAAAACACGGCACATGTCACATTTTTTCACAAAAATTATCACTACACGATAATTTTTCTCATAATGTACATACATAAATAGCATACGGTACAAAACACCAAAGCATGCATTTCATTAGAGAGGCACTTTATTTTCACAAATAAGAGCTAATCTACACATTTCTGCACAAAATACACATACCCACAATTTTTACATGTCCATTTTCAACAATTCATCAAGAATTTCACAAAAAGGCATAAAAAATAACAAAAAATTCAAAAATGCGAAAAACTAAAACCTAGTTCTAGCATTCAAAAATTCGAGCAGGGAATCAAAACGGAACGGATTTCTTACCTCCCCGACGTTCATAGAGCGACGATTGTGCACCTCCGGATTCGGATACAAGACATCCGGGTTCTTCGAAGATGGAACGAACGAAATCCAATTCCTTTGGAGCTCCATCCGTTGCTCGACCACTTCTTGACTGCGTTGACGACGACTCCTTCGAGATCCTTCAGCCATGGCAAGCAATTCAAGCAAAAAATTGTTGATTTTGGTTAACAATGGAGGATTTTCTCTTTTTCTCTCTCTCTGGTTCACGCATGGAAGAAGAAGGAATGGGGAAGGGCTCGGCATTTAAACCTGGTCAAAACCTGGGAACTGTAAAAAACCAACTTGGTCCGTACGGACCTCTTTGCAGCCAGGTTGGTCCGTACGGACCTCTTTGCAAGGGGTGACCAAATTACTTTCCTGCCCTTATAATCTTTGCCCCTGGCTGTCCTAAGGCCTTTTCCAGCAAATCCAAGTGCAGAATGGTCCCTAACCCTTCAATTCAATCCCCGGCCATCAACGTAAGACCGGTCCTCGCCCACTCCAACGGCAATTCAACCACCGGCCGTCAATGTAAGACCGGTCCTCGCCCACTCAACGGCAATTCAAGAAGGAGCCAACACCTCCCAGCACGAATATCAAGGCACAAGATGCCTCCAAAACGCTCAACGGCAACTCAACCACTGCCCGCTCAACGGCAATTCAAGAAGGAGCCAACACCTCCCAGCACGAATATCAAGGCACAAGACGCCTCCAAAAAGATCAACGGCAACTCAACCACTGGCCCTCAAAAAAGGTCCGAAGTCATCTTCTCAGCAGAAAGGGCCCCTACAAGGTCATGCATCCCCAGCAATTCAAGCACCGGCAGTCAGTGTAAGCCCGAACCTCGCCCACTTCAACGGCAACGCAAACACCGGCCATCAAAGTAAGCCCGAGCTCCTCCCCCAACAAGTCAAAGGGAAGTCATACAAGACTGCATATCCCCAGCACCGACCATCATCCTTGCCCACTCAAACGGCAAAACAAGCACAAAAAGGAGCCAACACCTCCGAGTACAAGTCCCAAGGCACGAAGCGCCTCCAAAATGACAAATGGTGAAGCAATCACCGGCCGTCATCCTTGCCCACTTCAACGGCAACGCAAGCACCGGCAGTCATCGTAAGTCCAACCTTCTACTCAACATGCAAAAACACAAAGGCATCTACGCCTCTCGCTATCAAAGCACAAGGCAGCCACGCCTCCACAAATACGGCTAGAAGACGATTCAAAGTCCTCGCGCATAACATCAACTGCGGCTAGAAGACGATTCAAAGTCCTCGCGCATAACATCAACTGCGGCTAGAAGACGATTCAAAGTCCTCGCGCATAACATCAACTGCGGCTAGAAGACGATTCAAAGTCCTCGCGCATAACATCAACTGCGGCTAGAAGACGATTCAAAGTCCTCGCGCATAACATCAACTGCGGCTAGAAGACGATTCAAAGTCCTCGCGCATAACATCAACTGCCGCCAGAAGACGATTCAAAGTCCTCCATTGTGGCACCAAAACCGCCACCAGAAGACGATTCAAAGTCCTCACGCGTGGCGCAACCACATTCAGAAGACGATTCAATTCCTCACGCTATCCCCAGCCCGGAAGGCTTTAAACCACTCGGTCCGGAAGACCGTATAAATCTCCCAAATCACTATCTTCGGCCCGGAAGGCCTTAAACCACCCGATTAGGAAAATCGTAAAATTTCCATCCCAGGACACCACCACGTCCTCACAATTGACCTCGGCGGTCACCACACTTCAGGGCACCACCACGCCCGCACTCACAGATTTCACGACCTCTGAACTACGACCAGGCTTGATTCCCGCCAGGGATACGTAGGAATCCTATCACAGGGTCCAGCCATCGACCTATGCGGTCACCCACAGGACACTACCACGTCCACACACGACCTCGGCGGTCAGGACCTCTTCCATCCTCGTGCACCACAAACACTCACCCCACACACGAACTACGATCAGGCTTGATTCCCGCTAGGGATACGTAGGAATCCTATCACAGGGTCCAGCCTACTGACCTATGCGGTCACACAAAAGGACACCACCACGTCCTCACACTGACCTCCACGGTCACTTCCTCTCCCAGCACGCGATCCAGATTAGGACCCTTATCTTATCGGCGACCCCACTTCTTTCATAAGTGACGTCGTCGAGGGGCTTCTGTAAGTACCCCAATCTGGATCACACCCTTTCAAACACACGGGAAACACCGCAGACTCATCAACACAGTCTCGACGACCCCTCTCACTCAAAACCCTCTCTAAACCCCCAACCAAACCAAGGGAGGAGCCTTCCTGGGATAAAAAGGGACAAAAGGACCTTTCGGGAATTTTCAGGAAATTGGGAAAGCAATATTGGTCCGTACGGACCTCTTTGTTGTCATAATTACTGAATCTCCTTAAAGTCCACAATATTCCCTCAAATCCCGGAAGAAATGATTACCCACATGTTTAGTTGGTCCGTACGGACCTCTTTGCATGCAAGATGGTCCGTACGGACCTTATTGCTCAGGGGACACCATAATTGCAAATATTCCACCATCATCACAGATTCCCTCAAATCGAGGAAAACCAAAATACTGGATTACCAGGGAGGTCCGTACGGACCTCTTTGCACCTAATCTGGCACTATAAATAGAGGGCTCCCCCTCCTCATTTTGACACACCTCCCACTTCTCTCTTCCTCCCTAGGCCTTCTGGCTTCCCCTCTAAGTCCTTCCGAGGCATTCCCGGCCCCTTTCGGATCCTTCCGAGGCCTTCCGAGCCCCCTCGTGGTGCTCCGAAGCCTCCCCGAGCGCTCCCGAGACGCTCCCGCGCTGCCCCGAGGCACTCTCGAGGTACTCTGAGGCCCCTCGTGGTACTCCGAGGCCTTGCCTGGTCTTTCCACGGTGTCCCGGCTCTTTCCGAGTCAAACCGACAATCCCAAACCACGCCGAAACTCTGCCCGAGTGACTCCTGCCACCTCAATGCACGCCGAAACTCTGCCCGAGTGATCCCGACGATCCCCACGCACGCCGAACCTCTGCCCGAACGCAGCCTGCAACCTCAACGCACGCCGAAACTCTGTCCGCAGACAACCGGCATCTCCCGAAGCAATCCCGATCCGTACCGGAACGCTCCTCCGACCTCAAACACTATTCCCCAGCGGAAGACAGACACGAACCAACATTGGTAAGGCTTCCTTCCATTACTATTTCAATACATTTCAATACATAGCATACAATGTAGACATCCGATACAGCATGCATTTTTAAAAAAGCACACACACACACACAACATTTAAAGGATATTAGGGATATCCGAAAGACTCATTTTACGAGGCTACTCGGGTGAGCTCTAATATTCTAATATTCTCTTCCCGAGGAGTCATCTGACCTCCGAACTCAAAATCTCATCACACAAAAACAGTTTAAAATTATCTTTAAACTGATGCCCTTTTTCAATGTTTTGGGCTTAATAAAAACGGCGTGGCGACTCTACAAATGCGAAAACAAACGGCGAGACACCTCCAACGAAACGAAAAAACGAACCGCCGCGAGGCGGGGGACCAAATGCCAGATGCCGGGGCGCGAACGCGCTGCCTCTCGGATCCGGGCTATTTCACCCACGAATGCCAGATAAGACTCCTGAGTGACATACTCCATGGCGGGTCGCCCACCCTTAAACCACTGCCAGTTCACCGACCCTTCCCGAGGATACATCATGCCAGTCGGAGGCTCAGCCGGAGGCTCAGCCGGCGCCAAAGCAACCATCCCTAAACCGTGCTGCCTCGTCACCCTCTCCCCCAAATAATAGACATTGTAGGTGAGTCCCCGCAAGATACACCTCTGCCTTGTCCAGCGCTCGGAACCGCCCAGCTGATCAACCTCGAACCGATCCCAAGGGTAAAAATTGACCCTCTCACTAGTCTCCGCCGTAAAAAATGGCACCATGTCATTGTACCTCACCTTCTTCCTAGTCTTGCTAGTCCTCTTCACCCGGGCATCCTTCGTCCACCAGAGCATAGCCGGATATGCAAAAGCCTCCTCCGGGACATGGTCCCACAGGGCGCATCCAAAGATCTCCAGAGCCCAGACCTGCATCCGACAAGAGAAAGCCATCAATACCAGAAGTGCATACACAATATGTATAAGGGATAAAAAGAGAAGAAGAAGAGATTATACCTCCAATGGGAACTCAAAGCAGGTCAGGGAGGTGGATGCCTTCCTGCTATATTTTTCCAAAGCAAAGTACAACTCCGCCAAGCCTGCCTCTCCCCAGGCATACTCATCTATCTTGTCAATATCAGCCAAAGACCCCAGCAAGGTGAACATAGCTGTGCCCTCAGCGTGCCCAAACAAAGTGCTAGAAAGGGTGAACCACAAGAAGCAGCAGCGATCTGCTCAGCCGAGATGGTCTGATCCCCACTCTCATACCGAGCTATGCGATCGGTCAACTTCGCGTCCACTACGGCATACTTCATGCCCATTCCCTTCCTCGGCACGACAAGCCCCAGTAGATTCATCAGCTCCGTGTCCGTGTACCCGTCATGCCACTCCAAGATAATCCCCTTGAAGGACAGGCCAGTGATAGCGGCATAGTCAGTGGGGGTCATGGTAGCCTCCCTCAAAAGAAGTGGAACGTGTGGGTAACATCCCACCAGTACTCAATCAGTGCCAAATAGAGCCCCTTGCTCTTATGAAACCCCACCACTACTCTCAAGCACTTAATGAAACCATAAAGGTTAGAAGCCAAAACTAGCTGGCGAGGACTCCTATGACCCTCCCTACCAGCCGTGGGCAGGGCATCCCAAATCCTGACGACTGCCTCCACGGACCCTCGAGTCTTTAGCTTATCCAACATGCTCTGGATGACACCCGCTCTCCCCTGAAAGTAAGCACAGCGCAAGTATGTCATCAAAATTGCAAACATGACACAAACACAAAACAGAAAAGAAAGAAATAAACTCCGTCTCATTTTCGGACACATTTTTCTACATGCATCTTTTCTCACATTCAGTCATCATGTTATCAAACATGCATTCACAAAATCAAGTTTTCATCAAAAATCTCTTATGCAAGAGTCTGTCCCAAATTCGGCAAATTTGTACCCATTTTTCATTAACAAAAGCAAATTTTCATAAAAAATCTCTTATGCAAGAGTCGTCCAAAATTCGGCAAATTTGTACCCATTTTACATTCACAAAATCAAATTTTCATAAAAAATCTCTTATGCAAGAGTCCGTCCAAAATTCGGCAAATTTGTACCCATTTTACATTCACAAAAGCAAATTTTCATAAAAAATCTCTTATGCAAGAGTCCGTCCCGAATTCGGCAAATTTGTACCCATTTTACAATTACAAAAAATGAGTTTTCATCAAAATCTCTTATGCAAGAGTCCATCCCAAATTCAGCAAATTTTTACCCATTTTACATTTACAAAAAACAATTTTTCATCAAAAATATCTTATGCAAGAGTCCGTCCCAAATTCGGCAAATTTGTACCCATTTTACATTCACAAAAGCAAATTTTCATCAAAAATCACTTATGCAAGAGTCCGTCCCAAATTCGGCAAATTTGTACCCATTTTACATTCACAAAAAACAAGTTTTCATCAAAAATCTCTTATGCAAGAGTCCGTCCCAAATTCGGCAAATTTGTACCCGCATACATTTACAAAAAACAAGTTTTCATAACAAAAATCTCTTATGCAAGACTCCATCCCAAATTCGGAAAATTTGTACCCACTTTATTTTCACATTATGCAAACTACCCATGTTTTTTACAAATAAATTGCATATTCCTACTAACCATGTGTAAGTACCCAAATCCGGATCGTCGAAATCCGTTAAAAGTTAACCGAAATCCGTTAACTGGCCCGCTCCAGGTTAATTGGAACCCGTTAAACTCCCCGTTCTCAAGCCAACAAGACGTTCCGGGACAGCCTCGTGCATCCCAACGTCAAAGCGTACTCGACACACGTTATCACACGTAAAAGTACAGCTTTTCCTAAAAAACACACTTTTCGGCACTTTTCGGGGGCATTTCGGACATTTTTCAGACAGTTATTTAAAAAACGGACAAAATCGGGAATAACGGGACGAAAACCCTAGCCTAGGTGAGTCACAAGGACACGTGGCACACATGCCACAGCCCTCTAGTCAACATCAATCAGATTTCAGAGTGAAAAGACCAAAATGCCCCTGAGATTGAGTCACAGTCCGTCCGGACCGTTTTACTGGCAAAACCGAATTGCCAACAGGTCCTCCCATTTTCCAAAATACCACAAAATCCCCCCCCCCCAAATTGAGGATAAGTCCGTCCGGACTGTTTTACAAAGCACCCTATAAATACAAAAGGCTGTCAAAACATTTCAAGAAGGAAAAATATTATCCATTTTCGCCAAAGCCCACGACATGAAGCATTCCTACCCCTTCCCGAGCCCCGTTTTGTCTCAATTTGCGTGAAAACCTTGTCTTTCAACCAAACACGAACCAAAACACCTCGAAACACCCTTCCAAACACTAAACCGTATCCCGTATATGTCAACCGAGCCAAAAGAGTCAACCCCTAGCCATAGGTAACACTCTCTCTCCCTAAACACTCGTTTCGTCTCGGTTTACGCGCCAGTCGCTACAACCGTTTTGGTCGAAAGTCATTGAAATGTAGACGTCACCGTCTATGGGGTCCGATACGTTTTAGTCCAAGATCCTCTTCTCTCCCGTAATAGAAGTAATCTGGGGTTAAAATGGCATTTCGGCCCCGTTTTTTACTTTTATGTCATTTACGGTCCGGATCGTTTGATCGGTTGATTTGCAATTTCATAGTCCGAACCGTTTGGTTCGTGATAGTCATTTACAAATTTTGGATCGTTTGATCCGTTGATTGTCATTTAAATTATGCAACTTTACAAGTCCGAGCCGTTTGGTTCGTTGATCGTACCTTTAAAATCCGGATCGTTTGATTCCGTTGATACCGCATTTAAAATACTGTCATTTACAAGTCCAAGCCGTTTGGCTCGTGATAGTATTTACTTATCAAAGTCCGAGTCGCAAAACGATTCGTTGATCGCATCTCATTTAATGCTTTTTTCCCGTAAAATCGCTAACAATGTAATGCCCGGTTCAAAACCGGAGTTCGTCATTCGAACTCTCTTTCAAAACGTGCAAAGTGACGTTTGGCATCCAAACGATGATCTTTAATTTCAAAACCCGACGTTTGACATTCAAACGCTCTTTTCTTAAAAGTCAACATTTGACACTTAAGTTAAAAATTCAAAACTCGTCATTCGCACCTCTTTTCCTAAGAAACTCCAAAACCGACGTTTGTCATTCAAACGCTCACTTTTTCCAAAAAATCATAAAATCAACGTTTGACATTCAAACCAAGATTAAGCTTGTCATTCAAGCCCCCATTTTCAAAATGCAAACACACACACACACACACACACACACACACAATTTCGAGAAAGGTAGAAAGACTCGTCATACGAGGCATTTCAGGTGATCTCAAAATACTCTTCCCAAAACGTAACGTGACCTCCGAAACTAACAATCTCTGGTCCTAAAAAGTCTTTTGTAAAATTTTGGCTACCAATCAAAACGTCCCATTTTCAAAGCCTTTTCCAATTTTTTGCTACCAATAAAAAATGACACCCTTTTTTCAAGCCATTTTTCAACGTTTGGGCTCAAAATACAAAACCGCGTGGCAACTCCTCTCCTTCCCAAAAGCGAGGTCCCAAACATCCGCGAAAGACGACCGCTCGCCGCGCAGCTCCGCGCGCGATCCCGGGTAATTTCAGTTGGCGACTCCGCTGGGGACAAGGATACTTTTTCAAAACTGCCATCATTTTCAAAAAGCATTCCGTGGGTCAAACTTTCATTTACCCTTTCTCGTTTTTTTGTGTGTTGTTCTAAACCTCGAACGGTTTTCAAAAAAAATGTGTTGCATTTTTCATCTAAAATCATAACATGTTCGTGCATTCCCGTTCATACTTGATTTTCATGTTACATTTTGAACTGCACATAAATTCTTTAAAACGCATTCTGAAAATCTCTGTTTTACTCAGAAAAAGAATTTAGTGATCGCACACTACTTGCACTGCTGCCTCGGTACACCGCACGCTACGTTCATTTGCTGCCTCGGTATACTGCACACTACGACTAGTAACCCGGGATGACCGTTCAGTTGCAGCTCGGTTGGTCTGCCAGACACCTTTCGAGCGCGCACGGGGTCGTCCCAAACAGCCCATCCTAGCCCGTGTAAGCCATGCACTCTTTGTGTCACACTTCGTCCAAGACCTCGGTTGGTTTTTGGCTTAGTACGTGTCATAAATCCAAAGTGTATGTTTTTTACGCCGGGTTCCCTCACAAGTCAAGCTTGAAAGGTTGAGACCGAAGGTCATTCCCGACCCAAAGTCTTGAGCTTTTCAGCCTTGACTTTGACGCGGAGCTCTGCCGAAAAACATACCCGAAGGTTCAATGTGACACCGTGTCACCAAACCCTCAACGTATGCACCGTACCAGCCATAACTTGGCCAACTCCAAAAGCTAAGGCCCCTCGCGCAAGCGATTCAGGAGAGGTCATGCCGAAATTTTGGCACAATCCATGCCTTAACTTAAGGATGTTGACTTCGACCGTGGCCCACATGTCACATACGTTGGAAGTTTACGTGACCAGCTAGCCTCAAGTTCACTTTTTCCTTTGTCGGTGGAACTCGCTTGCCTTATAGGACCCTCGCTCGGGATTGTCCGTCCCGGGAAGACGATTTACAGGTGATAAACGAGGGGTTATAAACGTAGTGACGAGATCCACTGATTAGAGCCTTAGGTTAGTTGCGAAAAAGAATACACGATCTTTTCCAACCAATTAGGACTTTGAGAAAATACGTTTTAAGTAAACATTAATCGGTAACTGCACATTGCACTAGCCCAAAACCCTAAGCCAAATACCCTTTCCGAAGCCTAAACCCTGCCTTTCGTTCCTCGCAATGAGCGTAAAGTGGTTCAGAATTCCGAGCCGGTGCCTCGCCAGTAGTCACAAGCATTACGGCAACGTCAAACAGCTTCTTCGGTTCCTCGGTTCCTCGCTCTTCAAATGTATTCTCCGACATGTCAAGCTCACCGAGAAATCGTGACGGGAACGGAAGCCCGCCACCGGTAACAGATATGACATTGGAAGAAGCCATCCGGGCTCTTGTGAACGAGGTATAGCAGCTATCCCCCAGCCAGATGATACTTTCGTCCTAATTGAGGACGACGATTCCCCGAAACCAACTCCTCAAACCTTCAACCAGGTTGCTCCCCCGCCAACTTACGGGATGCCTTCGAACCAAGGAAACAGCAGACCTAGGCTTCATGTTGCCACCTCTTAAGGCAACCCTATCATATACGCTGCCAAGCCGATTACTCCCCATCACTTCAAGATACAACCGCTCCCGTCAATATCCCAAACGGATGTCAACATCCTCCAATACCCTCCCGGGTTCAACCCATTGCCTATACACGAATCCCAAAACACCGGGGACAAACCCCGATACAGTCCAGAAAAGGCCCCATATATCCACATATATCAAGTCTCCCACCTCCAATTACTGTCACTCATAGGGCAGCACCCGGCACCGAGCCTCAAAGTCCACCACTGGACCCAAATTTCTAGCCTCGGATGGTCGAATGTATGAAAGACTAAAGCGCATAAGCAGTTCAAAGCAAGAAACGCTCAGATCCACAGATCCGGGAATGGTCACGCCTCTCCCTTCCAAGTTCAGAATGCCGGAGATGGACCGATTCAACGGAACCGAATGTCCACAGACGCATGTTGACACCTACGTTCTTGGCATGAGAGCGAAAGGAGCAACCTTTCAGCAAATGGTCGATCACTTCCAGCATACGCTCAAGAGTTCAGCGTTACGATGGTTCCTAAGGGTCAAGCCTGTAGATCGCCATACCTGGGATAAGATCAGTAATATCTTCCTAGAGAGGTACAGATCCAACCTAGAGTGGGAAACAAGTCGTGAGGACTTAATCACCACCGAACAGAAAGCAGATGAAAGCGTCAGAGAATTCTACAAGAGGTGGAGTTGGAAACTCTCCGAGATTATGGAGCCACTCTCCAAGGATGAACAGATAAGGATCTTCAAGTCTTGCTTAAGGCCGTCCATCAGAACCCTCATCATCCATCACTTACCCTCATCATCCATCACTTCTTCCCAGATCTCCGAGCCATGGTTAATGCCAGCTCACAGTTCGAGAAGGATCTCAAGGAAAAATCAGCCACAAGATGCCCATACAGATACGTAACAGCTCGCATTCAATCCCGCACCGGCCCCCGGCAAAGGGAAAGATACGTCTGTCAACTACATTCATCAGGGATAGCAGTCGGGCAACAAAAACCCAGTCCCGCAAAGCAACAACTCCACCCCGAAGCAGCCTGACGTGCACTTCGACAAGTTGAACATGGCATTGAGTCAAATGCTGAAAGGGTTCATCAAGGAAGGCCTCCTCAAGCCGGTTGAAAATTACAAACCCAAGAATCCCATAGTCAACGCTGATAAAAGCAAATACTGCGCCTTCCACCAGTATCATGGTCACACCACCGACAACTGTGTGGGGTTACGATACGAAATCCAGAATTTGATAGAGGAAGGAAAATTAGAGCATCCCCATGGACCTAATACAGTCGGAAACCCTTTTTCGAACAACAACACTGTGAACTCCATCGAGTGGGTGCCAAGGAAGATTTCCGCAGAGCCTGTTCCTCTGCCTCTTCCAGCCAGGTCTTCATCAGACGTTCACATCAGTTAGGTTGTTTGTGACTGCTTCGAATGCCTTGAGTACGAGTTCCAAGACATGATCAGGGGTAATTCTCCTAGAAAGCAGAAGAAGAAGTCTTCTCAACAGAAACTGAGAGAAAGATATGAAGCTGGAGACACCAGCGTGGGTACACTCGGAGAGCCATCTGGGAAGTTCGATTACTACGTACTCTACTCCAGCCAGTCCTCCCTTCCTCCAGGCCACGCAGCTTTAGAGCAGATAGGGGTGGGAAAGCTGAAAAATCCTGCTGACGCCAAAGTTCAGGCCTCAGGACACCAGAATACCTCAAATCTTGACAAACTTACAGCCAGCCAGAAGCCTAATCCCCCGCGGGATCAGCCAAGGTTCAATTTTCCCAACTTCAGAGCACGGGCCGGCAAAGGAAAGTCAAAGTCAACTTGGCACTCGCACTCGATCAACGTGCTGACCAAGGGCAGCCACCACCACAAGCTACCTCGACACAATCCTGAGGCACCACCAAAAGCCTTGTCTCTCAAAAGGAAGACAGGAAACGGATGGCTTGATGACTCTCCTTCTCCGGAAAGAGACCAGATCTACAATTCCCGATTGTATGGCAATGGATCAGTAGTCAACGTCCTCCCTCTCAGCATGATGCGAGCCCTACGCATCGACGAAGGCCACATGATCCCATCTGCCTGAACTATCAAAGCCTACAATAGCACGTCTCGTCCCATCATGGGGACAGTAACTCTGGAGCTCTGGTTCGAAACCCAAATGGTGCCAGCAAAATTCCACGTGATGGACATCCCGTCTGAATTCACAGCTCTGTTGGGACGCCCATGGTTACACCACATGAAAGCCATAGCCTCCACTCTCTATCAGTGCGTCAAGTTCATTAACCGACAAGGAGACCTTGAAGTCATCAGAGGGGACAGTTTCCTCATAGGGAACGAAGCCGAGACAACAGCCAAGTGTTCCCGCAGCCCGGCACTGGGGTTACCTCCTTCAAGCCGACCAAGGGACTATCAGGGTAAATCTCATCAGAATCCCTCAGAGTCCGGAGGTGCTAACTATGTCCACATCCTCGAACAGGCAGATCCTGAAGCAGTCAGATTCATCAAGTACAACTGCCGTTTCCGAAACTTGGACGCAGACTGGAAAGAAACCCTGAGCATCGCAATGATGCGGGCACACAAACCCCCTGTCTCCGATCAGAGATTTGTCAGCATCCTCCAAGCCAACTCTCTGGCCCCGCCAGGCGAAGAAACCTTCGTGATAAAGGTCAACAAGCATCGTCACACTTGTGATAAATGTATGGCCGTCGTATGGGATGTCCTACACGAGGAATTGCCCACCGAGCCCCTCTTCTCAAGCGAAGGGCATGATGTTTTACTAGCAGCTCCAGCGTCACAGCAGGACGCGAGACGTCCTTACGTCTGGGTTGAGCCATCAGACGACAACGAATCAGGACTCTCCGGAGTCGAGGACGAGGCAGATCCGCGGGAAGATCCCTACATACATATGCTCAGTTTCGAGGACGGCACTAGTTCTGATGAGGTTACCTACGACGAGGGATCCAACACCATGGAAATTGTCAAGCTCAACATCCAGTACAGGCAGTTATCCGGTGAATGGAAACAACTGGTTGACATGACAAAGAACCCCTTCGATCAAGTAACTGATGACGACTTCGTCAACATTATCTTTTCCAGATATCCCGATGATGCCAAGGATCCGGTCCTTATTATCAGATTCTGCAATGCCAAAGTTACCCTCGACGATTGCCTGCTCATGGTAAATGAGGCCCTGGCCAATCGAGCTCAAAGCTCATCATCACTTCCGACTACCAGCCCCAGCTGCAACCGGCCCGTACCGTCAGTCAAGCTTACAGCCAAGAGCGTCGCCAAGGCCGAGGGCATCAGCAAAGGAGACCATGCTCCTCACCCTGCCACAAATCAGATCAACCTCGAGAACGCTTCCAGCAGCCACCCTGAAAACATCTGTGAGAGTCTTCCCCGCAAGACAGATCAAGCTCTCGAAGAAGGGAATGATCACCTCAGCATCAACATGCTCAAATTTGACCCTGCTCCCAGCCATCAAGGCCATGGATTCAAGCATCCCGCCAGCAAACTGCTAGCTCTGATAGACTTGGCTATCCAGCGAGATCACGAGACCATCAACATAGCAGAATTCAATACCCCCGTGGGTTTAATCAAACAGATATGGGCATACTTCTTGATAACTGAGATCAGGGAAGGCCGCATGGAATGTCCCAGCCCGACTTCCTTCGTCAACATAATCCAAGTGTTTCCACCATTCGGGGATTTGGATATGATTACATTTCTAGACACCAGTTAGACGGCACGCACCTACGAAGACTATTTAGCTCTCGCAAGGAAAGCCCTGCTGGAACTAGCCGCTCAAGAGAACCGTCTCTGGGACGAAAACAAATCTCAGAAGACTCACAAGGACCAAGCCCTTAAAGCGTCACAAGCAGCTTCAGACAGAAAGCTAGAGGCCACTCTAGACCAGTTCGACCTCAAAGGTTTTACCCACAGCAACTTCCTGGACTACCATCACTTCTCATCAAACCCCCTCTGGCAAGGGAGGACAGTCAATGGTCCCGACGACCTAGGAGATGGAATGGCACAGTACAAGGAATACCTAGCTAAACAGCATGAAGAGTACAAGCGCTTACCTCCCCGAGGAAAGCAAGTCCTCAGTAAAAGTGATGACGAAGATGATAAAACCATTCTCTTCCAAGCCAGGCATGAAGTCAACAAAACCTGAATCCCAAGGGTCCTGGGAGGATGGGGATGGATCATTTCCGCTCTCAAACTAAAAGGCCAACTGAAGGAGGAAGGTCTATTCAAAAAGAAAAGAAAAATGGAAATACATCTCCAGCAACTACTCAGGGAGATTCCACAGACTACGACATTCGTTTACAAAAGCGATCAACTGGGACATCAGCTAGTTACATGGGCAGATGTTCGGGAAGCCGTGTACTCACCTTCCGACATACCCGCTACTCAATTAAAGCAGAAGAGAAAGCTCTCCCCGATGGAAGTTTATCTAGACTGCCGCATACAGTTCAAGGAAGCACTGCTATTCTCACGTGGGAAGAAATGCAGGCGCTAACTCTCGAAGTAGGCTCTACTGCAGGAGAGCTGATCTGGGCTAAAAGTGGAGGAAAATTAGCAAATCATGAATATCACCGAACCCAACTCCAGAATGCCCTGAGAATGCTCAGCAAGAAGGAAAAAAGTGCGGTATACCGTGAAGAGATCAAAGAGACTGTTCACTTGAACCAAGAACTCTCTAACCTCCCTCGGAGGGTCAGCAATGCACAGTCCAGTTCTGGAAAACCACTGTTGCGTACTGACGTTCGAACAGCTGCGGCAAACCATAGACTCCCTCCCCGTGGAGGCACCCAAACCGATATCCTGGGACAGAATCCAAAAAGCTGCCGAAGCCCCCGGGAATGTATCCACAGTCAATGAATTGAGAGAGGACATATGGACCTATGCTTCGAGGAATCCTCCTCTGACTATGGCTCAGCTCAAAGCAACCTATTCGGAAGGGACCAAGCCTGATGTCAGCGTCCTGACCCGATCAGGTCAAATCCATGTATTACCACCCAAGGCCACCAAAAAGCCAACGGAGCCAGAACTGCAACCCGGCCTACCCGAAGACACAAGTCCCGAGAAGGAGGTCCCGATCCTCACTCAGCTCAAGCAGACCCAGGCAAACATTTCCATTTGGTCCCTGCTCACATCTTCATACCCTCACAAGCTCAAGCTAGAGGAAAGTTTGGCCCGCACCATGGTCCTCGTGGACGCAACCCCAGACGAAGTAATTCAGATGATAGGCAACATCCACTACGACAACATCATCACCTTCATAGATTTGGACCTGCCAAAATTTGGGGCTGATCACAATGAGCCGCTCTACATCACAGTTCAGCTGGACGAGCGTCGCCTTCCCCGACGGAGGTTTCGGAATGAATGTCTTGCCCGCCAAGATGATGGACCTGCTTCACATCAAGCCCACAGATCTGAAGCCTTCAGTCCACACTGTCAAGGCCTATGACTCCACTTCCCGCACAATTCTCGGGGTTGCTACTCTAAATATCTGGTTCGGCAAGCGGATGATCCCCACCGAATTCCAAGTGTTGGACATTCCTATCACTTTCACAGCCATCCTGGGGCGACCTTGACAGCATTAAATGAATGGCATGGCATTCACCCTTCACCAATGTATCAAGTTCATACAAGGCAACGAGCTAACAACAGTCTACGGTGACAGCGTCACCACCGAGGGGACCACCACCAACGGCATTCCAGTGTTAGAGATCAAGCATGATGATGATATGGCATTGACTGGATTCACCTTGGAAACCTCCAAGATCCAAATATGCAGCGTGGACCTTCCACTGTTATGGGACAAAATCCCTCCTGCCATGAAGATGATGAAACTCATGAACTTCGTCCCAGGACTGGGGCTCGGGAAAAGGTTACAAGGCCAACACCAAGTCATCGAAGTCAAGGACCACACTACAGTCCAGGGGCTCGGTTATGTGCCAACACCAGCTGATATCAAAGAAAACAAAAGGCTCACCCGCACCAAGGCAGCAGCTCATAAAAGGGGAACCTCCAACGGCACACCCAACCTCCAACCTTACAGTTTTGACCTCGCTCATTACTTCATCAAGGGAATCGACAGCAGAACTGAGGGAACCGACAATGGAACCGACAGCAGAACTGAGGGGACTGAAAGTGGAACTGATGAAGATGAGAAACAAGCAGGGAAAGTCAGCATAGAAACTACAGAAAGAATGGAAAAGCTAGCACGGGGCCTCAAGCATTTCAGAGGACTCGAGGCTAATCCGATAAGGGGAGCATTCCTCGACATCACAGCTCTACCTGTACCAATTGCCATCACAGTTCAGCATGAGTACACATTCAAAGGAATCCCAGACATAGAAGAGCAGCTCGAGACACTCTTCATGGGAAACAGACTGTTCGGATCAGCCGCCGAGGCCACATTCGAGACAGTAACTCCAAAGCAGAAGGAACCAGAATTCATAGAAGACACTCTCAGTGGACCCGCTCTACAGAGTCTTTTCGAAGAAGTCATGGAGGTACCAAACCTGATTGACCTGGGCTCCAAAAACAGCATGATCGCCATGATTGGGACAGCAGAAGCCAAGCCTCTCGACCCCCGAATCCTCATCAAGCATCCAGCAATGCCACTGAAAAACTGGGTAACTTTCACCGGACCAAGGGCAAGCCAGGCAGAAATAGAAGACAAGCTGGGCCTGCACCCACATCTCCCTAAACCCGGTCTCAAACCCTCTGAGTCAGTCCTTGTCAAAGTCCAGTCCGCTGAGTCGTCTGACGGCCTCACGCCGGAAGACTATGATAATATAGCCAACAATGTATTTCCGTTCGCATTTAATGAAAAGTCTGACCTTTCGAATTATCCCCTCATTGCCACTTTAACAACTTAAAAGACGTTAATAATGACTCACTTGATAAAGAAGCAGACACACTAAACGAACAATACATTAAAGAAGTTCTCAAGCGTGTAGTAGACCAAGAGGACAATCGGGCCCAAGCTGTCGAAGAGGTTATGACTAAAGTGAACCTGGGGTCAGTGCAAGAGCCTAAAGAGACACAAATTGCCGGTGCAGAAAAAGAATCCCTGATAAAACTCCTCAAAGAGTATGTTGACGTGTTTGCCTGGTCATATCAGGACATGCCAGGACTCGATCCCTCAATCGTGGAGCACAGAATTCCCCTGGATCCAGAATTCAAGCCTATCAAGAAAAAATTGCGCAAGATCAAGCCAGAGTGGTCATTGCAAGTGAAAGAAGAGAAAATGCTCCGCGTCGGCTTCATCAGAGTAATTGAGTACCCGACCTGGCTCTCCAACATCGTGACGGTCACCAAGGCCAATGAAAAGGTCAGATGCTGTGTGGATTTTCGAGATCTCAACAAGGCCAGCCCTAAAGATGATTTCCCACTGCCCAACATCGACATGCTAGTCGACACCATGAAAAATTTCAAAGTAAAGTCCTTCGTGGATGGGTTTGCCGGATACAATCAGATCAAAATTTTCAAGGAAGATCAAGCCAAGACTGTTTTCACCACTCCGTGGGGGACTTATTGCTACACGGTCATGCCGTTCGGTTTAAAGAACGCTGGGGCTACTTACCAGCGGGCTGCAATAGCCCTCTTCCATGACATGATTCACAAGGAAATAGAAGTATATGTCGATGACATGATCATCCACTCCAGAGGATCAGACATGCAACACATAATAGATTTGAGTAAGTTCTTCAACAGACTCAGAAAGCACTCCATGAGATTGAACCCTGTAAAGTGCACCTTCGGCATCAAGCGAGGCAAAGTACTAGGGTACATGGTTACAGAAAGAGGTATCGAAGCCGATCCCAAGAAAATCAAGGCCATCATCAACATGAAGCCGCCTCAGACACTGACAGAAGTGAAAAGTTTTATGGGAAGACTTCAGTACACCAGCCGCTTCATCAACCAGTTAAAATCTCTATGTGAGCCAATGTTCAAGTTAATGAAGAAGAATGCCGACATCAAATGGGACTCCGAGTGCCACACAGCTTTTGAGAAAATCAAGACATACTTGGTGAACCCCCCAATCCTGTGCCCGCCACATGAAGATAAGCCACTCCTCCTGTACCTAACAGTGACAGACACGTCAATTGGAGCAATGTTGGCACAAGAACAGAAATATTCCAAAGTTGAGCATGCAATCTACTTCGTAAGCCGAAAGCTTCAGGGAAGTGAACTCAGCTACTCAGCATTAGAGAAAACTTGTACCGCCTTGGTATGGGTAGTCGAGAAACTGAAACACTACATGCAGTCACATTCAGTGCTCCTGGTCTCCAAGATGGACCCCGTCAGATATCCATTCGACAAGCCATCTCTATCAATGAGACTAGCCAAGTGGTCATTCTTTCTGGCTGAATTCGACGTCAAGTACATGGTCAGAAAATCAACAAAGGGCAGAGTAATGGCAGATCAGCTGGCAGACTTCCCAAGCAGTGAACTCAAGGGTCCTGATCCGCAATTTTCAAATGACGGGATTTTCTCACTCGACAGCGCAAACCGCTGGCAACTCTTCTTTGATGGGGCAGCCAACAAGAAGGGAAATAGTATTGCAATGCTTTTGGTTGATCCTAAGGATGAGCACACTCCCATAGCCATCAAACTGAATTTTGAAACAACCAACAATGCAGCAGAGTATGAAGCTTGCGCCTGTAGCAATGCGTGAATTTTTCAACATCTTTTGAGTCGCCACTTATTATTTATTTAGGAAAACAATAAGAAAAACATTTTTGATTTTAAAGAGATTTGAGGGTTCGGGGGTTAAGTTATGGAATGGGAAGGTCGAGGAGCACCCATTCCACCCAATTCGAAGATCGGTCTTGCCAATCAAGTATTATCAATCTTTTTAATTTAAAAATAAAGGAACAAGAAAACCCTAATCAATTTCTTAATTAGGAATGTCGGATTGTATGCTTCGAGATCACCTCCATGGATTGAAGGGACTCTAGGCTAATCCTTTTGATGGGATTACACTACTCTAAAAGCCAATAGAGAGATTGAGAAGAAGAGAGTAAAAGTATAGGAATTTACCTAGCGTTTAGGGAGTATTTGATTTAGAACGTTGTTCTAAGATGTCTTCTCGGTCGAGAAGTGATTCGGGTAGAGTTTCGACTCAATATGAGAGTCAAATCCTGATGCGGACAGAGCTTCGCCTCAATCCTGTATTCGGGCTTTGATGTTTTTTGATCAACAAGGTTGATAAACAAACTTTAGGTGATTTTAGGGTGATTTTGTAGGAATCTTTTAGGGAGAGAAACCAACAAAATGTGTGTATTGTGTGTTTTTGATTGTGGATCGGGGACCTTTCAATCTAAAACTGTTAGCCTGAAATACTGAAAGTCATCAGGTATTTATAGGGGTTTAAGAGGTAAAGGTGGAGAGGTAAAACACTCCTAGGAAGGTTCCAGAACTCAAATATGTTTGGAGAATCGGATGGGATAAGATTTTATCAAGAAAAAAAGTTTGAAACAGAGAAGGATTGTGATTCTGCATATCCTGCAGAGGGGTTGTCTCGCGCGAGACACGTATGTCTCGTGCGAGACAACTAGTCAGTTGACTATTTTGTCCTCTTCAGTTTATTTCGTTAGTCAGTTAAGTCCACAACTAACGAGGTCAGTTATAAACTTAACGAAACATGATGAAACTGATATGCTTTCATCAAAACATAAAAGAGAGACGAAGAGTAGTGTAATCATGAATTTATTGGTTCAAAATGGGGTGTCTACAGAGCCCCTCGGCAACAAGACTTATGGAAGAAGTCATGTCGTCGATAGAAAGACATTATTCTGAACATTGGGATGGTCGTGCCGCACGGCTGCCTATGTATCTCTAAGAGAGAATCAGACCAAACGTAGTTCGACTCCAAAACACTAAAAAGGCTATTTTAGGTATTTTGAAAATCATTTTGAAAATTGATTTTGAAAGAGAGAAAGGTAAGATCATACTGAGGAATCAAGGACTTGACCCAATTTTGATGATACCCGATTTGTTGATGAAGTTGTTGAAGTGCGCCGCCCGAGGTTACTGATGTTGCCATTGTTGCCAAGGTCACGGACTTGGTTGTCGTTGCTGTCGTCACAGATTTTGTTGATGCTGAGGTCACAAACTTTATTGTGGTTGCCGAGGTCACGGACTTTGAAGTTTGCAGCCGTCACAGACTTTGAATTTGTTGCCGAGGACACGAATTTGAAGTTTGCTACCGCCACAGACTTTGAAGTTGTTGCTGAGGTCACGGTCTTGAAGTTTGCTGCCGTCACAGACTTTGTAGGTGTTGCCGAGGTCACGGACTTGAAGTTTGCTGCCGTCACAGACTTTGAAGTTGTTGCCGAGGTCACGGACTTGAAGTTTGCTACCGTCACAGACTTTGTAGGTGTTGTCGAGGTCACGGACTTGAAGTTTGCTACCATCACAGACTTTGAAGTTGTTGCGGAGGTCACGGACTTGAAGTTGCTGCCATCACAGACTTTGCTGGTGTTGCCGAGGTCACGGACTTGAGGGTTGCTGCCATCACAGACTTTGAGGTTGTTGCCGAGGTCACGGACTTGAAGTTTGTTGCCGTCACATACTTTGTTGATGTTGCCGAGGTCACGGACTTGAAGTTGTCGGTTGAGGTGGAGGTTTTGTCAGCTCCTGTAATGCAAGGATATATGCATATTGGTCTCGGATAGACCCGAATGATTCTTACCTTTCTATACCTGTCAGCACATATAGATTCCAAGTAGATTTTTTCCAAATTTTAGTTGTTTAACTGGACTTACGTGGTGCTGCTCAGGTCTGTTCGTGTAAATGGCCGGTTGGTCATTTTGATGGTGAGTTTATGTATGAGTATATGGGAATGTAGGGACATTAGTATGGATTTATATTTGAGGTGGGTGAACTGTATGAGAGAACTTGTGTTTGACAAGTTGGAACCAAATCAGGTTTATGCAGAATCTGTTGCTAGTCAGCGAGGCTGTACTGTTTCTTCATTGTTGTATGGTTTTGATGAGTAACCTTTTGTGAACACATCTAGGCCTGTTGTGAATCTTCATTCTTAATTCTCCCTTGAGTCGTGTCTCTAGGAGGCAAACGACTATAAATATGTCGACTGCGTAATGGCTTTATATCTAAGGCCCTTTGGCGTCTCAAGCACCAAGTTGCTTGCAAGTGGTAGATGACTTTGTGAACAGGCTTGTGAGTCTGCTCTCTTGATTTGAAGATGATCGAATAAGACTCTCCTTGTTGATTTGATTTGAAGAGGATCGAATGATGTTCGATAAAGAAGGTTGAAGAATACTCTCCCTTTGTCCTTGATTGATTTTTGTTTGTGACGCACCCTGGTTTTTGCCTATACCGCCCTTTCGGGTTTTCAATCTAGCGGGCATCTCTTTTGTGTCTTTTTTTTCATTTTTTTTAAATAGTATGTTAACTCGAAGAAAACTCAGAGGAGAAAATCTCATCAAGGAAAGAGAAATGAGATCTCATGTTAGTTGAGGAGAGACGGACACTATTCTTTGGAAGGTGATCCAAGCATTGATTCTTTGAAGAAGTGTATTCTCTGATGATGAGAGTGAGAAGCAAAGAGGAAAGCTCCTAATGCAGATTCGATTGTTTTGAGGAGTTGAAGTAGAGATTGACTGGGGGAGAAAAGGTTAGGAAGTCCCAGTTTTGATGCTTGGATTTTAAGAGTGTGTATGAGAGTGGCTAATAGGAAGCCCCTAGACTCGACAAGAAACGCTACTTGGCTCAAGGATCTAGAAAAGTTGTTCTACCTTATAATGAACCGTGCATCATCTAGAAATTTCTAAATAAGTTTGAGAAGAAAGCCAATCATTATTATGACTTAAGGGTATACATTTTTCTTGATACTGAAAGTCTTCTTCACTTGTTGTAAAAGGATGTTGAGTATTTTTCATTTCTTTTGTTAGTATCACTTGACTCTTCTTCTATGTGGGAGAGTCCTTCATGCCTTTGAAGTTTCACTTTTGTTGTGGGGGTGATGAAAGCTTGAGAGGTTTTTTTTTTTTTTTTTTTTTTTTTTTTTTTTTTGTACTCTCAAAGCTTTGAATTGAGTAGCCCCACTCTTCTTGGGATGAAGGTTGACAGTAGCACCTTTGACTTTCTTCTTTTGTTGACTTTTGACTTTCAGTAGGGGTAATGTTCAGCCCTTAAGCCTCCTAAGGATAAATTTCTTCTTAAACTCGTTTAGAAGTCTCTATTTTTGCGATGATTTAGGGAATGGAGGGTCCATTATTTTGTATGAATTAAATGATATTCATAAGGTAGAACAACCTTAGGGAAAGTGTTTAGGAAAATAAAATTACTTTGATTAATTTAGAAATTTAAGAACAGACTCGATAGTTTAGACGACACAAACTAGAGGAGGTGAGAAGTACTAGAAAGACAGAACGACTCTTCGAGATCATACTTGGAAATTAAAAAACTAATCTACTTCTATCAAAGGAGAAAGGGAGAGGATAGTTGTAGCCCCAAAGTGGTAAGTGCAGCTTTTCTTCTCTGAGCTTCATCTTCTTCATGGAGTATGAGGAAGAGGATTGTTGATGACGTTGGGACGTTCTAGATCTCCATTATCAAAGAGGTCTTGGATGATGTCCTTCAAGTGGTGGCAAGAGTTGGTGTCATGGCCAGTGAAGTTGTGGTACTTGCAGAATAAGTGATGAGCATGATTCAGACCCATATCCTTAGGAGGACCACCTTCCCTTGATTTGATCTTTTCATTCTGGACAAGCACATCGAAGAGTTCTTCTTGAGTGATTCCTTCAATTTTGTCATAGTGCCTCTTTTTCTTTTTGGGAGGAGGAACAGCAGAATACTTGCCGGTGTTGGGGCGGTTGAATGCAATAGCGTTGACTGAAGCATCCTTACTTATCGCGGGTTTGTTGTAGCGGAAGTTACTTTCCCTCTTTTTACTTTTGAGGAAGTCGTCAATCCTAATTCCGGACTCGTGGAGTTCATTGAAACTAGGAAAGTAATTGCCGGCGTGTAAGTGCTCCAATTTGAGCTTGTTAGAATTTTCGTTAGAAAATTAACGGAAGTTATAACATTTCTAACAATTCCTAACTATCCTAACATTCCTAACAAAGTGAGGGTAAAATGGGCATTGTTATTTAAGGTTAAACCTTAAAAAGAATCTCAAAAAGAAAAACAAATGAAGAAAACCAAATATAGCAATGCTGGAAACAAAAACTGGCTGGTCAATTTGAATTTTGAAAAAGATTATTCTTCTTGTCCAAAGCTGAAGCTGCATTTAATGAACAGTGCACGCTGCCTGATCCTATCCGCGCGGACAAGTATGTAATTTTCAGAGGGCTATAAATTGAGCCCTCCAGTCACAAAAATAAGGAGGAAGAACACAAATGCAACGAACCTCTGGCGAAATATAGAGAGAAAACAGTGAGAATTCTCAAGAATTGTCACCTTTTTCTCTCCAATCTTTCCCAACTCATACTCATCCATTCACTCTCATATTAAAGCCCTAAACACTCATACACTCAAGCCAAACATTCAAGAACACAAGGAAGATTGGTAAACCCTCCTCTTCCTAACCCTAAATCTCATCCATGCATGCATCTTCAAACTACAAAATGTAGTTCTTTCATCTTTTTTCTCTAGATCTAAGAAGATCACCATGGAAGACCATCTCCATGGATGATCTTCTACAAAGATCAACATTATTTTCAAAGCTTTTCTTGCTTACTTGCAAAAATGCACTTTCAAAACCCTAAAAAACCATTTTCAAGCACTAAATCTTGATTTTCAAAGGATAAAATTCCCCTTCCCAAGCAAATGAAATGCTTAGTCCTAATGTACCCCAAGGATGGTTTGGTATAGTTGATTCACCACTAAAATGTCTAGTGATCACTAACCAAAACCTAGGGAAATGGGGACAAGCATGGATGCAAAACCCCCCTTAAAATCATATTTTCTTTCTTGAGAAGTTGCTGTCCAGTAGCAATTTTCTCAGACCTCAGTCCATGGTCTTAATTTTTGGACACAGATGAACTTGGAATTTGGTATTGACTACAAAATACTTTTTGTAGCCAACATCCAGAGCTTTTTAGACATATTTTTACCTTATTTTTTGGGTGAGTAAAACTCCTCTTTTCAAATTTTCTTTCAGAGGCTAGTTCATCAGCTTCTGGGAATCCAGATCTCATATCTGAGGTTTCCAGAAGGTTTTGACCCCTCAAATCTTCTCCAAAATGGAAATTTCTTTCACACAAAGTTTATTCAAGGAGTCTAGAGAAACTTTCATTCTCTGAGTTCATCCAGATTATGAAGTTTTAGGACCCTTGAATCCATTTCAAAATCAGGTGTCTGCGGCCATTTCCTTCTGGCAGAAGTGACTTCTCAACTTCAAAAGGTTTTTTGAGTACCAAATCTCAAACCAAAAATTCTCCAAAAAATCATGGAATCAGTTTAAAGTCTTAAAAAGACATCCCAATTTTTACTTTTTCCAGTTACAACTTATTTTGGCCAAAATACACACACACACACACACAAATGATTTTCAGCTTGGAAGACTCGTTTTACGAGGCGCGTCGGGTGCACACTAACGTCCTTCCCGACGCGTAACATGACCTCCGAACCTAAATCTCTGATCTCGGGCTTTTTTCAAAGTTTTGGCCTTCAAAATTAAAATGGCGTGGCGACTCCGTTTTTTTCCGATTTTATTTGGTTTTTCAAAGAAACGCAAAAATCGAATTTTTCCCGCGAAAAAGGCAACACATCGTTACAGTGGCGACTCCGCTGGGGACTAAGCTTTTTAATAAAAAATGATATTTGGTATATTGGTGGAAACCATTAAACTTCCCGTTATCGCCTCCTAACACGAGTCGGGGATAAATTGTGGTTTAACAATCCCACGTACCGGTATCATCGTTTTCAAAAAAAAAAAGAAAAAGCTTTCGAGGGTCAAGCTTCCGTCCCGACATTTGAAAATCCTTTGTTGTGTGTGTGTTGATTTTTGCACAGTTTTCATGTTGTTTTGGCCGCCTCGGAGAAAGTCAAAATTTTGACTGTCGGAATAATGTCCCTAACTGTCGGAATTTTCGTGCTTATATTTTCAAAAAAAAAAGGGTTCAAAAAAAAAAAGGATTTTCAAAAAAAAAATTTCCAAAAAAATCATGCATCATATTTTTAAGACACATAAAAAAAAAAATTCTATTTTACTCGTAAAAGAATATAGATCAAGCTTGCACACTACGCGCACGTGACCGTACACCGCACACTACGTCCTTAACCCGGGAAATCCTTGTCGCGGTCCGTTTGGTCTTATTACGCCTCTCGGATGAGCACAGGACTACCCAAACATCCCATGGAGCCTCGTGTCGACCATGCACTTGTCCGTGACACACTTTGTCCGAGACCCGGTTGGTTTTTAGTCCGGGTCCGTGTCATGCCCCGTCCGTGTATAGACCTTTCCTTTCAAGCCTTTGTCGGCATACCGACTCAATATCTTTCGGGTCCCTAATCGCCGGAAGTTCGCCGGTTTTCCGCCGCAGACTTTGACCAAGATATTGACCGGCGCCTTGACTTCGGCTCGACCGGTACAAATTATACACCGACTCCCAAAGATTGACACCGAGTCATCAAGGATTAATGACTATTCCATGCCTAATTACGGCTTAACCGACGACAAGTCAAGATCAATCGTGGACGCTTATCACCCAAATCATGCCGACTTTTTGTCGAGCCCTCGGACATGATCTTGACTTCCGACGTCGCCTTGTCCGTAATTTACATCGAATGCTCGTTAAGACTCGATTACCCGCCGACTTTTAGGATCGTTTTTCTTTCGGTCGGTGGGACCCGCTTGCCCTATAGGACCCTCGCCCGGGCCGTCCACCCCGGGAGGTCGAAATACAGGTGGAATACGAGGGGCTTATAGACGTAGTGACGGGGCCCACCGATCCAGAATCGAGTAGTTTGCGAAAAGAAGAGCAATCTTTTCCAACCGATTAGGTTAATAAAACATGTTTTAAGTAAACATGAACAAATAATCGCATGTTGCATGAGCCAAAAGCCCAAACACCTACCCTCCTTCCATTCCCGCACATCTGAACCCTCATGTCTTTCCCCCGCAGCCTCCGCACAAAGGTTGGTTTCGGCACCGGTCACCGTTTAATCGCTTGGGAAGAGTCAAGCGCATCATCGCCTTCACCGTCTGTTCCGACTCCGAATCTTAGAATGTCTCGCATCAACCGGTAATGATGGGGACAACGTCACTCCGCCTCCCGGACTCCTCGCACAGACAACAAAGTGGAATCGCCTAGCCGAACGTATGAGAGTGCGCCAGAAGCACAGCTTGAACAACCTTATGGAGGCTATCAAAAGCCATGGATTGGCCGCGCCTCAACCCGGATGGCACCTTCACCGTGGAAGAAGAGGAAGACCACAATCCCAATCTCGGTCACCCCGATTACTCCAGATGCCACCACCAACCTCCTTCGGTGCTACCGTAACACATGTTCCTCGATCTTCGGGTCGACCACCGGATCCATGCAACCGATGGGACGAATCAGCCCACAGCCTCGGTGGGCAAAGTCGCACGGAATGTCCTCTCATGGTTGGGGATACCTCGGAATGCCACCAGATTGGAATCCCACCTCGCCCGGAACCGATCAATCCAGACCTTCACATCAAGACCACAATTTGGAATGCCGCCACAACGGTTCTCGGGCCACAGTCAGGAGCCCTCCTCGTAATGGTACTGGTTCGCTGCTCCTCACACAGCCTTTCACAAATCCATTCACTCGCACTTCTACGGGTTATCAAGCCTTCATCCCGGTTTCATCCGAATCACCAGACAACAAGATCCTCTCGGTTATGCATCCTCGCCACAACCAGCCATGCAATTCAACAACCAGGGACAAGCAGCCCGCACTTAAGCCTACTTATGGGCCTCACTCCGAAAATCCAAGCCATATGGCTACCTCAGATCTGCCTCCATCTTCTCTCGCCGATTGGAAGCCAACAAAGAAGTCGCCGGGTTCTATCCTTTTGCCCCGGCCTCCTACCTACACTCCCTGTGGTAATTTGGGCCAAGGACGTGTTTTCACCTATGCTCCGGATATGGTATTCCTTCCACCAATGCACCACCAACAGCCTAGTCCTCTTCCTAGCTCAAATATCACTCAGGAATTCCCGCTCCGCCTTTGGATCCCCAATTGGCTTGGTTTATGGAGCAACACAAGGAAATGAAAGCACAGTATTGCTGAATTGACCGCCAAAAGAACACCTGCTCTTCGGCCTACGTATCCCGACTCGATTGTCCCCCCGCCTCACAAGTTTGTGATGCCCACTGGAATTGTTTGACGGAGTGCATGCCCTAAAACTCACTTGGACACCTATACTTTGGCAATGAAGGCTAAGGGATGCACAAACCAAAGAATTGGCCGATTACTTTAGTCTCTCTTTGAAGTCGTGGGCTTTGAAATGGTTTTTCCGATTGCACTGAAGCTAGGGCTACTTGGGAACAAATTACCGCATTTCACGTATAAGTATAAAGCCAACTTGGAGTGGGAGACAAACAGAGTTGACTCCGCAAACAACGATGCACGCCCTAATGAGAATATTGGGGATTTCTATAAGAGATGGAACTTAAAGCTCAAAGTGAAATGGCCATTCCTCCTCTCGACGAGGAGCGCTTAGACATCTTCCGAGTCATGCTTGAAGCCACATTTGAGAGCTTCCTCGCCCACTTCCCCTACGCCGACTTGCGTGCAATGGTTAATTCCGGGCTAAGTTTGAAAAGGCTTACAATCGCCAGCCCGACCGTCGCACTCGCCTACGGATATCGGGCTCCTCCCTCCAAAACTACTCTCACTTTCGCT
The DNA here is from genome assembly GCA_022495995.1 of Adenophora triphylla var. japonica. Lineage (NCBI taxonomy): Eukaryota > Viridiplantae > Streptophyta > Magnoliopsida > Asterales > Campanulaceae > Adenophora > Adenophora triphylla. The sequence continues at coordinate 143,996 of JAFEMH010000379.1, forward strand.
AAAGGCAAAGAGGCGATTGGCTACGCGGGACAGATCGTAACAATGCCACTTCCTTTGTTCCCAAGAAGCCCGATGCATCCGCATCCCGGCTCCAAGACTTGAGAAACTTTGGGATGCCTTTGAGTGATATCTTCAGAGGTTTGGTGAGAGAAGGTTTGCTCCGGCCTTTGGAAAATTATCGCCCTAGAAACCCCAACGCTCCTTTGGATACCTCCAAGCATTGTGCCTTTCATCGCACTATGGGCACTGACGGATGATTGCGTCCCCGAAAAAGGCCATCCAAGGGTTGATTGAGCAAGGGAGGTTAGAGATGCCCGAAGGACCTAATACTATCAATAACCCGCTCCCTAACAACATGAGTGTCAACATGATCGAAGTTTGGTGGTTCAAGCCTTGTGGGCATAATGGAGTTTGACTCGTCCCTTTGCAAGGTCAATGAACCGGTCATCACAGCAATGAAGATGGTTGGATTGAGCAAAAAGTTGCCAAGGAAATCCCGATGGAAAGGTCTCGCGATAGCTCCCGCCTCCGGCGTCGAAGAATAGATGCATGGTTCAACAAAGAAAGAGCGGCTAGACCGGGGGCCACCTATCTTTAAAATAGTCTTTTGAGTCAACCTTCGTAGGTTCTAGTACTTTTCTTTCACCTAAGTCCTTCCCCGACATTTGTCGTTGTAGTCCATTTTGGACATAGTGGTTAAGTGTCTAATTTTTAATATAAGTCTTTTTTCTTTTCTTGCTAGACTCGAGACATCACTTGCGCACCCACGTTACACTTAATTGAAATGGTTTTATCCAAAATGATCACTTGTGCCGCTCAACCACTAATTCTTCGAAAATGATTAATATTTAAACTAATCGGAGTGAGAAAACCAATTGATATCCTTCCCAAATTGGGGCTTACCAACTCCCATCTTGCATCTCATATGCTCACATCCCTTTCATCATCATCATCTCGTTGCTCGATGAATTTGCATGGATCTTTTCTCATATAAAGCTTAAGCAAGCAATGAAGACTTAATCTCGTTTAGGTCATCCAAGAGGGATTGCGGTTGAAACCTTTCACCCATAGGAAAGCCATTACCTCACCCTTACTAAACACTACCCTCTCATTTCAAGATCGGCGTGTTTTGAAACCCGGTTTAGCCATCATTTTTGCTCCATACTGAGAGAAAGTCCAAGCGAGCCCGAGAAGTTAGCTTCGAGAATCGGCGATGCGCAAATTATCTCAAGCCATGAAGGAAGGACAAAGATAATCCTCAACTCCCCAGGAAGCTTTCCAAGTCAAAAAAAAAAAAAAAAAAAAAAAAGCAAAAAAGAAACAAAAAAAGAAGGATTTTAAAATCCTCACAATCTCGGATACAATTCCAAGCTACTCAGAAGCCTTCCAAAAAAAAAAGAAGAAGAACTCAAAAGTCCCCGACATCTCAAGAAGCTCTCCAATGATAAAAAGGAGCCCGAATTCTCGCAAGATCGCAAAAGTTGTCGCAGCTCGGACTTCCTCTTATCATTACCAATCCCAAGCCATCCTCTCAATTTTAGAGGATACTCCCATCACCATTACCCTCGCCTCTGGCCAAAGTCAAAATTTGACCTCTCATTCTTAGAGGCAATCAATTTTCCCCGCCATAGATTTCCCAAACACGTCCCTACAAGCCAACCTCTCATCTTTAGAGGTTCGCCAGCAAAGGCCCACCGACCTCTCATCTTAAGAGGTCAAAATTTCCCAAAATCACCCGATGGCCGATCGAAGCCCTAAACCCAACTACAAGCCCCTATCTGGATAGCGCTTTCATTCTAATATCCTCGATGTCGTGATCAAATTAATGCTTCACCGCTTGCTTAAAATTGGAATCTAATCCATCTTGGTCCAAAATTACCAATCAAAGATTGTGCAAATTCAACCCTTCCCTTCATGTGAGCATATTTCATTTCTCCTCACAAACACTTGCCGTGGATGTCCCATCAAGCTTCGCATCCGTGTCTTTCATGGACACTCTAAGGGGATATGTTATTCAATCCTCAAAATCCCCAAAGGTCCTCGGACCCTCGAATTTCAACATTCGTTCTCTTTTCATTCGGGATAGGCCCAAACTACGGCGACCCGAGCTCTTCATAATGGAGGGAACGTAGGCAACCGTAAATGGTCCTGAAATCACAAACAAATCTCAAAAAAAAAAAAAAAAAAAAAAAAAAAAAAAAAATCCGGTCTCATCGGATCGTCCCTATACACTTTCCGAGCTTGATCCTCGACATCAGTTGGTTTTCTCCTTGTGATTAATCAAAATATTTGTTCATATCAGATTTAGGAGTTGAATAACCCGAACATTAACAAAGGGTTTTAAGCAGCCTTGTGATCATCATGAATAAGACAATTTTTCAAGTGTCTCGACAAGTCTTCTCTCTCTACATCATAGGAAAATAGAGCCAAACACTGTCTTTCTGTCAGCAGGGGCTTCCATACACTTTTCCACACCTTGTAACGCTTATACTCTCTCAAAAGAGTCAAACCTAAAGCGAGTGTGCATACACAAATTCGGGAAACATTCCCACCTTTCAAAAGATATGCCCCTGCACGTAAACATTTCCGAGTCTCGTCCAGTAACTGGTTGACTAAGGTCTGAAAAGATGGGTCCCCCCTCGGTCACATGATAACTCGTCGGCAATAAGACTCGCTTCAATTTCTTCATGCTGGGGCTTGCTAAGCGGTTCTCCCAGGTTCTCCTATAGTAGCTCTTCAAGCTGGGGCTTATATAGTCATCTTTGGGACCACATTGGTTTCTTCACTACGAGATAGACTCGCCAAGTCGCTTCTTCAAAATCCGGACTTTGCCTACTCAGGATCCGGGGGCTTTGTCAAGATGGTCTTTCGGACCCGAATTTTATCAAGCTGCAAGAAAGAATTTCAGCTTCAGAACGTGGTACACGGCAGCTTCCCGTAGCATCGGAATTCAAGATCAGGGTTTCTCCCGGCATTAGCAATTTCATCAAATCATTCTCCGAGCAAAGTTTCGGCCGAGGTCACAGCTCACCCAAATGAAAGAAGCTTCACTCATATCAACGCGCCCTAGAGCCTGTCAGCATCAGCTTCAAATGACCAAGATTGAGAGAGAAAATTCCAATCAAGACCCGGGATCCGAATCCAATCTCATCAAAATTGAGGTCCATGTGATACTGCTGACAAAACCTCACCAACAACCGCTGTTTAAATCGCGATCAAGGGTTCTCATCCCCCACATGCTCAAAATATGTTCCAAACAGTCTCCAGACACATACATAACCATGCATCCCCACAAAAATCTCCCAAGGGCTCATGTAGCATGCACAAAACTTGAATCAATAGGAAAAATCCTAAGTGAATTGAAGATCATAAATCATAATTTTCCAATCAAAAGCTTAGGCTAGGTGCATCTTCGAAAGCAAGTAAATGCATCATCTCGCAAACATATGCAGTGATACTCTCACAATCATTTTTGGCTCTATGCATGCATCTGTCATCATGAATGTCATATATGCATCCTCCTCTTCACTAACGAATGCAGGAATTCAAACGTGAAATCAAATCCCCCTTTTCGGCAAGGATGATCTTCACCAAAGTCGACCTCCAATGTCCACAAACGGATGAAGACAGCCTCCAGCATCTACAGTTTGGCAAAGACAAGCTCCGTGCTCGCAACTTGCTAAAGACGACCCCAATGTCCACAAATGGATGAAAACAACCCCCAACGAAGACCACCTCCAGTGTCTAACAAATCGGTCAGAGACGCCAAGTTCTCAAATACAAATCGGTCAGAGACGCCAAGTTCTCCAATACAAATCGGTCAGAGACGCCAAGTTCTCCAATACAAATCGGTCAGGGACGCCAAGTTCTCCAATACAAATCGGTCAGAGACGCCAAGTTCTCCAATACAAATCGGTCAGGGACGCCAAGTTCTCCAATACAAATCGGTCAGGGACGCCAAGCTCTCCAATACAAATCGGTCAGGGACGCCAAGTTCTCACATACAAATCGGTCAGAGACGCCTAGTTCTCCAATACAAATCGGTCAGGGACGCCAAGTTCTCAAATACAAATCGGTCAGAGACGCCAAGTTCTCCAAGGCAAGAAGGTCAGAGACGCCAAGCTCTCCAATACAATGCGGTCAGAGACACCAAGTTCTCAAAAGCAAGAAGTCCCAATGTGAATACAAGCTCAACCACCTCTACAAGGTTGACGATCACCAGCAAGATGCAGACTCAACCAAACTCCTCCTTCAGGTCAAAATGCTTCCAAAGACAGCAAATCATCGCAGAAACCGTCCCACGAACAAAGCAACTTAACAACTCTTCATCAACATCGCCCGTAGCCTCAGCCCTTCCGGCAACTACTGTAAGCACAAAGACAGTATGAAAGCATATCTTAGTCAACTACTTTTCTAAAAGAACATTATCATCAGATCATAGGGCGACTTCCCCAAAACAGTCAAAACCTTAGGGCGACTTCCCAAAAATAGTCAAACCATAGGGTGACTTCCCCAAAACAGTCAAACCATAGGACGACTTCCCAAAAATAGTCAAACCACAGGGCGACTTCCCAAAAATAGTCAAACCACAGGGCGATTTCCCAAAAATAGTCAAACCATAGGGAGACTTCCCCAAAACAGTCAAACCATAGGGCGACTTCCCAAAAATAGTCAAACCACAGGGCGACTTCCCAAAAATAGTCAGATCGTAGGGTGACTTCCCAAAAATAGTCAAACCATAGGGCGACTTCCCAAAAATAGTCAGATCATAGGGTGACTTCCCAAAAATAGTCAAACCATAGGGCGACTTCCCAAAAATAGTCAGATCATAGGGTGACTTCCCAAAAATAGTCAAACCATAGGGCGACTTCCTAAAAATAGTCAGATCATAGGGCGACTTCCCTAAAATAGTCAATCCCTCGGGTGACTCCCAAATACAGTCAATCTCCAGGACGACTTCCCTAAAATAGTCAATCCTCGGGTGACCCCCAGATACAGTCAATCCTTGGTCCATCCACTTGACCGACATTGATCACCTTTCTTCCCGATGATTCTCGTAAGCCCGAGTCTTCCCCAGCAAGCAAGAACACCTTCAAATAGCCTCCATCGTGTACCGAACCTCAACTTAGGTTCATACTCCCGAACTAAGTTCCCATTTAGGTTCATACTCCTGAACAAAACCCCAACTTACGTTCATACTCCTGAACTAAGTTCCCATTTAGGTTCATACTCCCGAACAAAACCTCAACTTAGGTTCATACTCCTGAAATAAGTTCCCATTTAGGTTCATACTCCTGAACCAAATCTCAACTTAGGTTCATACTCCTGAACTAAGTATCCATTTAGGTTCATACTCCTGAACAAGACCTCAACTTAGGTTCATACTCCTGAACTAAGTCCCCATTTAGGTTCATACTCCTGAACCAAATCTCAACTTAAGGTTCATACTCCTGAACTAAGTCCCCATTTAGGTTCATACTCCTGAACCAAATCTCAACTTAGGTTCATACTCCTGAACTAAGTTCCCATTTAGGTTCATACCCTCTCACAAGAAATTCCCGGCAGTTAAACGTAAGACCGAGTGCCCCGAGAAAGATAACGGAATCCCGTTTCTTTCATCAAAATTACCCCCGGCAGTTAAACGTAAGACCGAGTGCCCCGAGAAAGATAACGGAATCCCGTTTCTTTCATCAAAATTACCCCCGGCAGTCAAACGTAAGACCGAGTGCCCCGAGAAAGATAACAAGATCCCGTATCTTTCATCAAAATTACCCCCGGCAGTCAAACGTAAGACCGAGTGCCCCGAGAAAGATAACGGATCCCGTATCTTTCATCAAAATTACCCCTAAAGAAACGTAAGACCGAGTGCCCCGAGAAAGATAACGGATCCCGTATCTTTCATCAAAATTACCCCCGGCAGTCAAACGTAAGACCGAGTGCCCCGAGAAAGATAACGAAATCCCGTATCTTTCATCAAGATCCTTCCCTAGCCAAACGTAAGACCGAGTGCCCCGAGAAAGATAACGAAATCTCGTATCTTTCATCAAAATTACCCCCGACAGTCAAACGTAAGACCGATCTCCTGCACGAATATGTCTCGATTTTCCCAAAGAAAGGCTAACGAAATCCCCATCAAAGTTAACGGAATCCCAAAAGCCAGCGAAGTTTCGAGGAAAACTCGAACTACGAAAGGGCTTGATTCCCACTAGGGATACGTAGGTAGCCTATCATTAGGTCCAGCCCCTCGACCAAAACGGTCACCCTATCCTTCGGCAGCAGACAAAGTCCACCGAAAGGCCATTTCAAATTAAGGTCCGAGGCGCCTAAAAAGCCATCATCATCATTAAGGTCCGAGGCGCCTAAAAAGCCATCATCATCAAGGTCCGAGGCGCCTAAAAAGCCATCATCATCAAGGTCCGAGGCGCCTAAAAAGCCATCATCATCAAGGTTCGAGGCACCTAAAACGCCATCTTCAAGGTTTGAGGCACCTAAAACGCCATCTTCAAGGTTTGAGGCACCTAAAACGCCATCTCCAAGGTTTAAGGCACCTAAGACGCTATCACTAGGAAAGCGATAAATCGAAATCATCCCCGTCAGACCGAAAATGGTCATTCCTATCCCCAGCAGAGCGGATAGCCATCAGACCAAAAATGGTCATCTCTTATCCCCAGCAAAGTTTCTTTCCAAAGAACGATCGTAGAACTCGCTCATCAGGTTCGAGGCACCTAAAACGCCATCATCTCCAGGGTCAAAGACCCGAACTACGGCCGGCATGATTCCCATTCGGGATACGTAGGTAGCCTATCGCTAGGTTCAGCCACCCGATCACTCGATCATCCTGCCAAATATGGGGCCTTACTCTTATCGACGACCCCGCTTCCTTCGAAAGCGCCGTCGCCGAGGGGCTACTGTAAGTGCTCCAATTTGAGCTTGTTAGAATTTTCGTTAGAAAATTAACGGAAGTTATAACATTTCTAACAATTCCTAACTATCCTAACATTCCTAACAAAGTGAGGGTAAAATGGGCATTGTTATTTAAGGTTAAACCTTAAAAAGAATCTCAAAAAAGAAAAACAAATGAAGAAAACCAAATATAGCAATCTTTGGAAACAAAAACTGGCCGGTCAATTTGAATTTTGAAAAGATTATTCTTCTTGTCCAAAGTCAAGCCGCATTTAATGAACAAAGTGCACGCCGCTGATCCTATCCGCGCGGACAAGTATGTAATTTTCAGAGGGCTATAAATTGAGCCCTCCAAATACAAAAATAAGGAGGAAGAACACAAATGCAACGAACCTCTGGCGAAATATAGAGAGAAAACAGTGAGAATTCTCAAGAATTGTCACCTTTTTCTCTCCAATCTTTCCCAACTCATACTCATCCATTCACTCTCATATTAAAGCCCTAAACACTCATACACTCAAGCCAAACATTCAAGAACACAAGGAAGATTGGTAAACCCTCCTCTTCCTAACCCTAAATCTCATCCATGCATGCATCTTCAAACTACAAAATGTAGTTCTTTCATCTTTTTTCTCTAGATCTAAGAAGATCACCATGGAAGACCATCTCCATGGATGATCTTCTACAAAGATCAACATTATTTTCAAAGCTTTTCTTGCTTACTTGCAAAAATGCACTTTCAAAACCCTAAAAAACCATTTTCAAGCACTAAATCTTGATTTTCAAAGGATAAAATTCCCCTTCCCAAGCAAATGAAATGCTTAGTCCTAATGTACCCCAAGGATGGTTTGGTATAGTTGATTCACCACTAAAATGTCTAGTGATCACTAACCAAAACCTAGGGAAATGGGGACAAGCATGGATGCAAAACCCCCCTTAAAATCATATTTTCTTTCTTGAGAAGTTGCTGTCCAGTAGCAATTTTCTCAGACCTCAGTCCATGGTCTTAATTTTTGGACAGAGATGAACTTGGAATTTGGTGTTGACTACAAAATACTTTTTGTAGCCAACATCCAGAGCTTTCCAGACATATTTTTACCTTATTTTTTGGGTGAGTAAAACTCCTCTTTTCAAATTTTCTTTCAGAGGCTAGTTCATCAGCTTCTGGGAATCCAGATCTCATATCTGAGGTTTCCAGAAGGTTTTGACCCCTCAAATCTTCTCCAAAATGGAAATTTATTTCACACAAAGTTTATTCAAGGAGTCTAGAGAAACTTTCATTCTCTGAGTTCATCCAGATTATGAAGTTTTAGGACCCTTGAATCCATTTCAAAATCAGGTGTCTGCTGCCATTTCCTTCTGGCAGAAGTGACTTCTCAACTTCAAAAGGTTTTTTGAGTACCAAATCTCAAACCAAAAATTCTCCAAAAAATCATGGGATCAGTTTAAAGTCTTAAAAAGACATCACAATTTTTACTTTTTCCAGTTACAACTTATTTTGGCCAAAACACACACACACACACACACACAAATGATTTTCAGCTTGGAAGACTCGTTTTACGAGGCGCGTCGGGTGCACACTAACGTCCTTCCCGACGCGTAACATGACCTCCGAACCTAAATCTCTGATCTCGGGCTTTTTTCAAAGTTTTGGCCTTCAAAATTAAAATGGCGTGGCGACTCCGTTTTTTTCCGGTTTTATTTGGTTTTTCAAAGAAACGCAAAAATCGAATTTTTCCCGCGAAAAAGGCAACACATCGTTACACGGCGAGCTTCTCTTGAAATTCATCACGGAGGCATTGGAGGAAGATGTGGATTTGCTCTTTGAGAGTAGGCCTTTCGACAATTTCGATAAGTTTGAGTCTTCATCTTCTAGCAAATTCAGCAAAGGACTCATTGGCATGTTGCTTGGTTTGTTCAAGATCCCTCCTAGTAGGGCGGTAGGTGGAGTTATCTTCAAACTGACTTTGGAAGACTAAACATGCGGATGACCAATCAAGCCTTGTAGTCGTAGGAAGAGACATGTACCAATCCCTTGCAGCACCCTCTAAGGTTTGAGGAAAGCATTGGGCCAAGATAGTGTTATCAACTCCCATTGGAAGCATGGCCCAAGTGTAGGTTTCAACATGAGCTCGAGGACAAGTAGAACCACTAAACTTGGCAATGTCGGGTGTCTTGTACTTGCGAGGAAACTTGGCGATGGATTGTTTAAGAGCATCAGATCAAATGGAACGAATGACCCTTTTGAAGTGTCAAGGGTTGCAAGTTTCTTCTCGAGGTAGTTCTTAGTAACATGGTCACCAAGTTTAGTAGTTTCGTCGCTACCTTCCTTTTTAGTCTTAGTACCCTTAGAGGTATGCTCCTCATCATCGAAGGAGGATGAGGAAGAGGATGAATCAAATTCTTCCTTTTTCTTACTTGACTTCTTGATTTTTCTATTCATTTTGGTGTAGAATTGCTCTTCATCGGAGGAGGATTCTACTTTCTGCTTTTTCTTCCTTCCTTTCTTGACTTTCAAATTGTTGAGTTCTTTCATGAGGGTGGACATTTGGGCGTTTTGCTCATCAATTTGCTTACTTTGTTCATCCAAACTAAGCATGGCTTCGATGAGTTGGGCCTTGGCTTCGTTGAATTCGGCCTCGGTGGTAGGAGGAGAAGCAGACATCGTGTCGAGCTTTGGCGAAGAACCTAGATGTGTAGCAACCGTGTTAAACCATGATCGAGTCCCAACAAGTCGGCTGAATAGGGTGTATGAAGGCTTGAAGGTTTGAAGGTTTTGGCCAAAAATACGAAAAGACCGAACACTTATCTCGCACGGGACAAGCAGTCTCGCGCGAGACAACGCCACGGAAAGTCACAATTTTCTGATTTTAATCCTAATTTTGGTCGGACGGAAGATCCGTTTTGGGGGTTTCTAACATTCAAAATCCAAACCTAAGGACTTAGGGGTCGGAGTAATCTCAAGTAATATCAAGTTTTGTGCAATAATTTTGGTGAGAAATTTTTCTCTTTTTAGGGGCAAATCCGAAGGGACAATCATAGGGACATTTCCGAAGGGACAATTCCGAAGCCACAAATTTGATTTCTTTTCCATGAATTATTGCACAAAACAAGATCTTGACAAGGGATTACAAGGACTCCAAGATCAAACTGACCGGTCACAGAGTGTCCTAAAAAGTTAATCTACATGATATGTGGCGATGCAGGGATGGAAGGCTAGGCTCCCCGCGATATGACAATCTAGGTGGATTGAATACGCGGAGTGGAATGATCCAACTTCGGAGAGACCGGCGACTAGGTGGTTACCGTCATCCGTCCTTAGTGTGGGTCCCGGGTTTATAAAGGGTATGTAGTGCAATGACATATATAATATGAGTGCGCGTGTGTGAGAGCCAATCTAGGTGATAGAGAAAAATAGAAAGTTTTATTTTTGAAAACAAAAGAAAAACAGATAGTGGCCGCACCAAGTGGTTGCCTACGTTTCTTCCAAATTAGGAAGACTCAGGCCGTCGTAGTTCCACTTAAAGAGAGAGAGAGAGAGAATAAATAAACTAATTTATTACAAAGCCCGAGTCAAATGATGATCGGTAAAAATTAAAATAATTCAATCGCACGCAGTTATATAGTTCGAGTAATAAATTAATTATTCTACCCTGCAAAACAAAGTTAGTACAAGCAAAATAGAAATAATAATTTATCTTGACTTTTCTGAATATTTATAACTTTTCTGTAAGTTTTCGATTTTATTTTTTATTTTTTTGATTTTTTGCAGTCAACTTTTGAAGGAAAGTCAACTGTTAAAAGTTGCGGTCAAACTGAAGAAGAAGAAGGAAAAGTAAATTGACTAAAAATCCTTCCCTTTTTTTTTTTTTTGTGTGATGTGGCCGCCAAACAGGGAGTGGAATAATAGTTTGTTTGTTTAATATATATTTTTTTTTGTACATGGTCAGACCTTTATTTTTAAAAAGTCAATGACCAAGTTTTTTTCCTTTTGAGGTCAAACTTTAATTAAGAGTCAACGAAACCCTTGTTTTTTTTGTGTGGTCAAGTTTGCATTAAAAGTCCACAATCAAATTATGATCCTGCCGACGCCAAACAGGATTTTTGCCGAGTGTAAGTGTCGCGCGATACAAGTTTGTCCCGCGCTGGATAAGCATTCGCACAGTAATTTTTTTTTTTTGACGAAAACAGTACAGAAAAATTCAAAAAAATCCAGAAAAATCAAATTTTTACAGAAAAATAAAAAGATTGATAATACTCAATTGTACGCAAGTCTAACCCTCTTAATTAATGTCCCAAGCGGAGTCGCCACTGTAGCGATGCGTGAATTTTTCAACATCTTTTGAGTCGCCACTTATTATTTATTTAGAAAAACAATAAGAAAAACCTTTTTGATTTTAAAGAGATTTGAGGGTTCGGGGGTTAAGTTATGGAATGGAAAGGTCGAGGAGCACCCATTCCACCCTATCCGAAGATCGGTCTTGCCAATCAAGTATTATCAATCTTTTTAATTTAAAAATAAAGGAACAAGAAAACCCTAATCAATTTCTTGATTAGGAATGTCGGATTGTATGCTTCGAGATCACCTCCATGGATTGAAGGGACTCTAGGCTAATCCTTTTGATGGGATTACACTACTCTAAAAGCCAATAGAGAGATTGAGAAGAAGAGAGTAAAAGTATAGGAATTTACCTAGCGTTTAGGGAGTATTTGATTTAGAACGTTGTTCTAAGATGTCTTCTCGGTCGAGAAGTGATTCGGGTAGAGTTTCGACTCAATATGAGAGTCAAATCCTGATGCGGACAGAGCTTCGCCTCAATCCTGTATTCGGGCTTTGATGTTTTTTGATCAACAAGGTTGATAAACAAACTTTAGGTGATTTTAGGGTGATTTTGTAGGAATCTTTTAGGGAGAGAAACCAACAAAATGTGTGTATTGTGTGTTTTTGATTGTGGATCGGGGACCTTTCAATCTAAAACTGTTAGCCTGAAATACTGAAAGTCATCAGGTATTTATAGGGGTTTAAGAGGTAAAGGTGGAGAGGTAAAACACTCCTAGGAAGGTTCCAGAACTCAAATATGTTTGGAGAACCGGATGGGATAAGATTTTATCAAGAAAAAAAGTTTGAAACAGAGAAGGATTGTGATTCTGCATATCCTGCAGAGTGTCTCGTGCTAGACAACTAGTCGGTTGACTATTTTGTCCTCTTCAGTTTATTTCGTTAGTCAGTTAAGTCCAAAACTAACGAGGTCAGTTAGAAACTTAATGAAACATGACGAAACTGATATGCTTTCATCAAAACATAAAAGAGAGACGAAGAGTAGTGTAATCATGAATTTATTGGTTCAGAATGGGGTATCTACAGTGTCGCCGGCCTAGAAGCTGTTCTTGAGCGCAACATCTCAGAACTAGAAGTATACGGAGACTCAGCATTGATCATCAATCAAGTGTACAACAAATGGAAGACGATAGATTCTGGCCTCCAAAAGTACCACACGTACATGGAGGAGCTCATTGCTCAGTTCAAGGACATCTCTTTCCATTACTTGCCAAGAGACAGGAACCGCTTCGCAGATGCTCTGCTACCCTAGCATCTCTTGTCGAAATTCCCGATGGGAAATCAGTAAAACCCCTCAGAATAGGCAGACGGGAAACACCCGCCTATTGCTGTGAGATCGAAGTTGAATATGAACCGATCGACGAATCCTGGTACAATCAGTACCTCCAAAATGGAGAAGCTTCCTTCACCAATGAAGATGGAAAATACAAAGAAGGGGTCAAAGCCAAAAACATGATGGCACTAAAGCGCCTCGCATCCCATTTCGTCCTTCTGGGGGGTATGTTGTACAAGAAGCGCCACTAAGGACCACTCCTCTGGTGTGTAAATAAAGAAAAAGCCAGCGAGCTGATGAACGAAGTTCACAATGGAACCTGCGGTCCGCACATGAACGCCAGAGCATTGACACAGATCATCCTCCGTATGGGTTACTATTGGGTATCAATGGAAACAGACTGCATCCAGTTCGTCAGAAGCTGCGACAAATGTCAACGGTTCTCCAACCTCAATCACATCCCTCCTCACGAACTCTATTGCATGACTACGCCATGGCCTTTCGCCACTTGGGGAATCGACATCATCGGCAAAATCACTCCACTAGGGAGAAATGGTCACGAGTTCATACTAGTCGCAGTCGACTACTTCACCAAATGGGTAGAAGCCAGATCTTACAAGGTACTGAATTCTAAGAAGGTGGCCGAGTTCATCAAAGAGAACATCATGTGTAGATACGGGGTGCCCAACGAGATCATATCCGACAATGGGACCCACTTTGAAGGAGATTGTGACCAACTATTGACCGAGTTCAGAGTTACACGCCACAGGTCTTCTCCCTACAGACCGCAAACTAATGGTGCAGTAGAGGCAACAAACAAGACTCTCGCAATGATAATCAGAAAAATGACCGTCAGAGGTCGGGATTGGCCCGAGAAGCTACATCTATCACTCTGGGGATACAGAACATCAGCCAGAACCGCCACAGGGGAGACTCCTTTCGCACTTACATACGGAATGGAAGCAATGTTACCAGTGGAATTGGAAATTCCATCCCTCCGAGTCCTCTTGGAAAACGGAATCAATGAAGTCGAATGGCTCCAGAGCCGTCACGACGAACTAGCTCTACTCGACGAGCGCAGATTGAAAGCCATGGAGCATACTCGTGCCTACCAAAGCAGGATGGCCCGAGCATTTGATAAGATAGTAAAGATCCGAGACATCAGAGAAGGCGATTTGGTGCTAAAGGAAAAGCCTCATACGCAGACCAATCCTGTCGGAAAGTGGGAGCCTACCTGAATAGGCCCGTTCGTGGTACAAAGAATCTTCTCCGGAGGAGCCATGAAGTTAGCAGACTTGGATGGGAACCCTTTCGTTAACCCCGTGAATGGAAGCAAGCTCCGCAGATACTTCGTTTGAGGAAGAACACGAGTCAACTCTCCTTCCCCATACACCACCCCTCAGTAAAATTAAAGTGCTAAAAGAGTAATACCCAATTAGATACATTCCCGATAATGATCCAGGTAAAAAACAGGGTCGCACTTCTTTTTTCTTTTTTTTCTCAAATATCACCTAAAGTGTCGAACTACGGTGACCTGAGCCCCTTAGTCTAATTGTAAAAGGGGAACGTAGGCAGCCATCATTGGTTCAGTCTCAAAAACAAAAAAAAAACAAAAAGCACCAATCGCTTGTGTTTCGAAAAACTCTTTAAATTAACCCACAGATTAATAACGGTTAAAACAATCTTTGATATGTTCAAGCACGGTCAACTCTTGACTCACTACACGCTAGCAAAACTACAATAAACATTAATCAATTAATGTGTCTGCAATGACAGTGGGCGGATACTCCGGACAGCATGGTCAACCTAGTCCCCCGTACTTGGTCCTTCATCCTTCTTCCCCTTCCCTTTTCCATGGCGAGTATTCTTCACCTTCACAGGGAATATTCCTGTAGTCCTTCTACCTGGCTCTGGGACCCTTCCCGACGCCTCCGTCAAACCAGCCGCTGCCAACGCATCCCTTTCCCTAGCTCTATCACGAGCTGCCTCTCTCCGAGTCATCGTATCCATGCTTTGATCGGCCGCTCGACTAGCATTGGCCTCATAATCATCCATATCATCCCCAGTACAATCCTGAGGGTTAGCCGCCGCTTCAGCTCTCCTCAAAGTCGAGCCATCAGGGAAATCAAGGCCCAACAGCTCACTCCTTCTCCACAAAATGGCCATCTGTGTCTCCCCCATACACTCCTCGTACCAGTTCAAATACTGCATAGACAGAACAATGCGCCCTCTCCGGTGAAAGAGAACCCTGGCAGGAAAGGACGTATATTGCCACAACCGCGTGAGAAGCAATAGCTGTAAGTACTCCAATTTGAGTTGGTAGCTTTTTCGTTAGAAAATTAACGAAAGTTCTAACATTTCTAACAATTCCTAACTTCTCTAACAAAGCAAGGGTAAAGTAGGGATTGCCATTTAAAGTTAAACCAAGAAAAGAATCTCAAAAAGCAAAAGAAATTGGAAAAATCCAAATTGGGCAAGTTGAAAAACAAACTACTGGAATTTTCTGAAAATATTCCTCCTGTCCAAAAGCCAGCACTGTAGCAGATGAACAGTGCACGCCACCAACCTCCTCCGCGCGGATATGATTGCTTCTCCCAGAGGGCTATAAATTGAACCCTCCTCTCTCAGTTTACACAACACAACTCACTCACAGCAACTGCACCTTGGCGAAAAATAGGGAGAAAACAGTGGGAATTCCCTTGAATTGCCACCATTTTCTCTCCAATCTTTCCCAAATCCCACTCACCCAAAATACTTTCAAATCACTCCCATACATACTCTCATACATACACTAACTCAAGCTTAAATCACCCTTTAGGAGGAGGATTAGAGAGAAAACATAGAGAACTTCATTGTTATCTACTTGTTTTCTCTTTAACCAACTCTAATCACCAACCCTAAACACATTCAAATCTTGATACTCCTCAAGTCAAGCTCATACACAAGGGAAGATAGGTATAACCTCCCTCTTCCTACCCTAAATCTCTCTTCTTCATGCATGCATCTCAAGCTTTAAAGATGTAGTTTGTTCATCAACTCATTTGTTGTTCATCTTTGCTTGACCTAAAAATGTAGTCACCTTGGAATAAATTTCCAATGGATGACCATTTAAAAGGTCTAAATCATTTTATTACTCACTTAAAAGTGTTTTTCTAAAGATCATTCACTAAAAAGTGTTTTCCAAAAATCATTTTCTTACACAAAATCTTTCTTTCAAAGGATGAAATTCCCCTTCCCAAGCAAATGAAATGCTTGAAGTCCTAATGTACCCCAAGGATGGTTTGATATAGTAGATCACCACTAAAATGTTTAGTGATCACTAATCAAAGCCTAGGGAAATGGGGACAAGCATGGATGCAAAACCCCCTTTAAAATCATGTTTTTCCTTCTTGAGAAGTTGCTGTCCAGTAGCAATTTTCTAAGACCTCTGTCCATGGTCTAATTTTTTGGACATAGAGAAACTTGGAATTTGATGTTGACTACAAAATACTTTTTTTAGCCAACATCCAGAGATTTCCATACATATTTTTATTTTATTTTTTTCGTGAGTAAAACTCCTTTTTTCAAATTTTCTTTGAAAGGTCAGTTCATCAGTCTCTGGAAATCCAGATTTCAGATCTAAGATTTCCAGAAGGTTTTGGTCCACCAAATCATCTCCAAAATGGAGAGTTCTTTCACAGAAACCTTATTTAAGGTATTTTTAACATTTTTCATTCTCGGACTTTTCCCAGATTCTGGAATTTTAAAGCCCTAAAGTCCATTTCAAAATCAAGTGTCCACTGCCCTTTTTCTTTCTGGCAGAAGTGATTTTCAACTTCAAAAAATCTTTTGGGTATCAAAACTCAACCCAAAAATCACACCAAAAATCATGGGATCAGTTTAAAGCCTTATAAAGAGTTCCCAATTTTTGATTTCCTCAGTTTCAACTTATTTTGGCCAAAGTAACACACACACACACACACAAATGGTTTTAAATGTTTGGAAGACTCGTTTTACGAGGCATTCCGGGTGCACACTAACGTCCTTCCCGGCGTGTAACGTGACCTCCGAACTCGAATCTCTTGATTCCGGGCATTTTTCAAAGTTTTGGCCCTTAAAACAAAAATGGCGTGGCGACTCCGTTTGATTTCAAAAAATCGGGTACATCACAGTGGCGACACCGCTGGGGACGTAAGCTTTTTCTAAAAAAAAATGATATTTGGTATATTGGTGGAAACCATTAAACTTCCCGTTATCGCCTCCTAACACGAGTCGGGGATAAATTGCGGTTTAACAATCCCACGTACCGGTATCATTGTTTTCAAAAAAAAAAAAAAGCTTTTGAGAGTCAAGCTTCCGTCCCGGCATTTAAAAATCATTTGTTGTGTGTGTTGATTTTTGCACATTTTCGTGTTGTTTTGGCCGCCTCGAAAAAAGTCAAAATTTTGACTGTCGGAATCATGTCCCTAACTGTCGGAATTTTTGTGCTTATGTGCTTATGTGCTCATTTCAAAAAAAAAAAATTCAAAAAAAAAATTTCAAAAAAAAAAAGAAAATTTTCAAAAAAAAAAAATCATGCATCATATTTTTAAGACACATGAAAAATTTCTATTTTACTCAGAAAAAGAAGATAGACTGCTTGCACACTACGCGCACGTGACCTTACACTGCACACTACGTCCCTAACCCGGGGAAATCCTTGTCGCGGCCCGTTTGGTCTTATTACGCCTCTCGGTGCAAGCACAGGACTACCCAAACATCCCATGGAGCCTCGTGTCGACCATGCACTTGTCCGTGACACACTTTGTCCGAGACCCGGTTGGTTTTTAGTTTGGTCTGTGTCATGCCACGTCTCGTGTATAGACCTTTCCTTTCAAGCCTTTGTCGGCATACCGACTCAATATCTTTCGGGGACCACTAATCGGTCAAAGTTTTGCCGGTTTTCGCGCGGACTTTGACCAAGATATTGGCCGGCGCCTTGACTTCGGCTCGGCGGCACAAATTATACACTGACTCCCAGCATTGACACTGAGTCATCCAGGATTAATGATTATTCCATGCCTAATTACGGCTTAATTGACGACAAGTCAAGATCAATCGTGGACATTTATCAGTCCAAATCATGCCGACTTTACTGTCGAGCTCTCGGACATGATCTTGACTTTGACGTCAGCTTTGTCCGTAATTTACATCGAATGCTCGTTAAGACTCGATTACCCGCCAGACTTTTAGGATCGTTTTTCTTTCGGTCGGTGGGACCCGCTTGCCCTATAGGACCCTCGCCCGGGGCTGTCCACCCTGGGAGGTCGAAATACAGGTGGAATACGAGGGGCTTATAGACGTAGTGACGGGGCCCACTGATCCAGGATCCAGAGTAGTTTGCGAAAAAGAAGAGCAATCTTTTCCAACCGATTAGGTTAATAAAATATGTTTTAAGTAAACTAGAACAAATAACTGCATGTTGCATGAGCCCAAGGCCCAAACACCTACCCTCCTTCATTCCCAAATCTCTGAACCCTCGTGCCTTTCCCCCCGCAGCTCCTCACAAAGCTTGGTTTCGGGCACCGGGTCACCGTTTGATTAGCTGGGAAGGGTCGAGCGCATCATCAGCTTCGCCGTTTGTTCCGACTCCGGGTTTCAGAATGTCTGCATCAGCCGGTAATGATGGGGACAATGTCACTCCGCCTCCCGGGACCCCTCAGACAGAACAACAGTGGAATCAGTTAGCAGAACAGATGAGAGTGCGACAAGAAGCACAGCTGAACAGCCTTATGGAGGCTATTAAGAGCCATGGATTGGCCGCCAGTCTCAACCCAGATGGCACCTTCACTGTGGAAGAAGAGGAAGACCTCAATCCCGCTCTTGGTCAACCCGACTACTCCAGGATGCCACCACCGGCCTCTCACGATACTACCACCAGAGCCCATGCTTCTCGATCCCTGGGTCAGCCGGCTCCCCAACTGCAGACCACTGGACCCATGCAGCCTGACGGAATGAGCCAATTCCCAGTCCCTCAGTGGGGACAAAATCAGTACGGAATGTCTTCTCATGCTTGGGGCTACCCCGGAATGCCACAACAAATGGGGATCCCACCTCAGTTCGGAACCAATCAATCCGGACCTTCGCAGCAACAGCCACAGTTCGAAATGCCGCCACAGTCTGGTTCTGGGCCACAGTCAGGAGCCCTCCCTCAGAATGATGCTAGCTCAGCTGCCCCTCACACGGCTTCCACTCAGGGTTCAATGGGTTACCAAGCCCCCATCCCAGTTTCATCAGAATCACCAGGACCACAGTATCCTCTCGGTCATGCACTCTTGCCACAACCAGCCATGCAATTCAACAACCAGGGACAGCAGCCCGCACCTAAGCCTACTTTTGGGCCTCACCCCGGAAACTCAAGCTACCCGATTGAAAATCAACAGCAATCCGCAAGGTTCTATCCCTTCGCTAATCCGGGCCAAGGACAGGTTTTCACCAACGCTCCGGGATATGGTATTCCTTCCACCAATGCCCCACCAATAGCTAGTCCTCTTCCTAGCTCAAATATCGGCTCAGGCATTCCCGCTCCACCTTTGGATCCCCATTTGGTCTGGTTTATGGAGCAACACAAGGAAATGAAAGCACAGATTGCTGAACTGACTGCCAAAAAGAGCACTGCTCTTCGGCCTACAGATCCCGACTCGATTGTCCCCCTGCCTCACAAGTTTGTGATGCCAAATCTCGAATTGTTTGACGGGAGTGCATGCCCTAAAACTCACTTGGACACCTATACTTTGGCAATGAAGGCTAAGGGATGCACAAACCAGCAGCTGGCCGATTACTTTAGTCTCTCTTTGAAATCAGGGGCTTTGAAATGGTTTTTCCGATTGCAGCCGGAAGCTAGGGCTACTTGGGAACAGATTACCAGTACTTTCACAAATAAGTATAAAGCCAATTTGGAATGGGAAACAAACAGAGTTGACCTGCAGACAACGATGCAGCGCCCTGATGAGAATATTGGGGATTTCTATAAAAGGTGGAACCTGAAGCTTAGTGAAATGGCCATTCCTCCCTCTGACGAAGAGCAGTTAGACATCTTCCAGTCATGCTTGAAGCCGCATTTGAGAGCTTCCCTCAGTCACTTCCCCTACGCTGACTTGCGTGCAATGGTTAATTCCGGGGCTAAGTTTGAAAAGGCTTACAATCAACAGCCGACTGCTGCACCTGCCTACAGGTATCGGGCTCCTCCCTCCAACACTGCTCTCGCTCCCGCTAAAGGCAAAGAGGCGATCAGCTACGCAGGACAGGACTGTAACAATGCCACTTCCTTTGTTCCCAAGAAACCTGATGCATCCAGATCCCGGCTCCAAGACTTGAGAAACTTTGGGATGCCTTTGAGTGATATCTTCAGAGGTTTGGTAAAAGAAGGTTTACTCCAACCTTTAGATAATTATCAGCCCAGAAACCCCAATGCTCCTTTGGATACCTCCAAGCATTGTGCCTTTCATCAGTACCATGGGCACCTGACAGATGATTGCGTCCCCCTGAAGAAGGCTATCCAAAGTTTGATTGAACAAGGGAGGTTAGAAGTGCCTGAAGGGCCTAACACCATCAATAACCCATTCCCTAGAAATGACAACATGGGCATCAACATGGTCGAGTTTGGTGATTCAAGCCTTGTGGGCACAATGGAATTTGACTCGCCCCTTTGTGAGGTCAATGAACCAGCCATCGCAGGCAAGGAAAATGGTTGGATTGAGCAAGAAGAAGTCCTGATGGGAAGACCTGCAATAGCTCCCGCCTCCAGCGTCGAAGAATAGATGCATGATCCAACAGCAAAGAGCAGCTAGACTAGGGGCTACCTATCTCTAAAATAGTCTTTTAGTCAACCTTCGTAGGTTCTAGTACTTTTCTTTCACCTAAGTCCGTCTCGGACACTTGTCGGTTTTGTCCACCTCGAATGTTGTGGAAAGAAGCTTAACTATCATTTAAAATTTTAATATATATAAGTCTTTTCTTCTTTTCTTACTAGACTCGAGACATCACTTGCACACCCACGTTACACCTGATTGAAATGGTTTTATCCTAGATGATCACTTGTGCTGCTCAACCAATAATTCTTCGAAATGACTAATATTTAAACTAATCGGAGTGAGAAAATCAATTGATATCCTTCTCAAATTGAGGCTCACCAACTCCCCATCTTGCATCTCATATGCTCACATCTCTTTCCTCATCATCATCATCTCGTTGTTCGATAAATTTGCATGGATCTTTTCTCATTTAAAGCTTAAGCAAGCAATGAAGACTTAATCTCAGGTCATTTGGTAGGGATTGCGGTTGAAGCCTTTCACCCATAGGACAGCCATTACCTCACCCTCACTAAACACTACCCTTTCATTTCAAGATCGGCATGTTTTGAAACCCTGTTTAGCCATCACCTTTGCTCTTTATTGAGAGAAGTCCAAGCAACGCCAAAGAAGTTAGCGTCGAGAGTCGGCGATGCATAAAATGTTCAAGTTGTGAAGGAAGGAAGGATAATTCTCAACTCCTCAAAGAGGCCTTCCGAATTCTCAAAAGAATGATTTTAAAATCCTCACAATCTCGGAAATAATTCCAAGCTCATCAGGAAGCCTTCCAAAAAAAAAAAGAAAAAAAGAGGCCCTCCAATGATCAAAAAGGAGCCCGAATTCTCGCAAGTTCACAAAAGTTCTCGATAGCTTGGACTTCCTCTTATCATTACCTTAAACCAATCCCAAGCCATCCTCTTAATTTTAGAGGATACTCCCATCACCATTACCCTCTCCTTTGGCCAAGGTCAAAATTTGACCTCTCATCCTTAGGGGCAATCAATCTTCCCTGTCATAGATTTTCCAAACACATCATCCCTGCAAGCCAACCTCTCATCTTTAGAGGTTCAGTCAGCAAAAGGCCCAGCCGACCCCTCACTTTAAGAGGTCATAACTCCCAAAATTACCCGATGGCCGATCGAAGCCCGGAAACCCAGCTGCAATTCCTATCGGATAGCAATTTCATCGTAAAATCTAAATCAAATTAATGGTTCATTGCTTGCTTAAATTGGAATCTAATCCATTTTGGCTCAAAATTACCAATCAAAGATTGTGCAAAATCAAAATTGATTCATGTGAGCATAATTCATTTCTTCTCCACAAACACTTGTCGTGGATGTCCCACTGGGGCTTCGCATCCGTGTCTTTCATGGACACTCTAAGGGGATATGTTATTTAATCCTCCAAATCCTCAAAATCCCCAAAGGTCCTCAGATCCTCGAATTTCAACATTCGTTCTCTTTTCATTCGGGATAAGCCCGAACTACGGTGACCTGAGCTCTTCATAATGGAGGGAACGTAGGCAACCAGAAATGGTCTGGTCGAAATCACAAACAAATCTCAAAAAAAATTCGGTCTCATCAAGGATCGTCCCTATACACTTTCCGAGCTTGATTCTCGATATCAGTTGGTTTTCTCCTTGTGATTAATCAAAATATTTGTTCATATCAGATTTAGGGATTGAATAACCCGAACATTAACAAAGGGTTTTAAGCAGCCTTGTGATCATCATGAATAAGACAAGTTTTCAAGTGTCTCGACAAGTCTTCTCTTTCTACATCATAGGAAAATAGAGCCAAACCTTTGTCTTTACGTCGGCGGGGCTTCCATACACTTTTCCACACCTTGTGATGCTTATACTCTCTCAAAAGAGTCAAACCTAAAGCGAGTGTGTATACAAAAAATCGGGATTCATTCCCACTTTTCGAAAGATGTGCCCCTGCACGTAAACGTTTCTGAGTCTTGTCCAGTGACTGGTTGACTAAGGTCTGAAAAGATGGGTGCCTCCTCTGTAAGACTACTCTGAATTTCTTCACGCTGGGGCTTGTTAAGCGGTTCTCCCAGGTTCCCCTGTATCAGCACTTCAAGCTGGGGCTTCTATAGTCATCTTTGGGTCCACATTGGGTTCTTCACTACGAGATAGCTTCGCCAAGTCGCTTCTTCAAAATCTAGACTTTGCCTACTCAGGATCCGGGGGCTTTGTCAAGCTGGTCCTTTGGACCTGAATTTTATCAAGTCACAAGAAAGGTCTAGTCACATCAGCAACGAGATTTTCAGCTTCAGAACTTGGTACATAGCAGCTTCCCGTAGCATCGGAATTTAAGATTTGGGTTTCTCCCTGCATTAGCAATTTCATCAAAACATTCTCCGAACAAGGTTTCGGCCGAAGTCACAGCTCACCCAAAGGAAAGAAGCTTCACTCATATCAACGTGCCTTAGAGCCTGTCAGCATCAGCTTCAAATGACCAAGATTGAGAGGGAAAATTCCAATCAAGACCCGGGATCCGAATCCAATCTCATCAAGATTGAGGTCCATGCGATACTGTTAACAAAGCCTCATCAACAACCACTGTTTAAATCGCGATCGAGGGCTCTCACCTCCCCCACTTGCTCAAAAGCTGTTCCAAGCAGTCTCTAGACACATACATCCCAATGCATCCCCACAAAAATCTCCCCTGGGTTCATGTAGCATGCACAAAACTTGAATCAATAGGAAAAATCCTAAGTGATTGAAGATCATAAATCATAATTTCCCTGCCAAAATCTTAGGCTAAGTGCATCTTCGAAAGCAAGTAAATGCATCATCTTATAATCATTTTTGGCTCTATGCATGCATCTGTCATCATGAATGTCATATATGCATCTTCCTCTTCACTAACGAATGCAGGAATTCAAACGTGAAATCAAATCCCCCTTTTCGGCAAGGATGATCTTCACCAAAGACGACCTCCAATGTCCACAAATGGGTGAAGACAGCCTCCAGCATCTACAGTTTGGCAAAGACAAGCTCCGGCGTCTGCAACTTGCTAAAGACGACCTCCAATGGATGAAAACAGCCCCCAATGAAGACCACCTCCAGTGTCTACCGTTCGGTCAGAGACGCCAAGTTCTCAAATATAAATCGGTCAGGGATGCCAAATTCTCAAATGCAAATCGGTCAGAGACGCCAAGTTCTCAAATACAAATCAGTCAGAGACGCCAAGTTCTCAAATACAATTCGGTCAGGGATGCCAAATTCACAAATACAATTCGGTCAGAGACGCCAAGTGCTCAAAATACAAATCGGTCAGAGACGCCAAGTTCTCAAATGCAGATCGGTCAGAGACGCCAAGTTCTCAAATACAAATCGGTCAGAGACGCCAAGTTCTCAAATACAATTCGGTCAGGGATGCCAAATTCTCAAATACAGTTCGGTCAGGGACGCCAAGTTCTCAAATACAAATCGGTCAGAGACGCCAAGTTCTCAAATACAATTCGGTCAGAGATGCCAAGTTCTCAAAATACAAATCGGTCGGAGACGCCAAGTTCTCAAATGCAAATCGGTCAGAGACGCCAAGTTCTCAAATGCAAATCGGTCAGAGACACAAAGTTCTCAAAAGCAAGAAGTCCCAATGTGAAGACAAGCTCAACAACTTCTACAAGGTTGACGATCACCAGCAAGATGCAGACTCAACCAAACTCCTCCTTCAGGTCAAAATGCCTCCAAAGACAGCAAATCGTCAGCAGAAACCGCAACCCAACAACTCTTCATCAACATCAGCCGAAGCCTCAGTCCTTCCGGCAGCTACAGGTAAGCACAACACAGGTATGAAAGCATATCTTAGTCAACTACTTTTCTAAAAGAACATTATCATCAAATCTTAGGGTAACTTCCCAAAAATAGTCAAGTCTTAGGGCGAATTCCCAAAAATAGTCAAGTCATAGGGCGACTTCCCCAAAACAGTCAAACCATAGGGCGACTTCCCCAAAATAGTCAAGTCATAGGGCGACTTCCCCAAAACAGTCAAACCATAGGGCGACTTTCCCAAAATAGTCAAGTAATAGGGCGACTTCCCCAAAATAGTCAAAACCATAGGGCGACTTCCCCAAAATAGTCAAAACCATAGGGCGACTTCCCCAAAATAGTCAAAATCATAGGGCGACTTCCCCAAAATAGTCAAAACCATAGGGCGACTTCCCCAAAATAGTCAAAACCATAGGGCAACTTCCCCAAAATAGTCAAAACCATAGGGCGACGTCCCCAAAATAGTCAAATCATAGGGCGACTTCCCAAAAATAGTCTAATCTTAGGGCGACTTCCCAAAAATAGTCAGATCATAGGGCGACTTCCCAAAAATAGTCAGATCATAGGGCGACTTCCCAAAAATAGTCAGATCATAGGGCGACTTCCCAAAAATAGTCTAATCTTAGGGTGACTTCCCAAAAATAGTCAGATCATAGGGCGACTTCCCCAAAACAGTCAAACCATAGGGCGACTTCCCCAAAATAGTCAAGTCATAGGGCGACTTCCCCAAAATAGTCAAAACCATAGGGCCACTTCCCCAAAATAGTCAAAACCATAGGGCGACTTCCCCAAAATAGTCAAAATCATAGGGCCACTTCCCCAAAATAGTCAAAACCATAGGGCGACTTCCCCAAAATAGTCAAAACCATAGGGCGACTTCCCCAAAATAGTTAAAACCATAGGGCGACGTCCCCAAAATAGTCAAATCATAGGGCGACTTCCCAAAAATAGTCTAATCTTAGGGCGACTTCCCAAAAATAGTCAGATCATAGGGCGACTTCCCAAAAATAGTCAGATCATAGGGCGACTTCCCAAAAATAGTCTAATCTTAGGGTGACTTCCCAAAAATAGTCAGATCATAGGGCGACTTCCCCAAAATAGTCAAACCATAGGGTGACTTCCCCAAAATAGTCAAACCATAGGGCGACTTCCCAAAAATAGTTAGACCTTAGGGTGACTTCCCAAAAATAGTCAGATCATAGGGCGACTTCCCAAAAATAGTCAGATCATAGGGTGACTTTCCAAAAATAGTCAAATCATAGGGCGACTTCCCAAAAATAGTCTAATCTTAGGGCGACTTCCCAAAAATAGTCAGATCATAGGGCGACTTCCCAAAAATAGTCAGATCATAGGGCGACTTCCCAAAAATAGTCAGATCATAGGGCGACTTCCCAAAAATAGTCTAATCTTAGGGTGATTTCCCAAAAATAGTCAGATCATAGGGCGACTTCCAAAAAATAGTCAGATCATAGGGTGACTTCCCAAAAATAGTCAAATCATAGGGCGACTTCCCAAAAATAGTCTAATCTTAGGGCGACTTCCCAAAAATAGTCAGATCATAGGGCGACTTCCCAAAAATAGTCAGATCATAGGGCGACTTCCCAAAAATAGTCAGATCATAGGGCGACTTCCGAAAAATAGTCAGATCATAGGGCGACTTCCCAAAAATAGTCTAATCTTAGGGTGACTTCCCAAAAATAGTCAGATCATAGGGCGACTTCCAAAAAATAGTCAGATCTCAGGGCGACTTCCCAAAAATAGTCAAAACATAGGGTCAAAAGCCCGAACTACGACTGGCTTGATTCCTCTTAAGGATACGTAGGTAGCCTATCATTAGGTTCAGCCATCCGACCAAAATGGTCATTCCTATCCCCAGCAGAGCGGATAGCCATCAGACCAAAATGGTCATTCCTATCCCCAGCAGAGCGGATAGCCATCCGACCGAAAATGGTCATCTCTTATCCCCAGCAGAGTTTCTCTCCAACAACCTATTGCAGAACTCGCTCATCAGGATCGAGGCACCTAAAACGCCATCATCTCCAGGGTCAAAGACCCGAACTACGGCCGGCTTGATTCCTCTTAAGGATACGTAGGTAGCCTATTAAATAGGTTCAGCCACTCGATCACTCGATCACTCGATCACTTGATCATCCAGTCAAATATGGAGCCTTACTCTTATCGATGACCCCGCTTCCTTCGAAAGCGCCGTCGCCGAGGGGCTACTGTAAGTACTCCAATTTGAGTTGGTAGCTTTTTCGTTAGAAAATTAACGAAAGTTCTAACATTACTAACATTTCTAACAATTTATAACTTCTCTAACAAAGCAAGGGTAAAGTAGGGATTGCCATTTAAAGTTAAACCAAGAAAAGAATCTCAAAAAGCAAAAGAAATTGGAAAAATCCGAATTGGGCAAGTTGAAAAACAAACTGCTGGAATTTTCTGAAAATATTCCTCCTGTCCAAAAGCCAGCACTGTAGCAGATGGACAGTGCACGCCACCAACCTCCTCCGCGCGGATATGATTGCTTCTCCTAGATGGCTATAAATTGAACCCTCCTCTCTCAGTTTACACAACACAACTCACTCACAGCAACTGCACCTTGGCGAAAAATAGGGAGAAAACAGTGGGAATTCCCTTGAATTGCCACCATTTTCTCTCCAATCTTTTCCAAATCCCACTCACTCAAAATACTTTCAAATCACTCCCATACATACTCTCATACATACACTAACTCAAGCTCAAATCACCCTTTAGGAGGAGGATTAGAGAGAAAACATAGAGGACTTCATTGTTATCTACTTGTTTTCTCTTTAACCAACTCTAATCACCAACCCTAAACACATTCAAATCTTGATACTCCTCAAGTCAAGCTCATACACAAGGGAAGATAGGTATAACCTCCCTCTTCCTACCCTAAATCTCTCTTCTTCATGCATGCATCTCAAGCTTTAAAGATGTAGTTTGTTCATCAACTCATTTGTTGTTCATCTTTGCTTGACCTAAAAATGTATTCACCTTGGAATAAATTTCCAATGGATGACCATTTAAAAGGTCTAAATCATTTTCTTACTCACTTAAAAGTGTTTTTCTAAAGATCATTCACTAAAAAGTGTTTTCCAAAAATCATTTTCATACACAAAATCTTTCTTTCAAAGGATGAAATTCCCCTTCCCAAGCAAATGAAATGCTTGAAGTCCTAATGTACCCCAAGGATGGTTTGATATAGTAGATCACCACTAAAATGTTTAGTGATCACTAATCAAAGCCTAGGGAAATGGGGACAAGCATGGATGCAAAACCCCCTTTAAAATCATGTTTTTCCTTCTTGAGAAGTTGCTGTCCAGTAGCAATTTTCTAAGACCTCTGTCCATGGTCTAATTTTTTGGACATACAGAAACTTAGAATTTGATGTTGACTATAAAATACTTTTTGTAGCCAACATCCAGATATTTCCATACATATTTTTATTTTATTTTTTGCGTGAGTAAAACTCCTTTTTTCAAATTTTCTTTTAAAGGTCAGTTCATCAGTCTCTGGAAATCCAGATTTCAGATCTGAGATTTCCAGAAGGTTTTGGTCCATCAAATAATCTCTTAAATGGAGAGTTCTTTCACAGAAACCTTATTTAAGGTATTTTGAACATTTTTCATTCTCGGACTTTTCCCAGATTCTGGAATTTTAAAGTCCTAAAGTCCATTTCAAAATCAAGTGTCCACTGCCCTTTTTCTTTCTGGCAGAAGTGATTTTCAACTTCAAAAAATCTTTTGGGTATCAAAACTCAATCCAAAAATCACACCAAAAATCATGGGATCAGTTTAAAGCCTTATAAAGAGTTCCCAATTTTTGATTTCCTCAGTTTCAACTTATTTTGGCCAAAGTAACACACACACACACACACAAATGGTTTTAAATGTTTGGAAGACTCGTTTTACGAGGCATTAAGTGCACACTAACGTCCTTCCCGGCGTGTAACGTGACCTCCGAACTCGAATCTCTTGATTCCGGGCATTTTTCAAAGTTTTGGCCCTTAAAACAAAAATGGCGTGGCGACTCCGTTTGATTTCAAAAAATCGGGTACATCACAATAGCGTCGAAGGATCTTCCATCGAAAGAGATCCCACCTCGAAGGTAGCAGCATTACCCAAACCCGTCAACGGCATCTGCTCCAGCCCGAACTGTCGCAGCACTAATGATGGAATATAGAAAGACGTCTGGGACACCCCCGGTACTCTGACAACAAGAAGACCCTCCTGAGCGGTCCGGCAAGTTTGTAGCTTCCAATGAGGAACCCACCATCGCAAAATAATGCGTGCGGAGTCTGGCCATCCAGAGCTCCAGTTCAGCCTGATCGCCCCCTATCACCAAAGGACGTAGAGAAAAGGACCAGGGTTCACATGACACTGGCACCTCGAGCACCATCTGCAATTGCTCCCTCAACCACAGAGTATGAATAGCGGGACTCCCTCCCCACATGTATCGGCTGCCGATCGCCATCCGACCTATGCCAAGGAACGTCTCGCCCAGGATCAAAGGCACGATGTCTCCCCCGTTCCGGCACTGCCTCACCAGATCCAGTACACTGTGATGGCACACACCCAGGGACGTGAACGTGAATAAAGTGGCAATTGCGCACAGAGAAAAAGCGTCCCATGCAAAAATGCTCCCCTCAACACCGGCAAATTTATCGGGCAGGCCCGAAATGTCAACAAAATCCGTGTTTGGTATTAGCATCCCGTATGCTTCTTTGACTGAAACGCCAAGCAAAGACACTAACTTCTCAACGGTGGCCAGGCCGCCCGTCAAAGGAAGAACAAGTTGCTCCACCTCAGGTCCTCCTAGTATGGCCCAAAAATATTCAAATGTGGGCATAATCTCATTGTACGAAAAGCTGTACGTGCCTCCTTACATCCCAGAAGCGAGCCGCAGCTCTCAAGAGATCCCAATCGGCATGAGCTCCTTCAAAGCCCAAACCGCTTTCATCCCATAACAGCCCTCGAATAAACCCTTGCTTTGCCTCGTGTGGTGTCGTACCCACGACGGAAATTATCCAAATATCGCTCTTGCATATGAGACGATAACCTGGGAAATGGAGCCATGAAAAGAACAAAGGAAACCTTCAAGAATTCAAAGGGAAAATCAGCTTTTGATCAAAAGCAAACGTAATGTTTTCAAAATTGCAAAAACTGGACTGCAATTTAAAACAAACTGGAATTGAAGCCCAGTCCGACCGGACTGTTTTTCAAGTTGACTTGGTCAACTCTGCAGCCAGCTGCCTCAAACTCAGGAACATTTCCAAACCACATCCTGTTCAAGCCTTGTCTAAACTACGTGCATCCATAGTTTAAATCATTCACTGCCGACACCACATCCGCCCCGGGCTCGTGCAACAGTGCAATTAATTAAATAACAGTGCATGTAGATATAAATTTTGACCAGTTCAAATTTTTATGCATGTCTCATTATTATTTATTTTTGATCAACCTACTTGCTTATTTGCCAAAAATAAAAAAAGGTAATCACTAAATAAATATTCAAAATACAAGGGTTCGCCTCAAAGGCCCTTTCAAGTACAAATCAAAGTGTTTGGACAATACACATTTGTCTAAAAAAAATAAAAAAATGGGGACTACTCAGAGTCCTGCTCGTCATCTGAGCACTCGTAATACTGCCCCGCTGCAGTCAGATCCGCAGAGGACAGGTAATCTCCAAATTCCTCAAGGCGGGAATACGAGAAAATCCGCCTCCGCGAGTGTGTCCCAGAGGACTCTCCTCGCTCGTGTCCCGAATACGAAGAGTGACAAGCTCCGAACCCCGCCGTCTCACCAGAGAACTGGCCGAACCCCTGCGTAAAACCTACTCCACTCGCCGTGGAGGCAGACGAGTCTCTAGTTGCAGACGGCCTAGACGGCATCGGCTCATGCACAGCCGCACTCCTCTGGGAACTATACCTCAGAAACTCCACGAGTCTCCTGGCGCAGTTGGCTAACCCATCCATACGTCTCACGGCCTGGTGGTACGTAAGGCCAGACACCTGCAAATCAGGAAAGCCGTCAAAAGACAAACAGACAGCACAGATGCAACATTTGCATAATGCTACTATCAAGTACAGAAAATCGAAACAAAGCACTCACCGGAGCATCGGGATCTATTCTGTATTGTGGCCTCACCTCCTCCGGAATGGGAACCGTCAGCCGCCTGCGAGAACCATCAGGCCCCTCATACGCCAGCCGAGCGCGAGGGAGCGGGTAGTCCCGGGGATACGCAGGGCCCTCGCCCTCCCTATGCAACACCTGCGGGCTCCTCAGCCTCGTCCTCAGGAAAACATCATAGTCGGCGTCCTCTATGATGAACTTAGCGTAGGACACGCCCTGCCTGTACCGCTGCAAATCCTCCATCGGTATCAACATAGGATGCTGCATGCGTGGAGGCGGGTCCATCGGAACCAAAGGAATGGACCCCGGACCATGCTGATAAGTCACCCTCTCACCCAAGTACATCGCGTCGCAATGAAGCCCCACCAGCAATTTCCGCCGACGAGTAACGTCCCTAGCAGTATGGACCACAAAAGCATCGATCCGGCTCCACCAAGTCAGCTGGATCCGCGGAGAAAAGTCTCGGCTCATGGCCAAAGACACCTCCTCATAAGTCAACCAAGTGCTCTCCCTCAACTTCGTCGGCTTCCTCACCTCCTTCTGCCAAACCAACATGGCAGGGAACAAGGGCGCATACTCCTCCTTGGTCTCCCACCTCTGCGGGTGGAACACTTCCAAGAACCACACCTGTCAAATGCATGGAAAGTTATGTCAGCTACAAAGCAGATACATACGAGTACAAATGAGGCAAGGAAGAAAATGGTCTCCCACCTCTGCGGGTGGAACACCTCCAAGAACCACACTTGTCAAATGCATGGAAAGTTATGTCAGTTACAAAGAAAATACATACGAGTACAAATGACGCAAGGAAGAAAAAAAAGAAAGGAACTTACATCAAAGGCAAACACAAAACAGCCTAATGTGTTCTCCTCTCCCCGCAAGAACCTATCCAAAGCATGGTAGAACTCGGCCATACCAGCCTCTCCCCATGTAAACCCTCTCACGGCCTCCACGTCAGTCAGTGAGCCGAGCAGAGGAAAGTGACATGCCATGTCAGCAGTGGGAAACAGGGTAGCTGACAAAGCAAACCATAAAAACCCTCGAGCCAGGCGCTCTGCTGTCTTCCTCAGGGACCCCGCCAAATACTCCTTAATCCCCCTTTGCAGGTGAGCCTCCATCGGCCCGTACCGAATACCCAAGCCCTGGCATCGGTAATGTCAAAACCCAGCAGCCCCGATAACTGCTCCGGGGTGTAGCCATCAACCCACACAAGAGTGTTGCCTCACAATGGCAACCCAGTAATCGCCGCAAAATCAGTGGGAGTCACGGTCGCCTCCTCCCACCTAAAATGGAACGTGTGGGTCGTGTCCCACCAGTACTCGCTTAAAGCGACATGCAAAACCCTCGCCCTCTGCGTTGAAGCCACCGCATCCACTGCGCTGATAAAGCCTGCCAAGCCGGAGTCAACCACGAACTACCGTGGACTCCTCTCTCCATCCCGAGCCTCATCTGGGAGCATCTCCCACAGCGCTCGAACTGCCTCAAAGGCTCCCCTGCTCTTCAAGTTTCGAACATCAACTGGCCCTCGCCCCTGCAGGTGAACACGGCAAAAGTACGTTACTACAGAAACAACATCTACAGAATGCACAAATGCATATCGAAATAATGGAACAAAAACATAGCTATTTTCTCCTAAAATATTCCTGTCCAAGTCAGAATATTCACGGTTTGAGCCTTCCAAAACATTTCGAAAACTCTGTCGAAATCGGAACTTTCAAAACATTTCGAAAAATCCGTCAAATTTGGAACTTTCAAAACCATTTGAAAACTCCGTCGAATTCGGAACTTTCAAAACATTTCGAAAAATCCGTCGAACCCGGAATTTTCCAAACATTTAGAAAAATCCGTCGAAATCGGAACTTTCAAAACATTTCGAAAAATCCATCGAAATCCGGAACTTTCAAAACATTTCGAAAACTCCATCGAAATCGGAACTTTCAAAACATTTCGAAAAACCCGTCGAATTCGGAACTTTCAAAACATTTCGAAAACTCCGTCGAAATCGGAACTTTTAAAACATTTCGAAAAATCCGTCGAATTCGGAACTTTCAAAACCTTTCAAAAAATCCGTTGAATTCGGAACTTTCAAAACCTTTCGAAAAATCCGTCGAATCCGGAACATTCAAACATTTCGAACATTTCGAAAAATTACTCCATCCCAAATTAAACTTACTTTAATTTTGGAAAACACCCCTAGGCATGGAATTTTGCAACCAAAATTTTTATGTCGTCTACCCATAATGTCAATTGAACTAAGCTCTAATCAATTTCGACAAAGGTCTATCGCAAAGTCAAAAGCCCCAATTCGGGCACCAAGAACCCTAACTCAATCCTAATCAAATTCCTAAAATTTAAGAATGCACATTCTGAAAATTAACGGAATTTAGAGAATGTTTACCTGTCTCGCGGTCCCTTCCTTGGATTTGTGAGTATCCCGAGTCGGATAAAACTCGGTTGAATCCATGGGAAGAGCGGTGGTCCAAATGGTCCTCACCAACCTCGCTCTTTCTTTGTCGGTCCTCCTATGACGAACCCGTGGTCCTAAATCAGCATCCATAATGATTATCCCGCAAAGATTCGAACAAAACTCGCAAAAGGGGGAAGAATTTTCTCTCTTTTCTCTCTTCTCTCTCGCCTGAAAATGGAGAAAATGGGACTGGTTTGCGTCGGCCTGGTGCTGATTTGAATCTGGTCAAATTGAGTCTCAGTCCGGCCGGACTCTTTTACAGACTAAAAGATTCCTTGCCACTTTGGCCCCTCAGCTTCCCGCAATTTTAATTTTATCCCTTTTAGCCCCTAAAAGTGTAAAATTTCCCCAGTTAGACCTTTCTAACACCCCCTCCCCGAGGTTAAATCCTAGTTAGACATTTCTAACATTCGTCTCCAGATGTTAAATCTCAAATCGACGTTTGACATTCAAACGCTCATTTCCGTCTCCAGACGTTAAATTTCCCGTTAGTTCTCACTAACATTCGTCTCCAGACGTTAAATCTCAAATCGACGTTTGACATTCAAACGCTCAATTTCGTCTCAAATCGACGTTTGACATTCAAACTCTCATTCCCGTCTCCAGACGTTAAATTTCCAGTTAGTTCTCACTAACGTTCGTCTCCAGACGTTAAATCTCAAACCGTCTTCGGACGTTAAATCACAATTCCGTCTCCAGACATTAAATTTCCCGTTAGTTCTCACTAACGTTCGTCTCCAGACGTTAAATCTCAAATCGACGTTTGACATTCAAACGCTCAATTCCGTCCCAAATCGACGTTTGACATTCAAACGCTCATTTTCGTCTCCAGACGTTAAATTTCCAGTTAGTTCTCACTAACGTTCGTCTCCAGACGTTAAATCTCAAACCGTCTTCGGACGTTAAATCACAATTCTGTCTCCAAACGTTAAATTTCCCGTTAGTTCTCACTAACGTTCGTCTCCAGACGTTAAATCTCAAACCGTCTACGGACATTAAATCACAATTCGTCTCCAGACGTTAAAGTTCCCATTGGTTTTCACCAACATTCATCTCCCCTGCAGTCATCGTAAGCCCGACCATCCTATTTCAGCGGCCATCAAGATAAGACCGCACAACAATCCCTCTTCAGCCATCATCGTAAGCCCGAACATTCTTCCCCAGCAGGATCCTAAAACCACCCTTCTGAAAAGAAACGTCAATCAATCCCCTCAGCTCCTAACTGGCCTCATTAGAACTATGGACGCTCTTCCCCCATCAATGTGTTAGTCTCTCCCGAGATCACATTCCGTTCTTAACCCCGTCGTTAGAATGTCAATCCTTTCGTGTTGTTATAACATCCATTCGACGCGATCGTTCCCGTCATTTCCACCATATCCCCAGTAGATAAAACTTGGACATCATCATAAGTCCATCACACAAGGCACGAACGCCTTACAAAATCAATCTCAAGGCACGAACGCCTTCATCTCAGGACAAATGCGTCCTCATAATTTCGGTCTGAGGCGCCACACGCCCTTGAATGTTTCAGTAATCTCGATCTGAGGCGCCACACGCCCTCGAATGTTTCAGTAATCTCGGTCTGAGGTGCCACACGCCCTCGAATGTTTCAGTAATCTCGGTCTGAGGCACCACACGCCCTCGAATGTTTCAGTAATCTCGGTCTGAGGTGCCACACGCCCTCAAATGTTTCAGTAATCTCGGTCTGAGGTGCCACACGCCCTCGAATGTTTCAGTATTCTCGGTTTGAGGCGTCACACGCCCTCGAATGTTTCAGTAATCTTGATCTGAGGTGCCACACGCCCTCAAAAGTCTCCATTCAGGTTCAGACGCCTCACAATAGTCTCCATTCAGGTTCGAACGCCTCACAATGGTCCCACTTAGGCTCAGACGCCTCACAATAGTCTTCATTCTGGTTCAGACGCCTCACAACAGTCTCGCTTAGGTCAAGGTCCCCACGTGCGGCCCTTGCACCTACAAACTACGATCGGCTTGATTCCCGCTTGGGATACGTAGGAATCCTTCCGCTAAGGGTCCAGCCAGATGACCTCTCAGGTCTCTTCAAGTAAGGCATCCCCCGATTTGGATCCTTATCTTTTTCAACGACCCCACTTCCTTCGAAAGTGACGTCTCTGAGGGGCTAACTGTAAGTACCCAAATCCGGATCATCGAAATCCGTTAAAAGTTAATCGGAATCCGTTAACTGGCCCGCTCCAGGTTAACCGGAACCCGTTAAACTCCCCGTTCTCAAGCCAACAAGACATCCCGGGACTGCCCCGTGCATCCCAACGTCAAAGCGTACTCAACACACGTTATCACACGTAAAAGTACAACTTTTCCTCAAAAACGCACTTTCTGGCACTTTCCGGGGGCGTTTCGGACATTTTTCGAACAGTTATTTAAAAAACAGACAAAACCAGGAATAACGGGACGAAAACCCTAGGCTAGGTGAGTTAGAGGGACATGTGGCACACATGCCACATCCCTCTAGTCAACATCAATCAGATTTCAGAGTGAAAATACCAAAATGCCCCTGAGATTGAGTCACAGTCCGTCCAGACTGTTTTACAGGCAATTCAGAATTGCCAACAGGTCCTCCTATTTTCTAAAATACCACAAAACCCTCCCAAATTGAGGATAAGTCCGTCCGGACTGTTTTACATAATCACCCTATAAATATAAAGGGCTATCAAAACATTTCAAGAAGGAAAAATAATATCCATTTTCACCAAAGCCCACGACATGAAGCATTCCTACCCCCTCCCGAGCCCCGTTTTGTCTCGATTTGCGTGAACACCTCATCTTTCAATCAAACATGAACCAAACCACCTCGAAACACCCTTCCAAACACTAAACCGTATCCCGTATACGTCAACCGAGCCAAAAGAGTCAACCCCTAGCCATAGGTAACACTCTCTCTCCCTAAACACTCATTCCGTCTCGGTTTACGTGCCAGTCGCTATAACCATTTCAGTCGAAAGTCATTAAAATATAGACGTCACCATCTACGAGGTCCAATACGTTTTAGTCCAAGATCCTCTTCTCTCCCGTAAGAGAAGTAATCTCGGGTTAAAACGGCATTCCGGCCCCGTTCTTTACTTTTATGTCATTTACGGTCCGGATCGTTTGATCCGTTGATTTGCAATTTCATAGTCCGAACCGTTTGGTTCGTGATAGTCATTTACAAATTCCGGATCGTTTGATCCGTTGATTGTCATTTAAATTATGCAACTTTACAAGTCCGAGCCGTTTGGTTCGTTGATCGTACCTTTAAAATCCGGATCGTTTGATTCCGTTGATACCGCATTTTAAATACTGTCATTTACAAGTCCGAGCCATTTGGCTCGTGATAGTATTTACCTATCAAAGTCCGAGTCGCAAAACGATTCGTTGATCGCATCTCATTTAATGCTTTTTTCCCGTAAAATCGCTAACAATGTAATGCCCGGTTCAAAACCGGAGTTCGTTATTCGAACTCTCTTTCAAAACGCGCAAAGTGACGTTTGGCATCCAAACGATCATCTTTAATTTCAAAACCCGACATTTGACATTCAAACGCTCTTTTCTTAAAATTCAACATTTGACACTTAAGTTAAAAATTCAAAACTCGTCATTCGCACCTCTTTTCCTAAGAAACTCCAAAATCGACGTTTTTCATTCAAACGCTCGCTTTTTCCAAAAAATCATAAAATCAACGTTTGACATTCAAACCAAGATTAATCTTGTCATTCAAGCCCCCATTTTCAAAATGCAAACACACACACACACACACACACACACACAATTTCGAGAATGGTAGAAAGACTCGTCATACGAGGCATTTCGGGTGATCTCAAAATAAAAATACTCTTCCCGAAACGTAACGTGACCTCCGAACCTAACAATCTCTGGTCCTAAAAAGCCTTTTGTAAAGTTTTGGCTACCAATCAAAATGTCTCATTTTCAAAGCCTTTTCCAAGTTTTTGCTACCAATAAAAATGACACCCTTTTTTCAAGCCATTTTTCAACGTTTGGGCTCAAAATACAAAACCGCGTGGCGACTCCTCTCCTTCACGAAAGCGAGGTCCCAAACATCCGCGAAAGATAACCGCTTGCCGCGTAGCTCCGCGCGCGATCCCGGGTAATTTCACCATGCCTTCAATTAAACATATGCATCATCAATTTCATATTCCAATGGCAAAATCAACAAAAGCCCCAAATTTTGACATTCAAGCCCTAAATCTATCATGAACCAATTTTGATGAAAAAAATCAATAAAATAGACAAATTTGAGTATCATACCATGCGAAGATCCTCATCGGTGGCCTAATGTTGCCACATATCCTGTTAAAATTCCTCGTTCACCGATTGTGAGAGCGTGTAATGGCGGTGCATCCTCACCAATTCAAGCCTCTTCTCCGCAGCCTCTCTACTCACCCAACCCCGGTGGACTACGTTAGCTCCTTCCCTTCTCTCCATAGCCTCGATTTTAAAGGTTTTCGTGGAGATTTTGGACAACAATGGAGTTTCCTCTCTCTTTTCTCTCTCTTTCTCTCGACACTTGCATTTTGAAAGAATGAAGAAGACAGGTTTATCGCCTCTGTTTTAAAACCCGTCGCCCTGCTGATCTGGTCCGCGTGGATAAGATTGCAGGGTAAAATCTCTGCTTTGCCCTTTTAATTCATGGCACTCTGTACTCAGACCTCCAACTTAACAGAAAGTTAAGAGGAATTAACTTCTTCACCCAAAACTTAACGAAAGCCCATTTCCTTCCTCGTTTTCAACCCTGGACTTCAACATAAGCCCGACCTCTTCACCGAAATTTAGCGAAAGCCCATTCCCTTCCTCGTTTTCAACCCCGGCCTTCAACGTAAGCCCGACCTCTTCACCGAAACTTAACGAAAGCCCATTCCCTTCCTCATTTTCGACTTCGGCCTCCAAAGTAAGCCCGTTCTCCTTCAAGGGAACTTAACGAAAGCCCATTCCTTTCCTCATTTTTAAACCCGGCCGTCATCGTGAGCCCGTATAAAGAATACATACCCACAGCAGATAAACCCCGGCAGTCATTACAAGCCCGAGTTTTCCCAGCCGAGCAACAAAGCAAGTCTGCGGTGATAAACAAGCCTTCGTTAGTCGAGTTATTTTCGGCAACGCCCCCGTTAGTCGAGTCCATCTTAGGCAACGCCTCCGTTAGTCGAGTTTATCTTCGGCAACACCTCCGTTGGTCGAGTTACCTTTGGCAATGCCTCCGTTAGTTGAGTTTATCTTCGGCAACGCCTCCGTTAGTTGAGTTACCTTCGGCAACGCCTCCGTTAGTCGAGTTACCTTTGGCACTGCCTCCGTTAGTCGATTCCGCATTTGGCAACGCCTCCATTAGTCGAGTTCGTCTTCGACAATGCCTCTGTTAGTCGAGTCCACCTTTGGCAACACCTCCGTTAGTCGAGTCCGTCTTCGGCAACGCCTCCGTTAGTCGAGTCATTTTTGGCAATGCTCCCGTTAATCGAGTCCATCTTCGGCAACGCCTCCGTTAGTTGAGTCCATCTCCGGCAATGCCTCTGTTAGTCGAGTTACCTTCGGCAACGCCTCCGTTAGTCGAGTTTATCTTTAATAACACCTCCGTTAGTCGAGTTACCTTCGGCAACGCCTCCGTTAGTCGAATCTACCTTCGACAACGAAAATGTAGTGGGAGATCCATTCGTTTGACCACTCCTTTCCTCCGCAAGACCCGAACTATGATCGGCTTGATTCCCACCTGGGATACGTAGGAATCCTTTAAAAGGGTTCAGCCATCCGACCACCTCGGTCTCCTCCTCACCCATCTAGGTAAAATTTTGCCAGATTGGGATCCTCACTTTGTCGACGACCCCACTTCCCCTGGAAGAACCGTCGCCGAGGGGCTACTATAAGTGCCCCAATCTAGGTCGTTAATGTTCCGTCAGCCCAAATTATTGATTTATAATCATTTAGGGGCATTTTGGACATTATTTTGACAATTTGAATAAGGAAGGACCTCTTAGGAATAAAAGAATGGTCAAATACCTCGCTGGAAATATGTCATTTCTAATAAAAAAGGAATATTGACCATTTGCAAACAGTCAAAACTGCTTTCTGCAATAACCAGGCACGCTGCTGATCCCATTCGCGCGGATAAGATTGTGCCTACAATCTCATCCACACGGATAAGATTGTACCCCAGCCAACCTATAAATACAGCCCTTCTCCCTCAGTTTTAACAAGCCAAAAATTACGAATTCCTACTGTTACTCTGTCAAAATCCATTCTCAAACAGCCCTTTACACTCCCACAACTCAAATTCAACACCAAATTCAACACCAAATTCATCCCAAAACCACTCCTAACCCTTTGAAACCTTCAAACCCTAAATACAAGTCCAAGAAACATTGGTAAAACCCTTGTTCTTCCTTACTCAAAACTCATTCATACATAAATGATGTAGAGTGGTTGTTCTTACTTGTTGTTTGACTCCCCTTTCCCTTTTGTCCCAAGGATCCAAGAGGTTCTCCATGGAATCCATTTCCATGGATGATCTTCTAAAGTGATCCACATTCTCCTTTACTTTCATGTTACCCCCTATTTCCCCTTTTACATTACTTGTCCTTGTTTGTTTATTTGACCTAAAGTATGGTCATCTTGGAGTCCATCTCCATAGATGATCACTTTAAATGGTCCATATTGCTTACTTCCTTGTAAATGTCCCCTCCCTAGTCTAAGATGCTCACCTAGGAACTCTTTCCTTGGATGAAAATCATCTAGACTCACAAACTAGGTCACACAAGATGTATGAGATACACTTGAGTATAGGTCTCAAGGATGGTCTTCTTATGACCTCCTTAGAGATATTCCTCTAAATTTGATACATCTTGACCTAACTTTCTTGTTAAATTACTTTTCATGTCAAAATCCCCCTTGTCCATAGCAAATGAAATGTTTACAAAGTCCTAATGTGCCCCCGGTGTTTAGGTAGAAAAAACAATAAAGTAGAATCTTAACTATGTTTAGTGTGTGGATTGAACAATAAGGAGGGAACTATGGAATTCGATTATATGGAACAAAAGAATGAAAAAGAGATAATGACACCACGATTTGTTAACGAGGAAAACCTTGGAGGTGATAACCTCTTTGGAAAAAACCCCGGGAGTTAGGTCTCCAACCTTAAAGGTTTCACTATAATAATCACGATTACAACTTTGGAAGATAATGGAGAGGATTACAAGAGCTTGTGTGTAGAGTGTGTGCGTATGAGCATGAATGTGTTTTTCCGTCTCCATTTCCCCTTAAATACAAGTAGATATGAAAGAGTCAATATGGTTCCTATAATTTCGGCATTTTGGTTTATCACTTCAACCTCCGTGAGACCAAGTCGCCCTAGCCGTTTGAAGGTCTGTTGAACGTGCTTGGAGATTGTTCCGCATTCCTCTCTTAATTACTGAAAAATAAGAATAAGAATATTAGGAAATATTGAACAAGTAAATATTAAAACAATACTTACAGTGTAATGACATCTCGATATGCAGGATCAATTGAAGATGTCGCCATGTTGAAAAATGCCCACAACACCCGGGATGGCTTAGTTAAGTGGATTCATCACTTATGACCTTTAACCAAAGTCTAGGAAAAGAGAGGATAAAACATGGATGCCAAAAATCCAAACATTTCCTTTATTTTCCGCTTTCAGTTACATTTTCAGTTAAGTCCTGTAAATCCAGTTAAGTTTCTGGAAATTATAGTGACTAATTTGGAAACTGTAAAACATATTGACATTGCAGCCCCATCCGCGCGGATAAGATTGCACTACAATCTCATCCACGTGGATGACATTGTCACCTGCAAACAGTTTTCCAGTTTTCTGTTATTTTCAGTTTAGTCACTATTTTCAAACTGTTTTCCAGTTCAGTCCCACGTATTTTTGTTATTTCCAGAAAACCCCCCTTTTATTCAAAAATTTTTTTCAAAACACACACACACACATACACAAAAGTTTCAAGTTTGGAAGACTTGTCATACAAGGCATTCCGGGTGCACGCCAAACATCCATCCCAGAGTGTAACGTGACCTCCGAACTCATTTTCTCTAATTTTTAGCATTTTTCAAAGTTTTGGCCCCTTAAACTAAAAATGGCGTGGCGACTCCGTTGATTTTTCAAAGTTCGATAAAGATTTTTCAAACTGTCCAAAAAAGGGTTTTGTCGGGCTTAGGCGCAAAAAATCAGGTACATCACAGTAAGGATCTTCCTGCAGATCTGCCGCGTCTTCTACTCCGGAGAGTTCTGATGCGTTGCCGCCTGAAGGTTCAACCCAGATCAAAGGACGTCTTGTGCCCTGTTGTGAAGCTGGTACTGCTAGAAAAACTTCATGTCCTCTGCTTAAGCAGAGGGGCTTGGTGGAAATTTCGTGTGTAAAACATCCCAGACGATTGCCATGCATTCTTCACGAGTGTGCTGGTGTCTGTTGACCTTTATTGTGAAGATTTCTTCATCTGGTGTGGCCAGAGAGTTTGCTCGAAGGATACTGACAAACTTTCGATCAGAGATGGGGGGTTTGTGTCCCCGTATCATTGCGGTGTCCAAGGTTTCTTTCCATTCTGGATTCAAGTCTCGAAAATGGCAGTTGAACTTGATGAATCTGACTGCTTCAGGATCCTCCTGCTCGAGGGCGTTGACGTAGTTAGCACCTCCAAACTCTGAGGGATTCTGATGAGATTTGTCCCAATTGTCCTTTTGTCGGTTTGCAGGAGGTAGCACAGGTGCATGGCTGCGGGCGTGCTTAGTTGGCATTTCGGCTTCGTTGCCTATGAGGAAACTGTCTCCTCTGATGACCTCGAGATCACCTTGTCGGTTTATGAACTTGACACACTGATGGAGAGTGGAGGCTATGGCCTTCATGTGGTGTAGCTACGGGAGTCCCAGCAGAGCTGTAAATTCGGACAAAATGTCCATCACGTGGAACTTTACTGGCACCATTTGGGTTTCGAACCAGAGCTTCAGAGTCACCGTTCCCAGGATGGGACGAGATGTGTTGTCGTATGCTTTGATAGTTCGGGCAGATGGGGTCATATGGCCTTCATCGATGCGTAAGGCTCGCATCATGCTGAGGTGAAGGACGTTAACTGCTGATCTGTTGTCTACCAGGACTCCATGGAGGGAGATAGTGTTGAGCCGAACAGTGATGTGCAGAGCTTCGTTGTGTCCTGTAACCACTTTTGGTAGGTCTTCGTCATAGAAGGTAAGCATGTTGTCGTACAGTCTGGAATCGTAGATCTGATCTCTTTCTGGAGAGGGAGAGTTATCGAGCCATCAACTTTTGGCACCCACTCGATGGAGTTTACACTGTTGTTGTTTGGGAAAGGGTTTCCGACTGTATTAGGTCCACGGGGATGCTCCAACTTTCCTTCTTCTATCAAATTCTGGATCTCATACCGTAACCCCAGGGAGTTGTCAGTTGTGTGCCCGTGGCATTGGTGGAAGGCACAGTATTTGCTTTTGTCGGCATTGACTACAGGATTCTTCGGTTTGTAGTTTTCAACAGGCTTGAGGAGGCCTTCTTTGATTAGTCCTTCCAGCATTTTACTCAGAGGCATATCCAGCTTGTCGAAGTGTACGAAAGGCTGCTTCTTGGGGGAGTCATTGCTTTGCAGGGCCGGGTTTCTGTTGCTTGACTGCTGTCCCTGATAGATGTAGTTGACAGAAGTATCTTTCCCTTTACCGGGGGCCGGTGCGGGATTGAAGGTAATTGTTGATCTGTATCTGTAAGACGGAACTGTAGCCAGCATTTCTTTGAAGTCCTTGTCGAACTGTGAGCCCGCATTGACCATGGCTCGGAGATCCGGGAAGAAGTGATGGCTGATGAGTGTTCTGATGGACAACCTCAAGCAGGACTTGAAGATCTGCATTTGTTCGTATTTGGAGAGTGGCTCCATGATTTCGGAGAGTTTCCAACTCCACCTTTTGTAGAATTCTCCAACGCTTTCGTCTGTTTTCTACTCGGTGGTGATTAAGTCTTCACGACTTGTCTCCCATTCTAGGTTGGATCGGTACCGCTCCAGGAAGATGTTGCTGATCTGATCCCAGGTATGGCGATCTGCAGGCTTGACCCTTAGGAACCACCGTAATGCTGAACTCTTGAGAGTGTCCTGGAAATGGTCGGCCATTTGCTCGAGGGTTGCTCCTTTTGCTCTCATGCCGAGAACGTAGGTGTTAACATGCGTCTGTGGGCATTCGGTCCCGTCGAATCTGTCCATTTCTGGCATTCTGAACTTGGCAGGGAGACGTGTGACCATTCCCGAATTTGTAGATCTGAGCATTTCTTTCTTTGGGCTGCCCATGCTAGCTTTCAGGTCCTTCATTTGTTCGACCATCCAGGCCAGGGTTGGGTCCAGTGGTGGACTTTGAGGCTTGGTGCCTGGTGCTGCTATTAGAGAAGCAGTAATTGAAGGTGGGAGGCTTGATATATGTGATATATGGGGGCCTTTTCTGGGTTGTATCGGGGTTTTGTCCCGGTGTTTTGAGGTTCGTGTATAGGCAACGGGTTGAACCCGGGAGGATACTGGAGGATATTGGGATCTATTTGAGAGGGCCCAGCTTTGCGCTGGTTGTATTGAGTGATGGGGGTAGAACCGGCTTGGCCTCATATGATGGGGGTGCCTTGAGAGGTGGTAATATGAAGCCTCGGTCGGCTGTTTCCTTGATTTGGAGGATTCCCGTAGTTTGACGGGGGAGGAACCTGGTTGAAGGTTTGAGGAGCTGATCGGGGAGGATCGTCGTCCTCGATTAGAATGAAAGTATGGTTGGGGGATAGCTGCTATACCCCATTCATTCAGAAGCTGTACAACGAAATTCTGCTGATCCTCTTTCTGTTTCTTGTGAACCTCACAGGCCCGGATGGCTTCCTCCAGTGTCATATCTGTTACCGGTGGCGGGGTTTCATTCCCATCACGATTTCTCGGTGAGTCTGACGTGTCGGAGAGCCTGGCTGAAGGAACTGAGGGAACCAAAGAACTGTCTGATGCGGCCGTAACTGTAACTCTGGCGAGGCACTGACCCGGATATCTGAACCACTCTCTGTTAGCTGCAGGGAATGAAAGGCAGGGCTTAGGTTTCGGAAAGGGTATTTGGCTCAGGGTTTTTAGGCTTGTGCAACGTGCAGTTACCGCTTAATGTTTACTTAAAACACATTTTCTCAGAGTCCTAATTTGTTGGAAAAGATTGCTCTTCTTTTTCGCAACTAGCCTAGGGCTTGAATCAGTGGATCCCGACACTACGTTTATAAGCCCCTCATTTTTCACCTGT
Source organism: Adenophora triphylla var. japonica (assembly GCA_022495995.1). NCBI lineage: Eukaryota > Viridiplantae > Streptophyta > Magnoliopsida > Asterales > Campanulaceae > Adenophora > Adenophora triphylla. The sequence goes on from JAFEMH010000379.1 coordinate 188,006, forward strand.
AAATCGTCTTCCTGGGACGGACAATCCCGAGCGAGGGTCCTATAAGGCAAGCGAGTTCCACTGACAAAGGAAAAAGTGAACTTAAGGCTAGCTGGTCATGTAAACTTTCAACATATGTGACATGCGGGTCACGGTCGAAGTCAACATCCTTAAGTTAAGGCAGAAATCGTACCAAAATTTTGGCATGACCTCTCTTGACTCGCTTGCGCGAGGGGCCTTAGCTTTTGGCATTGGCCAAGTTGTGGATGGCATGGTGCATACGTTGAGGGTTTGATGACACGATGTCACATTGAACCTTCGGGTATGTTTTTAGCGTAGCTCTGCGTCAAAGTCAAGGCTGAAAAGCTAAGACTTCGGGTCGAGAATGACCTTTGATCTCAACTTTTAAGTTTGACTTGTGAGGGAGATCGGCGTAAAAGCATACACTTAGGCTTTATGACACGAACTAAGCCAAAAACCAACCAAGGTCTTGGATGAAGTGTGACACAAAGAGTGCATGGATTACACGGGCTAGGATGGGCTGTTTGGGATGACCCTGTGCGCGCTCGAAAGTCATAGGAAGGCCAATCAAGCTGCAGCTTAACGGCCACCCCGGGTTGAGGGTTGTAGTGTGCAGTGTACCGAGGCCGCAAGTGCGCGTAGCCTGCGGTGTACCGAGGCCGCAGTGCAAGTAGTGTGTAGTCACAAAATTCTTTTTTTCTGAGTAAAATAGAGATTTTCAGAATGAGTCTTAAAGAATTTATGCGCAGTTCAGAATATAGCAAGAAAATCAATTATGAACAGAATATGTACGAACATGTTATGATTTTGAAAGAGATGAAAATACAACATCTTTTTTTTTTTTGAAGACAGTCCAATGTTTTGAAAACACACACGTACACAAAAATGAGGAAAGGTAAACAAAAGTTTGACCCACAGAATGTTTTTAAAACGAAGGAGTTTTGAAAAACATGTTCGATCTCGAGCGGAGTCGCCAACTGAAATGACCCGGATCGCGCGCGGGGAACGCGGCGAGCGGCTTTCGCGCTTGGGACCTCACCGGGAGGAGAGGAGTCGCCACGCCGTTTTGTATTATGAGCCTAAACTTTGAAAAAGGAGGTCTTTTTGATTGGTAGCCAAAACTTAGGAAAAGGCTTTGAAAAAGAGGTCGTTTTGATTGGTAGCCAAAACTTAGGAAAAGGCTTTTGAAAAAGAGATCGTTTTGATTGGTAGCCAAAACTTGGAAAAAGGCTTTAAAAAGAGGTCATTTGACCATCCGAAATGCCTCGTATGACGAGTCTTTTGACCATTCTCGAAAAGTGTACGTGTGTGTGTGTTCGTGTTGCTTTTGAAAATGAGCTTGAATGGCAAGCTTTAATCTTGGTTTGAATGACAAACGTTGATTTTGGTAAAGGAGCGTTTGAATGACAAATGTCGGTTTTGAGTTTGAAAAGAGCGTTTGAATGACAAACGTCGATTTTGAGTCAGAAATGAGCGTTTGAATGACAAACGTCAATTTTGAGGGGTTTTGAAAAGGAGTTCGAATGACGAACTTTTGTTTTTGAATCGGGCATTATGATGTTACCAATTTTTATGAAAATGGTAGTAAATGAGATGCAATCAACGAGTCATTTTGTGACTCGGACATTTTTAAGTAAATACTATCAACAAACCAAATGGATTGGACTTGTAAATGACAGTATTTAAATGCGGTATCAACGGATCGAGCGATCCGGATGGTAAAAATGCGATCGACGAGCCAAACGACTCGGATTTGTAAAGGTGCGTAAAGTAAATAGCAATATCGACGGATCAAACGATCCGGACTTGTAAATGACAATCACGAACCAAATGGTTCGGACGGTAAAAATGCGAATCAACGAATCGAACGATCCGGACGGTAAACGATAGAAAAGTAAAAAACGGGACTTGAATGCCGTTTTAACCTGAAATTACTTCTCTTACGGGAGAGAAAATGATTAGGGACTAAAACGTATCAAGTCCCGTAGACGGCGTTACGTCTACATTTTGAGAATTTTGACTGGATCGAAAGTAGCGTATGATGCGTAAATCGAGATGAAACGGAGTTTAGAGAGAGAGTGTTACCAATTGCTAGGTATGGACTCTTTGGCTCGGGAGGACGTATACGGGATACAATTTGGTGTTTGGAAGGTGTTTCTGAAGTGTTTGGCTCGTGTTTGGTTGGAAAATGTGGTTTTCATGCAAATCGAGGCATTTTCGGGGCTCGGGGATGTGTTTGGTTGGCTGGAACCGTGAGGTTTTGACAAGGGATAATATTTTTTCACCCTTCTTACTGAAGGGGGGTTGTATTTATAGGGGGTAAAAAGGGAAAACAGGTAGTCCGACCTAAACTTCAGTTTGAGGGACTTTTGAGGTATTTTGGAAATTGTAGGGGCTAGGTGAGGATTCTGGTTTTTCAGGAAGAACATGACGGATGGCCTATCACTCAATTTCAGGTGTATTTTGGACTTTTCACCCTCGAATTTGATTGATGGAGATGGGGGGCTGTGCATGTGTGCCACGTGTCTAGCTTAGTCGCTAAGACTTGGCTTTTGCTCCGTTAATCTCGGTTTTGACTAATTTCTAAATAACTATCCTAGAAAATGTCCGGAACAGCCTCGGAAAGTCCCAAAAATTGCGTATTTCGAGGAAAGTGATACTTTTACGTGTGATAACGTGTGTTGAGTACACTTTGATATTTGGATGCACGGGGCATTCCTGGGAAGCCTCGTTGACTCGTGAAAGGGGAGTTAACGGATTCCGGTTAACTTGGAAAGGGACAGTTAACGAATTCCGGTTAACTTTTAACGAATTGTAAAGATCCGGATTTGGGTACTTACAGGAAGCATATTATACGACCTTCTCCTACTAAAGTTGGAATTGAGTATCCTAAATTTCTTTAACGAATTCATGGAGATATATGTGGACCAATCCATCCATCATCAGGGCCATTTCGATATTTCATGGTCTTTATGGATGCATCCACTCGATGGAGTCATGTATGCTTATTATCAACTAGAAACTATGCATTTTCTAAGTTGATTACAACAATCATTGAACTTAGAGCACAATTACCTGATAATCAAATAAGATCCATTTGTATGGATAATGTCGGTGAATTTACATCAAAGGCTTTTGATGATTATTGTATGGCTTTGGGAATCAAAGTGGAGCATCTGGTCCATTATGTTCACACTCAAAATGGTCTAGCTGAATCATTAATTGAACGTGCCAAATTTATCGCCAGACCATTGTTGCAAAATTCCAACTTACCTCCATCATGTTGGGGGCATGAAGTATTGCATGCAGCGACTCTAATTCATTTTCACCCAACTGCATACCATGAATATTCCCTTTTGTAGTTGGTGCGTGGTAAAGAGCCCAACATTTCACATATAGGAATTTTTGGTTGTGCAGGATTTTTTCCTATATCTCCACCAAAACTTACCTCCATGGGACCACAAAGAATGCTAGGTATATATGTTGGCTATAAGTCTTCATCTATTATTAAAATACCTACACCCCATGACAGGAGTACAATTTACTGCCTGATTTGCTGATTTCATATTCGATAAAGAGCAGTTCCCAGCATTAGGGAGAGATAAAAGATCAAAACTTAATAAATTGCGGGAAATCACATGAAATGTCGAAGAGCTTAAATATATTGATCCACGCACAAGTCAAACTGACAAGTTCAGAAGATTGTTAAATTGCAACAATTGCAAACAATCTACCAGGTGCTTTTACTGATCACAAAGGTGTGGTTAAATCATATGTACCTGCAAGAAATGCAACACAAAGGGTGGAAATCCCTAAATCAAGTATATATACTAATGATCCCCAACGTTAGAAGCGAGGGAGATCTATCGGTGCGAAAGATAGGAATCCACGAAAAACAAAATGTAGCAAGGAAATATTTTTGCCACAAAAGCTTCTTGAAAATGATCATTTGGCAGACGAAAATCCTAATGCATATGAAAATGCACCAAATATTCATTCTGGGATTACAGAACTATCAAATGATGATGATTTGGTTGATGTGAATATAGAGGTTTCACGGGAGAAACATATAAAAGAAATAATATGGTTATCAATGATGCATTTGTCTCTGTAATTGCTCATACTGTCTCTAATGACAATATAGATCTAGAACCCAAATCAACTTCATATTGTCTAAAGCGCTCAGATTGGGAAAAATGGAAAGAAGCAATAGAGGTTGAGCTTAAATCGCTGATTAAAAGAAAGGTCTTTGGACCAGTAGTCTGTACACCTCGAACGTTATCCATGTAAGATACAAATGGGTGTTCGTACGAAAAAGAAATGAAAACAATGAAGTAGTAAGATATAAAGCGAGATTAGTAGCTCAAGGTTTTTCACAAAAACCTTGTATTAACTTTGACCAAACAAATTCTCCTATAATGGATGGCATTACATTTCGCTATGTAATATCCTTGGCAACATGTGAAAATTTAGAAATGCAGTTAATGAATGTGGTAGCCGCATATCTATATGGGTCATTGGATGCTGATATACATATGAAGCTCCCTGAAAGACTTGATGTTCCCAATATAAAGAAAAATGAAAACCGCAACGCATACAACATAAAATTACAAAGGTCATTGTATGGCCTAAAACAGTCGGGTAGAATGTGGTAAAACCGACTAAGTGAATTCTCTTGAAAAAGGGATATCAAAACAATGATGTATATCCTTGTGTATTTATAAAGAAATCACAAAATGGATTATGCATTATATCAATCTACGTTGATGATATAGATATAATGGAAACACCCAAAGAAATTGAAGAAGCACGCCCATAATTGAAGGCTGAATTCGAGATGAACGACTTGGGTAAAACTAAATTTTGTCTTGGCCTACAAATTAAGCATCTACCTGAATGAATTTTTGTTCATCAGTCTACCTACGTGAAGAAGGTACTAGAAAGATTTCATATGGACAAATCTCATCCACTTTGCACACCAATGATGGTCAGATGCTTTGAAATGGATAAATACCCATTCAAACCTAAAGGAGATACTGGAGAAGTATTAGGACCATAAGTTCCTTACCTGAGCGCTATTGGTGCACTACTTTATCTTGCAAATTGCAATATGCCTGATATCGCCTTCGCGGTGAACTTACTTGCAACATTTAGTGGTTCTCCAACAAAAAGACATTGGAATGGGATTAAACATATTTTTAGGTATCTTCAAGGTCCCCATAACCTTGGTTTACTTTACAAAAGGAATCAAGATATGGAATTGGTGGGCTTTTCAGATGCTGGTTATATGTCTTACCCCCACAATGATTGATCCCAGATTGGCTACATTTTTCACCATGGTGGTATCGCAATTTCATGGAGATCCATTAAACAGACTTTGGTTGCTAATTCTTCAAACCACTCGTAGATTATAGCTATATGAGGCTTCACGTGAATGTGTGTGGTTCAGATCATTAGTTCAACACATTCGTAATTCTTATGGGATTGGATCAAACAAAATGCTTCCCACAGTGATTTATGAAGACAACTCAGCATGTGTTGCACAAATGACAAATGGGTTTGTCAAAGGAAATTTGACAAAACATATTGCACCAAAATTCACTAAGTCTCTTCCTACATCTAACTTCGAAAAACTTGTTAGTCGAGTCGAAATGCAAAGGCTGAGAAGATTATTATCATCAAGGGGAGTGGCAAAGTCATGAAGCTGAAGACTGCTATCTTCAGGGGGAGTACTAAATTCGAAACAATTTTAAAGATGATTTCTAATAACGATGGTTGTAATCTTTTTCCCTTTGCTAAGTTTTTTCCAACTGGATATTTCTTAGCTAAATTTTTTTACTGATGCAGCCTATGTTCGTGATTCAGTTCAGCATGCTACGTACAAGGGGGAGTGTTGTGAATAATTGATATGTGAACTATAGCACACTATAACAATATAATGTATCATATTGTAGTATAATGTATAAAGTAATATGCATCACTATACACCACTATGAACCAATAGTAAACACAAATAGTAAACACTATTTGTGAAGATAATGCTTGAAGAAACTTGCCTATAAAAGGCAGTTCACTGATTGAGAAAATGTACACTGAGATTTCTCTCATTTCTCTCTTCTGGCATTTTTCATTCAAATTCCCAGAATTGCTCTTTTGCTCCCTCCTCTTTATTTATAAGTCCCAAACCCCCTTTTATTTTGATTTACAACAAATTGAAATTTGAATAATAACAATGAATTATTATTGTTATTAGTTAACTTCTAATTGTATAGATGATTGAACTAATAATATTAGATATCTTTGATAATTAATAATTTTATATTGCATAAGTACACATATTATGATTAGTAAATATAATTAGCGGAAACCATTATTTATAACTAATGTATTAGTAGAATAATATTTTTATTATGTTTTCAAAAATTATTTTTCAAGTTATGTTTAACTAATATAGTAATCAATATGAGAATATTGATCTAATATAGTAAGTTTAACATCTAATATTTATCAAATACGAAGTATATTAACTATTAAATTAAACATTAACAGTTATCCTATGTATAGTAACTATTATTAGTAACTAATATTGAAACATTATCTAATATATTCTAATATATTAAAATTTAATATTTCTAATTATATTTTACTATAATGATATCTATTTCTTAAATAGTAAGTATAATAATTACCATATATAGTAATTGTTATATTTAACTATAATATTAGCTTATATTAAACTAAATGATAATAGGTTTCCTATATAATTACTATTATAATTAACTAATACTATTATTAATAATAGTTACACATATAGTTACTATTATAATTAACTAATAATAGTAATAGTAATATTAATATTAATATTAATATTAATAGTTAATCTATATAGTAACTTTTATAATTAACTAATAATAATAATAATAGTGATAGTTAACATATATAGTAGTTATTATGATTAACTAATACTATTAATAGTAACTAGTGTTACACCCCTGCGTTAAACGCACGGATAAAAAACTATTTCAAAGAAAGTTAGAAATAATAGGAGAAGTTGCTCTCCATAGAGCACGTCATACATCTATCCCTTTTATTTTTCCCTTTTTCTTTATAGCAAGTCACTATCTTACAAATGTCAAATGACAAAATCGACCAAGTTTCCAATTCCAAAACTGGCTGTGAGCGGGAAACGAAAATGAAAAGCTTTCTTGAGAAATTAAGAAGCGATGAAAAGTCTTAGTTAATGAGCCATTTGGCGGTGATTAGGCGCCCTAGGCGTGACCTTGGAGCCTTAGGCGTGACCTAGGCGCGCCCAATGCCAAGAAAGCTGGTGTTCACAAAGGAGCCAAAGGCCCCAAAATTTATACTATTTCATTTTCTAGCACTATGCTAAGGCCTCTCAATATATAATACTCCATTTTCTAGCATTTCAATTCCTAGACGATGTGGGATTAATATCCCATTTGGTTTTCAAATGCTAAGGCCTCTCAATATATACTACTCCATTTCCTAGCATTTCAATTCCTAGACGATGTGGGATTAATGTCCAATATGGTTTCCAAATGCTAAGGCCTCTCAATATATACTACTTCATTTCCTAGCATTTCAATTCCTAGATGATTTTGGTTAATATCCCATTTGATTTTCAAATGCTAAGGCCTCTCAATATATACTAAATGGTAAGCTTTCTTGAGAAATTAAGGAGCTATGAAAAGTCTTAGTTAAGGAGCCATTTGGCGATGATTAGGCGCCCTAGGCGTGACTTAGGCGCGCCCAACACCAAGAAAGCTGGTGTTCACTAAGGAGCCCCAAAATTTATAATATTCTATTTTCTAGCACTTCAATTCCTAGATGATGTGGGATTACTATTGAAATTGTCACGGCCAGAATCACAAGTGATATCCAAGGTGATAACAGCACCAACGATAGCACTTGGGATAGCACACACACACTTCAAAAAATAAAACAATTTTGTAAAAGATATTGCAGCGGAATAAAAACACCAAAATTGTTTTTCTCAAGTTATATAAATATAACTTGAGAGTGCCTCTTAGGCAAGACTTTATAATCACTATAATGAATTTACAAAGCCGAAAATGTTCCCTATGGCTATAACAATTTGAGCTCTATGGAACAAGAGATAAAGAACGGAATCCTATCCTAGCCTTCACACAACTTGATACCAATGTAATCAAGTGCGAAATTACAAGGGAGGAAGGACTTAAAGAACCGAACGAAGAACTCTATCTCTATATGCTTCAAAGGTGTGTATGAAATGGCATGTGATGGCTTGTCTTCAAATGAAACCTTCCAAGCATATTTATAGTCTTCAATTTGCTTGAAGGCTACTCAATAAACAGCCTTGGGGCTGTCTTGCACGTTGAGGGAGAGTAGGGAGAGTGGTTGAGGTTGTTCCTCACTTCATGCGTCTACTTCCCTTAAAAATAGCAACCGCTTCCTTGATCTTCAAGTCCAAGCTTCAACACCTTGTACTCTCAAGATTTATCAACCTTGTACTCTTCTTTTATTCAGCAACAACTACTTGACCAAGTCTCCACACGTTTTTAATTGTTGTTGCCAAAGTAACGAATTTATGCATAAAATGCATAAATCATTTACTTCCAAATTTCACACGTGTCTAGCTCTTTCTTTGATGCTATTGCACTCTGAAATATAAACATAAACCATATACTATACAGATTATATTAGCACATTAGTCCATTAAATAATAAACAAGAAATATTCAACTATATAAATTCCAGTTCAGGAAATTATCTGCGATATCACCTGGAATTTGGGAAATCATCTACGATATCACCTGCAGTTTACACTAACAATCTCTCCCTTAGTTGGATATTTCTTTCCAAACCTAATGTGTTGCTGTCCTGCAAGGTTAGTCCACAAACAGATATACAGAGCATAGAAACACAGTATAATATCTCCATAAAAATTAACTTTCCCTTAATCAAGGAGCTAATCCAAACAATGATTTATCATCATAAACTAATTTATTTCAAACTTTTAAAAAGTTTTCGAAATAAACTAAGTTAAACTAAAACCATAAACCATTGTAGCAAAATATCATCCAACCTAGCAAAACATCCTAACAGATAAAATTTTAAACAGAACAACTAAAGTGTTTTGCAACCAACATAAACAAAATAAAAGAAAATTGTTTAGAGAACCACATCACATCACCAAAATAAAAGAAATTGTTTTAGGACACCACAAACCCAGCCACCAACAAGACAGTGGCAACATCAACCTTCAGGTTTAACAACCTTCAGGTTTCAGTTTTCTTCTTCTTCAAACTCCTCTTCTTCTTTATCTTCCTCCTGATCTCCTTCCCTATCACTTCCACCATCACTTGGGCCAGCACTGGTGGTAGCACCTGCAGTAGCACCAGCTCCAGAAGTTGCAGCAGCAGCAGATCCTCCCCCTGTTTGGGAAGAAATTTCTTCAATGAAAGCATCAGTAGCCTGCTTAAGCTTAGCCCAACCCTCAACAAATCCTCCCATTGCACTTGACTGTTTGTGCAAAAAGTTGAGCACTGTTGCCTTAGGGATTGATGGACCAGTGTTGCCCAGAAGATTCTTCATGTTGGACAGAATACTTGCAACATCAGTTCCTGCAAAAGTATTAGGGGCAGCACCTGGGGAAGCACTTAGGATATCACGTGAGATAGCACTAGGAAGAACAGAGACTGTTTCATCAGATTTGTTCCAAGGAAGATCTTTTGTATACCTTTTATCCTTTTTCAGTTGTTGATCAATGGTATAGTACTCAGGTTCAGTGGTGAAAATATCAAAGGCTTCAATGGGCAAGGATTGAAAAACTAAAACTTTGAAGATTAAAGAAGGATAGGGGAAAAAGCTAATGTTTATTTCTTTCTTTCTACCCCATGAAGCTAAGTGTTTGAACACTAATCTTCCAAATTTAATCCTTAGATTCTTACCCAATATGTACAAAACATTCGCATGCTCCAATGTCACAATAGGTTCATTAGTTGTTGGGAGCCAATTGAAGATGCAAAGCTTGTGAAGCACAGAAAACAGAGAAGTAAGCCTAGAAGCATGAAATTTTTCCTTTAATGGCTAGGACTGATGTTTGTTGTGAGTGGAAAGTTTGACCATTTCATCCCTATTAATCCTAATGCTCTCATCATCTAAATTTGGGAGGCCTAAAACCTTGTTAATTAGGGCTGGAGTAAATGAATAAACTTTTCCCCTAACAAATACCCTCCCAAATTTTTCAGAACCTTCATCATCCAAATGAGTATGCAGGTTAGCAAAGAAGTTTCTCACTACACTTTCAACAAACACAGAAGGATGATTATTAGCTTTAAGAAAATTCCAGTCCTTCAAAAACTGAACCATTCCTTCCTTTTCTAACTGACCCTCATCAATGTGCTTTTCTTTTAACAACCTCTTACTTGATTTATTCAACCAAAATTTCATGTTTTCTTTCTTATAAAATTCTAAAGTAAGAAAAGGTTTTGGAAAAGCCTTATCCTCTTCATTTCGAATAATCTCATCACCAGAATTATCACTAGAGGAACGAGTAGGAACAGAGGAGGGGGCAGGTGTTACCTCAGATGATATCTTCTTCTTGGTAGCACCTTTGGTAGCACTCACTGAAACTTTGCCCTTGCCCTTCTTCTTCTGAAAATCAGAGAGAGTTTCTTCCTCTTCAGCATCCACCCAAGCATCAAAAGAGTCCACATAAGGTTCCTTCTCTTTGTTGGCATCGAAATTCTCGTCACTCACATGAGGTGAGGACACATCTAAGGAGCTTTCTGAGACTTCAACCGGATCAGAGGTGGTATTTGATGTAGCCTTGGACCTGATTGACCTAATACGGTTGGAGGACCTCCTCTTTGCAACTAGAGGAGATAGCTTGGATGTTGGAGCTTTCCTCTTCCTTTTCTCTTTTGATTCGGCCGGAATGAGAGTGACCTTGGGAATGCCATATTCAAAGGAGACTGTGGGGACAGAGGCTGGAACAATAGCCATTGTAGGAGGAGAAGAACTTGGTGTAATCATGGGAGAGGTTTACATGGCTACACGAGAAGCAATAGATGGGGCCATGCTTGGGGAGATATCCATTTGGTCTGTGTGAGAGGGTTCGACATTGGCTTTGAATGGAGAAGCCATGGAGATTTTTGGGAATTTTAGAGGACGGATTTTGACCTAGGATTTTTGGGAGAGACGAACGGCGTTGAAGAGGGTTTAAAAGGTGAGAGAAAATAATGGTTAGAGAGAGAAGTGGAGAGGTGGAGAGAAAATAGGATAGAGATTAGATAGGGAACATAAAATTAAATTTGATTTGACATTTAAAGTCCTATCTAAACTAAAACCCTATTAATTCTCTAATAAACCCTATCCACTTATTTTGATTAATCCCTACCCACTCACTTTTTTTATAAAACCCTAACTATCTTACAATTGAAACAACACGGTTGAACTAAAAAATAAATTAATTTTTTTTTTAAGTAAAACGGAAAATAAAATAAATGAGTAAACCAAATATTTTGCAACTAAGCCCGAAAATTATATGCACAAATCAAAATAAATATGGGTTAGTTTCTCAACAATGTTTACCAAAAATAAAGAAAACTTGTTGAAGACGTTTTCAAAATCGTGAACTCTTAAAAAGACTTTCAGATTTTGAAAAATTAATCAACAATATTTCGAAAACAAGAAAATAAAAAACTAATATAGCACACACTAATGTGTTAAGGCAATGATGGTAACACGTAGGATAACACATGTGATATACATCCCCTTGATAAATATTTTCATTTTCAAGCATTTCAAGCATAACAAGCTTAGCCATTTTTAGACACTTAAGGCATAACAAGCTGAGTATTTTTCATGCACTTTAGGCATTATAAGCCTATATTCTTTTTAAGTACATTGCTTGTTATAAAAGATCAATACACTTCTTTAAACAAGAAAGCATCGTAGTAACGAGCTCCGTGCTTCGAGTTTTATTTCAAGTGTAGAGATAAAGAGATCTATGCCTTTCAAGTAGGGTACACTGTAGTAACGAACTCCATGTCCCTAATACTTAGCATAAACCACCTCATACATTCTCATTGGCAAGAGTACATCGTTGCAGCAAACACCGTGCCCTGAGCTCGAGAGAATAGTATGGATAAAATGCCTTTGCCTTTCATTTATCAAAAAGAAAAGATTAGTGACTTTGTCACTTTTAGCATATGAAGGGGAGTGATATCACACATGATAACCTAAGTAATAACCTACCATAACAAAAAGGTCAGCATGTGCCACTGTTAGAACTAAGCTAACCAAATTAAAAGAATATAAAAGCATTTTTTTAAATAAACAGAAAAAAATTATACTAATATACAAGTGTTACCCTCAGTGATAATATCACCTGGGGTAGCACAGACAAACAGACTCAGAGATTACAAAGACCAAGAGATCTTTTCAAACTCGAAAATCTCTCGTGGTCTAAGGCCTTGATAAAGATGTCAGCCAGTTGATACTTAGTATCAATATGATCAATATTAATTAGGCCTTTATCTACCATATCTCTAAGAAAATGATGATGTATATCTATGTGCTTAGTACGAAAATGTTGAACAGGGTTTTTTGAAATGTTGATAGCACTTAGGTTGTCACAGTACATAGTCAAAGAATTACTTTCTAGGCCATAATCATCTAGCATATGTTTTAGCCAAATAAGTTATGAGCAACAACTACCAGCTGCAATATACTCAGACTCAGCTGTGGAGAGAGAGACACAATTTTATTTACGACTATACCATGCAACTAAATTGTTACCCAAGTAAAACACCCCCCACTAGTACTTTTCCTATCATCCATATCCCCCGCCCAATCCGAGTCGCTAAAGCCTACCAAATTGATGTTAGTATCCTTACTAAACCAAATCCCTAATTCACTTGTTCCCGAAACATATTTAATGATCTTTTTGACAGAATTAAGGTGTGAGACTTTAGGATTGGCTTGATAACGTGCACAAATGCACACACTAAACATGATATCAGGATGACTAGAAGTGAGATAGAGAAGGCTACCTATCATAGAACGATATAGAGTAGGATCAACATCCTCACCTACTTGGTCTCTACCAAGTTTAAGAGAAGAACACATAGGGATTTTTGAACTTTTTGCTCCTTCCAACCCAAACCGTTTCACTAGGCTCTTTGCATACTTGCTTTGTGGAATGAATATCCCTTCATTTGTTTGTTTCACCTGCAAGCCTAGAATGAATGTTAACTCACCAATCATGCTCATTTCAAATGATGATGTCATAGCCTTTACAAAATCTTTTAAACACGTTTGAGAAGTAGAGCCATAGACTATGTCATCAACATAGATTTGAACAATGACTGTTTCTTTGCCATGCCTTAGGATAAATAAGGTCCTATCTGCTTCACCTCTTGTAAAACCATATTAAAGTAAGAAAGAGGTTAAACGATCATATCATGCACGTGGAGCTTGTTTTAAGCCATATAAGGCTTTATCAAGTCTATATACATGGTTTGGTAGATGAGGATCTTCAAATCCTTTTGGTTGTCGAACAAAAATTTCTTCTTTTAAATAACCATTTAAAAAGGCAGCTTTAACATCCATTTGAAACAAGGTAATTTTTAGATAACAAGTTATAGCCAAGAGGAGTCTTATGAATTCTATTCTAGCAACGGGAGCAAAGGTCTCATCAAAGTCAACATCTTCAGTTTGGGTGTAACCTTGAGCTACGAGACGAGCTTTGTTCCTTATAATATTTCCTTGCTCGTCAGATTTATTTTTGAAAATCCATTTTGTACCAATTACATTAGTGTTAATGGGATGTGGTACTAAACACCAAACTTCATTATGAGCAAATTTTTCAAGTTCTTCTTGCATGGCATGTATCCAAAAATTATCTTTTAAAGCTTCAGAAATATTTTTGGGTTCTAAAGAAAAAACAAAACAGGAATATTTTACCTTGTGGTATGTGGTGGACATGCACACATACCTTGCCATTTCATGACTACTAAAGGGCTCATTATTCCTAGTTCGTACTCCTTCACTTGCTTCTCCAATAATCTGAGATGAAGGATGATCTCTTCTGATCCTAGCTGGTGGATCCCTTCTCAAATCTTCGTGCACATGAGCATCATCATCAGACTGTTCATCCTTTTCAGTTGCTGGACTGATCTTAGGTGATACCGGAGATGTTATCCCTTCAGTGCCAACACTCTGGTCAGCACCTGGGGTATCACTTGCTTGATTTTGATCCTCCAGTTCTTCCAGCAATATCAATGGAGACTCCTGCACTCCATCACCTGTAACACTTGCTAAGTCATAAAAAACAATGTTAACTGATTTCTGAATGGTTTTTAACCTAAGGTTATAAACCCTATATGCTCAACTATCCTGAGCATACCCAAGAAATATAGCCTTATCACTTTTAGAGTCAAATTTAGCTAAGTAATCCCAATCATTTAGAACATAACACACACACCCAAATGTATAAAAATAATGAACTTTTGGTATCCTACCATTCAAAATTTCATAAGGTGTCATTCTAGTACCAGGTCTTAGAAAAACTCTATTGGCCGTGTGACAAGCCGTGTTTAAGGCCTCAGCCCAAAATTTTTTTGAAATTCTTTTTGAAAACAACATCACATGAGCCATTTCAAGTAAGGTCCTATTTTTCCTTTCAGCCATTCCATTTTGTTGATGTGTTTTAGGAGAAGAAAACTCATGTTTAATTCCTTTTAATTCACAAAAAGTAAAAAACAATGAATTATCAAACTCCGTTCCATGATCAGACCTTATTCTCATGATAAGAGCACAAAACATGTTTTTGATTTTAGCATGTAAGATCTTAAACTTTTCAAAAGTTTCTGATTTTTCTTTCAAAAAATATACCCAATTAAATCTAGAAAAATCATCAACTATTACAAAAGTATATCTCTTACCTCTTAAACTGTCTACCTCAACTGGACCCATTAAATCCATATGCATCAATTGAAAACAGTGAGTTGTCCCAGAATACTCTTCATTACTTTGAGTAGCACTATGGGTAGCACGTGTTTGTTTACCCTTGAGACAATCTTCACATATGATTTTCTTACTTATGTCCAGACTAGGTATACATCTTATAGCTTCAGCCTTAATGAGTTTCACAATATTTCGAAAATGGACATGACCCAACTTTTGATGCCACAAGGTAGCATCATCAACTCTCACAGAATGACACACTTGTTTATCCTCAACAAGATAACAGTTATTACTTGATCTAGTACCAGTCATAACACAGTTATTGGTACAATAAAAAACTTCACAAGTGTTTTTATTGAATTTCACTTCAAGATTGTCATCACAAAGTTGGCTAATACTAATTAAATTAGTTACAAGTCCATCAACATGCAAAAAAATTTTCAAAGCAAGAAATCCAGGTACATTTAAAATGCCTTTTCCTACTATATTACTCTTGCCACCACCACCATATGTTACACTACCACCTTGAATAGGTTCATATTCTTTTAAAAACATTTTTGTTCCTGTCATGTGACGTGAACAACCACTATCAAAATACCATGAACCTTCAACATTAGTTTTTAAGGCAATGCATACAACATCACATATTAGGTTAGACTTAGGTTTTCACACTTTCCTACTTTGATTCTTTCTCTTCTGACTGGCAGTGATATCTGACGTGCTAGGCAACACTTCAGGTATCGCAGAGGAACTGGACTGTTTCTTTAAAAGAGTTTTACAATCATTTTTCAAATGTCCAGTAGAGTAACGGTAGTTACATATTTTCACCTTGTCAGAAGGCTTATCAGAAGATATTAGTTCAACGTTGTCTCTTTCTTTAACAAAAACTACCTTATCTTTCTTATTAGCCAAAGTAGATGTAATAGCACTTAAGGACTCTTGAAAACCCATTCCTGCCTTGAGTGGTTTGCTCAACCCAAGAATTGCATCCAACTTGGAAGAACTCGTGTTGAGTTTCTTAAATGTGGCCTCGACTAGAGTGAGCTTGGCCTTGACTTTGTCCAGCTCCACATCCTTCTTTGTGAGTTGAACTTCCAATCTAGTCAAGCCATCAGTCAGGTCTTGAACCTCTTTGGACAGAGAAACCACCTTCCTGTTCTTTTTCTTCCATTCGTCCACCTATTCTTTGCAAAGGTTCTCAACACCACAAATGAGTTCATCCTTGCTGAACTCCTTACTTTGTTCACCTTCTTGTGAACTACCTGCATCCATGTTAACAGAACCCACAAAACAGACAACATTTATCAAATTAAAATCTGTATACCTGTTGGATGATATCTCAGGTGCTTTCCCACTTTGGATATCACATGAGGTATCACTGACAGAATCCGAGTCACAATTTGTGACCACCATTGATGTTTGATCTGAATCTTCAGATTGATTGGTCTCCTCATCCTCATTGTCACTGAGAGACACCCATAGGTTCTTTCCCATCTTCCTTAGCGTGTTAGCACACTTGTTTGAGTAATGACCCCATCCAGAGCATGCATGACATTGGATTGATTCAAGGTACTTCAGATCAGACCTAGAATGATCTGATGATGCTCTCCTTATGGGACCACCTTTCTGAGTAGAATGAAATGTCCTCTTCGGCAATAAATTGTACACCTTGGTTTGTTGCTCTTTAGCCTTCACCTGCACATTTTCTTTGTTAAACTTTCGTAACATAGAGTTATATTTCCTAGCAAGCAAGGCAACACTGGCATCTTCACCTAATTCCTCAAAAATTTCATCATCCTCATCAGTTGTAACACTGGAGGATTGAACTTGTAAAGCAATACTCTTGCCTTTAGAAGCTTCACTTTGCTTAGCAAGGTTTGACTCAAAATTTTTTAAAATGCTCATTAAGGAATTGATGTCCATAGTGGAAAGATTGTGAGCCTCTTCTATAGATGAAACCTTCATATTAAAATGCTCAGGGAGAGTTCTAATAGCCTTTGAAACCAATTGTTTGTTTGTAAAAGGTTCACCTAAAAGTTGACACACATTAGCAATGTCAAACAATTTTTCAAAATAAGAGGAAATGGTATCATTTTCACCCATTCTCAACCTTTCAAATTTGCCAGTAAGACCTCTAAGTTTGTTTTCACGCACACTAGAATCACCTTCACAAAACCTTTGTAAAATATCCCAAGCTTCTTTAGCTGTGGAACTATTTTGAACAAGTTTAAAAATGTGCATGTCAACCCACTCAAAAATAGCATTAAGAGCTTTCTCATTATAGTTAGCAAGGGTGATCTCTTCATTAGTCCACTCGGTGTCAGGTTTAACCTGGATATCACCATCCTCATCAGGAGGTAAAAGTGAAAGAGAGTACCCATTAACTATAGATCGCCACGCTCGAAGATCAATTGATTTGATATGCGAGCGAAGACGAATCTTCCAATATGCATAATTCGAATCATCTAAAACAGGAAGACATTTTTGGTTTGGATTTGTAGGATCATAAGCCATGACACCTAGACCAAGCACTTAGTATCGTCAAGTGACCTGCTCTGATACCAATTGAAATTGTCACGGCCAGAATCACAAGTGATATCCAAGGTGATAATAACACCAATGATAGTACTTGGGATAGCACACACACACTTCGAAAAATAAAACAATTTTGTAAAAGAGATTGCAGCGGAATAAAAACACCAAAATTGTTTTTCTCAAATTATATAAATATAACTTGAGAGTGCCTCTTAGGCAAGACTTTATAATCACTATAATGAATTTACAAAGCCGAAAATGTTCCCTATGGCTATAACAATTTGAGCTCTATGGAACAAGAGATAAAGAACGGAATCCTATCCTAGCCTTCACACAACTTGATACCAATGTAATCAAGTGCGAAATTACAAGGGAGGAAGGACTAAAAGAACCAAAAAAAGAACTCTATCTCTATATGCTTCGAAGGTGTGTATGAAATGGCATGTGATGGCTTGTCTTCAAATGAAACCTTCCAAGCATATTTATAGTCTTCAATTTGCTTGAAGGCTACTCAATAAACAGCCTTGGGGTTGTCTTGCACGTTGAGGGAGAGTAGGGAGAGTGGTTGAGATTGTTCCTCACTTCATGCGCCTACTTCCCTTGAAAATAGCAACCGCTTCCTTGATCTTCAAGTCCAAGCTTCAACACCTTGTACTCTCAAGCTTTATCAACCTTGTACTCTTCTTTTATTCAGCAACAACTCCTTGACCAAGTCTCAACACGTTTTTAATTGTTGTTGCCAAAGTAACGAATTTATGCATAAAATGCATAAATCATTTCCTTCCAAATTCCACACGTGTCTAGCTCTTTTTTTGATGCTATTGCACTCTGAAATATAAACATAAACCATAGACTATACAGATTATATTAGCACATTAGTCCATTAAAATATAAACAAGAAATATTCAACTATATAAATTCCAGTTCAGGAAATCGTCTGCGATATCACCTGGAATTTGGGAAATCATCTACGATATCACCTACAGTTTACACTAACAACTATACCATTTGGTTTTCAAATGTTAAGGCCTCTCAATATATACTACTCAATTTTCTAGCATTTCAATTCCTAGACGATATGGGATTAATATCTCATTTGGTTTTCAAATGCTAAGGCCTCTCAATATATACTACTCCATTTCCTAGCATTTTAATTCCTAGATAATGTGGGATTAATATCCCATTTGGTTTTCATATGCTAAGACCTCTTAATATATACTATTCCATTTCCTAGACGATGTGGGATTAATATCTCATTTGGTTTTAAAATGCTAAGGCATCTCAATAAATGGAAAGCATTCTTGAGAAATTAAAGAGCTATGAAAAGTCTTAGTTAAGGAGTCATTTGGCAGTGATTAGGCGCCCTAAAGGTGACCTAGGCGCGCCCAACACAAAGAAAGCTGGTGTTCACTTAGGAGCCAAATGCCCCGGAATTTATACTACTCCATTTCCTAGCATTTCAATTTCTAGAAAATGTGGGATTAATATCTCATTTGGTTTTCAAATGCTAAGGCCTCTCAATATATACTATTCCATTTCCTAATATTTCAATTCCTAGCACTTCTACATTTCTGAGCTAATGTAACGCAAATTTTCGTTGCATTAGGGCCCAAAAACCGTTACATTAGGCCGAATGTAACGCCAGAGCTTTGGCGTTGCATTAGGTAAATACCTGATGCAACGCCAATTTTAAAACTATATGAACACCTAATTCAACGCCAAAAAGTAGATGAGTACCTAATGCAACACCAATTTAAAAAGTAGTTGAATACCTAATGTAACGCCAAAAATTAGATGCACACCTAATGTAACGGCTGTTGTTATGTATTAATATTGATTACTAATAGTAATATATATACAATTAAATAATAAAAAAATATTATATAAAAAATTAATTGGGAACAAAATTCATTCATAGAATAGACGAAATGAAACTCTAATTTTGAGCATGAGTAACAAATTGGGAACAAAATGGGATCAAATTGAGAATACAACAATGATACCTTAAGAAATCCCCTTTGCATTATTTTGAGCTTGAGGAACTAAGAATCAGACCTTCGTAAACTGAATGAAAAAAGACATAAAAAATGTCAAAATCCATAAGAACAAAATCAAAAAATCAAATGTCTTTAATTTGCGTTAACTGATTAATGGTTGGTTAACAAGATAGCAATTTTTTTTATAATGCTGTAAAATCTAAGTGATAGATTTAGCTGCTCAAAAATTGATTTCACACTGATCCAAATGCATAAATAATACTACTCTTGAGAAAATTCTATCGAATAACATCAAATTCAGTTCTTCAAAACGAGATAAACACAAAGCAAAACATAGATAACATAAAGTAATACCAACTTCCATCTTGCTGGAAATATCATTGAGGAATGTCGAGTGCTTATAAGAAAACATTGGGATTGTCATATTAGTTTTGAGCGTAGAGAATGTTATCAACCTGCAAATTGGCTTGCAAAAATTGGAAGAGCGTACCAATGATGTCATTACTGTTAAGACATCCAAAAAAAAAACATCCAATTTTCGCAAATTGGCTTGCAAAAATTGGAAGAGCGTATCAAAAAAAATAAAAAAATGCACTCCTACGGAAGATGTCTAATAA
This sequence comes from Adenophora triphylla var. japonica, assembly GCA_022495995.1. Classification (NCBI taxonomy): domain Eukaryota; kingdom Viridiplantae; phylum Streptophyta; class Magnoliopsida; order Asterales; family Campanulaceae; genus Adenophora; species Adenophora triphylla. The sequence goes on from JAFEMH010000379.1 coordinate 208,130, forward strand.
ACTGTGGCACAAAGGGACCCTATCTAAACAAACATCCATAAACTGAAAAATTACTGTTAAGACATGGTAGTTTCAGGGGACAACAAAAACAAGCATACCAATGATGTCATTACTGGTAAGACATGAACTCAAGTCAAGCACATTGTTTGCTATATACTTTGTAAGATATTTTATCCCACATAGAAGTAGGGACTCCAATTAGAAACAAAAATGACTCATGCAAGTTTAAACGGATGACAAACTTAATAATTATGCTTATATACTATTCAAATAGGTATAAAACATGGTTCCATCTTTTTTGAAGATTTTGTTGTTTCTTATCTAATCTTATGAGTCAATTTCATAAATTGTCAGATTTAGTGTTAGTGCCAATCATTCAGTCACTATACAATTTAACACCATTCAAACAGCTTTTATAACATCTAATATGTCACTTTTAAATATGTTAATCCGTGTCACTGTAAATATGTTAGTGTGTAGTGCTCTATTTAAATATGTTAATCCGTGTCACTGTAAATATGTTAAATAGTGTCCTTTTTAGCATTAAAAGTACTAGTTAATCAGTGCCAAATGCCAGCGTTAAAAAGTGCCAATATGTTGGCAAGACCAGCATTGGTGTTGGAAAACAAAAAACAAGATTTTGCGATATACTCGCCTCAGCTTGAATTCGGATTCTGGACGATTATAGGTTTGGAACGTCCAACATCGAAAGGTCGGATAATGGTTGTACCAAAAACTGTAAAAAAATGGTAAGATAAAGTAGAATGGTACAAGCAAAATTATATCGATACAAGCTTTCACTCCCTGAATCCGAAACTGAAACAGGGTTTTCAAGATTGCAAGTAAATAGAGCACTACACACTAACATAATAAGCACCAAAGTTTCTTTTATTTTCCATAAATAGTCCCAAAAAATAATAATATTACATGCTATAAATCAAACAATAATCACTCCATGTTGAGGGATGTTTCAATTTCATGTTCCCTAACTTCAACTCTATTTAATCGACTCTGACAACTCGAAGAACAAAAAATTACACAACTTGCATAATCTAAGCTGTTTCTCTCAATGAAGAAAAAGAATTGATGCCCTAAACTGACATAGCTTAGGCATTTGGGAAACCCAATAAAATTACACAACTTGATTTCCACTTTTGTTCTAACCCTTGTCTTCTAATCAACTCATGTTCATGAAAATTAGAAACATAGGGCATGAATATTGGGGAAAATCAAAATCAGATGGAAGGGAAGATTTAGGGCAAAATCAAAATCGGATGGATGGGAAGGGTTTAGGGCACGGATTGAATCAGAGGAGAGAAGAGAGAAGAGCGTTACATGTATCGAAGGATTGTGACGACGCCGATGACAAAGCTAGGGCAGCCGTTCTAGAGAGAGAAGCGGGAGGGATTTGCGCAGAGAGAAATAAGGAGAAGAGAGAGAACCGAGTGAGAATAAGGAGAAGAGAGAGAATCGAGTTTTGTGGTCTTCAATTTTTCCCATTAAAAAAACGAGGGAAATATTAATTTGGGGAAAATATTAAAGCCTGCCTTAAAAAAAAGAGGGAATTATTTCGGCGTTGCATTAGTAATTTAGCCGTTACATTAGAAAAATCTAATGCAACGCCAAAAAATCTAATGTAACGCTGAGATCAAAGTCGTTGCATTAATCAAAATGTGCCATTACATTAGCTCTATTGTTGCATTAGACTCGTTACATTAGCTCTGGCGTTGCATTAGATGCGTTACATTAGCTCTGTCGTTGCATTAGATGCGTTACTTTAGCTCCGAAATGTAGTAGTGTAGACGATGTGAAATTAATATCTCATTTGATTTTCAAATGCTAAGGCCTCTCAATATATACAAAATGTAAAGCTTTATTGAGAAATTAAGGAGCTATGAAAAGTCTTAGTTAAATAGTCATTTGGCGGTGATTAGGCGCCCTAGTCGTGACCTAGGCGCGCCCAACACCAAAAAAGCTGGTGTTCACTAAGGAGCCAAAGGCCCCAAAATTTATACATCAAGAAAGTTGGTGTTCACAAAGGAGCCAAAGCCCCCAAAATTTATACTATTTCATTTTCTAGCACTATGCTAAGGCCTCTCAATATATAATACTCCATTTTTTAGCATTTCAATTCCTAGACGATGTGGGATTAATATCCCATTTGATTTTCAAATGCTAAGGCCTCTCAATATATACTACTCCATTTCCTAGCATTTCAATTCCTAGACGATGTGGGATTAAAGTCCAATTTGATTACCTCTCAATATATACTACTCCATTTCCTAACATTTCAATTCCTAGATGATCTGGGATTAATATCACATTTGGTTTTCAAATACTAAGGCCTCTCAATATATACTAAATGAAAAGCTTTCTTGAGAAATTAAGAAGCTATGAAAAGTCTTAGTTAAGAAGCCATTTGGCGATGATTAGGCGCCCTAGGCGCGTCCTACACCAAGAAAGCTGGTGTTCACTAAGGAGCCCCAAAATTTATACTATTCCATTTTCTAGCACTTCAATTCCTAGATGATGTGGGATTACTATACCATTTGGTTTTCAAATGCTAAGGCCTCTCAATATATACTACTCCATTTTCTAGCATTTCAATTCCTAGACGATGTTGGATTAATATCCCATTTGATTTTCAAATGCTAAGGCCTCTCAATATAATCTACTCCATTTTCTAGCATTTCAATTCCTAGACAATGTGAGATTAATATCCCATTTGGTTTTCATATGCTAAGACCTCTTAATATATTCATTTCCTAGACGATGTATGATTAATATCTCATTTGGTTTTCAAATGCTAATGCCTCTCAATAAATGGAAAGCTTTCTTGAGAAATTAAGGAGCTATGAAAAGTCTTAGTTAAGGAGTCATTTGGCAGTGATTAGGCGCCCTAAGCGTGACCTAGGTGCGCCCAACATAAAGAAAGCTAGTGTTCACTTAGGAGCCAAAGGCCCCAAAATTTATACTACTTTATTTCCTAGCATTTCAATTTCTAGAAAATGTGGGATTAATATCTCATTTGGTTTTCAAATGCTAAGGCCTCTCAATATATACTACTCCATTTCCTAATATTTCAATTCCTAGACGATGTGAAATTAATATCTGATTTGATTTTCAAATACTAAGGCCTCTCGATATATACTAAATGTAAAGCTTTATTGAGAAATTAAGGATCTATGAAAAGTCTTAGTTAAAGAGTCATTTGACGGTGATTAGACGCCTTAGTCGTGACCTAGGCGCGCCCAACACCAAGAAAACTGGTATTCACTAAGGAGCCAAAGGCCCCAAAATTTATACATCAAGAAAGCTGGTGTTCACTAAGGAGTCAAAAGCCCCAAAATTTATACTACTCCATTTTCTAGCATTTCAATTCCTAGATGATGTGGGATTAATATCCCAATTGGTTTTTAAATGCTAAGGCCTCTCAATATATACTACTCCATTTCCTAGCATTTTAATTTCTAGACGATGTGGGATTAATGGACCTCATATTTTTCAAATTTTATTTTAGGTTATTAAAGGGGGTGTGTTTAGTAAATAAGTAATGAACCTAGCCTCTATTTAGTCTCGATTCTAGTTTTAGCGAAAAAATGAGGGTGTGCTGAAGTGCTTTGCACATCAGCCGTTATATAGTTATAGATGTTAACATATATATATATAATAATTATTATGATTAACTAATACTATTAATTCTATTGTTAACCTCTATAGTTACTATTATTATTAACTATTATTATCTATAAATATATAATAACAAGGTTTTGGTAAATTTTGAGGCTTTGAGGGGCATTTTCGTCTTTTCACTCCATGGCGAATTTGCAATTAAAATGGGCAAAAGGCGACGTGGCAGCGTGTGATTGGCTAAAAATTAAATTTTTTTATTTTTTTTAACACAAAGGACAAGTGTCGGCCTACGGGGAAGGGGCATTTTAGACATTTCAGAGGCGCGTGGCACAAACTCACCGACAACGGCGCGTAATCACAGAATTTCCAGGTTTTTTTTTCCTTCGACACGTGGCAACTTCCAATTGGCTGTACGATTTTCGAAAAAATAAAAATTAACCCATTTCTTTGACCTCAATTATTATATATTAAATTTTTTTATTTTTTTTTTCTTTTTTCACCAAAATTCATGATTTTTTTTTCTCTTTAAATAGAGACTTCTTTTATTTGATTTGGACAAAGAAAAAAAATCCTCTTTTTTAAATATAAATTTGATAATTATCCTTAACTAATATTTCAATTTCTTTTTAGTGAAAATTAATTAAGTCTAAAGTAATATTTTTAATTATAAATGATAATAAAAAAAACTCATTTTTAAATAGAGACTATTTTTATTTGATTTGGACACATAAAAAAAAACCATTTTTTTAAATATAACTTTCTTATAAATGATAATGATAATGATAATATGGGGTATAGGATAATGAGTTGGAAGAAGTAATATGGTTATTGAGTTTATTCGATACATCAAACAATTTATTTAATTTATTTATTAAAAAATTGAATCATAGTAAATAAAGTATTAAGAAAGACGAATATCGGGAAATATGGTCATCATTTTAAAAAAATTATATTATAATAAATTAATTTTTCACAAAAAAAAATTTCACCAAAATTTATAAAAAAAAATTCTCTGTAAGTAGAGACTATTTTTATTTTATTTGGACACATAAAAAAAACCATTTTTTTAAATATAACTTTCTTAATTATCCTCTGTTAATTTTCCTTTGTTAATTTTTCTATATTTTTTTTGTCAAAATTAATGAAGTGTCAAGTTTTTTTTATTATAAATGATAATGATAATAATAATAATTTTACTAATTATAAAAATAAAGAATATAAAAGAAAATAAAATTGATGGGGTATAGGATTATGAGTTGGAAGGGGTAATATGGTTATTGAGTTTATTCGATACATCAAACATTTTATTTAATTTATTTTAAAAAAATTGAAGCATAGTAAATAAAGTATTAATTACTTTTTTAAATGGTTTTTTTTATGTGTCCAAATCAAATAAAAATAGTCTCTATTTAAAGAGAATTTTATTTTATGAATTTTGGTAAAAAAAAATTTGTGAAAAAATTAATTTATTATAATCTAATATTTTAAAAATGATGATCATCTTTCCCGATATTCGTCATCATTTTTAAAAATGATGAATCATATTAAATAAATTATGATGAATCATAGTAAATAAAGTATTAAGAAAGACGAATATCGGGAAAGATGGGCATCATTTTTAAAAAAATTAGATTATAATAAATTAATTTTTTCACAAAAAAAAAATGTTCACCATCATTTATAAAAAAAAATTCTCTTTAAATAGAGACTATTTTTATTTGATTTGGACACATAAAAAAAACCATTTTTTTAAATATAACTTTCTTAATTATCCTTTGTTAAATTTTTGTTTTTAATTTTTCTATATTTTTTGTCAAAATTAATGAAGTGTCAAGTTATTTTTTATTATAAATGATAATGATAATAATAATAATTTTACTAATTATAAAAATAAAGAATATAAAAGAAAATAAAATTGATGGGGTATAGGATAATGAGTTGGAAGGGGTAATATGGTTATTGAGTTTATTCGATACATCAAACATTTTATTTAATTTATTTTAAAAAAATTGAATCATAGTAAATAAAGTATTAAGAAAGACGAATATCGGGAAAGATGATCATCATTTTTAAAAAATTAGATTATAATAAATTAATTTTTTCACAAAAAAAAATTTCACCAAAATTCATAAAATAAAATTCTCTTTAAATAGAGACTATTTTTATTTGATTTGGACACATAAAAAAAACCATTTTTTTATATATAACTTTCGTAATTATCCTTTGTTAATTTTCCTTTTTAATTTTTCAATATTTTTTTTGTTAAAATATTGGAAAAGATGGCCATTATTTTTAAATTTTTGATTGAAGTGTATGTCAATATTATAATAAATAAAGATAGTGTAAATTAGTATTTTAATTATATATTTTTGTCTGAAAAGTGGCGCGTGCCATACACGCGCGTACAGAAGCGCGTCTATGAAGGTGAAATTTTTTTTTTTATTTAAATGGGACACTTGGTGTCCGTTCATTGGCCGATTGGATTCCCGATTTTTTTATTTGATTTCTTGAACATTTAAAAATAATAATACAAATTAATCGAAATTCAATTAAAATATAAATTTTGGAAATTAAAAATTACAAATTAAGAATTAAAAATTACAAATTTAAAATTAATATTTAAAAATTAAAATTAAAATTAACATTTAAAAACAAAAGAGTTTTTTTTTTTTTTTATATTCAGGGAGTTTTGTTGTAACAATCAACTTCTTTGGGTTGTTTTTTCCTCTTTAATATCCATCTTTTAAAAGTTCTTTTTGGTAAATGGCCTTAAGATTTATACAATTTTTACATTCAAAAAACTGTTAATTTATTTGTTTAATGACTAATTTATTATATTATATTTACATCTGATTAATGTCTCATTATTGTCTGTAAAAAATATATTTTAAATTGTACGATATATTGTATATTTTTAATTTCAAGGTGTTTGTATTATTGTATTCCTTTTATGCTTTGAATATTAATAAAATTCAAAGGTTAATATTTATTCATTGTTGACCTCCTTATAAATCGATACTATGTTATTTGTCGTTTTCGATTATATTTCACATTAAAAAAAGCTCACTATCACGATGATCTGAATATATTGATATGTAATGATGATTTTTCTTTCTCTTTCGACAGTTGCGCCGACAATGTTGTTTTTTAAAGCTGTGTTTCACATTTTATAAAAAAAATTCTCTCATTTAGTCATTTTATTTAATTTCCGTCTTCTTACGGATCAATAACTCCCCATGCATCGCAGTAATGTAACACTGGAATTATTTTAGTGTCATTCAATCTGATATTTGTATTGAGAATATAATTTTCAAATAAATGTTTTACAATGTATACAAACATCTTTATTTATTTTTTTGTATTTATTTCGATTTCGATTAGTTATTCGTTAGTAACTGCCCGTGCATCGCACGGGAGTCAAACTAGTTAATAATAATGTTAACATATACTCCCTCCGTCCCACAATTTTATGGACTTTTGCAAAATGCACGGGGATTAAGGAGAAATTATTATATTGAAAGTGTTGTGAGTGTGAAAATAAAATAGGAGAGAGAATGAGTGGAGAGAATAGTAAATTATAATGGTGATGTGAGTATTAAAATAATGTAGGAGAGAGAATGAGTGGAGGGAATAATAAAAATTCCTTTCCATTTTGGGAAAGTTAGATATTATTGTGGGACACCCAAAATAGAAAGTTTACATATTATTGGGGGACGGAGGGAGTATTAACTATTATGATTAACTAATACTATTAATATTAGTAGTTAACATATATAATAACTACTATAGTTAAATAATCTATATATATATTATAGCAGAGTTATTTCAAGCTCACAGAATGCGTCACGTGAAATTTCACATGTAACCCATTTAACCAATTGCAATATGCCACATGTCACCAAGGATGCAAATATTATTCTGTTTTTGTAACTTTAAATTTTAAAGGTTAGAAGTATCTGTTTTATTATTTATCAAAAATTATCCGTTTAAGTTGTCAAATTTTTTAACTAACCTTACTAATAAAACGTATTCAAAATTTATAAATATTGACTGATAAGCTTAAGAAATTCCCCATATTGATACGTAACACCCATCACAATATTAATACCCTCTCTCATGCTCTTAAATTTCAATAATGTTTTATAAGGAGTGTTTGTGCAAATGCATGTGAGTAGAAGCACATCCTACAAGACCCAAACTATAGTTAGGTTAGGCTCAGTTTGTTTCGACGTAAAATGTTTTTCGGAAAACGTTTTCTAGAAAATGTTTTCCTGTAAAATGTTTTCCTGTAAAATGTTTTACGGAGGTAGAGCGTAAAATATTTTACGGAGAAAAATATTTTACGGAGGAAGGGTGTAAAATGTTTTCGGGTGTTTGGTAAAACGACTCATATTTCACAAGGTGACCTACCCCACCCCCCCCCAAAATTTTTTTTTTTTTTTTGTAATCGCCCCCTACCCCCTGCCCCCCCCCCACCCCCAAAAATTTTTTTTTTTTTTTTTTTTTGTAATCGCCCCCTACCCCTGCCTACCCCCACCCCCACCCCCAAAAAATTTTTTTTTTTTTTTATGTCGCCCCCACCCCCTGACCTACCCCACCCCCACCCCCACCCCACCCAAAATTTTTTTTTTTTTTTGTCGCCCCCTACCCCCACCCCACCCCCCCAAAAATTTTTTTTTTTTTTTATGTCGCCCCCTACCCCTGCCTACCCTCACCCCCGCCCCCACCCCAAAATTTTTTTTTTTTTTTTTTAATCGCCCCCTACCACCCCCACCCCCTACCCCCACCCCAAAAAATTTTTTTGGGGGGGTGAGTGGGTGGGTGGGGGTAGGCGAGGGTAGGGAGCGATTACAAAAAAAAAAATTTTGGGGGGGTGGGGTGGGGGTGAGGCGAGGGTAGGAGGCGATTACAAAAAAAAAAATTTTTTGGGGGTGGGTGGGGGTGGGGTAGGCGAGGTAGGGGAGCGATTACAAAAAAAAAAAAATTTTTTTTTGGGGTGGGGGTGGGGGGGTGGGGGTAGGCGAGGGGTAGGGGGCGATTACAAAAAATAAAAAAAAAATTTGGGGGTGGGTGGGGTGGGGGTGGGGGGGTGGGGGGTAGGCGAGGGGTAGGGGGGCGATTACAAAAAAAAAAAAAAAATTTTTTTTGGGGGGGGGGGGTGGGGGTGGGGGTAGGCAGGGGTAGGGCGATTACAAAAAAAAAAAAAAAAAAAAAATTTGGGGGGTGGGGGGTGGGGGGTAGGCGGGGGTAGGGGGCGATTACAAAAAAAAAAAAAAAAAAAAAATTTGGGGGGTGGGTGGGGGGTGGGGGGTGGGGGGGTAGGCGGGGAGTAGGGGGCGATTACAAAAAAAAAAAAAAAAAATTTTTTTGGGGGGGGTGGGTGGGGGGTGTGGGGGCGATTACATAAAAATTAAAAAAAAAAATTTTTTTTGGGGGGTGGGGGGGTGGGATAGGCATTGGGGTGGTTGTAGGACGTAATATGAGTTGTACATTAAGGCCTCCATTTTTCGGAAAATGTTTTACTTAGGACAAGGTCAGTAGGTCGTTTTACTTAGGAAGGGCGTAAAATGTTTTCCGGAAAACGTTTTACTTAGGCAACCAAACAGCGGAAAACGAGTTATTTTCCGGAAAACATTTTCCGGGGGCTAACCAAACACCGTAAAACAGGTTATTTTCCGGAAAACATTTTCCGAAAAATGTTTTACGGTGAAACAAACGGAGTTTCATTTGATTTGATTAGATTACTCACGTAATATGAAATTGGGCTATTAGGAAAGAAAAAATGGCACTTTCTCTTTTTTATGTACGTGTACCTCATTCAAGGTATTGATATTTAATTATTTTTTCTTTTGCTTAAGATTTAATTTTTTTATTTTATTTGCTTTGTTGCTTCGCTTAGTTTGGTATTTATATCAGTTTTTGTTTATTAAGAGCTATTATATCATTAAATTAAAATATTTTATTGATAATGCAGGAATGCGTCTGGGCTCAGCTATTGTTGTCAAGCAAGTGATTGAACTGACTTGGGATCTGCACAACACAAGAAAGCAACCGTGAACTGCGTCGGAGCTCCTCCGGAAAGGCTCTCCGACGTGAGAATCAGTGTATGAACTGGAAAATGATGATAATAGTATGGTGGGTGTGTGTATACGTGAATATACAAATAAGCATTACCTTAGTCCATGATTCTGTTCTCATATTTATAGTGGATGAAATGGTATTAGGGTTTTCATCTGAACCGTTGGATTGGGTTGTTGCCAACCACTGGATCAGCTTGGTTCCCTAGGCGTACACGTGGCGTGTTGGGATTGCTCTGCTTAAGTAAGGACACTGCTATGTCTGACATGGATAAGTGGTTTGCCTTACAAAGGAAAGTCAACCTGCACATCTTTTGGCGCTATTACTGATTTCGTGATTGCACGTGCAGAATGTGTCAGTGGTAGGTCTGACTTTATCCCAAAATAGTTAATTAATCAAGCTTATTGAGGAAGCTAAACGAAGGGATGACTTGGAGCGGTATGTCCAGTAAGGTCGTCACCTTATCAGGACTCGACGAGGGAGTGGACGAGTGAGTTGCCTCGTTCTCCAGGTGAGTTGGTCGTTCAATGACGACGATGGTCATTCTCTGTTGGATGTGACCTGACTCGCACGGTGAGAAGGCTCGTCGTTAGGTGGGCTTGATCGCTCATTGGCGACGACCGCCACCTAGTGTATCGACGGGCCATGATACAAACCTTGATGGGCTTCATTGGTCTTGATTCATTAGTGGTCTTGTTAGGCCCCAGTCTCGTAGAGATATACTGGGCCCGGCCCATCATGAAATATTCCGTTCAGTGGCCCCCAACTCATGGGCCGTCTTGACGGGCCAGGAGTTAACGTTTCCCCATTAGAGTTATCCGTACGACCGTCAATTCAAATTTTGAATTGTGGTGACGTCAGCATGGATGACGTGGGCGGCTAGGATCTCCTCATTAAGTGACACGCGTCCCATGATGGGACATTCTCCTTGGAAATCACAGAGGGTATTTAATGCTTCCATCATTTCGCCGTTTGGGTTTCCTAGGTATAAACCCTTCATCTTCTTTGAGTATAAAAACCTCCCCCCTCCTTCATTTTGAACTTTCCGCACCGAAAACCCTTGAGAGCATTCAACAAGGAGAGAGATATTCCGGCAACCAGCAAGGAGAACTCCGGCAACCGCACAAACGTTTTTCGGCGATATCGAAGGTTCTGGCTTCTCCGCCCTTGAGCAACCCAGTAGCGTGGATTAGGGATTTCTTTTACTTGCCGCCGGTGAACTCACCGAAAAACTCATCTTCAAACCCAGCACCAGGTAATTTCTTCATTTGATCTTCGTTTTCTGGGATTTGTTGGGGTTTAGAATTTTGAGCAATGGGGCCCAGAACGGTAAGCTTTGAGAGAGGGGTTAAATTTGGTTTTGGGCTAAACCAAAGGGTTTATAAGTGTGCTAGGGGCATTTAGAGAGAAATCCCTTTAGTTGAATGTTCCTCAATACTGGCAAAATTTAGTTTTGAAAATGAGAAATTGGGTCTCCCCACTGATGAGGTCCTTGGGGAATTTGAGGAAGATGACCCAAGGGTAACACCCTTCAGATCTATGAACGACCTCCCAAATCACATCCAAACTCATTATTCCTTGTCCCGTCGTGATTCACTTAGGACTTTAGTTTCAGGGGAATCTAGACTGCCCTTAGATAGGTCGTCGCCCATTGATATTAGGACTGATTCCCTTGCTCTTTCCCCCTGTTTTGTAGACATGGATCACGACGACCATCCTAATCAACGCACAAGTGTCGGGGGCCATCGAATTGTTGACGCCTTTCATACCAGTGTACGAGCTGGGAGGAATGAACGAGGCTTTGGAGCCGGGGTGCAAGGGGACTGAGCCATTACCAAGGTCAGTACGAGGAAGGGTAATGTTGGGAATCTGATGATTGATGCCCTACGAGGGTCTTTCAGAGTCCAAGCCTCGACATATAGGCTTGAGTATCTCAGTCAGAAGGAGTATGAGCCCCGTAGACAGACCCTCCTTACTAGCAAAGAGAAGGTGGCCTTCTTTTATAAACAATTCGAGCTTGGCTTGAGGTTGCCCCTTGACCCTTTCATCAACGAGTTCCTAGAGGACTCAGCTTGTGTGCCAATGGAGCTAAGTGCCAATGCCATCAGGATCCTGTCCGCCTTCATCGTAGTCTGCAGATTCCTTGGCTACGAGCCATGCAACAAAGTATTTCGTCAATACTACCGGACGACCCGATCCACTGTGAAAGGAAAATCCATAGTGAGCGGAGCCTCAATTAGAAATGTACAAGGTTTGTTCCTGGACACTCAGAATAAAGTGTATGGTTGGGATAACCATATGATCCTGGTGGAGAGCAGGGTAGGTTGGCAATTTCCTTTCCCGGAGGGCCATAAGATGGTTGCTGATGAGTATGTGTGGCCGGCTCCGTGGGCCAAAGAGTTGAAGAAGAAGATTGACGACTTGTTGGACCTTGGTTGGGTGTCATACAAAGATATAGAAGCCTCTCATTGGAGGTATGTCAAGGCCGGCGTAATGTCTAAGCCGTCGATTGGGCCAGAGCCCTTGGTAAAAATTGATCTTGACGCCCGTTATCCTGTCTGGGTCGTCCATGAAGGCTTGGCCTGGGGGTCAAGTTGTGTGAAATGTGTAGGGGCACACGTCGGCCGTCCAGAGGAGCATTGCGCTAACTTAGAGATGGATGGGGGTTAAGTTCTCATAACTTTACATTTACAAACTTTGTCTCTTAACCTCGTAGTAAGCTACTTGACTTTTTTCCATTTTTGTTTTGCAGTTCTTTCTGAGAGGGATATCGACCGTATTGAACGGGACATCATGAGTGGTGTAATCAGACCCAATGAAAAGAGGGTTGCAAAGAGGAATAGGGCCGCGTCCAACGCTATCTATGATCGTTAGGAGAACGCGACGAAGAGAAACGATGAGCTTCCCAAGGAAGCTTCTGGTGCCATCCCTTTGATTGAAAGGGAGCCCGTCGCCGAGGGGCTAAATACTGGAGGCCGTCAAACGCGCGTAGACGAGCTTGAGAAGGTCACTGATGTTGAAGATGAGGTAGGAGTTGAGACAAGTGTTACAGCTGCCAATGCGGATACCCAATTGGTCGTCATCGATGAGGGTGAGCACATTAACCCTGAGGCCGTTGGGAGCTCCGACTCTAACCCGGAGCAGCTTGAGGCCGGCAGTCGGGCCTCTAAGAAGAGGAAGGATCATCCGGTGGGTTCTGGGGGAGAGAGAGAGAAAAATAAAAAAGCCAACTATGACCCTCCCAGTTCCTTCGACCCCTCTACTCCGCAGACTGAAACTCCTGGCTCGTCCTCAGGGACCTTGACTAGGGAAAAGGCCATTGAAATGGCAACTCAGTATGCCAAAGCTCCTCAGATATTCGGGACCGCTTACCTGTCAAGAAATGGTATTCCACTCATCCTGGGGACGGCCTTGACTAGATGGGGCAGGGATGTTGATCTTACTCGTCAGCTGAGGGCTGCTAAGTTTACTCGGGAGACCTATCATGCCCGTCTTGGGCTGATCCAAACTGAGGTAACTCAAACCTTGGTTTTTATAAATTCCCCGTCATCTTATACTTGTATTAATAACCTTGTTACTGTAGCTGTCATAGATGATGGATGCCATGACATCAGACTTCAGGGCATGCATTAACGCCGAGCAACAGGGTAGTGAGCAGCTGGTTCAGTCTGTTGGGGCCAAGGAGACTGCAGAGCAAAAACTTAAGGAAGCCGAGGAAAACGTCGGCGAGTTGACTGCTGCCTACGAGTCTTTGATGGCTCAGAAGAACGAGGCTCTGAAGGAGATCGACCTCTTAAAGAATGAGAAAAACAAGTTGGTGAAGGATGCAACGATCTTGACCACCGGCCTTCGTGCCTTCGAGACTAAGTTTGATAAGATGAAAGCTCTATGCAGTCGAAGAGTATAAGGGAAGCGCTAAGTATCTTCTGACTGTCACCGAGAAAGCCAAAGTTTTCTTCAAGGATGGAGCTAAGCACTTGGCTAGGAGGATCGTCGTGGATCCAGAGACCAAAGATCTACTTTCTGTGAAGAAGTTAGCTGACCTCTGTGCTGAAGATCCATATGATGAGGAAGCTCGTGTGGCCCATCGTCTTGTTCCCTACAACGACAACGATCTGGGCATCATCAAGGAGGATGATGAGAAAGCGGGGAAAGATGAGTGGCCTTTTCCGGTCTTGGACTCCAAAAACTTTGACGCTTATTATGCATCCTTTATGGGCAAAGGTCCTGATCCAGACGAGCCTCCAACCGACGCGAATGACCAACTGTAGTTATTCATAACTTGTAATTGTCAAACAATGTCTCATTTTGGTTTTATGGCTCCAAACAATGCTTCAAACAATTTTTATGTTTTGTAATGTATGTGGCCCGTTTCCTCGTAGTTTAGAGGGGTCGTACATTATCTTGTTTAATTTATGTTGGTTATTTTATGCTTGTTAATCTGTGTTAACGTAGGTAGCATGTGATAATAACTTATTAAATGAGTAAGTTTGAGGACAAGTGTGTAGGGTCGTCGTCAGGGATGACCAGAACTTAGGTCATCTCATGACTGACCTTTGTTCATACTTGTGCTTTTTTAACTTCTCAATGGCTCATAGGAATAGTACGAAGGTCCGTAGATCTTTGCTCGTACGCAAGATTCTTTGGACGAGTCGTCTTCTTCCGTTATAGCTATCGACGAAGTCTGGCCTCGTCTAACCTTTATACTTGGCTAAAGTGGGTGTAAGCGCCGAAGTCTTGGCTTTGACTGATCTTTATACTTGATCAAAGTGATTTTGAAGGTCGAAGTCTTGCTCCGACTGTTCTAAGTTTTTTGAGTTTGCAGTGAATGTTCACCAAAGCGACGACTTTCTATTGATAATTTTTGATCAACGACCTTACATTGACTGAACTCTTGAAAACTTTTTAAACTACTAGGATTCATAGATATCCCTTACAAACTTCCAAAAACTCAACAATTTCCTTTGACACAGTTACATACGAAACCACGAGCAAGGTGCCCTGAGGGCGCTGAGGGTTGACGGCGATCTCAGAAATAATACTTTGTGAGATGATTGGCATGCCACGGATGTTTGAGTTGTTCACCGTTTGGCCTAGCAAGACGATATGTTCCTTCTCTGACCACGCCGGTGACAATGTAAGGCCCCTCCCAATTGGGGGAAAGTTTGTTCTGACGGGCCTTGAGGCCCGTTGCTTCAATTTTTCTCAGAACGTGATCTCTGACCTTGAAAGTTCTTCTCTTCACCTTCTTGTCATGGTATGCCTTGGTCCTCTTCTTGTAATTCGCCATCCTTAATTAAGCGTCCAACCGTCGCTCATCTACGAGGTCAAGGTCAACCTGTCTGTTGTGTATATTCTTCTCAATGTCGTAGAATGTCACCCGATTAGTTGGAAGCTGCAGCTCGACGGGAGCCATGGCCTCAGAGCCATAGGCCAAAGCGAATGGGGTTTCCCCCGTAGGCCCCCGGGTGGTTGTGCGGACTGCCCAGAGAGCTGAAGGGAGTTCGTCCAACCATCTTGTATCACGTCCTTCAAGATTTTTACATAAAGCAGACAAGATGAGCTTATTTGCGCTTCAGCTTGTCCATTGCCTTGGGGATAGGCAACAGACGACCTTGGAATGTTTGACGCCCATCCTGTTCAACTCTTGTTCAAACTTCCGTGAAAACTGTAGGCCGTTGTCAGAAACAATCACCCTTGGGATCCCAAAGCGGCACCATATTGAGTCGTGGATAAAGCTAAGGGCATTATTTTCTATGATCTTGTTCAGGGCTTTGGCTTCGACCCACTTCGAGAAATAATCCACTGCAACTATTACATATTTCACTCCTCCCTTAGCCTGTGGGAAAGGCCCAATCAAGTCAACACCCCACATGTCAAATGGCCAAGCTGCCATGACTGGGGTCTGTTCTGTCGTCGGAAGCTTCGAGAGGTCGGCAAACCGTTGGCAAGTATCACATTTCTTCACGAATTGCTTCGCATCCTCTCGTAGATGAGGCCAGTAATATCCCATGGTGATCAACTTGTCTTCCAATGTACGGGCCCCAGGGTGGCCCCCGCACTCTCCTTGGTGTACTTCAAAAAGTAGATTTATCACTTTGTCAGGGTGGACACACTTCAGCAGCGGTCTGGTGATGGATCGTCTATAAAGCTCACCATCTATGACTGTAAAAACGGGGAGATTTCCTCTTGATTTGACGAGCCAGCGTCTCGTCAGTTGGTAGCTCATCCTTTTCAATAAAAGCTTTTAGGTCATCAATCCAACACCTTGGGCCTTCTCCGGCGCACATGATCTTCACTCTCTCGTAGGCCGGCTGTTCGAGGTAGGCCAGATGGTGGCCATGCTCGTCCTCTGGTAGTTGATCAGTGGTTAACTTAGAGAGTAGGTCGGCGTGCTCGTTATCCTCCCGGGCAATTCACTGGATGGCCCAAAATTCTAGCCCCTGAATTAACTCGCTGACTAAGGTATGATACTTCTGCAGGGTAATCGACGACCTGATAATCTCCACGAAATTGGTTTACAATTAATTGAGAATCACAGAAAGCTGCAATTTTAGTCGCCCCGAAACACTTAGCGTACTCAATTGCTGCTACAAGTGCTTCATATTTCGCCTGATTGTTCGACGCCTGGAACTTGAACGTCAACACTTCTTCAAAAACCGTGTTACTTTCTGGCTCGACGAGCACAATTCCTGCCCCACTAAGATCTCTCATTGCCGATTCATCTGAAAAAATCTTCCAACACCCAACTGGCAAAACCAACTCCTCCGACTTGTCGTCGACCTGCTTGCCTTTGCTCATTTTTTGAGGTGGCCTTTGATCGTCGTTGATGCTGAACGACGTCTCAACCATGAAATCGGCCAAGGCCTGGGCTTGTAAGGTCTTCCTTGTTCTATATTGGATGTCAAATTCAGTTAATTCAATGCTCCAGTTCAGTATATGACCAGAGCTTTCGGGACGATGCAAGATCTTCCGTAGCGGGGCATTTGTATACACAACAATGGGGTGGGCTGAGAAATAAGCTCGTAGCTTTCGTGCTGCAATGACGAAAGCATAAGCTATTTTCTTAGCGTTGAAGTAACGGGTTTCCACGTCAGAGAAAGCCTTGCTTACATAATACACTGGCCTCTGTATCCCATCTTCCTCCCTGACCATTACGGCGGAGATGGCCTTGTCACTCGCCGAGAGGTATACATATAGGTCCTCGCCCGTGACGGGGCTGCTGAGGAGTGGTGGGGAGCCAAGGTATTCCTTAAGCTAATTCAACGACTTAGAGCATTCCTCTGTCCTTTCAAAATCTTTAGCACCGCGGAGAGCCTTGAAAAAAGGGAGTGATCTTTCGGCGGACTTTGATATGAAACGACCCAAGGCCGCCACTCGTCCATTCAGCCGTTGGACTTCCTTGATATTCGTAGGTTCAGCCATGTCCATCAGAACCTTAATTTTTTCGGGGTTGGCTTCAATTCCCCGTTGTGAAAGCATAAATCCCAAGAATTTGCCTTTCGCAACTCCAAAAACACACTTAGCCGGGTTGAGCACTATGTTGTTTGCTCGTAGGTTAGTGAAGGTTTGCTCAAGGTCGTCTACATGTTTCCTCTTCTTGGACTTGACGACCATGTCATCTATGTAAGCTTCCAGGTTGTCACCGAGCTGTCCCTTAAGACCTTGTTGATCATTCTCTGGTAGGTTGCCCCGACGTTTTTGAGCCCTAAAGGCATCTTTGTATAGCAATAGGTTCCCCCTGTAGCCTGGAAGGCCGTCTTTGGAATGTCTTCCTCATCCATCTTAATCTGGTGATAGCCAGAATACGCATCCAGGAAGCTTAAGGTTGTATGACCAGCAACAGAATCGACGAGCTTGTCGATTTTGGGTAGGGGGTAACTGTCCTTGGGGAAAGCTAAATTCAAATCGGTGAAGTCAACACATAACCTCCACTTTCCGTTTGGTTTTTTCACTAGAACCACATTGGTCAACCACGTCGTGAACCCAGCGTCCACGATAATCCCAGCACTCAACAGCTTCTCAATCTCTTGTTTTATAGCCATCTCCTTCTTAGTTGAAAAAATTCTTAGCCTTTGTTCCTTAAATTTCATTGTGGGGTTCACTCCGAGCCTATGGACGGCCACATCCTCTCTGATGCCCTTCATGTCTTCAACCCTCCAAGCAAAGACGTCGAGGTTTTGTTTGAGTAGGGAGATTATCTCTTCCCTCTCCTCAGTAGATAACTGAGACCCAAGCTTAATCTTCTGCTCTGGATAGCTTGGGTTTATGACTAGCTCAGTTAGCTCGTCGGCTGGCTTTATTTCAGGAGCGTCGTCTCGAAAATCCATCGACTCGATCACAATTTCTTTAATCTTTTTTCTCGCTTCGGGGGTGAGGTCTGAAACCTCGTCTTCAATCATCTTATCTAGCTCGGCCCCCGATTCATGGGTGACTAAAAGTTGCGAAGCCGCAGTTTGGTCGTCCATGAATTTCTCAACAAAGGCTTATGTGTCGTCCACACACTTGATGGTGGAAACATTGGAGTAAGAGGTCGTCGTTTGCTTGACAGATTTAGAGAGCTTCACAATTTGGTCAGGGTCTTCAATTTCAATAGTCCGCTTGGACTTCAACACATGCTCTAGGAACTCTGGGGCCGTCCCCAACACACAACCGATCCTTGAGTGTGTAGGAAACTTGATCCTTTGATGAGGGATTAAAGCGACGATACCTAAGGTTGCTTGGCCAGGTTGGCCGAGGATTGCATGGTAATCACTGATGACATCAATAACTATGAAAGTAACAGTCTTGATGGTTCTCAAAGGGTGTTCCCCGATATCAACGAGCAGATCAATTTGTCCCTTAGAATCTACCCTGTGATTGGTGAATCCTTCTAGACGATATGGACTTAGGCGACTATCAGGTAGACCCATCTTCTGATAGACGCTGTAGAACAAGATATCCTTGGATGCCCCGGTGTCAATCAAAATCCGTCTAGACTCACAATTGTCAATGAAACCAGGGACGATCAGCGTTTGTTGACGAGCCAAAAGATTGGATGATAGCTCGTAGGGGTAGAAACTTATCGCATCATTCGAAATCTCAGATTTTTGGGGGACATGGGGGGCTTTCTTCAGATGGTAAATGGCGCTCTTGATTTGATTCTTGCTCGTCTCCTCAGAGATGACCAAGACCATTCTTGGTTGCCTTTCTGGAGGGTCGTTGTTGGGGGCTCTGTTGTTGCCCGCGAGGCGATCCCTCCTTACATACTGTTCTAGACGACCGTCATCAATCCACCTTTGAATGATTTTCTTCAGACTGAAACACTCTTTTGTGTCATGTCCCTTATCACGGTGGTATTCACAATACTTATTCATATTCTTTTTCCCTTTGCCATTGGGGTTCATCTTTGGAGTCGGCCCAAAATCCACATTGCTCAATATTTCCGCCCATGAGACTGTCAGAGGAGTATACGAGTCTGGCACTTTTTCAGCCTTTCCTTGCTTGTTTTTCCCCTTGTCTCCGGACTTATCCTTTTTTGACTTTGCCCCCTCACCGTTATCGACGGCCTTTCCTTCTCTCTGCAATTTTCTTTCTTCAGCCTCGGCTACAGCATATGCCTTGGCGTAGAGATCCTTTCGAGACTTGGCTGGATGGACTTGTAGCTCGTAGTCCAACGTGGAAGAAACAACACCGTGCCGGAAGCAGTTGATAATTTCTCTATCCGTCAGATCCTCGTCGATCTGATCCACCAACTTTTTGAACCTTTTGAAGTAACTCATGGAGCTTTCATTGGCTCCCTGGGTTATGTTGCTGAGGTCGTTGACAGTTTTACGACGGTCTCCTGCTGTTGCAAATCTTCCCAAGAATTTTTTCCTCATCTGTTTCCATGACTCAATGCTCCCTTTTGGAAGGCCTCTAAACCACCGTAGAGCAGCGTCAGTCAGCGTGCTCGTAAGAGCCTTACACATTACGTCGTCGTGTCCTGAGGCTCTAGATACCACCTACATCTGAGCTTCGAGATGCTGCATGTGATCCAACGCGCTCGTCGATCCGTCATATTGCTTTAAATCAGGAAGTTTAAACCCTGGCTCCGGTGGTCCTGTCTCCAACATCCATGGTGCCAATGGCTTCATTGTGCCAACATCATCTTCTGAATCGTCACTATCCACCATGTTTCTTTTGGTCGTCAATTCCTCAACATGACGTTTGAGTCTCAGAAATTCTCTCATATCGACCTCGCATGCTGGGCCGGCGGGAGGAATCCTGTGTCTCGATGAGTCCCCTGGGCAATGGTGTTCGACCGTTGCCTCTCAGAGGGGGGAGTTATCGAGAGATAGTTCTCTCTCTCCTGTGGCTTTGTGGTGGAGATGGTCTATATGATCGTGACTGCTCCCGTTCACGACGAGGGGGAGTGTGCTTACTTTCTCTATAACTTGGGGCTCGTTCATTTCGCAACGACGGGGTCATTTATCGACCTCGAACAACTTGGTTCTGCACGGGGTTCTCATTGGCTAAAGATCGACGAGGCTCACCATCTGCCTCATCCCGTCGTCGCTGTGATAGGATTCCCTCACTTCGTCTTTGGTTGAGATGTTCTCTGAGATCAAGTTGTGGTACAATCCGTTCATTTTCAGCGGCAGTTCCTTCATAACGACCGTCGTTCCCTCTTTGGTTTCTCCTTCTTCCAGACGAGACAGTATTATGGGACGCTTGTGGGGGCTGGTCTTCAGCCATTTGTATTAGCTCGTTCTGGATTCATAGGAGCTCGTGGAGAGCATTGGCTCTCTCGACGAGGAAAGCGGCTCTGTCGAGAAGTGGGTTCGATGGGCCACCCATATTTCGTACAGTAGCTCCCTCGGGTCTCCTCTCCAGTGGGGGATGTATTTGCCGCTCGGGGGCAGGTCTTTTTTCTCTCCTCCTTGTCGTTTGAAGGCCTGTGTCATCAACCACCCCTTGTGACCTGGTAACCCTAAGATTAGGGTTTCTAGGTGGTGAGTGAGGTCTGGGATTCTCCTGTTGGCCTTGTCGAGGGGAAGGAGGTATGCCTTCATCTCCGGTGGATTTGCTAGCTGTGTGTCCGTCTGACACCATTTTCCAGGTATTTTCTGGCTGTTACTCTTTTGTTGAAGATCACTGACAAACGATTCCCGGCAATGGAACCAATCTGATGATGCAGGAATGCGTTTGGGCTCAGTTGTTCCTGTCCAGCGAGTGATTGAGCTGACTTGGGATCTGCACAACACAAGAAAACAACCGTGAACTGCGCCGGGGCTCCTCCGGCAAGGCCCTCCGGCGTGAGAATCAGTGTATGGACTGGAAAATGATGATAATAGTATGGTGGGTGTGTGTATACGTGAATATACAAATAAGCATTACCTTAGTCCATGATTCTGTTCTCATATTTATAGTGGATGAAATGGTATTAGGGTTTTCATCTGAACCGTTAGATTGGGTTGTTGCCAACCGCTGGATCAGCTTTGTTCCCTAGGCGTACACGTGGCGTGTTGGGATTGCTCCGCTTAAGTAAGGACACTGCTATGTCTGCATGGATAAGTGGTTTGCCTTATAAAGGAAAGTCAACCTGCACATCTTTTGGCGCTATTACTGATTTCGTGATTGCACGTGCAGAATGTCCCAGTGGTAGGTCTGACTTTATCCCAAAATAGCTAATTAATCAAGCTTATTGAGGAAGCTAAACGAAGGGACGACTTGGAGCTGTGTGTCCAGTAAGGTCGTCACCTTATCAGGACTCGACGAGCGAGTGGACGAGTGAGTTGCCTCGTTCTCCAGGTGAGTTGGTCGTTCAATGACGACGACGGTCATTCTCTGTTGGATGTGACCTGACTCGCGCGGTGAGAAGGCTCGTCGTTAGGTGGGCTTGATCGCTCATTGGCGACGACCACCACCTACTGTATCGACGGGCCATGATACAAACCTTGATGGGCTTCATTGGTCTTGATTCATTAGTGGGCTTGTTGGGCCCCAGTCTCGTAGAGATATACTGGGCCCGGTCCATCATGAAATATTCCGTTCATTTATATTTTGATGTTCTTTAAAAATGATCATTGTCACTGATAGAGAGCCTATCTTAGAGCTAAAGGACCTTGGTCTCCAAGTTTATTTTTTAATTCTTAATAAGATAGATTGCTTAAAATCAAATCTTAATAGCATAGTTATGGCCTATGGACATCTTCTCATCATTGCCTAAATTTTACCTGTTTAACATTTTTTTGCCAAAGAAGTCCCATTTGCCAAATGCCATTTAATCAAATCTTAATAGCATAGTTATGGCCTATGAACATCTTCTCATCATTGCCTAAATTTTACCCGCTTAACATTTTTTGGCCAAGGAAGTCCCATTTGCCAAATGCCAAATGGCATTTGGTATTGATTTATTTTCATTAGGAATATTTTTTTAAAAAAATTATTTATATTGTTTTAATTTTCAGTGTTGGTTATGGTTTTTGTTCCAAAAATTAATTTTGTTTGTTCTATATTTATTTTTCTTACTACCATTTATTTTTATTTATAATCTTTCTTAATTTTATGGTGCAGCTTAACATGTATAAAAGACCAAGGGAGTTATCAAAGATATACTCCCTCCGTCCCATTATAAGTTATCTATTTTGACTTTTGATGGTTAATTTTACTTAATTTTGACCAAAGATTAATGACAATTTAATCATCATAATAAAAATCTAAAAATTGTTATTGATAAATTATTAAGTGATTTATCAATAATAATTCTTATAATTTCATTAGAATGATTAGATTGACATTAAAGTTTAATCAAAGTTTACTTATGTTGACCTCTAAAATAATAAATGGGTAACTTGTAATGGGACAGAGGGAGTATAAGACTAAGGGAGGTATAACTCCTTCCGTCCAACTAAAAGGTTCACACTTGGTCAAATACAAGTTAACTTGACATAAATACAAATTTAATAATCTTATTGAAATTCTTAAAATTGTTATTGATAAATTAATAATTGATTTATCAATAACAATTTTTAGAATTTCAATAAGATGATTAGATTGTCTTAATATCGGGTCAAAGTTAATTTGTGTTTGACCAAGTGTGAACCTTTTAGTGGGACAGAGGAAGTAGAAGACAAGAAATGAAGAACTTGGGATGAAGCCGAAAGTTATTTAAGTAAAAGGTTTGCAGTATATATCTACCCTATGTATAATATACAAATAAGTTGATTAGTATATGTATATATAAAAAATGTCCAGTTGGGTTTTTGTAAAATTCTGATCTCACGTGGGTTTTGACGGAATTTTGATCTCGCCCTGAGGAAATAATTCCAATGTTTCATTCACCTAGCGTTCCATGAAAACGTAAAATTTCACGGACATTCAAACATAATTAAAAAACAAATGATTTAAAACTGCAGATAAACACATTTTATCGCAAATCAATTTAAAATTCATTATTATCAGAACAACATATTATTTACTACTCCTCCAATCCATCCCATAGTAAAATAAATATTGTATTTTAAAATAAAAATTGATTTTATTGCAATTTAACAATACTATAAGCAATATATAATTAATAAAATATTTTGGTAAATGTTAATAAATTAAATTCGATGCTTATTACTGTTAAAATATTAGATTGGTATGTATTTAGTAGATAATATTCAGTACCTTATTATTATTTTTTTGGTCAGTAAAAGATAATAATTTTCTCATTATTTACAATGTTGTACACGGTAGTTAAATAGGAATGAGACTCCTATCACAAACCACTAATCTAGCTAACTGATTACAATCACAACACTAATCTAGAATCAAAGGATAAAGTTGAAAAGTGATTATTTCAATTTTAGTTATCTTAAAAATTGAAAATAGTGAGATTTTTTTTTTGTTATTAAATCAACCACTACTTCAATTTCATAAAAGGAGTATCAGTCTTGCATAGCACAATAAATAATACAGTGAGATTTAGAAATAATAATTTAAGGGGATCACAATGATTAATTTGGTTGGCATGAATAAATTTGGA
The DNA here is from genome assembly GCA_022495995.1 of Adenophora triphylla var. japonica. Classification (NCBI taxonomy): domain Eukaryota; kingdom Viridiplantae; phylum Streptophyta; class Magnoliopsida; order Asterales; family Campanulaceae; genus Adenophora; species Adenophora triphylla. The sequence continues at coordinate 231,834 of JAFEMH010000379.1, forward strand.
ATAAGAAGGTTGATTGAAATCTTAAAATATAATTAAGCTATCACATTTTTATCACACGGGCAATGAGAGGGGGACAATTTTTTTAATTTTTTTACAAAATAATTGATATAAAATGAGGTGTCAATATTTTATTAGTTATATCGATTGTGAAATCGTCATATTCTAATTAAATGCATTAATTAAATATTAGATATCATTTCGTATCCCAAATTTTATAACATGCTTTCATAACTTTATTATTTCCTAATTTTTATGTAAATATATTGAATGAGTAATCATACAACATACCCTTGACTTATGGAAATCGTAATTTGAAACTCATTTGCAATCTAATACTGGATGTCAAATCTACTATATAATCGCTTTATCCCAGTATAAAAGGGATTGTAGGTCAAATCTGTTTAAACTTTTACTACTCCTTTCGTCCCTAGTAAATGTCCCTTTTTCATTTTTCGTCCGTCCTATAGTAAATGTCCCCTTCCTAAAATGTCAAAGAATCTCTACTATTCATCTCACTCATTTTCTATGCTACTTACACTTTTATACTCACAACACCAATTAACTTACTATTTCTCCCACTCAATCTGTCTCCATTTAATTTGAGTAGGTCTCCGGAGAAACGCGTTTCTCCATAAGTTATGGAGAAACGTGTTTTTCAAAAAAAAAAAAAAAAGGTCATGAGTAATGCAAATTTTCTGGATATCAACTTAAAAAGATTCTGAATATCACTTTCAAAGAGTTCTGGATATCCAGAACATTTAATATTGATATCCATAAGCCTTTCAAAAGGTTTTGAATATCCAGAAACTTTCAAAATGAATAACCAGAAATTTAGAATTGCCCAAGCCAAGGCCAGGGGCCAAGGTCATGGCCAATACAAAATTTCTGGATATCCTTTCAAAAGGTTCTGGATATCCAGAACATTGAATGTTGATATCCAGAATTTCAGAGCACCGACGGGAACGATGGAAAAAATCCGTTTCTCCATAAATTATGGAGAAACACGTTTGTCCCTAGATTTTGGCATTGTAAGTACGCCAATCCAATTCGCAACCTTTTCGATGCATTTTAACATAATAAAACTGCATTAAGGGGCGTTTTGGTAAATTCCCGGCCTATCCCGAGACTTCCGGAAACGTTCCATGAGTTTCCCGCGAAGGAAGTACCTTTTGGTACATCATTCATGCCAAAGGACCCCTTGGGAATAAAACCTGTTGGACCTTTTGGGTATTTTCCCGGAATGTTCCGTAAACCTGGTTTTTGGCGCCAAAGCGGTTGAGCCACCTTGTGTCACGCGACGGCTTGAGGCATGGAAAGTGGACGCGTAAGGTCGTGCGACATACTAAGGCGACCAACCGGACCTATAAATAAGACCCTCCCTCATTGAAATGGATCCCAATTCCGGCCCTCTTGTTACTCTGCCAAAATAGCATTGTGACGAACATCCCAAACACCAAACCTCTCTCTCTCCTACCTTTCCAACCCTCTAATCTCCCTCATCCAAACCCAATTCTCTACCCACACCAATTGGAACCCTTGGATCAGAGCTGTGAGATCTACAACGAAGAATTGAAGGATTCTATATCTGACTAGATATAGAATTCGTGGAATCAACAAGGGTAACAATTCCCTAACCCTCTCTCTCTCTCTCTCTCATTTAATTCCTTGCAAATTTTATAATTCTATTTTGTTTGGATTCGCATGTCGATCCTAGCTATCTGAATTACTGAATCCCAATCGCAATCTCTCTGTTTAACTTGCATATATTGTGTAATTGAGCTCATATTGATTGATTTGGTTGAATTTGGTGTTTGAGCCCCCAAGGGGGTGTGGATCTACCCATATCCACACTCCCTGGGTTGATTTGATGTTGTTTATGTTTTTCGTTCATAATTCAGTTTGTTAATTAGATCTGTATAGCTTACATTAATTTGAATTCATATTGTAAGGTTTCTCAGAAGGCTTATATGTGTCACATGACACCTTCGTCCTCAAGTGATCCTGTGTCACGCGCCACATGTGGTCACTGGTACGATGTGTCATGCGACACACATGACCCATCTATGATGACTCTTTTCCTTTGTAATCTGCTCTAGTTTGTTTGTATTCAGGGATGTGGCCTCCCTAAATAATGGGCTCACAATATGTAATTTCTCGTTTCATAATTAATGAGATGCATTTTATCACACTTCGTTTATTATCGATATTTGCACACACTTTGGATTTACTTGGATGTATTTGATTGAAAGACTCGTCTATGGACGAGGCGTGTTGGGTGAACTCTCGGTTCTTCCCAACACGTAACCTGACCCCCGAACTCATGTTTTCTCTCTAAAACAAAGGTTTTCAATGTTTCCTCTTAAAACGGCGTGGCGACTCCTTTTCATTTTCTAAATCTTTTTCGGGCGAGCGCACATTCAGTGGCGACTCCGCTGGGGAAATTCACTTGAAAACCTGTTTTTCAAGTGTTAAGTGGGTCAAGCTTTCATTTAGTCAAAAGACATCCAATACATCCATGTTGTGTACATTATTCGATAATCATTTGTGATACCTACATTTTGTTGATTATGGAACTTGTGAGCCCTTTGTGCTTGTGGTCATTTGTTGTGCATTAGTATCTCTGTGTTGCTCTTGATATGGTAAAACAGGGGCTGATTTGATGATTTGAGGAGCTGCTGGTTCAGTGACCACCCGAGTCGTGCGACACCTTTGTCTCTCCGGCTGTCCCGTGTCACGCGACAAGAGGTGGCCACCGAACGCATCATCAAGACTGGTTTGAGGGCAGTCCCTTGGACCAAAGCGTGACTCATTTGGTTATTGTTCCCTGTTTGCCTTGTGTGAGGGTGTGTGTGTTCTTCTTAAAAAAAAAAAACAAATAAAAAAAAATATATAAAAAAAAATCTTTTTTTTTGCAAATAAACGAATTAGTCATCCGCACACTACATCACTTAGATTTAGAACCCTCGGGTGCGATTGACGGCATCGCGGACGGCCATGAAATTCGCCTACGCTTGAGCGCCTGAAATCAAACCTAAACCCCTAGTGCGTTATAGGTGGCACCACACTAAACCTTACCTACGGTTGGTTTTTGATACGATGTTTTCATTACAACAAAAATGAATTGTTTTTGAAAAATATCATAGATTCTTATACCTTCTCCCAAAACCTCATACCTTGTGGGCATGTTGCCAAATGCAACATGATTTCACGTGGGAACATGTCACTCTCGTGGCATGTTCTAAACGAGAGGTCATGCCGCATTGCCAACATGTACCGACGAGAGGTCATGCCGGATTTTTCTTCGAAATTCTTCGAAAAGACCCGTTATGCTGCCCAAATTTCCTTAGAAATTTGGACGAACCTCTTCGTTCCATAAAGATGTTAGGGTTTGGTTAGGTATCATTACCTATTATATGTTTCAAAACAAGACATTTGTTGTAATTCGAACGTCGCGTCACTAGGTTCCCCCGAGGCATAGTTAGCATGAATAAAGGCTTATCCTTTCCCAACTGTATTTAGGATTTAAAATACCGATTTATACTTGAACATAAATAAATTTGTGTTTGCGTGAGTCTGTCCCGTTTCTTTCCCTCTCCCGTAAAAAAAAAAAAGAAAAAATTTTTCCTTTCAAGCACCTTATAAACCCCTCTCTACACCTGCAGCTACGGCGAGTTGGGTCCGCTCATCTGTTTCGGGAGGTCGTTTAATCCGTGTACAAGCAGTGTCGGTTGGTTTAGAATCAGAAATGGCTGGAAATGGGGATGTTTTTTACGCTCGCTGGAGGCTCGGTGACGTGGGTCGGACAAGTTTGAATGAGATGACTACGGAAGAATTGAGGGTGATCTTTGGAAGCCGCTTTAGCTCGGGAGCGTGAGGCTTGTCTCTTAGTTCAAAATGCCAAGTCTCGTGAAGAAGAAGCTCACAACCGATTCGTAGAAGCTATGAGAGCCAAAGGGATTGCGGTACTTCGTCGGGAGGATGGTTCCTATGAAGAGATTACGGAAGATAGCCACAACGAAATCGGATCCGTTTCACTGCTCGGCCAAACCGGCCTAGCTACAATACGATGCCTCCCCCGGTGAATTACGTTCGACATTCCGATCAAGTGGCTTCTACAGAATGGTGGCAAGTGACCAAGGAAGACTCATTCCCCGTTTTCTCAAGGGTATTGCCAGGTTATCCAAAGAAGGTGTCGGCGAAGTGACGGTCGGCCCACAAATTTCTTTGATCTCACTGCTTCTCCAACTCCTAATGCTCCCACCACGGTTTCGGCATGGACCTCGGTTTCGAACCGGCTTTTCCCGGCCTCGGTACAGTGTGTATCCGGATGGTTATCGTGGTGTTCGTATGGTGTTGGCAGAGAATGGTCGTCTGGCTCTCGGAAATCGATAGTTCGGGACGGTGTCTCAAGGTACCAGCGATTCCCGGACTCAAGACGGTTTTCTCAACCAGCGGTGTGTTCCACCCTTACTCGGCATATTTATGGTTCCACCCCTTACTCGGCTCCGTGTGTCGGCTTAGGATTATCTTCTTTTGATCGGTACAAAAGTCGGTGGTGCAATACAACTCCCGAGAATCTCGGTAGACAATTCAACGGTTATGATATGTATGGGAACAAGATTTCGAGCTCGATTAGCTTGTTGGACAAAGCAATATTGGAATTCCTAGTACTTTTGGTCTTCCACCAACCGCTTTGCCCGTGGGACCTAATTCTAATTTCCCAATACCGTCGTCAACGGTGGCTCCTGCAATTCCTCGGACTTCAAGTTTGGCACCGAAGTAGCCGCTTTCTTTGAAACAGATGCAACAACAGTTGACAGGTAACCGTGGGTTCTAGTGGTCTTAAAGTCGTGGATCCCGCCCAAGTGACACCTTTGCCGCACAAGTTTAAGATGCCCAAGCTGGATTTTGATGGTACCGCTTTGTCCAAAGACGCATGTAGACACTTATGTGATGACAATGGGGGCAATGGGGTGCACTCCGAATTCATGGCTTCCCACTTCCACCTAACTTTGAAAGGATCGGCACTTACATGGTTTTTGGCTTTGAAGCAAGAATGCCGTACTACTTGGAGTCAGATAACAGAAGCCTTCCTGGAGAAGTACAAAGGTAATTTAGAGTGGCGTACCACGCGGGATGATCTAGTGGGGACAATTCGGAAGTCGGATGAGTCAATCACGTAATTCTACAAGCGTTGGAATGCTAAGCTCAACGAGTTATCGGAGCCAATCCCCTCCAAGACCGTAAGGACATCTTTCTATCATGTGTTAAGCCGGCACTTAGAGAAGCCATTGGGAAAGGATGGTACCCGGATCTGCGAGAGATGGTGGGGATGGGAGCATGGAGTGAGAATAAGTTGTTCAACCAAACTCCAAGTGCAAACACCACTAACAACAACAGTGGTGGAAGTTACCGATATCGGGCATCCAATCCTGTCTCAACAATGGCGCCGAGAGGAAGAGAACCGGCCAAAGATAATAGTATCAATAATCTTCAAAAAGGAAGTAACAACATGCAGAATGTGATGAGGCTTCCCTTTAAGCCACAACCGAGGTTTGATGATTTGGGTATGTCAACGGAGGAAGTTTTAACGGTTTGCTACGAACTGGCATGATAAAGCCATTGGAGAACTACAGTCCTGCCCGCCCTAATCCTCACATGGATGCTAGCAAGTATTGCCGTTTCCACCAATTTCCAGGGCACACTATGAACTCCTGTTTGACTCTCAAGAAGATAATCCAGGGTTTAGTGGACGACAAGAAGATAGAAAAATCTCCTCGCCCTAATATTGTCAACAATCCTCTGCCGAACAGCAATGTGAACCTTATTGACTTTGAGAATGATTATTTTGTTAATGTATTAGAATTTGGGGAACCCGTAGTTGGGGATGATAGCAATGGATGTAATGGGGTCGAAACTGATGTAATTTCCTGTTACGATGAAATGAAAGATAACTTCGTTATGTTACGTATCTCGATGATTTACATGATGTGAATAATATTGTTGAATTTGATGATTACGAAGAGCGCCTGATTGTTAATGCTATATCTTCAATGACTCCTAGAGAATCCCCAATCTCCTTGGAGGAACTCAGAATAGCGGCTAATTGGGAAACACCTTTGACCATTAATGAGATACGACAAGCGGCTTGGCCATACCGCAATCATTCTGTCCCGCTAACATTATCAGAACTCAAGGAAGCTAGCAAAGAGTTCGTGGTTGATGACCAGCAAGAAGTTAATCTGTTAACGCGCTCAGGAAGAATGTTGGGAGTAAGTAATCCAGATCCATCTGGAAAAGGGAAAGCAGTTGCAGGCTCTAACCCTCAGTCCTCTCGGAATCCTCACAGCTAGACGAAGAAGTTCGGGAAGACCCGATGCGACGCGATTGAAAAGAACGCAAGCCGATATTTCTTTGTGGTCCTTACTTACATCCTCCTACCCTCACAAATTAAAGCCTGGAAGAAGCCTTATCCAAGACAAAGGTATCCGTCAACGCTACCCCGTATGAAGCATGTCGGTTGATTGGAACGGCTCGGTATGGGAATATCATTACTTTCACGAGATCTTGACTTGCACACTTACGGTGCGAAGCATAACGAATCCTTACACATTACGGTGCCTCTGGAGGGACGGTTGATTCCCCATGTGTTGATAGATAATGGATCGGCCATGAATGTGCTCCCCAAAATGATGAGTATGTTGGACATCAACGCGCGTAACCTCAAACCCTCTAACTGCACCATAAAGGCTTATGATTCAACATCCCGGGCAAAGTGTTAGGGATAGTCTCCTTAACTCGATGTTTGGAGGCAAGGAAATGAGGGTGGAGTTTCGTGTTATAGACATTCCTGTTACGTTCTCGCATTATTGGGTAGACCCTGGATCCACGAGATTGGAGCCGTAGCTTCTACGCTTCACCAATGCTTAAAGTTTGTGCAAGAGGGAGTGCTGACAACCATCTATGGTGATAGTGTTACAATCGGAGAAACCAGCGCAAATACCTTACCAGTAATGGAGATCAAGCTTGACCAAGAAAATCCAATGCTCAGCGGATTCACAATCGAGAAACCTAAGGGGCAAGTCTGTACTATAGACTTGACGACATCTTCAGACAAGATTCCTCCTGTGTTGAAAATGCTAAGAGGTATGAGCTATATCCTCGGTGCAGGGTGGGAAAACGCCAACAGGACCGTGTAGGCTTGTGTTGCCGGCAGACTAAGAGAAATAGGCAAGGTCCTGGGTATGCCGTGACTAAGGAAGATAAGGTGTATTACAAAACCGAGGCTTTCAAAGAGAAGATGGCCTCTGCGGCCGGTAGAAAGTACAAGAGGCCCGAAATGCGCCCATACGGTTGGTCTCTGAATAAGCACTTTGTCAGAGAGGATGGAGATATGTTTGTTTGTCCCGAGCCAAAGCTTACTCCAGCAGGAGAAAGAATGAAGATGATCCAGAGGTTCGCCAATAGCCAGAATCCGATGAAAGAAATGTTTGATAATTTGCCCAAAAGACAAGGTGTGACCGCCACCTACGAGAGCAGCTACCACTTCTGGGGACCCGAATGTGAGAATCAGTTTGAAAAGCTTGACTTGGATGAACCCACAATATGTAAAATTCGCGGTGCTGACCCTGCAGATATTGATGGAGAGTTAGCAGATTTGTTTGAAGAACAGGGCTATCGAACCATGAGCGGTACGTCTTTGGCGTAAATGAGAGATGGTGCTAAGGAGCCGATTGATCCGATTGACTTTCCTCTCGACGGTGAAGTGATAGCTATGCTAGAATTCGGGAAGGAATCTAATGTGGAGATAGTCAAGCCGAGACCGCCGCAAGGACCGTTGCGAAGCCGGACTTCGTTTCTGGGACCGGTCACCGACAAAGAGACTATGATTGAAAAGCTAGGGCTCAAACCCCGTCCTTGTCCTTCCAAGTCTAAATTCACCCCGTATCTTGAGTCGGTCTCCCGAGTCTCTTGTCATAGAGTTTGAGTCTTCGATCCGGCCGATGTCCTCACGACCGAAGATCGTCTTCGAGTTGTAAGCACCGTATTTCTCTTTGCTTTAAATAAAGTGGTTGATCTTTCGAGTACCCCGTGATTGCCAATTTAACAATTGAATGCTTAACGAAAAATAATCATCAAGATTTAAAAATAATTAAGCCTAATTCAATTGAAGATAATGCAAGACTTAATCGATGAACAATTTTTAGAAAAAGATTCAAAACAGACTTGTGAGCGAAAGGAAAGCCGGGCCCAAGTCGCCGACGAGGTATTAACAACGATGAACTTGGGAACAGTAGAAGAACCCAAAGAAACGCAGATTGGTAGCTTCTTCTCCAGGAGATGAGCGGGTTTCTTTGGTTGAATTGCTCAAGGAATTTGTGGATGTGTTCGCTTGGTCCTACAAAAGATATCTTTGGGCCGGTGGATGCTTCTATTGTGGAACACCGAATACCTTGCCACAGGATCCGTAAATCAAGCCGGTCAAGCGAGAGAAATTGAGGCGGATAAAACCCGAATGGTCACTACAAGTGAAAGAGGAAATTGAAAAACTCCTACGGGTAGACTTCATCAAAGTAATTGAATATCCGACCTGGTTGGCGAACATCGTGCACTACCAAAGCAAATGGAAAGGTTCGAGTCTGCGTAGATTTTCGAGACCTCAATAAGGCTAGCCCTAAAGATGACTTCCCCTTGCCCAACATTGACATGCTTGTGGATGCAACCGCGAACTTCGAGGTCAAATCTTTCGTTGATGGTTTTGCGGGTTACAACCAGATTAAGATGGTGAAGAGGATCAAGACAAGACGGCATTTACAACCCCATGGGGTACTTATTGTTACACGGTAATGCCATTTGGCTTGAAGAACGCCGGGGCTACCTATCGAGAGCGTCACTACCCTCTTCCACGACATGATCCATCGGGAGATTGAAGTGTATGTGGATGACATGATTATTCATTCGAAAGGATCGGACGGACAAAGATTTCATTGATTTGAGGAAATTCTTTAACGAGACTCGAGAACACTCTATGAGGCGAACCCGCCAAGTGTACATTTGGGGTTATTCGAGGTAAAGTCCTGGGATACATGGTCACCGAGCGCGGCATTGAAATAGATCCCGGGAAAGTTAAGGCGATTATTGAAATGAAGCCGCCCGTAACCGTCTCTGAAGTAAAAGGATTCATGGGTCGCCCGCAATACATCGGCGGGTTCGTCAACCAATTGACCACCATATGTGAGCCGATCTTCAAGGCTGCTAAAGAAGAATCGGGAAGTGGTCTGAACGAGTAATGCCGGCTAGCTTTTGAAAGGATCAAAGCCTACCTCGTCAATCCTCCCATTCTCGCCCACCTCATGGAGACAAGCCTTTACTTCTATATCTAACAGTCACGGACACGGCTACGTGGCTATGCTAGCACAAGAAAAGAAGGATTCAAAGATTGAGAATGCCATCTATTTCGTCACCATAAATTCCAAGGGAGTGAAGTGAATTACTCGCCTCGAGAAGACTTGCGCAGCTTTGGTATGGGTAGTTGGAAAGCTAAAACACTATATGCTTTGTCCCACACCGTACACTTAGTCTCCAAGATGGATCCGATCGAGATATCTATTCCAAGGTGACAGAGGAAACATCTCCACCCGATTGGCAAAATGGACTTTCTTCCCTGGCGAATTCGACATCAAATATGTGATTCGCAAATCGATCAAAGGGCGAGCATTTGCGTACCGGTTGGCTAAATTCCCGAGCAGAAGATCAAGGGCCGGACCTCCGGTTTCCAGATGAAGGGATCCTCACTATAGAAAGCGGAAACAAGTGGCGCTTATTCTTTGATGGAGCGGCTAACAAGAAAGGAAATGGCATTGGAATGGTCTTGATAGACCCGAACGACAGCATACTCCCATAGCAATCAAGTTGAATTTCTCGGTCACCAACAATGCGGTGAGTACGAAGCTTGCATAGCCGGTCTAGAAGCTGCCCTTGAGCGACATGTGGAAGAATTGGAAGTGTTCGGTGATTCCCAATTGATAATCAACCAGGCCGCCAACAAATGGAAAATTATAGACCCATGTCTCCCGGTAAGTACCATGCTTACATCGCAACTTGTCGGCCAATTCAAGGAGGTATCATTCCAATTCTTACCACGGGACAAGAAATGTATTCAAGATGCTCTGGCTACCTTAGCCTCTTTGATGGAAATCCCGGAAGGAAAATTAATCAAGCCTTTCGGGGTCGGCAGAAGAGAAAATCCGCATATTGTTATGAGATTGAGATCGAGGCCGCTCAGATGAACCGTGGTACAATCAGCATCTTTCAATACCTCAAGTATGGGGAAGCATCCTTTCCTGTGGATCAAGAAGGAGATTCAAAAAGAGTACATGCCAAAAGCTTGCAGGCCCTAAAGAGACTGTCAGCGCAATATGTCATACTCGGCAATGAATTATGGAAGAAAAGAGAAGGTTGTCCGCTCCTACTCTGCATCAGTAAAGAAAAGGCTCAAAGAGTAATGGAAGACGATCACAACGGTGCCTGCGGACCTCATATGAACGCTCGATCCCTCATGCATAGCATCATCGAGTGGGTTACTTCTAGATCACTATGGAGACAGATTGCATCCATTTCGTGCGGACTGTGACAAGTGCCAAAGATTTTCCAATCCCGAATCCACATCCCGCCTCACGACTTATACCGCATGACAACTCCGTGGCCCTTCGCAACATGGGGTATTGATGTCATTAGGAAGATTTCTCCGCCTGGGAGCAATGGGCATGCATTTGTACTAGTGGCCGTGGATTACTTCACAAAATGGGTAGAAGCTGCATCTTATAAAGTACTCACCGCCAAGAAGGTTGCCCGATTCATAAAAGAACAGATCTTCTGCCGCTATGGGGTCCCGAACGAGATTATTTCTGACAATGGCACTCATTTCGAGGGAGAAACTGATCGGTTGCTCACCGAATACAGAGTCAAGCGCCACAAATCTTCACCGTACAGGCCACAGACAAACGGTGCTGTTGAAGCTGCCAACAAGAACTTGGAAAGGATCATAAGGAAGATGGCCGAGCGGGGACGAGATTTGCCAGAAAAGTTGCACTTAGCATTGTGGGGCTATCGCACTTCGATCCGAACCGCCACGGGTGCAACCCCATATGCTCTGACTTACGGAATGGAGGCCGTCATGCCTATTGAGTTAGAAATTCCTTCCCTCAGGGTCTTACTCGAAAACGAGGTGAACGAGATCGAATGGCTCCAAAGTCGATATAATGAGTTGGCTTTGCTAGATGAACGCAGACTAAAAGCCATGGAGCATAACAGGGCATACCAGAGAAGAATGGCCCGTGCCTTCGATAAGAAAGTGAAACACAGGGATATCAAAGTCGGTGATCTGGTTTTTAAAATGAAGCCCTCAAATCAAAGCAGTGCGTTGGGCAAGTGGGCACCCATTTGGGTCGGACCGTTCCTGGTAAAGAAAGTATTCTCCGGAGGAGCTATGCAGCTGTCAGACTTGGATGGCAACCCATTTCTGCACCCCGTCAACGGCGATAAGTTGCGGAGGTATTTTGTATGATCGAGTCTTTCCCCCTCTAAAAAAAAATAATAATATAAAAAAAATATAAAAAATGAATGAATAAATAAAGGCGCAACAAAATTGTCCCAGATGAGACTGAAAACCTCTCAAAAGGCAGTCCATGCAAAAATAAGGGACGCGCCCGGTGCTAAAGAATATACCCAACTAGACCGAAAACCCAAAAGAGGGCGATCTAGGTAAAAAAACAGGGTTGCACCATTTCCCCCCTTCTATCTTCCCCTTTCTTAAACACTAAAGTCAATTGAGTCGAACTACGGAGACCTGAGCCCCTTAGTTCTCTTACAAAAGGGGAACGTAGGCAACCACTTGTGGTTCGGTCTAAAATTGCTGCAAAAAAATCTCTCTTTTTACCAAAATGCGTTTTGATTACAGTCCCAAGGCTTTTCAAAGGATCATTTCGAGTTAATATTCTTTTTGATGAGTTCAAGCACGGCCTACTTTTTGACTCAAAAAGATTGTTGCGAATAAAAGAAAACATTGATAACATCTATTCTGTCTGCATTAAGTAATCAAAGGGTACTCAGTTTTCATACAGATAATTCCTACTCTCAAGACATAAAGCAAAAGAGTCTCAAAACTCTCTAAGTAAAAGAAAATGTGTGTCTAGATACTCGTCCCCGCTCCCGAATTTGCTCCTCTATCCTTCCTCTTTCTCGATCCCCGGGAGGTCTTTGGCTTAGGAATGTCAAACAAGTCAGTTTGAGCCCGTCCCAATTCAGGAATAACTCGCGCTGGCGGTTCAATCAGACCAGTCTCTCTCAAGGCAGCCCTAGCAATCCTTGCTTGTCGCAACGCCTCTCTGCGAGCTCTCATCTCTGGATCATCCCTTAAAGCAGCTCTCCGGATCTCTTGCCTCTCATAATCGTCAGCAGCATTGCCGGTGACATTGTCTGGGTTTCCTCGTGCCTCTGTATCTCTGAGATTTCGGTGGACAGAGTCTGCTCCCAAGTATTCCCGGCGGCGAACCTCTATAGCTAAGCTGCACAGAACCCCGATGCTCCTCATACCAATCCAGGATACTCGTGGTCGAAATGTAAATCCTCTAGGCTGCCGAAGGAGCACACGAGTGGGAAGAAAGCCCTCCGAGAAAAGATCTGCGAAAAGCTATAGCACGGGGCTCGGTCATGGACATCGGAACGATATCGGTCACCGTCTCTCCCTCAAGGCTCGTATGATCTGCTGAGGATACCTATACTGTCTGCTCACCAATGATGGGACACAGAAAGAGGATACATGCAAACCAGGCAACCGGACTACTGCGATCCATCCTGGATATCTCTCATGGTCTGTATATTCCAAGCGAGGAATCCAAAAGCTCGGATCGGTGGTCGTGTGTACCGTGACAACCTCACATGCCAACTATCAACAACCTCGTCCCTCATCGGCTGCGTGGCCGAGTCACCCGTGGCATTGCCGTCCGACCTCTGGTAATGGCCCGATCGGGTGTAACCTCTCGAGAGAACCACAGAGATAACAAGCCGGGTCACTTTGCTCCCATAAAGTCGATCCCCGCTTAGCCCGTCAATGCAGTGATAAGTCTCAGCCAGCAGCAGTGGTACAACATCCGTCTCTCCTTAGCCAGAGCGAATTTGACGAGAATCTATACCCCGGTCACCCCTCATTTGCCTAACAATCCCCAACAAAGTGCTTGAGCGGACCCGACATACCCGCAGAAATAGTAAGCCGACAAAGTGTGAACGGCATGAACATATCCAGAGTGGTAGAAAGGTCAAACAGATCGGGACGGGACAGGCGCAACCTAGCCATCCGAGCCAAATCTATGGACCCATCACCCAGAATCATAGGCAATACCGATCCGCGCGAGCAGATAAAAAGTCGATAGCTCCTCAACCAACCGACCGTCCCGTGGGAATGCTACGGTGGCCGCCTTACCCAAGCCTGTCAACGCCACGAAGTCTTCCATGGTTGGGGTCGGGTAATTGTATGACAAAGAGAATGCATGACACTCGGAATCCCGAAGCGGGATGCGGCCGAAGCAAATCCCGGTCAACCCTCCAATCTTTCAAGGCCCAAATGCAAGGCATCTGCATCCGCTTGTCGATGATACTTCTATGTTGCCTCAGATGAAATCCCCAAATTTCGACGAAGTCCCGATGAAATTGGCACTCCCGGGAAGCAATCTCTTGGTTATAATGTTCCATTGCAGCAAAAAGTGTTAGTCTTGACCAAAGAAATCGATTATCCGCCAAATAAGGGCTGCTGGGTTTTCTCTGCTAAGAAGACAGTGACTGCAGAATGGAGCCTGGACCGACTTTGAAAAGAATCTGTCACGAGCCTCCCTAAGTCGTGCGACAGAAGAAGCCAAACAGACACAACATGTCGGGCGACATACTTTGGCTGATAGCAGACAGGGTGGAAAAACCTGCAGTAATTACCCCAGAGCATTTTCCGACTCGCCGTCGCCGATATACCCCTTACCCTCATACACATACCCCTGAAAATATACGGGAGAGGACCCCTACTATACACACTTACCTAAAACGATCCCAAAACACCATACATAAACCCGACAAAGCCGATCTTTAACCCAATAATTGCGTTCGCTTCCCCGGAACAGACAGATTCACGCAAACCAAGCTAACATATAGTAATCTTTGCTAACAAGATAGGCTTATTCAAGTGTAGCGCGTTGGAGTTGTTGTTTTACCCCCGCAGGTACAATAATCAATTGAGTCCCGACGACTGGCCCTCCGACCAAACTGGAGAAGAAAGAACAAAGCAAAAAAAAGGCATGTGTATCCGTGACAGCCCCCAAGAAGAGCTCAACAATACCAGCAGCCCCACAATCCCAAAGCAGAAAAGCCTCTCAAGCAGAGCCAAAACCCAGAAAAAGCCTCTCAAGCAGAGCCAACAAAGCAGAAAAGCCTCTCAAGCAGAGCCAAACCAAGAAAAGCCTCTCAAGCAGAGCCAAAACCCAGAAAAATCCTCTCAAGCAGAGCCAACCAAAAGAAAAGCCTCTCTAGCGGAGCCCAACCAAAAGAAAAAGCCTCTCTAGCGGAGCCCAACCAAAAAAAAAAAAAAAAGCCTCTCTAGCGGAGCACACAAAAGAAGAAAAGCCTCTCTAGCGGAGCACCCAAATAAGAAAAGCCTCTCAAGCAGAGCCAAAACCCAGAAAAGCCTCTCTAGCGGAGCCCAACCAAAAGAAAAGCCTCTCTAGCGGAGCCCAACCAAAAGAAAAGCCTCTCCAGCGGAGCCCACAAAGAAGAAAAGCCTCTCTAGCGGAGCACCCAAAGAAGAAAAGCCTCTCTAGCGGAGCACCCAAAAGAAGAAAAGCCTCTCAAGCAGAGCCAAAACCCAGAAAAAGCCTCTCAAGCAGAGCCAACCAAAAGAAAAGCCTCTCTAGCGGAGCCTACCAAGAAGAAAAGCCTCTCAAGCAGAGCCAAACCCAAGAAAAGCCTCTCAAGCGGAGCACAATGAAGTCACAGTAAGCACGGCAAAGGTATGAAGACACATCTCTACCCCTTTCTTGCTTGTATGTCAATATTAGTAATTCCGAACTACGATTTGGCTTGATTCCCTTCTTAAAGGGATACGTAGGAATCCTTTCTCAGAAAGGTCCAGCCATAATTTTCCCCTTCTCACCCTTCTATCCCTTCACCTTAACCCCAGCCGCTCATTGAGATTGGGTCTTATTTTATCGACAACCCCACTTTTTCCAAAAGTGACGTTGCCGAGGGGCTCTGTAAGTACGCCAATCCAATTTGCAACCTTTTCGATGCATTTTAACATAATAAAACTGCATTAAGGGGCATTTTGGTAAATTCCCGGCCTATCCCGAGACTTCCGGAAACGTTCCATGAGTTTCCCGCGAAGGAAGTACCTTTTGGTACATCATTCATGCCAAAGGACCCCTTGGGAATAAAACCTGTTGGACCTTTTGGGTATTTTCCCGGAATGTTCCAAGCGGTTTTGGCGCCAAAAGCGGTTGAGCCACCTTGTGTCACGCGACGGCTTGAGGCATGGAAAGTGGACGCGTAAGGTCGTGCGACATACTAAGGCGGCCAACTACGGCTATAAATAAGACCCTCCCCCTCATTGAAATGGATCCCAATTCCAAATTTTTGTTACTCTCGCAAAATAGCATTGTGACGAACATCCCAAACACCAAACCTCTCTCTCTCCTACCTTTCCAACCCTCTAATCTCCCTCATCCAAACCCAATTCTCTACCCACACCAATTGGAACCCTTGGATCAGAGCTGTGAGATCTACAACGAAGAATTGAAGGATTCTATATCTGACTAGATATAGAATTCGTGGAATCAACAAGGGTAACAATTCCCTAACCCTCTCTCTCTCTCTCTCTCTCATTTAATTCCTTGCAAATTTTATAATTCTATTTTGTTTGGATTCAGTAATCAGATCCTAGCTATCTGAATTACTGAATCCCAATCGCAATCTCTCTGTTTAACTTGCATATATTGTGTAATTGAGCTCATATTGATTGATTTGGTTGAATTTAGTGTTTGAGCCCCCAAGGGGGTGTGGATCTACCCATATCCACACTCCCTGGGTTGATTTGATGTTGTTTATGTTTTTCGTTCATAATTCAGTTTGTTAATTAGATCTGTATAGCTTCTGTTAATTTCTGAATTCATATTGTAAGGTTTCTGCAGAAGGCTTATATGTGTCACGCGACACCTTCGTCCTCAAGTGATCCTGTGTCACGCGACACATGTGGTCACTGGTACGATGTGTCATGCGACACACATGACCCATCTGCAGTGACTCTTTTCCTTTGTAATCTGCTCTAGTTTGTTTGTATTCAGGGATGTGGCCTCCCTAAATAATGGGCTCACAATATGTAATTTCTCGTTTCATAATTAATGAGATGCATTTTATCACACTTCGTTTATTATCGATATTTGCACACACTTTGGATTTACTTGGATGTATTTGATTGAAAGACTCGTCTATGGACGAGGCGTGTTGGGTGAACTCTCGGTTCTTCCCAACACGTAACCTGACCCCCGAACTCATGTTTTCTCTTTAAAACAAAGGTTTTCAATATTTCCTCTTAAAACGGCGTGGCGACTCCTTTTCATTTTCTAAATCTTTTTCGGGCGAGCGCACATTCAGGCATTTAATTTTTCACACTTACAACTTTTCTTAATTCTTATGTAAATGGACGGGGGGACATTTACTCCGGGACGGAGGGAGTAACATTTTATGTTAAATTATTAATCTTCATAAAATAAATTAAAAATGTTTATTAAATCACCAATAAAAGCATCAATAACTAATTTTTTAATTTTTATAAAGATAAATAATTTAACATAAAATGTTAGTAAATTCAAAATGATAAAAAGTGTAAGTGTTAGTGAGACGGAGAAAGTATATAGTAAGAGACATTTTTGGAAGTTATTCGTTCTAAATCATTTTTGGGCATTTAATATCTAAACATATTATAATTGCTAAATTAATTTTAAAATATCACATACTATAATCATTTTTAAATGATCGAAAGAATGTGAAATCCACTCTTAATATTTGAGCTTAAAATTTTTGTGAAACTTAAAATGGGATGGAGAAAATATACACATTTTAAATACATATTGTATGCTATATTATAATTCTTAATTATATAAATTTAATATGCCTATCGAGTATCGACGGATTGCTAACTAGTACAATTAATAGTATAGTTAACTTATATAATAAATATAATAGTTAACTAATAATAGTAATAGTAACAGTTAACTTATATCATAACTACTCCTATTATTATTAACTAATATTATTAGCTAATAAGGAGAATATCAAAAGTAATACTCCCTCCGTTCCAATAGTAGCTTCCCATTTTGTCATTTTGGGTGTCCCGTTAATAGCTTTCACTTTCCTTTTTTGGCAAAGGAATTTTTACTATTCCCACCACTCATTCTCTCTCCTACATTATTTTAATACTCACAACACCATTATAATTTACTATTCTCTCCACTCATTCTCTCTCCTATTTTCAAATTACACTCACAACATTTTTTCTTCCCCCCATTTTCTTAATTTGTGTGCTTGACAAAAAATGAGAAGCAATTATTGGGACGGAGGGAGTATAATTTTTGAGATATTGATGAGATGGTTCTTCATAATCAATCAAGATTCTATCAAGACATGTTAACATGGCAAATTCATAGCCCTGCTCATCAACTTTAATATATATATATCTATATATATATATATATATATATATATATATATTTGTTAAAAATTTATCTTCCCATATCTAATGTTTGGTTTCTTTTCATTTACCTCTTTTTGCTAACTTTATTTAATTAAAATACTAATTTAACCTTTGATGACGTCAAAATAATATGAAGATAGTAAAAAAACCATATATATATATTTTTTTGTCAAAATTCAATTTAGTGATCAATAAAGTCAAACTGTGACATTTTATGGATAGAGGGAGCATCGTTTCAATCTACCCTAAATATAGATTTCAATTTTACAACTTATTTTCATTTATATAGAACTAGTCAGTAACCCGTCGATACTCGACGGGCATAATGAATCTAATAATTAAATATTATAAAAACAACATGGTGAAATTAGGATGGAGAGAATAATACAATTTAAACAAATTAAATTAAATTTAATTCAATAAAATAAACTAATCTAATAATCTAAAATCTAATATGGGAGATAATAATAAGAAAAATTAGTGCATGCTCCAAGACAATGTTTCTACTTTCTACCACTATCACATTCTTTCGGATGAAGTAGTTGAACCACTGTAGTTTGAATTTATTACGTTTAAAAATATTTTGTTTGCATTTAAAAGCTAAAATTTGTGTTTAAATCAAAATCTAAAATAAAACTCTTCTTTGAATGTGACACATGGCGGCTAATAATTGGTTAACATAGAGCTGACTTGAAATTTCACGTGGCGAGCTGTATGATCTTGAAATGTTTCTGCTTTTATATATTATATAGATTGAATGACCATTATTGTCTCAAAACTAGTACTCTCTGACCCGTGCCAATTGCACGGAAACAGTATGCATGGGTGGTCAAGTGAAGAAAATTAAAATATAACCACTATTATAAGTATCAAATGTCTCAAAATTCCTAATATCTCACAATTCATCAAAATAGAATAGCAAACAATCAGAAACTATAAACTAATATTGCTTAAGTTTATTCTTAACTCTTGCATCAACTTGAAAGTATATGAAAATTCAAATGTTAAATTGAAGTATCAAACTGAAAATGTGAAAGAATCTAAATGTGCACAAATAATAACAAATAGAGTAGCAAACAATCACAAACTACAAACATATATTGCCTAAGTTTATCCTTAACTCTTGCATCAACTTGAAAGTAAATGAAAATTCAAATGTTAGATCGAAGTATCAAACTAAAGATGTGAAAGAATCTAAAAGTGCACAAATAACAACAAATGTTCAAATTTATGGTATTTACCCTAAGGGATGAACATTGGTTCACCGTTTTTTAAGTTGCAAAGAAGGATTTATCCATAAACCGTTTCCACATCACTCTCCAATTCCACATACATATCAATCTTGAATTTTAACATAACTCAATTATGATTGAAACAGAATTGTGCCAGAAACAAAGTACTATAAGCAATCACAAAATTACATCAACAGCCCTTATCCTCACTATTACCTTTCCACGGTACTTTCTCCACTTCGCTCATGTTACAAAATACCAAAATCATGCAAGTAAATGAATCATCCCATATATCTTCATACGTCAACTGTGGTGGAGTCATTTATAAATCAGTTGGAGCTTCAGTATCTTGCAAATCTTCTGTCGAACGCGGAAAAACCTAATTAAAACACGCATTAGATCAATATATACACATATATATAGTTATATATAAATGTGTCATGTTATCGATATTAGGTCCCGTCATTTAGTTAGTTAGTTATCCATCCCATTATAAATCTCTTAACTTTATTTTTTAGTTAATTTAATTGAAATTTAACAAAAAAGCAATAAAATTCATTTATTCATAAAATTTTAAATATTATTAATACAATAATATATTAAATTTTATAAAAATTATTTAGTATGAAACAGCTGAAGTATATTGACATCACGAAAAATAGAGAGAGATTGTGATTGATAAATTAAGGAATAATTTTAAAAATTGGTTAATGAGAGTCATTGGATAAAACATTGATAATTAATCTTACGGTTAGAATTGAAGAAGAAAATAAATTATCAAATGACAGCCCTTGGATCGTATCGGTTATGAATCGATATCAACCGTTCTTTGTGTAAAGTCAATAGGCAGTTATGAACTGAGGTGAGAGAGAAAATGAGATAGAAAATAGTAAGACGATAGTTGTTATGAGTATTACAAATGAATCTCATTAATAAATAAATATTATATACTTTCGTTCATAGAAAATGATCAGACTTATCAATAAGACGCTCTAGATGACAAAGTGGGTAAGATTATTCGGAATAGAAGTAGAGGAAGTATTGCGTTAAATTAAGGTCAAAATATGCATTATGGCTAACGAAAGTTAGTTATGAAACTAATTCTAGGTAATATGTCATGTGAAATGATCAAATTGTCCCTTAAAAAAAGATGTCCATATATATGACTTGAAAATATAACATCATATTTTTTTTATTTGCAACAGAATATAAAAACAAATACTCCCTCTGTCTCGAAAAATTTAGATCATTTTGACTTTAATAGTCAACTAAATCGTATTTTGACCGTAATTTTATGAAAATTTAGATATTTTTATGCAATTATAAAAATTGTTATTGTTTTACCATTAAAAATACTATCAATAACAATTTTTAGAATTTCATGAAAATATCTATATTTTTCTATAAAATTATTCATATTTTTTTTATAAAAATATGTCAAAATTTGATTGAGTTGATTCAGCGAAATAAAGGGAGCGATCGGATCTACACACTTTTATTTTTAAAATGTATATTACAAAAGTAACCAAAATACATATCAATTAAATTGTAAATTGAGAGAAAGTCAGACAATCGGTACACACAATCAGACCACTTGCTTGTTTTCTTTCCATTTACATTTGAATTGAAAATCTTGGTACAGGCCAATTTTCAAATAATAGTTATGTATACTATTACTACATTATTATACTCCCGTACCGTCCCACGTGAATGAAAAATTTTAGTCAAATTGATGTAACTTTGATCAATAATTTAAATAAAAAATAGTGATTCTAATAAAAATTTAATTTTTTATTATAACACAATTAATAATAATTTCAATAATGATTTTTAAATTAATAGTTAAAATTATTGCAATTTGACTAAAAGTCTCGTGATGGAGGGAGTATGTATTGAAATAGAAACCACCAATATACCGCCGTAGGATCAAACAAATTGAAAAGAAATCCAACGATTGAAAATAAAAAAAAAATTAAAACTGATGTTGGAGGTGAGAATCAATCATGACCACTCTTTGTCTTTTCTAAAAAACAATCATAACCACTCATTGTGTGGCGGTTATTCTTGACCTCTATTGTATTATAGATAAATGTTCTTTTAAATTTTTTGATTTAATTTTTTTTCATAATTCATTATATTTTTATAAATCTAAAATTTTGAAAATGAATTAAAAGAATGTTTATTATTTTTTCTAGATTAAAATTAAATTTTTTAAAATGATTCTTAAATTTTGAAAAAAATCATTCATTTTAGGATGGAGAGATTAATACAATTTAAACAAAATAAATTTAATCCAATAAAATAAACTAATCTAATAATCTAAAATCTAATATGGGGGATAATGATAAGAGAAATCAGTGCATGCTCCAAGACAATATTTCTACTTTCTACCACCATCACATTCTTTTGAACGAAGTAGTTGAACCGCTGTAGTTTGAATTTATTACGTTTAAAAATATTTTGTTTGCATTTAAAAGTTAAAATTTGTGTTTAAATCAAAATCTAAAATAAAACTCTTCATTGAATGTGACACATGGCGGCTAATTTTTGGTGAACATAGAGCTGACTTGGAATTCCACGTGGCGAGCTGTATGGTCTTGAAATGTTTCTGCTTTTATATATTATATAGATTGAATGACTATTATTGTCTCAAAATAAATGTTCTTTTAAATTTTTTTGATTTAATTTTTTTTTCATAATTTATTATATTTTTACAAATCTAAAATTTTGAAAATGAATTAAAAGAATGTTTATTATTTTTTCTAGATTAAAATTAATTTTTTTAAAATGATTCTTAAATTTTGAAAAAAAATCATTCATTTTAGGAAGGAGAGAATAATACAATTTAAACAAATTAAATTTAATCCAATAAAATAAACTAATCTAATAATCTAAAATATAATATGGGGGATAATGATAAGAGAAATCAGTGCATGCTCCAAGACAATTTCTACTTTTCACCACCATCACATTCTTTCGGATGAAGTAGTTGAACCGATGTAGTTTGAATTTATTACGTTTAAAAATATTTTGTTTGCATTTAAAAGCTAAAATTTGTGTTTAAATCAAAATTTAAAATAAAACTCTTCATTGAATGTGACACATGGCGGCTAATAATTGGTGAACATAGAGCTGACTTGAAATTCCACGTGACGAGCTGTATGGTCTTGAAATATTTCTGCTTTTATATATTATATGGATAAAGTGAATGACCATTATTGTCTCAAAATAAATGTTCTTTTAAATTTTTTGATTTAATTTTTTTTCATAATTCATTATATTTTTACAAATCTAAAATTTTGAAAATGAATTAAAAGAATGTTTATTATTTTTTCTAGATTAAAATTAAATTTTTTAAAATGACTCTTAAATTTTGAAAAAAATCATTCATTTTAGGATGGAGAGAGTAATACAATTTAAACAAATTAAATTTAATCCAATAAAATAAACTAATCTAATAATCTAAAATCTAATATGGGGGATAATGGTAAGAGAAATCAGTGCATGCTCCAAGACAATGTTTCTACTTTCTACCACCATCACATTCTTTCGGATGAAGTAGTTGAACCGCTGTAGTTTGAATTTATTACGTTTCAAAATATTTTGTTTGCATTTAAAAGCTAAAATTTGTGTTTAAATCAAAATCTAAAATAAAACTCTTTATTGAATGTGATACATGGCAGCTAATAATTGGTGAAAATAGAGCTGACTTGAAATTTCATGTGGCGAGCTGTATGGTCTTGAAATGTTTCTGCTTTTATATATTATATAGATGAAACCAGCTAAAAAATTTGGTCAAAAACCAATACTATTTAAAAACAAAATATACAACAATTGAGCTTAAAAAGTAAAAAAAAAAAAAAGGAAGGAAGAAGAAGAGAAATTTGGCTCTAATTCTTCATTTACAAAATTAATTGAAACATTGATATTTTTGTTCTTTTCTGTGTAAAACTTTGTATACAAATGATGATTCTGGCCTGTATTAATTGTCGTGCCTCACGATTTAGTCAATGAAAAGATAGTGTCACAAAAAAAAAAAAAAATGAAAAATGAAAATTGATTACTCGGAATATTATCGTTGACGGCAGAATAGTCTTATTCGCCTAATTTTGCATGATGTTTTTTTTTTTTCAAAAGAATATCTTAATTTTACTTTAAAGAAAAAATTAAATGACTCTCCACTTATGTTCGGAGATTCATTTCATACTCGTTGATATTTGTTTTTTATTTTATCATGAAATATTTATTTAAAGTAATTCATTATTTTTGCAAGTACAATCAAATTTATTGCACAAAATTTGTATAATGTTATGATATTATCTAATAAGAGTTTTCTTTTCAGTTATAGGACACCAACTCAATCTCATTGATGGGCGGATGTGATCTTTTCATGCACTATGTAACACATACTTCAGCTTTAGAACGAGGAGTTTGATTCACCAAGCCAAACTTTCTTGAAAATGCTGAAAAGTTTGGAAAGATATCTTATAAGGTGAGATTGCTATTGTTATTCAGAAATATTTACAATTTTTTTTTTCATGTCTGTATTTAGCTTTGTTATTGCAGGCACTCAAAATAATTGCTGCTTGATCAAGATTTTATTTTCGATAGTGTACTATTTTAGTGCATAGTTTCTCTATAATAGTTTTGAAAGTTTGAAAATCTGCAACTCAAACTGAGCGGGTTTGAGGTTACATGAAAGAGGGTGAGGTGAGAGGGGCTGAGGGGAATGAGGGAAGTGGGTGGGTTTGAAATTATGTAATTTGGATAGTTATATTGAAATCATACTTTCTTATAATTTTCTTTGTTGTTATAATAATAAAAGAGGTTTTGACCAATAAGCCCCTCAGATAAATGAAAACGATCAATAAATCAGACATTTTTGAATCTCGTCAATAAGTTTCTGTATTTTCGCTGAATCAGAATGCCCCTATGACAACTCACACGCGCCCACCCATGCTGACTGACGCAGCACGGAAGGGATATTTGCGAATAGCAAGCGCTAAACACGAGAGTTCACAAGCGATGAACCCTAAATCAATACTGGAATCCACCAGGAAAAAGGATAAACCCCTTTGAAATTAAATCATCAAAACTGAGTTTAACAAAGCCCTAAAAGTGTTTAAATACCTCCTTGCAACCCTAAAACGAATTAATAAAGCAAAGAACAAAATAACCCCAACTTAATGTACAAAAATCAGTAAAAACGGAATTAAAAACAGAATAAGGAAACTGGCGAAACGACGCGAGGCGGGCGCCTGGGAGGCAGAAAGAACACCAGTCATCGAACCAAGGTGAAGTGGTCGTCTGGGCATAGCTGGGGCGGGCGCCTGGGCAACAGCAAGAAACTCCTTCGTTGAACCAGGATGAGGCGGGCACATGGTCACGGCTGGGGCGGCCGCCTGGGCGACAGAAAAAAACCCCTTTGTTGGATCAAGGTGAGGCGGGCGCTTGGGAAGGTCTGTGGCGGGCGCCTGGGAAACAGCGGTTGGACCTCCATGTTGTCCTGCATTAGTCTCCTCCACCTCTAAAAAACTCGACCCCAAGTTCACATCGGGATAAAGAACTCCATCTGCGTGGTACTCATAAATATCAGCAACATTGAATGTGTTCGAAATGTTCAAATCATCGGGAAGATTCACCACATAAGCATTATCATTAATTTTTCTAGTCACTTTAAAAGGCCCATACTTGCGAGGCTGCATCTTCTTGTAAGTACTAACAGGAAAACGCTCCTTCCGCAGGAATACCATAACATCATCTTCAACTGCGAAAACCTTCTTGGCCATATTTTCAGCAGCAGCCTTATTTTTCAACCCTGTAGCTTCGAGCTTAGCTTTGACAGCTTCCTTGACGGCTTGCACCTCCTTGGCCATATTTTCAGCAGCTTGACTCACACCAAGACCGGTAGGTAACGGTATCAAATCCATCACATGCCTAGGAACAGATGTATAAACCAAGAAAAAAGGTGACTTCCCTGTAGCCGAATGCATTGCACTGTTTTAAGCAAACTTCACCTGTGGCAACGGTAAATCCCACTGTTCGGCTTGTCCCCACAAACACTTCTAATCATGTTTTCCAAAGTCCGGTTAGTAACTTCCGTCTGTCCGTCCGTTTGCGGATGTGCTGTAGAACTCCTATTCAGCAAAGTGTCGAGCATACGCCACAAATTAATCCAAAAGTGGCTCAAAAATTTGGTGTCCCTGTCAGAGGTAATGGACCTAGGAACTCCATGCAGTCGCACAATCTCTCTGAAAAACAACTTTGCAATATTGGATGCATCCGTCGTCTTCTTGCAAGAAATAAAATGGGACATCTTGGAAAACCGATCCACCACCACAAAAACAGAATCCACGCCCCGCTGTGTACGAGGCAAACCCAAAACAAAGTCCATGGATAGATCCATCCAAATATCATCAGGAATAGGAAGAGGTAAATAAAGACCAGTATTTTGAGACAGACCCTTAGAAACCTGACAGACATAGCACCTTCTAACAATCGAACTCACATCCTTCCTCAGATGAGGCCAGAAGTAACGCTCCTCCAAACCCGCAAAAGTCTTGTCTCGTCCCAAATGTCCACTAAGACCCCCCACCATGTAAATCCCGAATCAGTTTCTCCCGTAAGAAAGAAATAGGAATGCACAGCTGACCCTGTAGACACCCCATTCTGAATCAATAATTCATGATTACACTACTCTTCATCTCTCTTTTGTGTTTTGATGAAAGCATATTAGTTTCGTCATGTTTCGTTAAGTTTCTAACTAACCTCGTTAGTTTTGAAACCTAACTGACTAACGGAATAACTGAAGAGGACAAAATAGTCAACCGACTAGTTGTCTCGCACGAGACATACGTGTCTCGCGCGAGACAACCCCTCTGCAAGATATGCAGAATCACTTTCCTTCTCCATTTCAAACTCTTTTCTTGATAAAATCTTATTCCATCCGGTTCTCCAATTATATCTGAGTTCTGGAACCTTCCTAGAAGTGTTTTACCTCTCCACCTCTACCTCTTAAACCCTATAAATACTTGATGACTTTCAATATTTCAGAGGTCCCCGATCCACGATCGAAAACTCACAACACACACATTTTGTTAGTTTCTCTCCCTGAAAGATTCCTACGAAATCACCCTAAAATCACCTAAAGTTTGTTTGTCAACCTTGTTGATCAACAAACATCAAAGCCCGAATCAAGGACCGAGGCGAAGCTCTGTCCGCATCAAGATTTGACTCTCATATTGAGTCGAAACTCTGCCCGAATCACTTCTCGACCGAGAAGACATCTTAGAACCACGTTCTAAATCAAATACTCCCTAAACGCTAGGTAAATTTCTATACTTTTACTCTCTTCTTCTCAATCTCTCTCTATTGGCTTTTAGAGTGGTGTAATCCCATCAAAAGGGTTAGCCTAGAGTCCCTTCAATCGATGAAGGCGATCTCGAAGCATACAATCCAACATTCCTAATCAAGAAATTGATTAGGTTTTTCTTGTTCTTATTTATTAAAAAGATTGATAATACTTGATTGGCAAGACCGATCTTCGGATCGGGTGGAATGGATGCTCCTTGACCTACCCATTTCATAACTTAACCCCCGAACCCTCAAATCTCTTTTCAAATCAAAAATGTTTTTCTTATTGTTTTCCTAAATAAATAATAAGTGGCGACTCAAAGATGTTAAAAATTCACGCATCGCTACAGTGGCGACTCCGCTGTGGACAATTAATTAAGAGGGTTAGACTTGCGTACAATTGAATATTATCAATTTTTTTATTTTTCTGTAAAAATTTGATTTTTCTGGATTTTTCGAAATTTTTCTGTACTGTTTTCGTCAAAAAAAAATTTACTGTCCGAATACTTGTCCTGCGCGAAACAAACTTATCTCGCGTGAGATATTTATACGGCAAAAGCAAACAAACATTTCCACTTTGGCGGCGACGGCAGGATCATAATTTGATTGTGGACTTTTAATGCAAAGTTGACCACACAAAAAAACAAGGGTTTCGTTGACTCTTCATTAAAGTTTGACCCCAAAAAAAAAACTTGGTCATTGACTTTTAAAAAAAAATGTTTGACCATTAAAAAAAAAAACCAACAACAGTTAAGAAACTTTCAAAAAAAAATTCTAGAAAAATCAAAATAAATGTTATTCCTATTTTTGCTTGTACTAACTTTATTTTGCAGGGTAGAATAATTAATTTATACTCAAACTATATAACTGCCTACGTTTCTCCCAAATTAGGAAGACTCGGGCTTTGTAATAAATTAGTTTATTTATTCTCTCGCTCTCTCTCTCTTTAAGTGGAACTACGACGGCCTGAGTCTTCCTAATTTGGGAGAAACGTAGGCAACCACTTCGTGCGGCCACTATCTGTTTTTCTTTAGTTTTCAAAAAATAAAACTTTCTATTTTACTCTGTCACCTAGATTGACTCTCATACACGCGCACTCATATTATATTTTTCATTGCACTACATACCCTTGATAAACCCGGGACCCACACTAAGAACGGATGACGGTAAACACCTAGTCGCCGGTCTCTCCGAAGTTGGATCATCCCACTCCGCGTATTCAATCCATCTAGATTGTCATATCGCGGGGAGCCTAGCCTTCCAACCCTGCATCGCCACATATCATGTAGATTGACTTTTTAAGACACTCCGTGATCGATCGGTTTGATCTTGGAGTCCTTGTAATCCCTTGTCAAGATCTTGTTTTGTGCAATAATCCAAGGAAAAGAAATCAAAAAATTGTCGCTTCGGAATTGTCCCTTCGGATACGTCCCTATGATTGTCCCTACGAATTTGCCCCTAAAGAGAAAAATTTCTCACCAAATTTATTGCACAAAACTCGATGTTACTTGAGATTACTTCGACCCCTAGGTCCCTAGGTTTGGTTTTCGAATGTTAGAAACCCCCAAAACGGATTTTTCGTCTGACCAAAATTAGGATTAAAATCAGAAAAATTGTGACTTCCTGTGGTGTTGTCTCGCGCGAGACTGCTTGTCCCGTGCGAGATAAGCGTTCGGTCTTTTCGTGTTTTGGCCAAAACCTTCAAACCTTCGAGCCTTCATTCACCTTATTCAGCCGACTTGTTGGAACTCGATCATGGTTTAACACGGTTGCTACACGCCTAGGTCTTCGCCAAAGCTCGACACGATGTCTGCTTCTCCTCCTACCACCGAGGTCGAATTCAACGAAGCCAAGGCCCAACTGATCGAAGCCATGCTTAGGTTGGATGAACAAAGTAAGCAAATTGATGAGAAAAACTCCCAAATGGCCGCCCTCATGAAAGAACTCAACGATTTGAAAGTCAAGAAAGGAAGAAAACAAAAGCAGAAAGTGGAATCCTCCTCTGATGAAGAGGAATCCTACACCAAAATGAATAGAAAAACCAAAAAGTCAAGCAAGAAAAAGAAAGAATCCGATTCATTCTCTTCCTTATCCTCCTCTGAAGATGAAGGACATACCTCCAAGGTTACTAAGACTAAGAAGGAAGGTAGCGACGAAACTACTAAACTTGGTGACCATGTTACTAAGAACTATCTTGAGAAGAAACTTGCAACTCTTGATACTTCAAAAGGGTCATTCGTTCCATTTGATCCCGATACTCTTCAACAATCCATCACCAAGTTTCCTCGCAAGTACAAGACACCCGACATTGCCATGTTCAATGGTACTACTTGTCCTCGAGCTCATGTTGAGACCTACACTTGGGCCATGATTTCAATGGGTGTTGATAACACAATCTTGACCCAATGCTTTCCTCAAACTTTAGAGGGTACTGCAAGGGATTGGTACATGTCTCTTCCTACGACTACAAGGCTCGATTGGTCGTCTGCATGTTTAGTCTTCCAAAGGCAGTTTGAAGACAACTCCACTTACCGCCCTACTAGGAGGGATCTTGAAAAAACCAAGCAACATACCAATGAGTCCTTTGCTGAATTTGCTAGAAGATGAAGACTCAAACTCACTGAAATTGTCGAAAGGCCTACTCTCAAAGAGCAAATCCACATCTTCCTTCAATGCCTTTGTGATGAATTTCAAGAGAAGCTCGCCGGTAATTACTTTCCTAGTTTCAATGAACTCCATGAGTCCGGAATTAGGATTGATGACTTCCTAAAAAGAAAAATGAAGGAAAGTGCTTTCCGCTTCAACAAGCCAACCACGAGTAAGGATGCTTCAGTCAATGCCATTGCATTCAACCGCCCCAACACCGGAAAGTATTCTGCTGTTCCTCCTCCCGAAAATAAAAAGAGGCACTATGACAAGATTGAAGGAATCACTCAAGAAGAACTCTTCGATGTGCTTGTCAAGAATGAAAAGATCAAACCAAGAGAAGGTGGTCCTCCTAAGGATATGGGTCCTAATTACGCTCATCACTTATTTTGCAAGTATCACAACTTCACCGGCCATGACATCAACACTTGTCACCACTTGAAGGACATCATCCAAGACCTCTTTGACAATGGGGATCTAGAACGTCCCAACGTCATCAACAATCCTCTCCCCCGTACTCCATGAAGAAGATGAAGCTCCGAGAAGAAATCTATACTTACCACTTTGGGGCTACAACTATCCTCTCCCTTTCTCCTTTGATAGAAGCAGATTAGGTTTTAAATTTCCAAATATGAACTCGAAGAGTCATTCTGTCTTTCTAGTACTCCTCACCTCCTCTAGTTTGTGTCCTCTAAACTATCGAGTCTGTTCTTAAATTTCTCAATTAATCAAAGTAATTTTCTTTTCCTAAACACTTCCCTAAGGTTGTTTTACCTCATGAGTATCATTTAATTCATGTAAAATAATGGACCCTCCATTTCCTAAATCATCGCAAAAAATAGAGACCTCTAAGCGAGTTTAAGAAGAAAGTTGTCCTTAGAAAGCTTAAGGGCTAAACTTTACCCCTACTGAAAGTCAAAAAATCAACAAACGAAGAAAGTCAAAGGTGCTGCTATCAATCTCCATCCCAAGAAGAGTGGGGCTACTCAATTCAAA
The DNA here is from genome assembly GCA_022495995.1 of Adenophora triphylla var. japonica. Taxonomy (NCBI): domain Eukaryota; kingdom Viridiplantae; phylum Streptophyta; class Magnoliopsida; order Asterales; family Campanulaceae; genus Adenophora; species Adenophora triphylla. Next base: position 261,846 of record JAFEMH010000379.1, read on the forward strand.
GCTTTGAGAGTACAAAAAAAAAAAAAACTCTCAAGCTTTCATCATCCCCACAACAAAGGTGAAACTTCAAATGCATGAAGAATTCTCCTCCCACCAAGAAGAGGAGTCAAGTGATACCATCAAAAGAAAAGATGATTTCTCAATATCCTCTTACATCAAGTGTAGAAGACTTTCAGTACCAAGAAAAATGATTACCCTTAAGTCATACTAATGATTGGCTTCCTTCTCAAACTTAATTAGAAACTTCTAGATGATGCACGGTTCATTAAAAGGTAGAACAACTTTTTCTAGATCCTTGAGTCAACTAGCGTTTCTTGTCGAGTCTAGGGGCTTCCTGTTAGCCACTCTCATACACACTCTTGAAATCCAAGCATCAAAGCTGGGGCTTCCTAACCTTTCCTCCCCCAGTCAATCTCTACTTCAACTCTTCAAAATAATCAAATTTGTATTAGGGGCTTTCCTCTTTACTTCTCCCTCTCATCATTAGAGAATACACTTCTTCAAAGAATCAATGCTTGGATCACCTTCCAAAAATAGAGTCCGTCTCTCCTCAACTAAACTTGAGATCTCATCTTTCTCATTAATGAGATTCTTCCGACTGAGTCCTCTTCGAGTACACATACTTTCCAAAAAAAAATGGCTCGCTAGGTTGAAAACTCGTAAAGAGCGGCCTAGGCAAAAGTTAGAGCACAAAAAAAAGACGCAAAAGAGATGCCCGCTAGATTGAAAACCCAAAAGGGCGGTCTAGGCAAAAACCAGGGTGCGTCACTAAGAAAAAAAAATCAAGGACAAAGGGAGAGTATTCTTCAAACCTCTTCATCGAACATCATTCAAATCAACAAGGAGAGTCTTCTTCGATCATCTTAAAGTCAAGAGAGCAGACTCACAAGCCTGTTCACAAAATCACCTACCACTTGCATGCAACTTGGGGCTTGAGACAGCAAAGGGCCTTAGACATAAAGCCATTAGGACAGTCGATAGATTAGTAGTCGTTTGCCTCCTAGAGACACGATTCAAAGGAGAAGTAAGAATGAAGATTCTCAATAAGCCTAGATGTGTATACACAAGGTTACTCATTGAAATTCAGCCATGCTGACTAGCAACAGATTCTACATAAACCTGATTTGGTCCCAACTTGTCAAACACAAGTTCTCTCATACAGATCACCCATCTCAAATATAAACCCATACAAATGTTCCTACATGTCCATATACCCTATACTCATACATAAACTCACCACCAAAATGACCAGCCGGCCATTTACACGAACAGACGTGAGCACCACCATGCAAGTCCAGTTAAACAACTAAAATCCGGAAAATCTACTTGAATCTTTATGTGCTGATAGGTACAGAAAGGTAAGAATCATTAGGGTCCATCCGAGACCAGTATGCATATATCCTTGCATTACAGGAGCCGATAGAACCTCCACCTCAACCGAAAACTTCAAGTCCGTGACCTCGGCAACAACTTCAAAGTCTGTGACGGCAGCAAACTTCAAGTCCGTGACCTCGGCAACAACTTCAAAGTCTGTGATGGCAGCAAACTTCAAGTCCGTGACCTCGGCAACAACTTCAAAGTCTGTGATGGCAGCAAACTTCAAGTCCGTGACCTCGGCAACCACAACAAAGTCTGCGACCGCGGCAAACTTCAAAGTCCGTGAAAAGTCCGTGACCTCGGCAACAACAACTATGTCAGTAACCTCGGACGGCGCACTTCAACAACTTCATCAACAAACAGGTATCTTCAGAATTGGGTCAAGTCCTTGATTCCTCAGTATGATTTTACCTTTTCAAAAAAAAAAATCCCTCTTCGATTTTCAAAAAATGCTTTTCAAAGTACCTAAAATAGCCTTTTTAGTATTTTGGAGTCGAACTACGTTTGGTCTGATTCTACCTTAGAGATACGTAGGCAGCCGTGCGGCACGACCATCCCAATGTTCAGAATGATGTCTTTTCTGTCGACGACATGACTTCTTTCATAAGTCTTGTCGCCGAGGGGCTCTGTAGACACCCCATTCTGAACCAATAATTCATGATTACACTACTCTTCGTCTCTCTTTTGTGTTTTGATGAGAGCATATTAGTTTCGTCATATTTTGTTAAGTTTCTAACTAACCTCGTTAGTTCTGGACCTAACTGACTAACGGAATAACTGAAGAGGACAAAATAGTCAACCGACTAGTTGTCTCGCACGAGACATACGTGTCTCGCGCGAGACAACCCCTCTGCAGGATATGCAGAATCACTTTCCTTCTCCGTTTCAAACTCTTTTCTTGATAAAATCTTATCCCATCTGGTTCTCCAATCATATCTGAGTTCTGGAACCTTCCTAGAAGTGTTTTACCTCTCCACCTCTACCTCTTAAACCCCTATAAATACTTGGTGACTTTCAGTATTTCAGAGGTCCCCGATTCACGATCGAAAACACACAACACACACATTTTGTTGGTTTCTCTCCCTGAAAGATTCCTACGAAATCACCCTAAAATCACCTAAAGTTTGTTTGTAAACCTTGTTGATCAACAAACATCAAAGCCCGAATCAAGGACCGAGGCGAAGCTCTGTCCGCATCAAGATTTGACTCTCATATTGAGTCGAAACTCTGCCCGAATCACTTCTCGACTGAGAAGACATCTTAGAACCACGTTCTAAATCAAATACTCCCTAAACGCTAGGTAAATTTCGATACTTTTACTATCTTCTTCTCAATCTCTCTCTATTGGCTTTTAGAGTGGTGTAATCCCATCAAAAGGGTTAGCCTAGAGTCCCTTCAATCGATGAAGGCGATCTCGAAGCATACAATCCAACATTCCTAATCAAGAAATTGATTAGGATTTTCTTGTTCTTATTTATTAAAAAGATTGATAATACTTGATTGGCAAGACCGATATTCGGATCGGGTGGAATGGATGCTCCTTGACCTACCCATTCCATAACTTAACCCCCGAACCCTCAAATTTCTTTTCAAATCAAAAAGGTTTTTCTTATTGTTTTCCTAAATAAATAATAAGTGGCGACTCAAAGATGTTAAAAATTCACGCATCGCTACAGTCCCCCTTTAAACAGAAACCCATCCCGGATGTGAAAATCTGCACTAGGATGTTTGCCCACACGCTTCTCCCATAACTCCTTAATATCCGCATCATCCTCGTACAATTCCTTCAGCAAGTCGAAACCCACAACCTCCTGGGATAAAGTGATCAACAATGAAGCCCTCCTGCTCAAGGCATCTGCAACCTTGTTTTGAACTCACGACTTATACTGAATAATAAAAGGAAATTTCTGCAAATAACTAACCCAGCGAGCATGCATCACTTTCTGGCTATGCAAGAACTTCAAAGCAAGATGATCAGAAAACAGAATAAACTCCCTCTGAACCAGATAATGCTCCCACTGTCGCAAAGCCCAAAAAACTACATAAAACTCCTGGTCATAAGTACTCCACTTCTGTCGAGCATCACTCAATTTCTCACTGAAGAAAGCCACTGGTCGCTTTTCTTGTGAGAGAACAGCCCCAATTCCTACGCCACTAGCATCACACTCCACCTGAAATATCTTGTCAAAATCTGGTAGGGCAAGAACTGGTGCGGTGCAAAGCTTTTCCTTGATGAGGGAAAAACTCTGATCTTGCTCAAAACCCCACTGAAATTTCCCCTTTTTCAGACACTCAGTAATAGGTGCAGTAATGGTGCTGAAATCACGCACAAATCTCATGTAAAAAGTAGCCAAGCCATGGAAACTGCGCACCTCCGTGACTAATTTTGGGACCGGCCAATCCCTTATCGCCCTCACCTTCTCCTCATCAACTTGAATCCCATCCTCACCAACAACAAATCCCAGAAAAAGCAATTTGTTGGTGCAGAATATACACTTCTTAAGATTGATATACAACTGATTATCTTTTAAAACCTGTAACACTTGTCTAAGATGTTCCAAATGTGCAGTTCTATCTTTACTATAAATCAGGATATCATCAAAATAGACTACTACAAAAGAGCCAATAAAAGTTCGGAATACCTGGTTCATCAGCCTCATGAAGGTTCTAGGGGCATTAGATAACCCGAATGGCATGACTAGCCACTCATAAAGACCATCCTTGCTCTTGAAAGCTGTCTTCCACTCATCCCCAGGTCTGATCCGAATCTGATGGTACCCACTGCGCAAATCCAACTTCGTAAACACCTTAGAACCGGATAAATCATCAAGCATGTCCTCCAACTGAGGGATAGGAAATCTGTACTTGATGGTGATCTTGTTGATGGCCCTGCTATCAACACACATACGCCACTGACTTCCCTTCTTTGGCACAAGAAGGACGGGTACTGCACATAGACTCATACTCTCCCTGATAAATCCCTTTCGCAGCAAGTCTTCAATCTGCTCTCTAAGTATCTCGTTCTCCTTAGGGCTCATGCGATAATGCGGGAGGTTTGGCAGACAAGCTCCCGGAATCAAGTCAATCTGATGTTGAATGTCTCTCATAGGAGGGAGCTCATTAGGCAACTCGTCAGACATCAACTCCTGAAATCCTGAAAGAAGTTCTTCAATGTCCCTCGGCATCCCGATCTCCACATTAATAGAACCCAAAAACCCTTTCACCACTATCGGACAAATGAACTCTACTTCATCAATAGCCGCTGTTAGATCTTTCTCGTTCTGTATGAGCATCACCACCGGTTTTTCCTTCTCAGCCTGTTTCTCAAAACGCAGTACATGAGCTATAGCAATTTTATGGTTACCCCATGTGAACATCAGCACATTATCCCTCCCCCGATAAGTAATGTCATGATCATACTGCCAAGGGCGACCAATCAATATATGACAGACGTCCATATTCAGAACGTCACAAACAACCTCCTCCTTATAATGCTTGCCAATAGAAATAGGGACCCTGCAAGTCCATGTTACCCGGAGTTCTGAACCTTTATTCACCCATCCCAAACTATAAGGATTCTCATGAGGTTCAGTCTTTAATCCTAAAAATTCAACCAATTTCTACGAAACAAGATTTTTAATATAACCATTATCAATAATCATATTACATACCTTGTTCTTAACAGAACAGTGTGCTCTCAACAGATTTTTCCGTTGACACTCGTCTTTGAAAGAAAGCAGTATTTGTTGAAGCACACACTCGACCCTCTCCTCAGACTCCTCTTCAGCAAACTCAACCCCTTCATACTCATCAACTTCGGGTTCTTCCTCATCCTCCTCATGCAGAATTGCAGCAGTCCACCGGGTGAGGCAAACGTTCGACCTGTGACCCTGTCCACCACAACGAAAACACTTATCCCCTGTTGGCTTGGCATACGGATTGGCTGTTTTCTGTGCTGGAGTTTTGTTCCCTGCGTTACTGCTAGTGTTGCCTGTACTCTTAGCTTGCGGGGTTAGGTCTTTATCAGTTACTGCTTCAGAACTACCCTGCTGTGGAAACCTGCGAAAAGGGGTAAAAATTTTCGAACTAGACTTCTCCATAAGTTCAGCTTTCAGGGCCAGAGTGGAAGCGTCTGTCAAAGTCCAAACCTGAAACCCATCTTTTCCTGTATCGAACTTTTCAAACCGTTGATATAACGAGCAACTTTCTGGTCCTCGGTCTCCTCAACCCTAACCCGCGATGTATACCTCTGAAATTCAGTAGTATATTCATCAACCGTTCTCTTGCCCTGCACACAGTTGAGATACAGTTTATACAGAGTCTGCTCATAATCCACCGGCAGAAACCGCTCAAAAATTAACTGCTTAATATGCCTCCAGTTTTTAATTGGCCCCTTTCCTTGCCGTCGTCTCTCATCAACAAGTTTTTCCCACCAGACTGCAGCAGTACTCTTCAATCAGATTGCCACCATCTTTACCTGTTTATTCGTAGGTACTTCCATAACCTCAAAAAATTGATCAACATTATTATGCCAATCCAGAAAATCTTCAATCCCCATGGTCCCATAGAATAAAGGAATGTCAGCCTTAATCCTATAATCTTGGCGGTGTCGATTATCACCCTGACCCGGCTCTTCATCATTATCAACCTCGTCATTGGAACTGGAGTTGGAATCCTCATCATCCCAATTTTCTGCCCTCCTAGGGCGTCGAACCTGTTCAACCTCCCTGTCTCTCTCGCCCCTACGATTTCGATTAGCACGAGCATTCTGAGTTTGTTGAGCAGCCACCAAGGCTGCAATCTGTGTTGTCAAGGCAGCAATAGCGGTGGTTATGCCATCGATATCGGCCTTGGTTGCTTGATCTCCCATAATGATTCAACGATGAAAAGACAGGATAAAGCATGCTCTGATACCAACTGACGTAGCACGGAAGCGATATTTGCGAATAGCAAGCACTAAACACGAGAGTTCACAAGCAATGAACCCTAGAAATCAATAACTGGAATACACCAGGAAAAAGGATAAAACCCTTTGAAATTAAATCATCAAAACTGGGTTTAACAAAGCCCTAAAAGTGTTTAAATACCTCCTTGCAACCCTAAAACGAATTAATAAAGCAAAGACCAAAATAACCCTAACTTAATGTTCAAAAATCAGTAAAAATGGAATTAAAAACGGAATAAGGAAACTGGAGAAACGACGCGAGGCGAGCGCCTGGGATCAAGTCAGGCGGGCGCCTGGGAGGTAGAAAGAACACACGTCATCGAACCAAGGTGAAGCAGCCGCCTGGGCACAGCTGGAGCGGGCGCCTGGGCAACAGCAAGAAACTCCTTCGTCGAACCAGGATGAGGCAGGCGCATGGTCACGGCTGGGGCGGCTGGCTGGGCGACAGAAAGAAACCCCTTTGTTGGATCAAGGTGAGGCGGGCGCTTGGGAAGGTCTGGGGCAGGCGCCTGGGAAACAGCGGTTGGACCTCCATGTTGTCCTGCATCACTGACCTCCCATGCCCGTTCAACACTTTTCACTCACTCTCACTCTCTCTCTCTTCTTTTTTACACTTTTCTTCTTGTCTTCTTTCTTTCTCTCTCTTTTCCCCCTCTTCCTTTTTTTCTCCTAAATTTTTAAAATGCAATATCTCAAAATCTAAAAGTCGAAAAAATAATCCAAAATCACTGTTTTAATCGCATCGCCAAGACGAATCAAACAAGTTTACTCATCACATATTTCAAAATTTATAAATAAAATAAAATAATTTTTCACTTGTAAAAATCTGAGAAAATCATTTATCATTTGTTCACACATGAGTATAACTGTATAATGGTATTCACATTTATAAACTGAGAATTTTATTTCATAGTTTTGATTTAAATAACTGTATAATGGTTTTCACATTTATAAACTAAGAATTCTATTTCACAGTTTTATAAAAATATGAAATAGTTTGACATGTATATGAGCTTAATAACTGTGTATTGAAATAATTGTGATGTGTATTTCACAGTAATTTTGCTTAAACAACTGATAAATTTTTGAACTGTGATGTGTATTTCACAGTTATTTTGGTTATTGTTTGAAATTTATTTCACAATTTTGAAGTCTATTTCATAGTTTCGATGTAAATAACTGTATAATGATTTTCACATTTATAAAATGAGAATTCTAATTCACAGTTTTGATGTAAATAACTGTATAAAGATTTTCACATTTATAAACTGAGAATTTTATTTCACAGTTTTGATGTAAATAACTGTATAACGGTTTTCACATTTATAAACTGAGAATTCTATATAATTACACAGTTATACAAATTATGCAAACAAAAGCAAACTTAAAAAGATAAATTGCAAAACTGAATAAAATGTAAAATTTGGTTCTATGCTCGTAATTAGCTGGTACTCCATTCTATTGAGTCATTAGTGTTGACCTTCCTACAATGTTACCTTTTCCAATATTTTTTCCTTTATCAAATCCTCTTATCTCTCTCTCTCTCTCTCTCTCTCTCTCTCTCTCTCTCTCACACACACACACACACCTCTCTTTCTCTCTCACTATGCCTTTCTTCTTCTTTCTCCTAAAACGCTAATCAAGCCATTTCAGACACGCTTCTACCTCCCAAGCCATGCCTCCGCCCAAAACGACATCAGCTGGACCTTCCAGGCCACCTCAATCTTCCTAGCCCAAAACGGGTTTGCTTGCTTCGCCCTAGACCACGAAGGCCATGGTAAATCTCAAGGCCTCAAAGCCTTCGTCCCCAACGTTGACCTCGTAGTTGAAGATTGCATCGCCTTCTTCAACTCCATTTTCGAACAAAACCCTGATTATCAAAATCTCCCGAGATTCCTGTTCGGCGAATCAACGGGTGGCGCTATTTGCTTGCTAATCAATTTTAGAAACCCTAAATTCTTCAACGGCGCAGTTTTAATCGCACCCACGTGTAAAATCTCTGATAAAGTCAGACCGGATGGCCAATCCCGCCATGGAACTCGCCGGTGGTGGAGAAGTTGGAACGGAAAGGGAATGAGGGAGGATTGTGCATAGAGAGTAGAGGAAATTGCAGATAGAGGGAGAAATAATGATTAAGGATAGTTTGGCCATTTGAATTGTTATAAATAGGGTTAGGGACTCTGAAAGATATGTAGCTAGGATTGTAACTAGTTATGCACTGGCTTGTGTGTATAGTTGTTCACACAAGTGTCAGTACAACTTATTGAACAGATTTTTCCAGGAAAAAAACTAAATAAACAGAATTAATAATGCAGCAGAATTAAACACTTCAGCAAGAATTAACCTTTTCATAAAATAGCAACCTTGTTTAGAGAACAAGTTTGCAGAGTAAACACTTACATTGAAAAGAAACAATCTACGAAAGACCAAAAGGAGTTCTAAGCCTAGAACTACTAAACACAGAACAATCTTGAAGAAACAATCTTTTATCTTCAAGATACAAGAACAAAACTCTCAATGATTTCTCTCTCAAATGCTCGGTCTAACTCTCGTCAAATCAGTACAAAATGAAGAAGACGGAGTCTTCTATTTATATGCGGTCAAGGAGTCCTTGATTGACAAGGAGTCAATCTTCTCCTTGCATTCCGAAATTCGAATCTCCTTTCCTTATTTCCAAGAGACATTCCTTCCTTGAGACTTTACCTAAAATACAAACTCTAACTAAATATAAACCATTAGTCGTTAGTGCATATATATTAAAAATTAATCCTAATCTAATTATGTAGTAAATATATACTAATATAAATATCAGAATCACAAAGATATTAAGAAATATCTAAGAGTACTTTCGTACTCTTTCAGACTCTACGGTCGTTTTGATTTTCAACTCTTGGATCCTAAGATAGAATTCAAAATGTACTGTTTTTATTGATAAATTTTTCTCTATCTCAAAGTCTTATTGGTAAAAATCCCATAATAAAATTGTATTTTGGCAATATTGTGTAAGGGGATTTTACTTTCTATTTTTCTTTCGGTGTCAAATATGTAAAAGACAAATTTATTATGAAAATTTTCAATTGAAATCTTGAACTATTATGTATGTAATGAATAATCAATATTGTTGTTCTTGCAATCAAATAGAAAATTTTAAAAGTTTAGTAGATTTGCCCTTTTTTTATTATTTGATTATTTAAAGTGTGATGATAGATACTAGATTTACTACATTTTTAGGATTCTGATCTCAACCAAACTTTATTTATGTCGTACTGTTACCGTGCCATTGGCACGGGTAAAGGGGTACTAGTCTATATTACAATATAGGTGGAGAATAATCACCACACAAAAAGCGACTGAGATTTAATTTCAGAAAAGACAAAAGAGGGCTGAGATTTAAAAAAAAAATAATGAGAAAAAGTATAAACTCGTCACTACCATTAGCGAGTTTTACCGAACTTAGTCATTTTTGCAAATACTTTTAAAGGCTTGTCATTTAGATTTTTTTTAAAGAATTAATGAGAAAAAATCACATAAAAAGTTCTTAATATATAGTTATACCATATTTCATTATAAGTATAAATAGAAATTACATATACTCTCTCTCTTCAATGTTGTGTTTGGTCAATTAAGTTGAATTTTAACTAACATTTAGAGATGAATCATTTCATGAAAATTTAAAAATAATTATTAATAGTGTTTTTATTGATGTATCAATAATTATTGTCACAATATTATGAAGATATTCAATTTTTCATATTTTTTTGTCAAAATGGAAATTTTTGTCAAAATTAACCAAATGCAATAATTATTCTGGGACAGATAGAGTAATTATTTTAATTTAGTAACTTTTATAAATTCTAGACATTTATTTAGAATAATTTTTCTTATTCATGCATTTAAGGGACGTCGAGAATATGAAGAAACACTACAAGAAAACTGTCAATTAGCGATGGAAATTAGCGACAGATCAAATTTTGTCGCTATTAGCGACGGAATAACGACGGAAGCAAAATAAAACGAAAAAATCAGATATCGACGAATTTAGCGACGGATTAGCGACAAATTTTAGCGACAGACATGAATCTGTCGCTAATTCGTCGCAATAGTGGCGCCAAAAATGCCCGCCCATTTTAGCGACGGAATAACGACGGATTACAAATTTTTAACGACGAATTTTTTCTATCGCTATATAAATAAAAAATAAATAAATATTTTTCCTTTTTAAAATAAGTGACGGATTTAGCGACGGATTTTACAAAAATAAATTACCGACGGATATTTTCTGTCGCTAAATAATAAAAAATAAAAAAAATATTTTCTTTTGTAAATACCGACGGATTTAGCGACGGATTTTACAAACAAATTTACCGATGGATATATTCTATCGCTAAATAATAAAAAATAATTTTTTTTTTAAAAAATACCGACGGATTAGCGACGGATTTAGCGACGGAAATTGTTTTTTTATAAATAACTTTTTTTCTAACTTTTTTTATATAACTTTTTGAAAAAAATTTCAATACTAAAAAATGTTCAAAATATTTATTTATATACATAAAAAATAAAAAAAATATGCATTTATAAATAAAAATTAAAGAATTTTACCCGTCCCTGATTTTTTTATTATACTTTCATTTATTTATTTTTTTTCTAACTTTTTTTATATATTTTTTTGAAAAAAAATTCAATACTAAAAAATGTCCAAAATATTTATTTATATTCATAAAAATAATAAAAAAACTATACATTTATAAATAAAAATTAAAGAATATTATCCGTCCCTGATTTCCTTATTATACTTTCATTTGTTTATTTTTTTTCTAACTTTTTTTATATAACTTTTTGAAAAAAACTCCAATACTAAAAAATGACCAAAATATTTATTTATATTCATAAAAAATAAAAAAACTATACATTTATAAATAAAAATTAAAGAATTTTATCTGTCCCTGATTTCTTTCTTATACTTTCATTTGTTTATATTTTTTCTAAAATTTTTTATATAACTTTTTGAAAAAAAACTTCAATACTAAAAAATGTCCAAAATATTTATTTATATTCATAAAAAATAAAAAATAAACTATAGGGTATAGGGTATAAAGTGTACGGTATAGCATATAGAGTATAAGTTATAAAGTGTAGAATATGTCCTATAGGGTATAAGGTATAGGACATAGGGCATAGGGTATACCCTATAGGACATAGGGTATAGGGTATACCCTATAGGGTATAGGGCATAGGGTATACCCTATAGAGCATAGGGAATAGGGTATACCCTATAGGGTATAGGGTATAGGGTATATGGTATAAGGTATAGGGCATAGGACATACTCCCTCCGTCCCGGCCGACTTAGGATTTTTTGAAATGGCACGGGGATTAAGGAAAAGGTAAATGTTGTGAGTGTAATTTAAAAATAGGAGAGAGAATGAGTGGAGGGAATAGTAAATTATAATGGTGTTGTGAGTATTAAAATAATGTAGGAGAGAGAATGAGTGGAGAGAATAGTGATTTAAGGTTTCCATTTTGGGCCGCCCTAAGTCGGGTGTGACGCCCAAAATGGCAAAAAATCCTAAGTCGCCCGAGACGGAGGGAGTAGAGTATAGGGTATACCCTATAGGATATACCCTATACCCTATACCCTGTACCCTATAGAGTATACCCTATAACCTATTTCCTATGCTCTATAGGGTATACCCTATACCCTATGCCCTATACCCTATAGGGTATAACCTATATTTTATGCCCTATACCCTATAGGATATATCCTATACCCTATACCCTGTACCCTATTGGGTATACCCTATACCCTATGCCCTATACCCTATACCCTATGCTCTATAGGGTATACCCTATGCCCTATAGGGTATAACCCTATAGAGTATACCCTATAGGGTATAGGGTATACCCTATATACCTTATGCCCTATAGGGTATACCCTATGCCCTATAGGGTATACCCTATAGGGTATAGGGTGTAGGATATACTCTATAGGGTACAGGGTATAGGGTATAGGATATAGGGTATACCCTATAGGGCATAGGGTATACCCTATAGGGCATAGGGTATAGGGCATACCCTGTACCCTATAGGGTATACCCTATACCATATACCCTATAGGGTATAGAGTATAGGATATACCCTATAGGGTACAGGGTATAGTGTATAGGGTATACCCTGTACCCTATAGGGTATACCCTATACCCTATAGGGTATAGGGTTTAGGGTTTAGGGTTTAAGGTACCCTGTACCCTATAGGATATATCCTATACCCTATACCCTGTACCCTATAGGGTATACCCTATACCCTATAGGGTATATCATATACCTTATACCCTGTACCCTATAGGGTATACCATATACCCTATAGGGTATACCATGTACCCTATAGAGTATACCCTATGCCCTATAGGGTATACCCTATATCCTATATCGTGTACCCTATAGGGTATAACCTATACCCTATACCCTGTACCCTATAGGGTATATCCTATACCCTGTACCCTATAGGGTATAGTATATACTGGTATGTAATATAGGGTATAGGGTATAATATATAGGGTATAGAGTATAGAGTATAGGGTATAGGGTATTATAGTATATAGGGTATAGAGTATAGGGTTTAGGGTATATGAGGTTTAGGGCATGAGGGTATATTAATAAGTATTATTAATATTTTAAAAGTATAATTATTTTTTTTTTAAATTTATTTTTGAATTGAGATAAATATTTTAGACATTTTTTGGTAAGGAAGTTTTTTTAAAAAAAATTATATAAAATAAGTTAGAAATTAACTAAATATTTCTATCGATTATTACTTAGGTATATTAATATTTCTTAGAAGTTTAAATTATTAAATTAATGGGTATTATTATTAATTAATAACATTATTATTATTAATTTTATAATAATAATTATTAATATATTCAATTGTTTAATTGAATAATTAACAATAGCATCATTATTAGTATTATTTTTAAGTATTATTACTAATAATTTTTAAAGAAATAAATTATATAATATAAAAACATTTACTTTTTTGATATTATGTATTATTACTAGTTATTATTAATATTACTATTAGGTATTATTATTAATTATATAATAATAATTATTAATATATTCAATTATTTAATTGAGTAATTAACAATAGCATCATTATTAGTATTATTATTAAGTATTATTACTAATATTTTTTAAAGAAATAAAATATATAATATAAAAACATTTACTTTTTTGATATTATGTATTATTACTAGTATTATTATTAAGTATTTTTTTATCAAGATCTTAAATATTTTTTTTATCTAATATTATTTATATTTTGAATTATTTCTATTTACTATCAGTTCTTTTAAAAAAAACTTAAATAACAATTTTTTATATAATTATTTATGAGTAAAATAATTAATATTATTATTTTTCTTTTATATTCACATGAAACACATATATTCACATTAATCACTAGTCAATCTAAATTTTAACCATTGAATACATCACAAACAATTAAATTCAATAGTCCAAATTTCATTTAACAAAGCACAACACATTTTTATTTGATTGGCTTACAAATGTTCACATGGATTGAGCCCCCAACACATTATAAACCATTAACTCATATACATCCAATGATCCAAAATCATCCCAACAAAACCCTCACATTTTCTTTCTTCCTTCCTTATTTACCAACTCCCTCATCTCTCTCTCTCTCTCTAAATGTTGAGAACGGTTATCTCTCCCCACTTCCCAATCTCCATGACTCCATCTACCGCCCCCTCCCATTCTGGTAACCACCACCCAATCACCCATCTCGTCACTAGCACCACCCCACCCCACCCCTTCTCGCTATCTCACCCACCTATGCAGCCGCCTCCGCCATCGCCGGCCACCACTGCCACTCTTGGAACCGTCTCCCTCTCACCGCTTTTCCTTCGCCGCCACTCCTTCATCATCTCCGGTGACGGCAACGGTAGATCTGTGTAGATCTTGTGTGTGTGCGTGTAGATCTGGGTTTTCTTCTCTCTCTCGTCTCCGGCGTCGGCAACCGTCTCCCTCTCACCGCTCTCTACTCGTCTCTCCTATCTCCTCCTTTCGTTCTCCTGTCCAACGACGCCACTGCAACCTTAGCCGTCTTCTCCAAGCCTTTCACACTTCCAGCTTACTTCACTTCTTCGTCTCCGGCGACGGCGACTGCAACGGTGGTCCAGACCACGGCAACGGAAACGGTGGTCTGGGCAATGGTTATGCAACCAGTTGAAGTGAATTCAATGATATTCAGCTGAAGAGATTTGGTACATTATCTTGATTTTTTCTTTTTAATATTTAAGTTTCCAAGTTTCAACAAATAGAAAAGCGGCTTCCAGTATGTTGTGAATGAATGTGCAGAGAGGCCTGAAGTAGTTAACTATTAATCCCTGTTATATCGGATCTATGAAATTGTTGGTAATATTTTTCCTCAATCGTCATCCTCGTCAAAATATTTTTTCCTTATCTAGTGTAGTTGATGTGTGTAAGCTGAACTTGAAGTAGATAATTTCTAGAAACTGTTAAACTGGTCATATATGTAGTATACATAAATTAACCCATAAGCTTGGACATTCATGATGCCTCTTATGATGCTTCTTTTCGTTTTCAATTGTTTGCACGTTCCAATGCTGAATTGCTTTTTAGCGAGAGAATGAATAATCTCTACTGTAAACATTTGCTTTTGTTTACTAAATGATGTTCTATTGTTTTGAAGGATGGTGACGGTGGTTTGGTGGATGGATGGTGGTGGTGATGAATGGTTGTGGTGAATGGTGGTGTGTAAAGGGACTGATTTGAGAATAAAATATGTTAAGGGACTGATTTGACAATAATAGAACGTAAGGGACTGATTTGATAATAATAGAACTTAAAGGACTGATTTGGTATATCAAAAATAAAAAATATTGAAAAAAGAAAATTTAAAACAATATAAAAAATTTAGAAAATTCGGAATAGATTTTAGCGACGGAAATATCTGTCGATAAATCCGTCGTTATTAATGTTGCCAATACATTAATTTTGTCATTCCTCTTCAACATTTAGAGACGGATTTTTGAGTTTTAGTGACGGAATTATCCGTCGTTACTTTAACGACATCCCAAAAATCTGCTGTTAATAATTAGCGACAAGGTTTTTAGCGACAGATTTTTTCCGTCGCCAATCCGTCGCTAAATGCCTTTAGAAACTAATTTTTTGCTTTTAGCGACGGATTTTTCCGTCGCTAAAACCTGTTTTTCCTGTAGTGAAAAAAAAAACTCTGTTCCAAAATACTTGTTCTATAAGAGATTTTTTGTCTTAAAATACTTGCAATTTTACAGTTTCTCATAAAAAATTGACTCACTTTGTCTAAACTATTTATTTATAATCAAATACAATAGTCATTGTAAAATCATTTGATTGCATAGAAATCTAAATATTAATAATTTAATCTATTTGATATATACTTCATCTGTCCCATCTAAAAATAAACAAAGTTGATATTGCATGAGAATTAACTATATTGTATAGTAGAGTAAGTGTTATAAGTATGAAAAGTGATGTATAAAAGAGAAAATAGGGTAGGTAATAATTAATGGACAGTTATTTTAAATATGACAATTGGATCCTATTAATAATATTCCTTTTAATAAAAAAGTATTAGTTGGCAAACTTTTCCCACACATCCATATCAGCATTTAGTTGGGAAGTGAACTGAAATCATAATTATTTCCTACTCTTCTGTCTTAAAATAATATTTTTAATAATATATTATACTTTAAACATTATTTTTGATATAAATGTATGCTATTTTTCGTTCGTGTGGCTTGCATCATATTAACATCATAATATCGGAAGTATAATGGTTTTAACTCTTCCATTTCAAAAATGAAACTATATTTTTACCTTTTTCAGGACAAATAACAATAGAAATATTGACTTTTTTTTTTTTTTTTGGGGGGGGGGGGAATAAAAGCAGTGACAAAGCTAATAAAAATATTGGAAGGAAATCAAAATTGTAATATAGTAATATTTTTCTTAAACTTAGAAGGTTAAAATTGCAAAAATCACTTTTTTTTTTTGATAAAAATAATTCAAGTTCAAAATCAAAAGAGTCTGAATGAATATGACCTGATGCAGCAAGAATCGTGCCGTTATCAATTTTCGTCCACGTGGCAAGACCAATCACCTGACTTCTTGACCTGAAATCAGAACCCACGACTAGCCGGATGATCTCCGGCTTAGACCCTCGAACGTGAGAGTAAGTATGGTGTTTCGGAGAGCAAATATTGTAATGAACAGAGGTATTCAAATAACAAAATTGCAGTTACCTCAAAACCGTTGTAGTTGTCATGTATTTATAGTGGTTTGATGAGAGTGGTATTTGTGGTAGGACTGCATGAATCCCGTAATTTGTGGGACAGGTACGTGTCTATAGATCGTGTCCGTGAATAACTCCTGATTTGTAGGGAGTCAATTTATGGAAAGAGTCGTGCGTACGCCTGGATTCAATAGGTCGACGCTTGCTTGGTTGGTCGAGGTCGCCTGTTGGGACTAGGTCGACCTGACTGATGGGTAGGGCTGGACCGTACCCGAAATAGAACCTGGATCGTAGAGTCGGACCAAGCTAGGTCGGGACCTCGTAGGTCAGACAATGAGCTTAAGTCGACTGATCGAGATGATGGGCCTTGGGCCTTGTAATAATTGGGCCTAGCCCACCGAGAACGTGGTGGCAATAATAGGATGAGGACTGGGCTTTACTCGCTGGGCCTAGCTCGACACTTTTAGTCTGTTCAGTGGCTCCCAACTTTCTGAGTTGACTTTGTCGACCAGGAAGTTAAGGAAATTATGATGATGATTAAACTCGCAGGTCGACGCTTGAGCTGATCTTTACCCGACTGATAGTGACGTGGCTCAATCCTGATCGTTGACTGTTGAACGATTGGATCGCTGGAAGCGCCGTATCTTGCAATCATTACTGTTTTGACGTTTGGGAACCGCCTTGGGAACTGTTTTCCACATTTAATTATGAAAATAACGTTTGAATTTTTTCTTTTTCCTTCTCAATTTCGGAAAATATAAATACCCAAATCCTTCTCCTTTTCGAACTTTTACTCTCTCCAAGCTCTTGTATATCTCCGGCGACGGTAGCAAAACGGCAACTGGTTTAAATCGAGCTTTCGTCTTCTACATTAACTCATCCTTGTTCAAACTGATTAAGGTATTCCTCTCCCCTTTTAGCATTAGGGCTTAATTTCTGCGTATTCCTTGATTTTGCCATGGCTAGGACCTTTAATACTGAACCCGGAGCGTGGTATCGCTACTGTAATGCCAATCGTAGAGTTTATAAACACTTGAATGGAATATGGAGAGAGATGACGGTTGAGGAGTGTTCCTCGATTTTGACCCGGTGGGGTTTGCGTTTTACCGAATTAGGTTTGTCTGTAGGAGAAAATCTAGGTGCTTTAGTGACGAACGACCCAAGAATTGTGTCCTTTAACCTTTTCCACGAGCTGCTTAACCACATAGCTGTGTTCTACGTCCAAGGTCCCAACAAACCCTCTTTTCTTAGGAATAGAACAGGATTTCCGAGGGAATCTAGGCCGCCCCTTAGTATGTCTATTAGGTCCCTTGAAACTGCATATAGGACTGATTCCCCTGTTTCCTCTTCTTCTTATACAGATATGACGACTCAAGGGGGAGCTTCAGCTTCGACCTCCTCAAGTCCTCGCATTATTAACGCCTTCGAGTCCTCCGTTGTGTCTGGGAGGAATGAAAGGGGCTATGTGGCTCCTAGGCCACGTAGAGGGAAGCAGAACTTTCCATCTCGGGTAGACATGATAGACAAATTTTGCGAGGTGGACAGCAATGAGTTTGGCATCACCCTTTATAGCAAGAAAGACTTCATGTCTTAGTTCGGGGATTCCTACGAGGAAGATCCTACTAGGGTGGCCTTCTTCTATGGTCAATTTAAGGCTGGATTAAGACTGCCGTTGGATCCTTTTATCAACGAATTTTTGGAGTGTATGGATGCTTTGCCTCTCCAACTGGGAGCCAACACTTGTAGAGTCCTGGTGTGCTTTGTCATGGTATGTCGCTTTCTGGGGTACGAACCCTGTATGAGAGTCTTTAGGGATTTCTTTAGTGTCAAAGACTCAAAGTTGATAAAGCCGACTCAGGGATTAGCACTCCCTCCAAGCCAAATTCCCCCAAGTTATTTATCAATCTTCCTGGTAAGGCGAGTGGCTGGAACTCCCACATGGTAGTGGTGGAGAGCAGGAGAGGATGGGAGTTCCCTTTACCCAATATTGAATCCAAGGTAGTGAGAGAGGAGGATTATTGGGAGCCATACTGGCATGCCGAGCTGTATAAGAGATTGGTCAAATTGGCCGATAGGGGACCCATCAGTTGGAAAGTTTTAGGAACCACCAAGAACAATTACATCCAGGCTGGCATGATGCTTGGCGATGGAGCAGTGGTGCCTCTAGTCCCCATTGTTAGAAGCTTGAGGTATCCTGACTGGGTCATCCACGAGTGGGATAGATTTAGGTTTGAGAGAGAATGCCACTACTGTAAGAAAGAGCCAGATTATTGCAGGTTCAAAGTAGACCATTTTGGTGGTAAGTTTTTACTCGCCTTTACCTCTGAACTCGTCCCTTTATTGCTCGTATGTAGAAATTTTAGATCGTACATAGAACTTGTTTGAATTGTATGTGTAACTCTTAGCTCGTCAATAGATTACTTATATGTATAACTCGTAGCTTGTACATGTCTAGCTCGTTCGTAGGATTTGTTGGTATGACTTTTAGCTCGTAGATAATTTGCTCGTATGTAGAACTCGTAGCTCGTACATAGAACTTATTTGAATTGACGAGCTAATACTTTGTTGCTTTGGTTTTGTGCAGTTTTGACTCCTGAACAAGAGGCTAACATGGACCGAGCCATCGATGTTAGGAAAAGCAAGAGAAGCTGTGGGGCTGCCAATGCCCGAGAAAAGCGCGAGGCAGAGGGGGCCAAGCGCCATGAGCTTCTGAAACTGGTTGACCAGGAGACTACGAACTTCATTCCTGTGGAAGATGAACTCGAGGAACTGGAGGAGGAGCGAGCCGAAGATGATGCCCAAGGGGTCGAAGCTGCTGAGATTGACGGGACTGAGCAACCTTTGGAGCTGGCAAAGAAGGTCGTCCAAACCAGGTCCCAAGCTCAATCTAAAGCTACATCCAAGGCCAAGCCCAAAGCCAGGTTGCCTATTATTGATGTAGATGAGGAGGAAGAAGATGGCGATGCTCCTCTTAACAATAAGAACAGGAAGAAAAAATCCAAACCTAACCCTCAATCTGAACAGGTGGATGCATCTGCTAGCGGTTCTCTGCCTCCCACTCTTCAAATCTCCTATTTTGACCTCGTTCAAACTCGAGTGGATGAGCTGAGAAATGTTCCGTTGCTTACTGGGGTGGGTAGCTCGGTGAGAGTGTACCCTGAGCTCGAATACGGCCAAGTTGTCATGAGGAGGTCTGCAGACCAAGACTTGGTCAAGAGATTTATTGATAAAGGCATGACTGCTGAAACCTTTCGAGCTAGATCTGGACTTGTTCACTCCGAGGTAACACTTGTAGCATTTTATATCCTTGTTGTCTTCTTTTTCTTGTATAATCCCTTCAGCCCGATCTTGGTCGATCTGATCCTTCCTGTTTAATCGTTGTTGCAGTCTCTCGCCATGATCGAAGCCGCTACAAGCTACTGGAAATCTGCTGAGGAGCAAGAGAGGCTAGCTAAATCCATGATGGCTCGTAAAAATGAGGAATTGAAGAAGCTGGAGGAGGACCATTCCAAACTGGAGGAGCTGAAGGAGGAATACTCCAACCTGGACTCAGCATATGAGGCCATGAAGTTGGTGAAGGATGCTGCCTTGAAGGATAAGGAAGAGACCTGGGGCAAGTTTGGGAAGGTTCAGAAGGAGCTTGCTGACCTCAAGGTAGACAAGGCAAAGGTCGACTAAGATCTGGAAGTGGCGACCCATACCATGGAGGATAATAATTTGATGTTAACCAAACAAATAGATGATCTGAAAGCTGCTCGCCAAGAGTGGGAGGCCGAGCTAACGGTTGTTGTCAACACTGCTGGCAAGGAGGCGGTGGCGGCCTATAAGGAGAGTGACGAGCTCCATAATTACGTTACAGATAAGGCAAGAGGATTTTTTGACGTGGGTCGGAGCCATATGGCTCGACGTATTGTGGTGGATCCTTCTTTTGACATTTCGATCGAGCAATTGGCCAAGTGGGCTTCGGAGGATCCGTACAATACAGCAGCTCGCCAAGGTCATCATCTGGTGCCTTAAAATGAGAACGGCCTAGTTAACATTGCCCAGGATGATGCAGATGCAGAAGCAGAGCCTTGGGTCCCTCCTCCAGTCAAGCTTGTCAACTTCAACACTGTTTTGGCGGAGCTTGAGGAACCTGATGAGCTGGCATTTGAAGAGGGAACTCCCAAGTATACTATTATCGACTCGAGGAATATCGTCTATCCGGATCAACGAGAGAAAGACTTGGGTGAGCCAACTGCTGCAAGCGACCAAGTTAACGCCGATCCAACCTCCACAAGCGATCAAGTTGAAGTCAATCCAACTAGTTGAAATTTAATTTGAATGGTTGTGTAATGAACAAGTCCCAAACAATTTTTATTTTTTGTTTTGTAAATGCATATGCCTTGGCCCGGTTTTTGGGAGGCATCTCAACTTATAACTTTTTGCTAGTCCTAGTCCTGGCCCGTTTTGGGGGACTGGACCTTGATTTAATCGTAGCTGACTTTTTTGAGTTCTATGCTTTTGAATTCAGCATGATTGTATGTCGAGCTAGATTTAATAGGGAAAATAAGTCGTTATAAGCTTTTGATCGGATTGGTTTTTTGTTAACACAATCGACCTTATACTCGTATAGTATTTTGCAAATGAGATTGACTAAGAGTCGAATCTGTTTAAGAGAACGAAGCTGACCAAGGGTCGAGCCTGTTAGAACGAAGTCGACTAAGAGTCGAACTTGTTAAATGAACGAAGCTGATTAAGAATCGAGCTTGTTAGAACGAAGTCGACTAAGAGTCGAACTTGTTAAATGAACGAAGCTGATTACGAATCGAGCTTGTTAGAACGAAGTCGACTAAGAGTCAGACTTGTTAAATGAACAAAGCTGATTAAGAATCGAGCTTGTTAGAACAAAGTCGACTAAGAGTCAGACTTGTTAAATGAACGAAGCTGATTAAGAATCGAGCTTGTTGGAAGAACGAGAATGATTTAGAATCGTGTCTGTTGAAATTAGTGTAAAGTGTAACACAATGTTGGATTGAATAGAACTGTAACTTTTTATTGAAGTAGGAGCATGCTTACATCAAAAGTGGAGAGCTAGAACTATAACAAACTCGAATTTTGAAAACTGAAATAATCTTTGACGCTGAATCTAGAAAGCTGAACTAGAAGTAGTATTTGATAAGATGAGTAGCATGCCATGGGTGCTTCAACTCTTCACCACCTGGGTGGGCAATCATGTAAGTTTCCTCCTTGATAATTCGAGTAACAATGTAGGGACCTTCCCAGTTGGGAGATAACTTGTTCTGCTGAGTTCTCCTTCCTGTTGCCTCAATCTTTCTTAGCACGTGATCGCCTATTTGGAATGATCTCATCTTCACCTTCTTATCATGGTAATTCTTTGTCATCTGCTTGTAGTTGACCATTCATAAGTAAGCTGTATCTCGCTTCTCGTCAATCAAATCCAAGTCGATCAATCTGTTTATGTCGTTCTACTCTTGATTGAAGAAAATCACTCTGGCTGTAGGAAATCGCAGCTCGGCTAGTGTCATGGCCTCTGACCCATATGTAAGAGCGAATGGGGTTTCCCCCCGTAGGCCCCCGAATGGTTGTGCGAACTGCCCAAAGAGCAAGGGGGAGTTCGTCCAACCAGTTGCTACGTCGACCAACTAAGCCCGTCTTAAGTGCAGATAGGACGAGCTTATTCGCTGCTTCAGCTTGCCCATTGCCTTGAGGATAGGCGATAGATGACTACCAATGTTTGATCCCTACTCGATTCATTTCTTCTTTGAAAGCCCGTGAGAATTGTAGCCTGTTGTCCGACACTATAGCTCGAGGAATCCCAAATCGACACCAGATGAAGTCATGAATGAAATTGATGGCGTTTTCCTCTATGATTCTGGCCAAAGGCTTGGCTTTGACCCACTTCGTAAAATAATCAATGGCCACGATCACGTACTTGCATTTTCCATGGGCGGGAGGGAAGGGTCCAATCAAGTCGACACCCCACATATCAAACGACCAAGTAGCGATCACCGGAGTTTGTTCCATCGTAGGCAGATGAGGCAGGTTGGCAAACCTTTAACACTGGTCACGTTACTGAACGAAGTCGTGAGCGCCATCTCTCATGTGTGGCCAGTAATATCCCAACCTAATCAGCTTGTCGGCCAAAGTTCTGGCCCCCGGGTGTCCACCATAAACCCCACTATGCACCTCGTGCATTAACTGAGTGATCTCATGGGGGTGAATGCATTTCAACAATGGCTTAGTGTATGACCTTCTGAATAGCATGTCTCCTTGAATAACGTATCTCGCAGCCTTCTTCTTGATGGCTCGAGCTGCTTTCTCGTCCTCAGGGAGCTCGCCAGTCTCCAAATATGCTCTCATTTCCTCGATCCAAAACTTGTCGTAAACCCAGTTTCTCGACGTGTCTTCCACGCACTGAATTTGAACCCTTTCGTACGCTGGGTGCTCGAGGTAGGATATTGGTTCCTCATGTGGCTCGTCTGAAGTAGCCAGTTTTGAGAGTAGGTCGGCCAATTCATTGTCCTCTCGACCAATCCTCAGAATTTCCCGAAACTCCAAGTCTTTTACCAATTCCTTTACCAGGTCGCAGTATTTGATTAAAGTAGAGTTTAGCACCTCGTACTCTCCTCTGACCTGGTTGACTATCAGCTGGGAATCACAATATGCTATAATTTTGGTCGCCCCAAAACATGGCGTACTCGATGGCTGCGACCAATGCTTCGTATTCTGCCTGGTTATTGGAGGCTTCAAACTTGAACCTCAATGATTTCTCATAGACCGTTCCTGATTCTGGCTCGATCAATACTATCCCAGCTCCACTAAAATTCTTTATTACTGACCCGTCTGAGTACACCTTCCAGCAGTCTTCGGGTAGACTAGTGACGGGATGGGCCTCTAGCTCTTTTCCCTTAGCTTTCTCTTTCTGAGCTCGCACCTCGCTATCTTCCTTGGTAAACGTCAGCTTGACCAAGAAATGTGCCAAGGCTTGAGCCTTCAACGCCTTTCGAGGTCGATATTCGATGTCGAATTCTGTGAGAGCAATTGACCAATTGAGTAAGCGACCAGAACTTTCCGGCTTGTGTAAAATTTTTCTCAGGGGTGCATTTGTGAGCACAATAATAGGGTGAGCTAGAAAGTAGGCTCGTAGCTTCCTTGAAGCTATGACCAAGGCATATGAAACCTTCTCTGCATTGTAATATCTGCCTTCAACATCGGATAGAGCCTTGCTAGCATAATACACGGGCTTCTGAAGCCCCTCTTCCTCTCTAACCAGGACAACTGCAACTGATTGGTCACCCACAGATAGATATACGAACAAAGTTTCACCAATAGTCAGGCTGCTCAATAGAGGTCGAGTAGCGAGGTACTCCTTGAGCTGTTGGAATGACGAATGACATTCGGTTGTCCACTCAAAATTTTTTGTCCCCCTCAAAGATTTGAAGAAGGGGAGAGATCTTTCCGCCGACTTGGCTATAAAGCGACCTAGGGCTGCCACCCTACCATTAAGTCGCTGCATCTCCTTTATATTTGTGGGCTCTTGCATGTCGACCAGAGCCTTGATCTTTTATGGATTGGCTTCAATACCTTGCTGTGACACCATAAAACCAAGGAATTTGCCAGCTGCTACTCCAAACACACATTTGCTCGGATTAAGCTTCAGGTCGTTTGCTCGTAGATTGGCGAACGTTTCCTTTAGGTCGACCACATGACGTCCGACCTTTGTTTTGATGACCATGTCGTCGACGTAAGCCTCCATGTTTCGGCCAATCTGTGAAGCAAAGACCTTGTTCACCATCCTTTGGTAGGTCGCTCCTGCATTCTTTAATCCGAATGGCATCATATTGTAGCAGTAAATGCCTCCAGCAGCTTGAAATGCCGTCCTCACAATATCATCTTCATGCATTTTGATCTGATGATAGCCTGAATAGGCATCGAGAAAGCTGAGTGTGGAATGTCCAGCAATAGAATCAACAAGCTTGTCAATCTGAGGTAGAGGATAGCTGTCTTTTGGGTAGGCAAGATTAAGGTTGGTGAAGTCGACACACATTCTCCACTTGCCATTAGATTTCTTCACCATGACCACATTAGCTAGCCAGGTGGTATGAGTAGCTTCCTTTATGATACCTGCACTTAAAAGTTATTGTACCTCGAGCTTTATAGCCTCCTGTAGTACTCCTTAGATGCCGGGAGAGTGTTGTTCTGACCACCGAGTACCTGGATTGGTACGAGCAGCATCTTGGGTAGACCCAAGTGATTTTGGGGAGCAGGCACCTGGCGATTCTGGGGCAAGATTGTCGTCTCAGCTACAGCCTTAGGAGTGCGGAAGCTTGGGCTAACCCTTAGGTTGTCACGGGAGACACTTTGTTTGACTACAAGACTAGAGTTGACCGATTGACGGAAAGAGGTCCCCTTTTGCAGACTCGCAGGGGAGAGATGCGAGCCAAGGCATGAACGAACGAAGCTCTAAAAGCGAATGTATTGCTTGACCCGACTGGGAGGATTCTTGATCTAGGAAGGAGGGAGACAGAAATAGTTACCGTGGAACTAAAGAAGACACGCCGGGGGCGAGGGAAGAAAGGGACGAATGGCGAAGGGACAAGCGCGAGTAGCGTGGAATGACCTTCTGAAATTCCGAGTATCCGATCATTGTCATTGCAGACACATTAATTGTTAAATGTATTAAGTTGTATTTTAGCATGTTGTGAGTTTGAGAGTAGACCGTGCTTGTACTCATCAAGAAGTGTTTTAACTTGTAATGATTTGTGATTTACTTTTAAAGCTTTGTCGAGACGCAAAATCTCTTGCTTGCTTTTTGTCTGAGCCTTGATGGCATCCAATTTTTTGGATT
Source organism: Adenophora triphylla var. japonica (assembly GCA_022495995.1). NCBI lineage: Eukaryota > Viridiplantae > Streptophyta > Magnoliopsida > Asterales > Campanulaceae > Adenophora > Adenophora triphylla. The sequence goes on from JAFEMH010000379.1 coordinate 287,338, forward strand.
TTTGTGTATTTTTAGACCAAACCAATGAAGGCTACCTACGTTCCCCCCGGACTGAGGGGCTCAGGTCTCCGTAGTTCGACCCTTTTGTGAATGAAGGGGAGACGAAAAATTCGATATTCATTAGGCGAAGTATCGGCGGAGCTTGCTTCCGTTGACTGGATTCATGAAGGGATTTCCGTCCAGGTCTGTTAACTTCATGGCACCTCCTGAGAAGATCTTTTGGACCACGAACGGGTCGATCCATGTTGGTTCCCATTTCCCAAGTTGGTTGATTCAAGTGGGAGGCTTTTCCTTGAGCACCAGATCGCCTTCCCTGATGTCTCGGGATTTGACTTTCTTGTCGAAAGCCCTAGCCATTTGGCTTTGGTAGGATCAAATGTATTCCATGGCCTTTAGTCGACATTCGTCTAGTAGGGCCAATTTGTCGTGCCGGCTTCGAAGCCATTCCACTTCGTTGATTTCGTTTTCCAACAACACTCGGAGTGATGGGATTTCCAACTCTATGGGCAACATTTCTTCCATTTCGTAGGTCAGGGCGAATGGGGTTTCTCCCGTGGTGGTCCTGACTGATGTCCGGTAGATCCAAAGTGCCGGATGCAGCTTCTCGGGCCAATCTCGTCCTCATACTGTCATTTTTCGAATGATCCTTTCGAGGGTTTTGTTTGCTGCTTCCACTGCGCAGTTGGTTTGCGGCCTGTAAGGAGAGGACTTATGGCGAGTGATCTTGAATTCGGCCAACAGTCTGTCGCAGTCTCCTTCGAAGTGAGATCCATTGTCTGATATGACCTCGTTTGGGATGCCGTATCGACATATGATGTTTTCTTTGAAAAACTGGGCGACCTTCTTGGAGGTCAACACCTTGTAGGACTTGGCTTCGACCCATTTTGTGAAGTGGTCGATGGCTAGGAAGATGAACTCATGGCCGTTACTGTCGGGTGGGGCGATCTTCCCAATGACGTAGATTCCCCAAGTGGCGAAAGGCTAGGGAGTGGTCATGTAGTAGAGGTCATGAGAGGAAGATGGTTAAGGTTGGAGAATCGCTGGCATTTGTCGCAGCTTCTGACAAAGTGGATGCAGTCTGCTTCCATGGAGATCCAGTAGTAGCCCATTCGAAGAATGATCTGCATCAGGGCTCGAGCGTTCATGTGGGGACCGCAATCCCCATTGTGGACTTCGTTCATGAGTTCAATTGCCTTTTCCTTCCTGATGTAGCGGAGGAGCGGTCCTTGGTAGCGCTTCTTGTATAGCATATCCCCCAGGATGACAAAGTGAGAGTCAAGGCGTTTCAGGGCCACGATGCTCTTGACTTTGATTCCTTCTTTGTATTTTCCTTCCTCGTTTATGTAATAGGTTTCCTCGCTTTTGAGGTATTGGTAGATTTGGTTGTACCACGGCTCGTTGATCTTCTCGGGCCCTGCCTCGATTTCACAGTAGTAAGCAGGAATTTCCTTTGTTCCTACTTTGAATGGCTTTACCGACTTCCCTTCGGGGATCGCTATGAGTGAAGCCAAGGTGGCTAGGGCGTCTGCAAACTGATTCCGGTCTCTTGGCAAGTAGTGGAAGATGACCTCCTTGAATTGTGCGATAAGGTCTTCCATGCAGGCATGGTATTGTTGCAAGTCCGGGTCTACCGTTTTCCATTTGTTGGATAATTGATTGATGATCAGGGCTAAGTCCCCGTAGACTTCTAACTCTTGGATGTTTATTTCGAGGGCGGCCTCTAGACCGGCAGCGCATGCTTCGTATTCGGCGGCATTGTTGATAACCTCAAAGCTTAGCTTTATGGCGATTGGGGTGTGCTTGTCTTTTGGGTCGACTAAGAGCATTCTAATGCCATTTCCTCTTTTTTTTTTGCCGCTCCGTCGAAGAAAAGTTTCCATCGATTTTTGACTTCAAGTGTGAAGATTCCTTCATCCGAAAATTGTGGTTCGGGACCTTTGGCTTCGTCGCTTGGGAAGTCGGCCAATTGTTCGGACATTACTCGTCCCTTGATTGACTTTTGGTTTACGTACTTGATGTCGAACTCTGCCAGGAAGAAAGACCACTTGGCTAGTCTCATTGACAGAGAGGGTTTGTCGAAGAGATATTTGACCGGGTCCATTTTGGAGACCAGGTGCACTGTGTGCGATTGCATGTAGTGGCATAACATTTCGGCTACCCACTCTAGAGCGGCGCAGGTTTTCTCTAGGGCTGAGTAGTTGAGCTCGCTGCCTTGGAACTTTCGGCTCACGAAGTAGATGGCATTCTCAATTTTTTGACTCTTTCTTTTCTTGGCCTAGCATGGCTCCAACTGCGGTGTCGGTCACAGTCAGGTATAGTAAGAGTGGCTTTTCTTCGTGGGGAGGACAGAGGATCGGAGGACTCACAAGATACGCCTTTATTTTCTCGAAGGCATCTTGACATTCCGGGTTCCATTCGATGTCCGCATTCTTTTTCATTAGTCGAAAGATTGGCTCGCACATGGAAGTCAACTGATTCACGAAGTGGCTGATCTACTGTAGGCAGCCCATGAAGCTTTTTACTTCCAATTGGGTTTGCGGTGGTCTTATCTCGACTATGGGCTTGATCTTTAGGGGATCGACTTCGATGCCTCGTTCTGTGACCATATATCCCAAGACTTTTCCTTGGATGACTCCGAATGTGCATTTGGAAGGGTTCAACCTCATTGAGTGCCCCCGAAGACAATCGAAGAAATTCCTCAAGTCGATGAGGTGTTGTCCGTCTGATCCCCGGGAAAACCAAAAAATTAGATTTGAACAAGTGTCCGCGCGGACATGTTTGCAGTTTTTCTAGGCCTAAAAATAGAGGGCTTCCCCTCTCATTTTCTACATACCTCCCTTCTCTCCTCCCTCCCCCCCAGCAAGCTGGGACAAGTCTAAGGCATCCCGAGCCCCTCCGGCCCTTCCCGAGGCCTCCCGAGCCGCCCCGAGGCGCTCCCGAGCCATCCCGAGGCACTCCGAAGTCCTCCCGAAGCCCTGCCGGTCCATCTCGAGGTGCTCCTTAAGCATCCCGGAGCCCTGCCGGTCCATCCCGAGCCATTCTGAAGCATCCTGAAGCCCTGTCGGTCCGTCCCGAGGCATCCCGAAGCATCCCGAAGCTCTGCCCGCACATCCCTAGCCATCCCGAGGCCCGCCGAACCTCTGTCCAAATACACCTAGCCATCCTGAGGCACGCCGAACCTATGCCCAAATACACCTACCCATCCCGAGGCACGCCGAAGCTCTACCCGCAGACACCTGTCCATCCCAAATCATACTGAAGCTCTGTCCGCAGACACCGGTCCATCCCGAGGCAATCCGGGTCCATCCCGGTTCGTCCCAGAACACTATTCACACTCAATCAAACACATTCCCCCGCGGAAGATAGACACGAACCAACATTGGTAAGGCCTCCTTCCAAATCTATTTCAATTAATTTCAATATTTAAATACATAGCATACAATGTAGACATCATTTTCAGAATGCATTTTTAAAAGCACACACATACAACTTTTAAAGAAAGAGGGGTATCGAAAGACTCGTGTATACGAGGCGACTCGAATGAGCTCTACTATTCTCTTCCCGAGGCGTAACGTGACCTCCGAACTCAAAATCTCATCACACAACAAAACAAAACAAAAACGAACCACCTTTTCTCAATGTTTTGGGCGTAATCAAAACGGCGTGGCAACTCTAAGAGAAAAATGCAGCACGACCTCGACAGCGCGAGATGTCCGGTCCGCACGCCGAATTCGGGTAATTTCAGTTGGCGACTCCGCTGGGGACTATTTGTTTTAAAAACCTTTAAACAAAAAAAAAAAGATTTTTAAAACAATGATGAGGGTCAAACTTTCATTTTACTCCTTCTTTAATTGCTGTGTGTGTGTGCATGTGCTTTACTTTTTAAAAAAAAAATACAAAAAATGCATCATCATACATCGGTGTACATACATTTAAAAATTCTGCAAAACATTCTGTTTTCCTCAGAAAAAGAATTTTAGTGACCGCACAATACGCGCACTCTTATCCTGTACACTGCACACTACAACCCCAAACCCGGGATGGTCTCAGATGTAGTTCTATTGGTGTTCCTATGCCTTTTGAGCGCGCACGGGATCATTCCAAACTTCCCATCCTAGTCAGTGTCAACCATGCACGCTTGCGTCACACTCTGTCCAGACTCGGTTGGTTTTTACCCAGTCTGTGTCATGAAGCCTGGATACATATCCCATGCCAACCATTATCTGTGTCAAAGCCCAGAAATCAAAATCCCTTGTGCAAGCAAAGCGATGAAAGGTCATGCTAAAATCTTGACTTGATCTTGATTTTCAAAGCTACACCCAGACAATGATCCGTACCGGATATACATCCATACCCACATGACACCATGTCATCAAGCCTTTAATATGTCATCCATGAAAATATGACCTAGCCAAAACCTAACGTCATAGATCCCTTGCACAAGCAAGGTAAAGAGAGGTCATGCCGAACTCTTGACCCGATCTTGACTCAGGCACTGGCTACGTTCACTATTCACATGGCAGACGCATTAAAACGAACATGACAGGCTCGGTCCTTACGTTCGTTTTTATTTTGGCCGGTGGAAACTGCTTGCCCTATAGGACCCTCACCCGGGGCTGTCCACCCTGGGAGATCGAAAGACAGGTGAAAAATGAGGGGCTTATAACCGTAGTGATGGTTTCCACTGACCCAGGATCTAGAATAGTTGCGAAAAAGAAGAGCAATCTTTTCCAACCCATCTAGGATTCTGAGAAAACACGTTTTAAGTAAACTAAAACAACAAAAAAAAAAACATAAAAAAAAGGAAAACTGCATGTCGCATGAGCTTTCCCCACTTATCCAAAAAAGGCCTTCCCATGTCTAAACCTTACCCGGCACCCCCTCCAGCGAACTGAGAGTGGTTGAGAGTACCCGGGAGCCGTCTTTTCAGTGTCGAAGTCGCAAGGTCCGACAGCCTTTCTGATTCAGTGGTCCGAACAGTCTGTCACTCTCCCATGGCAGGTTCGACAGATAACTGTGAGGGAAACGGAATCCTGCCCCCGAGAAATTTCCCAACAATGGAAGAGGTTTGGCAAGCTGTCAGAGCTCTCAAAAAATGCCAAGGCGAACAACAGGCTTGGATCGAAGGTGCCATGCATCATTTCGGAACATTGTCCACCCCCCAACCACCTGGGGCTCCCGAGGACGTACTCGCTCCCTCAGCCCCCAGAGTCTCTCAATATACTCTAGGATCTAACCCTTTGCCTCTATATGAGCCCCGTAGCTACGTCATGAAGCCAAAAGTCCTGCTAGGGAAAGACATGCTAAGTCAATACCCCAAGGTTTTGAGCCCACCGCAAACTGCCGAACACATTTGGTGGGATGTTTGTGACTGCCCCGCTTGTCTGGAGAGGGATTTCCAAGATGAAATAAACGAGGACCATCCCCCAAGAAACAACAAAAACTGAGAAAGAGGTATGAAGCCGGTGATCCCACGTTTGGAACCCTCGGAGAACCATTCGGAAAGTTTGACTACTATGTCATTTACTCCAACAAATCTCCTCAAACTAACTCCACTCAAGATCATGGTCACTTCTGCTCCATGATAAGATGGGACGAGCTCCGCACAGCAACCGATGGTCCAAGCGTCCAGACACCCCAGCCCTTATCCTGGGAAGACATTAAGGCCATTTTCAAAGCCCCGACAAAAGCAATAACGGTGAACGAGCTGAGATGCAATGCATGGCCGTATGCTAACCAAGGCCCTCCCATGACAGAATTGAGAGAGACAAGCAAAGAAGAAGTAAAGCCAGAGGTAAACGTACTGACGCGTTTCGGCCAGATCCCGGTGAATCCTCCAAGGACAGACAAGAGGTCAGCCATACCTGAGCCTCGAACTGAGAAGGGTCACTACGCCAAAGAAGCCGAAGTTCTTGACCCAAAGGCTGAAGACCCGATCTTTACCCAGCTCAAGCGCACTCAAGCCAACATATCCCTTTGGTCCCTGCTCACTTCCTCTTTTCCTCACAAGCTCAAGCTAGAAGAAAGCCTGGCCCATACCATGGTCCCAATCAATGTGACCCCAGATGAAGCAGTCCAAATGATCGGCAACGTTCACTACGGTAACATCATTACCTTCACTGAGCTTGACCTGCCAAAATTCGGGACTAATCATAACGAGCCTCTCTACATCACCGTCCAACTCTATGAGCGCTGCCTTCCTCGGGTCTTGGTAGATGGAGGATCGGCCATGAATGTCCTCCCTTCCAAAATGATGGACTTTCTAGGAATCAAGCCAACCGATCTAAAGCCATCAACGCAGACGATCAAAGCTTATGACTCAATGTCTCGCTCAGTCTTAGAGGTAGCCACTCTGAACCTGTGGTTCAGAAAACAGATGATACCAACAGACTTCCAGGTTATCGACATCCCGATCACCTTTACTTCCATCTTGGGCCGGCCATGGCTGCACCAAATAAATGGGATGGCATCCACTCTACACCAATGAGTGAAGTTGGTCCAAGGATGTGATCTCACCATCATTTACGGGGACAACGTGACTACCGAAGGGACCAACACAAATGGCATCCCGGTCTTGGAAATCAAGCATGAAAATGAAGGTATGATGCTGATAGGGTTCACAGTCAAAAGCCCGAAGGCCAAAGTGTGCCACATAGACCTTTCGCTAACTTGGGACCAGATTCCTCCTCCCATGAGGATGATGAAGCTTATGAATTACATTCCGGGGCTCGGTTTGGGCAAACACCATCAAGGTACCCATAAGATCATCGAGGTCAAAGAATAAAATACCCACCATGGCTTAGGGTACGTCCCTACTCCCAAAGATATTGCAGAAGACAGAAAAGCTGCACACAGAAAATGCCCAGCTACTGGCAAAAGAGGCTCGCATGCAATCTCCGACCTCCGTCCTTACAGCTTCGACATGGCCCGGTACTTCACAAAGAAAACTGGCGATTTGAACAAAGGCACAGAAAAGAGGACATATCTGATCAACGCCAAACAAGATTGGTCAGCAACAATGGACAAATGGGAGAATCTCCAACAAAGCCTTGAAAGATTCAGGGGCCTCAAGCCAAACCCTGTCAGAAGAGCATTCCTCGATGCACCAACTCTACCAGGACCCACCACCACCACCACTATTTACAATGAATTTTGGTTCAAGAAAACCCCCTATTTGGTGGAACTCAAAAAGCTTTCTGTCATCACCTCTGCCATAAACTAGCAGGATGAGACAATAATCGAGCTAACAATGCCTAAGGCAAGAAAAGAAGACTCTGTAGAAGATGCCTGGAACGAGCAATCGCTACAAAAACTTTTTAGTGAAGAAATTGAAGTGCCAAACTTAATCAATTTTGTTTCTGATAACTTTGTGGTAGCTATGATTGGGGACAGCAGCATGAAGCCTTTTGAACCTCGCATCCTCTCAAGCCCCTCCACAATGCCGCTAAAGAATTGGGCCACCTTCTCTGGACCTGCAGCCATCAAGAAAGAAATGATCGAACAGTTTGGTCTAACCCCTCGAGTCCTAGAGTCTAGATTCGAAACACATTCCGGGTCTGTTGTATTTGAGTTCGAGTCTCTCGAGTCATCTGATGGCCTTACGTCGGAAGATTATGAATTCATAGCCAACAATGTATTCCCCTACACTTTAAATGAAAGTTTCAACCTTTCCGAGTATCCTCTCATTGCATCTTTAACAACTGATAAATTAACTAAATCACAAACAGTTAATAATGATTCACTTGATAAAGACGCAGACACATTAAATGAACAATACATTAAACAAATCTTTAAGCATGTTGTCAAATGAGAGGAAAATCGGGCCCAAACTGCCGAGGAGGTTTTAACCAAAGTGAATTTGGGGGCTGCTGAAGAGCCTAAAGAGATGCAAATCGGAAGTTTCTTCACCGACACCGAGCAAGAAGCATTGACAGCGCTGCTTCAAGAATTCGTGGACGTGTTCGCTTGGTTCTACCAAGACATGCCCGACCTAGATCTAGCCATAGTGGAACATCGGATTCCCCTGAATCCCGAGGCTAAGTCCATCAAGCAGAAGCTATGCCGAATCAAGCCAGAATGGAAAAGTACGCTGCTGCGTGGACTTTCGAGATCTCAACAAAGCAAGTCCCAAGGACGACATTCCACTACCAAACATAGACATGTTGGTCGACACTACGGCCAATTTCGAGGTCAAGTCCTTTGTGGATGGGTTCACCGTCTACAATCAAATTAAGATGGCAAAAGAAGACCAAGAGAAAACCACCTTCACAACCCCCTGAGGAACCTACTGCTACATAGTAATGCCGTTCGAACTAAAGAACACTGGGGCCACCTACCAATGGGCGGAAACCGCCCTCTTCCACGACATGATCCACAAAGAGATCGAAGTGTACGTCGACGACATGATCATCTACTCAAAGGGATCAGGCGGACAACACCTCATCGATCTGAGAAAGTTCTTCGATTGCCTTCAAAAGCATTTAATGAGGTTGAACCTTGCCAAATTCACATTCAGAGTAATTCGAGGCAAAGTCTTGGGATACATGGTCACGGAACGAGGCATCGAAGTTGATCCCCAAAAGATCAAGGCCAAAATCAAGATGAGACCACCGCAAACCCAAACAGAAGTGAAAAGCTTCATGGGCCGTCTGTAGTACATCAGCTGCTTTGTCAATCAATTGGCCTCCATGTGCGAGCCAATCTTTCGACTAATGAAAAAGAATGCAGACATCGAATGGAACCCAGAATGCCGAGATGCCTTCGAAAAGATAAAGGCATACTTTATGAGTCCTTCAATTCTCTGTCCTCCCCACGAGGAGAAGCCACTCTTGCTATACCTAACTGTGACCGACACCGTAGTTGGAGCCATGCTATGAAATGCCATCTACTTCGTCAGTCAAAAGTTCCAAGGTAGTGAGCTCAACTACTCAGCCCTCGAGAAAACCTGTGCAGCTCTAGTTTGGGTCGTCGGAAAATTATGACACTACATGCAATCGCACACAGTGCACTTGGTCTCCAAAATGGATCCAGTCAAGTACCTCTTCGACAAACCATCACAGTCAATGAGGCTAGCCAAATGGTCTTTCTTCCTGGCGGAGTTTGACATCAAATACGTGAACCAGAAATCAATCAAGGGACGGGTAATGGCCGAACAATTGGCCGACTTCCCAACCAACGAGGCCAAAGGTCCCGAACCACAATTTCCAGATGAAAGAATCTTCGCAATTGAAGGCGAGAATTGATGGCATCTTTTCTTCGACGGAGCAGCCAACAAAAGAGGAAATGGCATTGGAATGCTCTTGGTTGACCCAAAAGACGAGCACACCCCAATCGCCATAAAGCTAAACTTTGAGGTAACCAACAATGCCGCCGAATACGAAGCATGCACCGCCGGACTAGAGGCCGCCCTCGAAAGGAATGTCCAAGAGTTGGAGGTCTACGGGGACTCAGCCCTGATCATCAATCAAGTTTCGAACAAATGGAAAACGATAGACTCAGGCTTGAAAAAATACCATGCCTGCACGGAAGACCTCATCGCCCAATTCAAAGAGGTCACCTTACACTACTTGCCAAGAGACCGGAACCGGTTTGCAGACGCCCTAGACACTTTGGCTTCACTCATGGAAATCCCTGAAGGGAAGGAAGTAAAACCATTCAAAGTAGGAAGAAAGGAAATTCCTACCTACTGCTGTGAAATTGAACCAGAACCCGAGCCCACCAATGAGTCGTGGTACAACCAAATCTACCAATACCTCAAGAACGGGGAAACCTCTTTCAGGAACGAGGAAGGCAAATGCAAAGAAGGAATCAAAGCCAAGAGCTTCGTGGCCCTAAAATGCCTTGCCTCTCACTTTGTCATCCTTGGGGACATGTTATATAAGAAACGCTACCAAGGACCGCTCCTCCTCTGCATCAGCAAGGGAAAAGTAAACGAGTTTATGAATGAAGTCCACAATGGGGCTTACGGTCCCCACATGAACGCTAGAGCCCTGATGTAGATCATCCTTCGATTGGGCTACTACTGGATCTCCATGGAGGCGGATTGCATCCACTTTGTCTGAAGCTGCGACAAGTGCCAACGGTTCTCCAACCTCAACCATCTTCCCCCTCACGATCTCTATTGCATGACCGCTTCCTGGCCCTTTGTCTGGCAGCAACGGCCTCGAGTTCATCTTAGTAGCCATCGACTACTTCACAAAATGGGTCGAAGCCAAGTCCTACAAAGTGCTAACTTTCAAAAAGGTCGCACAATTCCTCAAGGAAAACATCATATGCCGATATGGAATCCCGAACGTGGTCATATCTGAAAATGGATCTCACTTCGAAGGAGAATACGATAGAATATTGGCTGAATTCAAGATAACGCGCCATCGAGATTGTTGGTTGTACTCGGGCAGAGCTCCGGCGTGCATCGGGATTGTTGGTTGTACTCGGCCAGAATTTCGGCGTGCCTCGAGATTGTTGGTTGTACTCGAGCAGAGCTCTGGCTTGCTTCGGGATGGTTGGTTGTACTCGGGCAGAGTTTCGGTGTGCCTCGGGATTGTTGGTTGTACTCTGCCTTGGGATTGTTGGCTGTACTCGAGCAGAGCTCCGACTTGCTTCGGGATGCCTCGGGATTGTCCGGCAAGGCTTTGGGATGGACCGGGATGCCTCGGGATGTACCGGAATGCCTCGAGATGGACCGGCAAGGCTTTGAGATGCCTCAAGATCGCTTCGGGGTGGCTCGGGAGCGTCTCGGGAGCGCTCAGTGGGGCTTCAGAGTGCCTCGGAAGGACTCGGAAGGCCCCAGAAGGAACCGAAAGGGACCGAGATTGCCTCTAAGGGCTGAGAGGGGCTGCCAGAAGGAAAAGGGGAGAGAGGAGAGAAGGGAGGTGTGAAGAAAATGAGAGGGAGAGCCCTCTATTTATAGCCATGGAAAATCTGCATAGTGATCCACGCGAATCATCTTAGGAAAACCAAATTTTTGGTTTTCCGGGATTTCAGGGAATCTTGTGGACTTTAAGAGGAATTTGTAATTATGATGTCTAGGTGCAAAGTGGTCCGCGCGGACCAATCTGTAGGCCAAATAATTTTCATAATTTCCAAAGAGTCCTTTTGTTTTATTTTATCCCAGAAGGGTCCTACCTTGGTTCGGTTGGTGGTTTTGGGGTTTTTGAAGGTTACGAGTCTTTAGGATCACGTTCGTGTGAGTCCGCGGAGTTTTCCGTGTGTTGGGTGGGGAGCTATCCAGATTGGGGTACTTACAAAAGCCCCTCGGCGACGTCACTTATGAAGGAAGTGGGGACGTCGATAAGAAAAGGGACCTAGGAGAGAGAAAATAACCAGGTTGGTCGGACGGCTAGACCCTTTGATAGGATTTCTACGTATCCCTGAGTGGGAATCAAGCCAATCGTAGTTCGTGTGTGAGGTGATCTTACTAAAAGATGGGTAATCTTACTAAAAGATGTGTAATCTTACTAAAAGATATGTAATCTTACTAGAAGATGGGTAATCTTACTAAAATATGACTAATCTTACTAAAAGATGGTTTGTGGTGTAGGAGGACGTGTTATGTCCTCTGACTGAGGTTGTGTCATCATGAGGACGTGTTATGTCCTCTGACTGAGGTGATGTCATCATGAGGACGTGTTATGTCCTCTGACTGAGGTGATGTCGTCATGAGGACGTGTTATGTCCTCTGACTGAGGTTGTGTCATTATGAGGGCGTGTTATGTCCTCTGACTGAGGTGATGTCGTCATGAGGATGTGTTATATCCTCTGACTGAGGTGATGTCGTCATGAGGACGTGTTATGTCCTCTGACTGAGGTTGTGTCGTTATGAGGACGTGTTATGTCCTCTGACTGAGGTGATGTCGTTATGAGGACGTGTTATGTCCTCTGACTGAGGTTGTGTCATCATGAGGACATGTTATGTCCTCTGACTGAGGTGATGTCTGTTTGTGTTATGCCCTAGGCCTATGATTGATAGACTTATGTGTTAACATTATTTATTATTATATGAAAAGTTCATTTTTGATTATTATATGTTTTGCATATTTATTTGTAATAATCCCCGTCCCTAATTATTAAGTGAATAATTAGTATAAATGTTAATGGATAATCATATGATGATTATATGCATAGAGATGCACATTAAATTTATAGGTACTTGTTAGAGAACAAGTGACTGGACTTGACCCGTATGAGATTTATGTCATGGTCAAATGTCATAATTAAATCTCATATGGTCACTTCATTTAGTCCCTAGACCTGAGATTATCATGACCTTACATATGATGAAAGCCATGTTTGATTTTAGTCAAACGATATCTTAACACGATATCTATAAAGGCTATCTTTGGACATTGGAGGAGAAACTGCACAAAATACAAGGAAGCACTGAAGAAGAGCAAAGGAGTTGCTTCGACTTCAGGTATCTTTGTTATAGATATATTCCTATCTACTTCTAGTTCTTGGGTATTGGATACCGGATGTGGAACTGACATTTGTTTAAATGTGCAGGGTCTAAAGAACAGAAGGATGCTTGAAGAGGGTGAAGTGGACCTACGTGTGGGGAATGGAGCAAGAGTTGCTGCATTAGCCGTAGGAACTTATGAAGTTACTTTACCTAGTGGTCTAATACTTGTTTTGAACAATTGTTATTACGTTCCAGCTTTAAGTAGGAATATTATTTCGATTTCATGTTTGGATAATGAAGGTTTTAATTTTCTTATATGTGATAAGAAGTTTTCTATTTACAAGAGTGATATGCATTATTGTACTGCTATTTCATTCAACGACCTTTATATCCTTGATGTTGAAAATCGTGATAATGATGTCTATAACATTTACAAGAAATCTAAACCCAATGATGTAAACCACACTTACTTATGGCATTGTCGTCTTGGCCATATAAATAAGAAACGCATTTCTAAACTCCACAAAGATGGATTTTTAGACTCACATGATTATGAATCATATGAGACATGCGAATCTTGTTTACTTGGCAAGATGACCAAGGACCCATTTACCAAAACTGGTGAAAGGGCGGGCGACTTATTAGGCCTCATACATACCGATGTGTGTGGACCTATGAGTAGCAATGCTAGGGGAGGATTTCAGTACTTCATAACATTCACTGATGATTATAGTAGATTTGGATATGTTTATCTAATGAAGCATAAAAGTGAATCGTTTGAGATATTTTGAATATTTCAAAATGAGGTGCAAAATCAACTTGGCAAAACTATTAAAGTACTTCAATCCGATCGAGGTGGCAAATATTTGAGCCAAGAATTTGACAGTCATCTTAAGAGTTGTGGAATCGTTTTAGAACTCTCTCCACCCGGAACACCACAAAGGAATGGTGTGTCTAAAAGGAGGAATAGAACTTTGTTGGACATGGTTCGTTCTATGATGAGTCAAGTTGAGCTTCCTTTATCCTTTTGGGGACATGTACTAGAAACTGCTTCTTTCACTATAAACAGAGTTCCTACCAAATCAGTTCAAAATACCCCATATGAGATGTGGCATGGAAGAAAACCTAGTTTGTCTTTCATGAAGATTTGGGGTTGCGATGCATATGTTAAGAAGTTAACTTCTGACAAGCTAGCACCTAAGTCTGATAAGTGTGTTTTCGTAGGTTATCCTAAGGAAACTAAAGGATACTATTTCTACAACCGAAATGAGAACAAAGTGTTTGTTGCTCGTAATGGTACGTTCTTAGAAAAGGAGTTTCTTCTCAAAGGAACCAGTGGGAGTAAAATAGATCTCGAAGAAATTTGAGAACCCGAAAATAACATTGAACCAATGGTAGAAACTGAGCCAAGTTCACAAGGAATTGTGGAACCGGTTCAAGATACACAAGTTCTTTGCCGAAGTGGTAGGTCACGATCCGAACCCAAGAGATATGGATTTCTCGTTACGGAAAGTGATGAAGTGGAGTTGATCGAAAACGATGAACCTACTTGCTATCAAGAAGCGATGTCCGCTCCTGATTCGGAAAAATGGCAAGAGGCCATGAAGTCCGAATTACAATCCATGGCTGATAATCAAGTTTGGAACTTGATTGATCCACCCGAAGGTGTAAAAACCATAGGGTGCAAATGGGTCTTCAAGAAGAAGACCGACATGGATGGGAAGGTGCACACCTATAAGGCTAGGCTTGTATCTAAAGGATATAGGAAGATTCACGGCATCGACTATGATGAAACCTTTTCGCCTATAGCTATGCTTAAGTCTATTAGAATTTTAATTGCCATAGCCGCATATTATGACTATGAGATATGGCAAATGGATGTCAAGACAGCTTTCCTAAATGGGAAGTTACTTGAGGATGTATACGTGATACAACCTGAAGGTTTTGTCAATCCAGAAAATTCTAACAAGGTGTGTAAGTTGCAGAGATCCATTTATGGATTGAAGCAAGCTTCTAGGAGTTGAAATCTACGTTTTGATGAAGCAATCAAAGAGTTTGGCTTTATCAAGAACGAAGATGAACCTTGTGTATACAAGAAAATTAGTGGGAGCGTAGCACTGTTTTTAGTGTTGTATGTTGACGATATCTTACTCATTGGAAATGACATTCCTGCACTACAGACTGTCAATTCTTGGTTGGGAAAGTGCTTTTCAATGAAAGATATGGGCGAAGCTGCATATATCCTTGGTATCAAGATCTATAGAGATAGATCTAAAAGGATGATTGGTTTAAGTCAAAGTACTTACATTGAAAAGGTTCTTGGAAGATTCCAAATGGAAAATTCTAAAAGAGGAAACTTATCAATGTTGCATGGTATATCTCTTAGCAAGACTCAAAGTCCTAAGACTAATGATGAGCGAAAGAGAATGAATGGTATTCCATATGTTTTGGCAATTGGGTCTATCATGTATGCTATATTATGTACTAGACCCGATGTCTCGTGTGCTCTAATCATGACGAGTAGGTACCAATCGGATCTCGGCGAACCACATTGGATAGCATTCAAGAATATCCTCAAGTACTTACGAAGAACTAAGGATGTATTCTTGGTCTTTGGAGGAATGGAAGAAGATCTTGTAGTAAAAGGCTACACAGATGCTAGCTTCCAAACCGACAAAGATGATTTCAGATCGCAGACAGGATTTTTGTTTACGCTGAATGGAGGCACTGTGAGTTGGAAAAGTTCCAAGCAAAGTACAGTCACTGATTCTACAACCGAAGCTGAGTACATAGCGGCATGTGATGCAGCTAAGGAAGCCGTTTGGATCAAAAAGTTCATTAGTGATTTGGAAGTCGTTCCAAGCATCAAAGATCCTATTGAACTTTATTGTGACAACAACGGTGCCATTTCACAAGCAAAGGAACCAAGGTCACATCAGAGATCCAAACATATACTTCGACGTTTTCACATTATTCGAGAGATATGCGAAAGGGAAGACGTAAAGATATGCAGAGTAGACACTGATGACAACGTGGCGGACCCATTAACTAAGGCTCTCCCGCAAGCTAAGCATGATGGTCATGTTAGGTCCATAGGTATTTGATACATGGGAGATTGGGCCTAGTGCAAGTGGGAGACTGTTAGTGTTATGCCCTAGGCCTATGATTGATAGACTTAAGTGTTGACATTATTTATTATTATATGAAAAGTTCATTATTTGATTATTATATGTTTTGCATATTTATTTGTAATAATCTCCGTCCCTAATTATTAAGTGAATAATTAGTATAAATGTTAATGGATAATCATATGATGATTATATGCATAGAGATGCACATTAAATTTATGGGTACTTATTAGAGAACAAGTGACTGGACTTGACCCGTATGAGATTTATGTCATGGTCAAATGTCATAATTAAATCTCATATGGTCACTTTATTTAGTCCCTAGACCTGAGATTATCATGACCTTACATATGATGAAAGCCATGTTTGATTTTAGTCAAACGATATCTTAACACGGTATCTATAAAGGCTATCTTTGGCATGATCAGATTCATGATGGGAAGGATGATAAGTCAAGATGGAATTTGTTCCTCGAAAGAGAGATGTTTTGCTTGGGCCCCTCGATGAGTGATAATGATGAAAGTGTATGGCCATACCCCAATGCGATTGGATTATCATTATACTCAAGATCGAGAAAGCATTGAACAAGTACAAGTTGACGAGGACCATGACTTGAGTTCAATATATCATCGTGAGACAAAGGGAGAAATGGAAGTGCATCATTGGAAATGTGAACTCTTACGTTATATTATTTGGGTAGACATAATGGCTTGCTAGAGTCCGCTTATGTCTTATGAGAGTCGATATGATCGAGCTCATTGACAGCATAATATAATCATATTGGGTCACACACAACTAGAATGAATTGATTAAACCAGAGGAAGAAAATTGAGAGAATCCTGATGTGGCTTAATACATCACGCGACAGAACTTGTCCATGGGACTTGTCTGGTCGTGCGACACCTTAAGCCATAGAGGAATTTACAGACTGGTTTCCTAATTTGATTAGGAAACATATACCATACTAATGTAGTATAAATATGAAGGTCTGTCAACCCTAATTGACTGGCCGAAATTCTGAAAAGAAAATCACAATATAATTCTCAATATTCTTCAAGGTTTATGATTTAGCAATCATCAAGAAATCGTTCTTGGTTCATTTAAAGGTGTGGATACCATAAGAGGGTCTTTGCTCGTACGACGATCAAGGCCTAGAGTTCGAAGTTTGTGATTCAAAATCACATTGCTTATTTGTTCGATAGCTCAAGAACAGAAAGCGTTCAAGGTTGGTTATTTCTATCTTATAGGATTAAAGTTAATTGTATAGAGCGGATCCTAGGCTCTTTGGGTTTTATGTTATTAGATGCTTAATTCCGCTGTGCATGGACCTGTAAAACCCAACAATGTCATCATGAGGACATGTTATGTCCTCTGACTAAGGTTGTAATGTCATGAGGACGTGTTATGTCCTCTGACTGAGGTGATGTTGTCATGAGGACGTGTTATATCCTCTGACTGAGGTTGTGTCATCATGAGGATGTGTTATGTCCTCTAACTGAGGTGATGTCGTCATGAGGACGTGTTATGTCCTCTGACTGAGGTGATGTCGTCATGAGGACGTGTTATGTCCTCTGACTGAGGTTGTGTCATTATGAGGACGTGTTATGTCCTCTGACTGAGGTTGTGTCATCATGAGGACGTGTTATATCCTCTAACTGAGGTGATGTCGTCATGAGGACGTGTTATGTCCTCTAACTAAGGTGATGTTGTCATGAGGACATGTTATGTCCTCTGACTGAGGTTGTGTTTTTATGAGGACGTGTTATATCCTCTGACTGAGGTGATGTCGTTATGAGGACGTGTTATGTCCTCTGACTAAGGTGATGTTGTCATGAGGACATGTTATGTCCTCTGACTGAGGTTGTGTTTTTATGAGGACGTGTTATATCCTCTGACTGAGGTGATGTCGTTATGAGGACGTGTTATGTCCTCTGACTGAGGTTGTGTCATCATGAGGACGTGTTAGGTCCTCTGACTGAGGTGATGTTGTCATGAGGATGTGTTATGTCCTCTGACTGAGGTTGTATCGTCATGAGGACGTGTTTTGTCCTCTGACTGAGGTGATGTCTTCATGAGGACGTGTTATGTCCTCTAACTGAGGTTGTGTTGTCATGAGGACGTGTTATGTATTCTGACTGAGGTGATGTCGTCATGAGGACGTGTTATGTCCTCTGATTGCGGTGATGTCATTATGAGGACGTGTTATTTCCTCTGATTGAGGTGATGTCGTCATGAGGACGTGTTATTTCCTATGACTGAGGTTGTGTCGGTTGGCTGGACCCTTTGACAGGATTCCTACGTATCCCAATTGGGAATCATGCCTGATCATAGTTCGTGTGGTGAGGTGACCGCTTGGGTCGGATGTGAGGACGTGGTGATGTCCTGAGGATAATGCTTTGGAAATTTCACGGTCTTCCGGAACGGGTAATTTAAAGCCTTTCGGGCTACGGATAATGATTTGGGGAAATTTATACGGTCTTTCGGACTGGGAAATTTAAAGCCTTCCGGGCTACGAATAATAATTTTGGGAAATTTATACGGTCTTCCGAACCGGGTAATTTAAAGCCTTCCGGGCTACGGATAATGATTTGGGAAATTTATCAGTCTTCCAGACCGGGTAATTTAAAGCCTTTCGGGATACTTATAATGATTTGGGAAATTTATACGGTCTTTCGGACTGGGTAATTTAAAGCCTTCCGGGCTACGGATTATGATTTGGGAAATTTATACGGTCTTTCGGATCGGGTAATTTAAAGCCTTTCGGGCTACGGATTATGACTTGGGAAATTTATACGGTCTTCCGGATCGGGTAATTTAAAGCTTTTCGGGCTACGGATTATGACTTGGGAAATTTATACGGTCTTCCGGATCGGGTAATTTAAAGCCTTCCGGGCTATGGATAATTATTTGGGAAATTTATACTGTCTTTCGGACCGGGTAATTTAAAGCCTTCCGGGCTATGGATTATGACCTAGTGATGAAGACATTCGTGCCTTATCACAAGATAGATCCTTCAATCAGGGACGTAGAGATGTGCGTACCTCTAAATGCGTGATTTTAGGATAATGATTTGTGCTGGTGATGGTGAAATTGTGAGTGGACGTGTCGGTGTCCAAGAGGTGAAATGTTCGAGGACGTGTGATGTCCTCTGACTGAAGTGATGTCATTATGAGGACGTGTGATGTCCTCTAAATGAGGTTGTGAAATGTTCGAGGACGTGTGATGTCCTCTGACTGAAGTGATGTCGTTATGAGGACATGTGATGTCCTCTAAATGAGGTTGTGAAATGTTCGAGGACGTGTGATGTCCTCTGACTGAAGTGATATCGTTATGAGGACGTGTGATGTCTTCTAAATGAGGTTTTGAAATGTTCGAGGACGTGTGATGTCCTCTGACTGAAGTGATGTCGTTATGAGGATGTGTGATGTCCTCTAAACGAGGTTATGAAATGTTCGAGGACGTGTGATGTCCTCTGATTGAAGTGATGTCGTTATGAGGACGTGTGATGTCCTCTAAATGAGGTTGTGAAATGTTTGAGGACGTGTGATGTCCTCTAAATGAGGTTGTGAAATGTTTGAGGACGTGTGATGTCCTCTGACTGAAGTGATGTCGTTATGAGGACGTGTGATGTCCTCTAAACGAGGTTGTGAAATGTTCGAGGATGTGTGATGTCCTCTGACTGAAGTGATGTCGTTATGAGGATGTGTGATGTCCTCTAAACGAGGTTGTGAAATGTTTGAGGATGTGTGATATCCTCTGACTGAAGTGATGTCGTTATGAGGACGTGTGATGTCCTCTAAATGAGGTTGTGAAATGTTCGAGGACGTGTGATGTCCTCCGACTGAAGTGATGTCGTTATGAGGATGTGTGATTTCCTCTAAACGAGGTTGTGAAATGTTCGAGGACGTGTGATGTCCTCTGACTGAGGTTGTGTCTACCCTAAGCTGAGATTGTTTGGGGGTGTCTACCCCATGTGAGACTGTTTGGGGGTGTCTACCCTATGTGAGACTGTTTGGGAATGTCTTCCCTACATGAGACTTTTTGGGGGTGTCTACCCTATGTGAGACTGTTTGGGGGTGTCTACCCTAAGTTGAGACTATTTTAAGGCGTCTGGAGCTAAGTGAGACTGTTTGGGGGTGTCTACCCTATGTGAGACTATTTGGGGGTGTCTACCCTAAGTTGAGACTATTCTAAGGCATCTGGACCTAAGTTGAGTTTGATGGCGTATTTTATGGATCATGTAAGAACTTTGTTTGTGGGTATTTTTAGAAAGGAAACATTTCGTGTTAGGATGGACCTTTTATGTAGCATTTATTACTACTATGCCTTGCATTTGAAGTTTATTGACATAACTTCGCTGTGTTTACCTGCAGGAGGAGGCGCCTTTGTGAGGAGGAAGTGAAGGACGTGGTGCGCCTCTGACTGAGATAATGAGGACGTGGGGTGCCTCTGACCGAGTTGTTGAAATTTTTGAGGATGTGGGGCGCCTTTGACCGAGTTTTTGAAATGTTGAGGGCGTGGGGCGCCTTTGACTGAGTTTATGAAATGTTGAGGACGCGGGACGCCTCTGACCGAGTTTATGAAATATTGAGGATGTGGGGCGCCTCTGATCGAATTGTTGAAATATGGAGGACGCTGTAGGTGCTGGCTAAGGAATGGAGGGATGGCTCGCCTTCTTTTTCCTTCTTCATTCTTACTCCTACAGACTTGTCGGAGTACCTGGCTGAGGAAGGTGTTGAGCTCACCGAGGATGATGACGTGGCAGGCGGAGGTGCTGAGATGTGGGAGTATTTACTAGGTGGTGCTGCCGATGACTCAAAGTGTGACTCTTTTTTTGTTTCTTCTTTTCTATGGATGTTAATGAGGAGAGCAACAAAATATTTGTATTTGTATGCACAATGTATTCGCATGTAATGAACTCTTTTATTTTCACTTTAGGGGTTGTTTCTATTCCCCCCCCCTTTTTGTCTTTTGTACACGTCACATGAGCTTGAAATGTTTGTGGTATATGGAGGCTGAGGCAGCTTTGGCAGGTTTTCTGAGCAGTTGGGGGCTGAAACAGCTTTAACGGTTTCATGAGCGACGGTGGGAGTGATGTGTCCTGGGACGTATTCACTTTGTGCGTGATAGCCACTCTTTTCAGGGTTAACTACCTCAGGATATGTGACGGTGCATTGTTGGATGTGGTAGGCCACTGTCGGACGGGCGAGGATATCGTTCCTTTGGTTCTGGGGAAAACTTCCACGGCATAGATCGTCTGGCGATGAGGGACCGATTCATACGGGGGAAGCCCTTGCTTTGCGTGCATTATGGTTGCGAGAGAGAGAGACTTCAAGCTATCACAGTGCCTCTGACATCTTTCAGTCCGTGGACGTTTGCTCAGCGACCTCTGGGTCTTGGATATGGATCAGTCCACCTGGGAGAGATGGATGGCTTGACTTGGCACACATCAGATTCTTGGTGGGTTCCTGATTGGAGGATTGAGACTAGGAGGGACTTTCAGGAAGGTTCCTATGTTGTCAGAGTTCCAGGGTTGTCTTGGTCCTCTTTTTACATCCCGTTATCGTTTCTCGACAGTTCGGGGTGAGGCAGGAGCCTTTGCTGGGCTGGAATGACATGGATACAAGCTTAGGAGTGCAGAAGCTTGGGTCAACCCTCGAGATATCACGGAAGACGCTTTATTTGACTACGGGACTCAAGTTGACAGACTGGCGAGGAGAGGTCCCCTTTTGCAGACTCATAGGGAGGAGATCCGAGCCGAGGCACGGGCGAACGATGCTCTGAGATCGACTGGTTTGTTTGACACGACGAGGAGGACTCCTGATCTTGGAATGATGGAGACAGAACTCGCTCATGTGGAATGAAAGAAGACTCGTTGGGGACGAGGGAAGAAAGGAAAGAGTGATGAAGGGCCAAACGCGAGTAGCATGGAATGACCTTCTAAAACACTGAGTATCCATTCATTGTCATTGCAGACACATTGATTGTTAAATGTTTTAAGTTGTCTTTTAGAATGTTGTGACTCGAGAGTAGACCGCGCTTCAACTCATCAAGAAGTGTTTTAACTGTGATGATTTGTGATTTACTTTTAAAGCTTTGTCGAGACGCAAAATCTCTTGCTTGATTCTTGTCTGAGCCTTGATGGCATCCAACTTTTGGAGTTTTGTGTATGCTTTAGACCGAACCCATGAAGGTTGTTTACGTTTCCCTTGAGGGGCTCAGGTCTGCGTAGTTCGACCTTCTTTTGTGAGAGAAGGGGAGATGGAAAAGGGGTAGAATGTTGCAACCCTGGTTTTTGCCTAGACTGCCCTGTTTGAGGTTTTCAATCTAGCTGGGTATGTTCTTCAACACCTTTGTTTTTTGTTTTGAATCAATCAGTCAACCAAAAATGTGAAAGAAATGACTTGTAATGTACACTCGCAAGGGCATATATGTTATTTTTTGAAAAGGTGGGAACTGGTCCCTTTGTGTGTGAATGCCATAATTGATGTAGGCACAAAAGAAATGCTTTTGGGTTTGACTTTTTTGAGAGAGTATGAGAACTGAAAAGCTTGTAAAAGTGTATAGAAGCCCTTGCTGACAGAAAATCAGTGTTTAGCTCTATTTTTCCTATTTTGTAGAAAAAGAAGACTTGTCGAGACATTTGAAAACTTGATTTGTTCATAATGATCACATGTTTTCTTAAAACCCTTTTTTGATGTTCGGGTTATTCAACAATTAAACTTGATGTGCTTGATTAATCATGAGGAGAAAGTCAACCGGTATCAAGGATCGAGTTGGATCAGGTACGAGAAAAGGCTTGTGTATAGGAGAGTTCATTGGTGAGACCGGGTTTATGGATTTGTATGTGTTTATGACCAGACCATTTCTGATTGCCTACGTTCCCCTTAAGACAAGGAGCTCAGGTCGACGTAGTTCGGGTTCGAACCGTGTTTGGCTTTAGGGCCAGGGCATGAATATTTGTGCGGCCTTTGGCGAAAAGGCTCGAAAGGTTGAATGATGAGGCACGGGCCTTGAGGTGATTCCTTGACAAGTCGTATTTGACGGCAGTTTCAATGAATCCCTTGCTTCTTGATCGTTGCTCTCTCAGGGAGAAGAAGAATTTGAATATTGCTTAAGGACTTATGATGCATTTTTGCCTTTGCCTTAACTGATCCATTGTTATTGACAACTTCCATTCTTCGAGCTTTAATTTTGCCCATCTGTCAAGCTTCTGATTAGTGGTGCTGGGTCCTTGGCCTCATATTTTTTTTTTGAAGCTCCTGCTAGAGCTTTTCCTCTTTTTTTTTTTTTTTTTTTTTTTTTGAAGCTTCTGCTTGAGCTTTTTTTTTCTTTTTCCTTTTTTTTTGAAGCTTTTGCTTGAGCTTTCTTTTTTTTTTTGAAGCATATGAGGGCGAAGGCAAGCCCCTGCTTTGACTTTCTTGATGCGCATGAGGGCGAAGGCAAGCCCCTAGGTTATTGTCGACATGGGGTCAATCTTTTAATGCTGAGTGAGCTTTTGTTGTCCTTTGATGTTGCCGCCGTCGTTGATTTGGTCAAGGTGATGGTGGGGACATGTTTTGAAAAGTGTATGGCTTGATGGAGGCCTTTATGAGGTAAGGAAGGTGTATGGGATCGATTGACTTTCTCACACCAATTAATAAAAGCATTAATCCTTTGGGAAATTATTTGTTGAGCAATGCAAGTGATCATATAGAGCAAAACTTGTCATTAAATGTAATAGGGGGTGCAAAATAATGTCTCAAGTCTAGCAAGAAAAGAAAGGAAACTTGCGTATAGAAATTGAAGACTTAATTACAATGTCCGAGGAGGACTTGAGAAAAGTACTAGAACCTACGAGGTTTGACTGTGTGATTCTTTGTGTTTTTTTTAGAGTGTAGAGGGGGGGAGAGAAGACTCGATATTCTTTAGGCAAAGTATCGACGGAGAATTCTCCAATTTGCGTCTCTGTAGGCTCTTCAGCAATCCCCAAATTCAATTTGTTTAAAACCTTTTCGGCAACTTGGGCCCGATTTTCCTCTCGTTTGACAACATGCTTAAAGATTGCTTAATGTATTGTTCATTTAATGTGTCTGCGTCTTTATCAAGTGAATCATTATTAACTGTTTTGATTAGTTAATTTATCATTTGTTAAAGTGGCGATGAGGGGATACTCAGAAAGATCGAGTTTTTTATTCAAATCATAAGGGAATACAGTGTTTGCTACGAACTCATAATCTTTAGGCATAAGGCCATCAGACGACTCGAGAGACTTAAACTTAAATACGACAGACTCTGAATTTTTATTTTTTTTTCGAAGCTAGACTCTAGGAGACGAGGGGTTAGTCCAAGCTTCTCGACCTATCTCTTCTTGCTGGCTGTGGATCCGCGTTTGTGAAAGTTATGGCATTTTTTACGCTGCCACTTGGTCAGCCTGTCTCGAACTTCCTTATCTCTGGGGAGCGTTCAATCCACCCATTGGTGTGCCTCGATGCTGGAAAGGATTGTTGGGGAATAACCATTCTTGGGTTTTCTTTCCTGAATTTCTCAACATGGAAGCCCCAGGTTCTGCCTTCACGTCCCTGATCATCACGGGAATTTTCCGAGGACTTATCCACCATGCTTACCCCGTCATTTCTAGGGAAAGGGTTTTCGACTGTGTTGGGACCGCGGGGGCGTTCCAACTTTCCCTCTGCGATTAAGCTTTGGACTACTTGTTTTAGTACGAAGCAATCGTCGGTCATGCGGCCGGGGCAGTTGTGAAAAGCACACCATTTGCTCATGTCCCTGTTAGGATTGGGAGTCTTTGGCTGGAAGTTTTCAATTGGTTTGAGGATGTTCCATTTTACTAGTGTCTCGAGGACTTGGCTCAAGGGCATCCCGAGGTTATCAAAATGCTGGAACTGCTGTTGGCGAGGAGGATTGTTGTTCCTCAGGGGCGCTTGATCGCGGCTTACTTGGGCTCCTTTATGGATGTAGTGGACTGCTCTGGCGGCTTCTTTTCCTTTGTTTGGAACAAGCGTCAGATTTGACGGGACTGCCTGGTAGCGGTAGGAAGAAGAGGGAGCTGCTGCTGTTTTCTGGAGGCTCAAGGTCTTTTTGAACTTGGTCCCGGCATTGACCATGGCACGGAGGTCGGGATAAAAGTGAGGGTTGACTGATGCCCTTACTGATGGCTTCAAACATGACTTGAAGATTCTCATTTCTTCAGGCCGTGACTCTATGACTTCGAAAAGCTTCCGGATCTGTTCCACGTAGAATTCTCCCATAGTTTCGTCTGCCTTCTGTTCTGTCAACATAACCACATGCGGGTCGATAGAAACCTCTAGACTGCTGGGACCTGTAACCAAAGGTTCACTGACGGAGGGAACCATGATAGGGGGTTGGGAAAACAGGCTTTGAGGGAACGGAGTATAATTTAGTGGACACTGTGGAAATTGAGGGATTTGAGGCCATGAAGCAGCTGGAGCCAATGCAGGCTGTCTAAAGTAATGGGCCGAAAAAGTCATGGGGGCGAAACTTGGTGAATGGGCATATTGATAGAAAGATGTGAACCTGGGAGGATTTTGAAGGATATTGGGTTCTATTTGAGATGGTCCAGCGATGCGCTGGTGATATTGAGCTTGCGGCGCAGGGCCGGGAAATTGACTGTGCTGCGGTTGACAGATCGGAGCCGCTTGAATGAGGCCCGAGTGAAACTCTGAGCGGGAGCTATATTGCATTGCCAGATTTTCGTAGCTTTGTGAATGAGGGACCTGCTGATAGCTTTGGGAAACCGGGGGAACATGTATTTCTTCGTCTTCTATGAGGACAAATGTTCCATCGGGTTGGGGAACTGCACCAGCTCCGCGATGGCGCATGACATATTTGATCCAAGCCTGCTGCTCTTCTTGGCGTTTCTCGAGAGTTTGTAAGGCTTTCAGCACCTCCTCTATTGTCTGGAGGTTTCTTAGTGGCGGGGTTCCGTTTCCCTCACTGTTATCTGTTGATCCTGCCATGGGGGAGTAGCGGACTGTTCGGACCGCTGAACCTGAAGGGCTATCGGACCTTGTGACTTCGATACTGAAAAGACGGCTCTCGGGTACTCTCAACCACTCTCGGTTCGCTGGAGGGGGTGACGGGTAAGGTTTAGACATGGGAAGGTCTTTTTGGATGAAGGGGAAAAGCTCATACGACATGCAGTTTCCTCTTTTTTTTATTTATGCTTTTTATTGTTGTTTTAAGTAGTTTCCTCTTTTTTTTATTTATGCTTTTTATTGTTGTTTTAATTTACTTAAAACGCGTTTTCTCAGAATCCTAAGTTGGTTGGAAAAGATTGCTCTTCTTTTTCGCAACTATGCTAGATCCTAGGTCAGTGGAGACCATTAGTGCGGCTATAAGCCCCTCATTTTGCACCTGTATTTCGACATCCCGGGGTGGACAGCCCCGGGCGAGGTTCTTATAGAGCAAGCGGTTTCTACCGGCCTAAAAAAAAATCCAAACCTAAGGACCGAGCCTGTCATGTTCGTTTTAATGTGTCGGCCATGTGAATAGTGAACAGAGCCGGCACCTGAGTCAAGATCGAGTTGAGAGTTCGGCATGACTTCTCTTTACCTTGCTTGTGCAAGGGATCTGTGACGTTAGGTTCTGGCTAGGTTATATTGTCATGGATAACGTATTAAAGCCTTGATGACATGGTGTCATGTGGGCATGGATGTATATCCGGGACGGAGCATCGTCTGGGTGTAGCTTTGGAAATCAAGATCGGGTCAAGATTTTAGCATGACCTTTCATCGTCTTGCTTGCGCAAGGGATCTTGAGTTCCGAGCTTCGACTTAGAAAATGGCCGGCATGGGATATGTATCCAGGCTTTATGCCACGGACTGGGTAAAAACCAACTGAGTTTGGACAGAGTGTGACGCAAGCGTGCAGGGTTGACACTGGCTAGGATGGGATGTTTGGAATGATCTCGTGCGCGTCCAAAAGGCGTCAGGAAGACCAATCGAACTGCAACTGAGACCACTCTGGGTTTGGGGTTTTAGTGTGCAGTGTACAGGATAAGAGTGCACATAGTGTGCGGTCACTAAAATTCTTTTTCTGAGTAAAACAGAAATTTTTACAGAATTTTTAAATGTATGTACACAGATGTATTATGATGCATTTCTTTTTTGTATTTTTTTTGTAAATAAAAAGTAAGCACATGCACACACACACAACAGTTAAAGAAGGGGTAAAATGAAAGTTTGACCCTCATCATTGATTTAAAAATCTTTTTTTTTATTTAAAAAGTTTTTAAAACAAAATCTCCCCAGCGGAGTCGCCAACTGAAATTTCCCGGATCCAGCTGCGCGGGCCCCGGCATCTCACAATTCGAGTTGGGAGGTGTCGCTGCGTTTGTTTGTAGAGTAGCCACGCCGTTTTGATATAGCCCAAAACATTAAAAAAAGGCTTGTTTAAAAAAGGTTGTTGTGTGATGAGATTTTGAGTTCGGAGGTCAGGTTACTCCTCGGAAAGAGAATGACAGAGCTCACCCTAGTCGCCTCGTATACACGAGTCTTTCGATACCCCTCTTTCTTTAAAAGTTTTGTGTGTGTGTGTATGTGCTTTTAAAAATGCATGTTGAATATGATGTCTACATTTTATGCTATGTATTGAAATTAATTGAAATAGTGTTGGAAGGAGACCTTACCAATGTTGGTTCGTGTCTATCTTCCGCTTGGGAATAGTGTTTGAGTGTGAATAGTGCTCCGGGACGGACCGGGGTTGCTTTGGGATGTACCGGTGTCTGCGGACAGAGCTTCGGCGTGCCTTGGGAGCGCTAGGTGTGTTCTCGGGCAGAGGTTCGGTGTTCCTTGGGACTGCTGTGTGTACTCAGGCAGAGTTTCGGCGTACGTTGGGATTGTTGGTTGTACTCGGGCAGAGCTCCGGCGTGCGTCGGGATTGTTGTTTGTACTCGGGAAGAGTTTCGACGTGTCTCGGGATTGTTGGTTGTACTCGAGCAGAGCTCCGGTATGCGTCGGGATTGTTGGTTGTACTTGGGCAGAGTTTCGGCGTGCCTCGGGATTGTTGGTTGTACTCGGGCAGAGCTCCAGCTTGCTTCGGGATTGTTGGTTGTACTCGGGCAAAGCTCCGGCGTGCCATGGGATTGTTGGTTGTACTCGGGCAGAGCTCCGGCTTGCTTCGGGATGCCTCAGGATTGTCCGGTAGGGCTTCGGGATGGATCGGGATGCCTCGGAAGTGCCTCAGGGCAGCTCGAGAGCGTCTCGGGAGCGCTCGGCGGGGCTTCGGAGCACCTTAGAAGGGCTCGGAAGGCCCCGGAAGGAATCGAAAGGGACCGGGATTGCCTCTAAGGGCTGAGAGGGGCTGCCAGAAGGCAAGGGGGAGAGAGATGAGAAGGGAGGTGTGAAGAAAATGAGAGGGGGAGCCCTCTATTTATAGCCATGGAAAATCTGCAAAGTGGTCCGCCCGGACCATCTTAGGAAAACCAAATTTTTGATTTTCCGGGATTTCAGGGAATCTTGTGGACTTTAAGAGGATTTTGCAATTATGATATCTGGGTGTAAAGTGGTCCGCGCAGACCAATCTGCAGGCCAAATATTTTTTGTAATTTCCAAAAAGTCCTTTTGCTTTATTTTATCCCAGAAGGGTCCTACCTTAGTTCGGTTGGTGGTTTTGGAGTTTTTGAAGGTTACAGATCTTCGGGATCACGTTCGTGTGAGTCTGCGGTGTTTTCCCTGTGACGGGTGGGGAGCGATCCAGATAGGGGTACTTACACCTGCGCACCCGACGGAGGGAAGAATTGGTGAAAGGTTTGCGGCCTCCGAACCTCCGAAGAAGTCCCCGCGTCGAAGCTATGCCGCTCCCGAACCGGCACCTCAGGCTGTGGGTCCACCTCGGCTCGAGAAGAAGGAGTATCCAAAGACCTCCTCAAAGGCATAGGCTCGAAAGCCGCCGCACTCCGCGAAGACCCGTAGGATATCTTCCTCAAGAGCTTCTTTGTAAAAGCCCTCAGCCCCACATACCGGCGGGTGAGCACGTCGACGGTCCGCCCCGAGACATGCACAACAACCAACAAAGGAAAAGCTCAACAAAACAGATACAAAAAATACTCGACAAAAGAGAAAAATACAAAAAAGATGCCAAGATGGAAAAGAGTAAGCAAACTCACCATATCATCTGGGTCAACCCGATAGGTGGCAGGAGCCTGCTCGAGGTTGGGCACCGATACCCTCCTCCTCGAATCCCCACGGACGTAAGTAAAGTTCGGCCCAGGCACCGGGACATCCGGAGGACACGACGAGACACTCCTCTCCTCCTTTGCCAACACCTGTGGTGTCCTCAACTTCCACCTGACGAAGGCCGCATACTCCTCGCCCTCCAGGATGAACTCCTCGGCGCTCATGCCGGCCCGGTTCCTCTCGAACTTCAACACGTCCATATCAGCAGGACTCATCATGTGGAGTGGCGGATCCCTCGGATCCATACGGGGAATATCAGCACCATGCTGCTAGAAGACTCTCTCTCCCAGATACATCGAGTCATTGGTAAGGCCCCGCAGAAGCTTCCTTTGCCGTGTCACCCAGGGGGCACCCTCCAGCTCATTCTCGCCATACCGAGTCCAAGGGTAGAGCTTGCACCCAGCAAGGCTATCCCTCTCCAGGAATCGCTGCACATCCCTATATGTGACAGTGATCCTCCCTCGGCTCGTCCTCCTCTTCCTCAAAGAGCGAGCCCAGCACAACATGGCGGGATATCCGAACATGGCCTCGTCATGCCAATCCCACGACTAGCACCGGAAGATCTCGTAGCACCATGACTGCCACAAAAAGCAGATAATTCTCAGAACAAGAAAAAGAAAAAGAAAATGGAGAAATGATGAAATGCTAAACTATAAAAGCATGTAAACTCATACCTCCAGTGCGAAGTCAAAGCACCCCAGGGAGTTGACCGCGCCCCGGCTAAATCTGTCCAAGGCAAAGTAGAGCTCGGCCAAGCCCGCCTCTCCCCAAGCAATATCATAAACCCGCTCCAATTGTTGGTGTAATGCCCTAGGCTTTAGTTATGTTTAACTTAAACTGTTATGTATCATCTTTATCATTTGTTATAGAGAAAGTTTATTTGATTCATTATATGTTTACATGTTTAATATATTGAACTGCGTCCCTAGTTGTTGTGAACAACTAGTATAAGTTGGTAATGGATAATCATGGAGATGATTATATGCATGGAGATGCACGTTACACTTATGGGTACTTGCTAGAGAACGAGTACTGGACTTGACCTACTTATGAGATTTATGACATGGTCTGTTGTCATGATTAAATCTCGTGATAGTCGTGTTATTGAATCCTTTGTACCTGAGATTATCATCGTCTTCCACATGATGAACGTTGTGTTTGATGTAGTCTAACACTATCTTTAGTCGGATAGCAATAAGGGCTATGTTAGCACGATTGGATTCTTGTAGGGAAGAATGATAAGTCAAGATGGGATTTGTCCCTCTTATAAAGAGAGATGTTTGCTTGGGCCCCTCGATGAATAGTGTTGATGAAATATATGGCCATATTCAAGTAATTTGATAGAGATCAAATGCATTTGGATTATCAACATATTCGGAATTGAGAAAGCATTGAACGTAATGAGTTGACATAGACCATGACTCATGTTCAATTGTACATCGTGGATAAAGGGATTATGACATTGGATCTATCAAGGAATCTAGCTTTGATGTTATATTTAATTGGATGGACATAATGATTTGCTAGAAGTCACTTATGTCTTGTGAGGTTGATGTTTCAACGCACTACCAATATAAAAAGGGTCACACATAAAAGAACGAATTTGATTCAAGCTGAAAATTGGAAATTTGGGTTCTGGCACTGTAAGTACCCAAATCTGGCTCATGCCTTCCGGTTAAGTTTCCCGGCAATTCCCCGGACTTTCCTAAAGTTCAGGGGCAATTTGGGAACTTTTCCAAAATACCACCACTAAATTCCATAGAGCTGAGAGTACCAAAAACCACCTCCCTCCTCTTCAAAACCCTTCCAAATTTGGTCCTTCCCTAGGCAAACGTCAAGGAGATAGAGGGACACCACCATTGGTAACCTCTCCTCCTCTTTATCTTGAAATATACTTGTCATTATGTTATATATTGCTCCTTGCTTTACATATTGCTATATACTTGCTTGGTACTTGATATATTGTCATTAAAGATCACATCTTTAGGCATGTAAATCATATTACCCCCTTTCCCCTATCACATAGGATCCATGGAAGATTCAACCCAAGGATGAACAATAAGACCTCAAAAAGGCTTGTTCTAGGGTGGATCTCTCACATGGTGATGTGAAAAGTAGCATCCTTTGCACTTAAAATGTCATCTTTATATATAAAGTAGCATCCTTTGCCCTTAAAATATCATCTTTATATATAAAGCAGCATCCTTTGCATATAAAATATCATCTTTGCATATAAAGTAGCATCCTTTGCTTATAAAATGTCATCTTTGCATATAAAAATGTCATCTTTTCCATAAAAATGTCATCTTTAGTTTAAAATGCATTCCCCATGTCCCTCATGGTTGGATCTCTCTCCTAGGATTGCCTAGTGACCTTCATAAGGCACAAAAAGGCATAGGATGAGTATAAAGATCCAATCTTTATACCCCTCCCCTAGTCCCATTTGGTACTTGGAGCATCATCTTGGAGCAAAATGGTGTAAATGTCCTATCTTTACATCATTTCCTCCACTTAAAGATGCCATAGATGGATTATCCTTTAGAAAAGGATGAACTCTATCCACATATCTCCGATCATCACTTGAGACGAGCATAAATGTCCCGAAGGAGTTCAAATCGTCTCAAGATGTAGGATTGATGGGCAAAGGTCATTCCTTTCTAAAGAGTCTCATCCTTGGACTATAAAAACGGTGTCCCTATCCCGATCACATGTGACCCAAGGTCTCATCATGATGATCATAAGTCCAAGATGAGAACGGGACCAAAGTCCCGAATATATCAAAAATTCAAGGAATCCCGAGCGATAACCAACTCATGGTTTATACGTCCGGAAGACCACTTGGTACATTCCCTTCTTTTCAAAACACACATCCCACACATGAAAACACTAAGGCAAGCATGAAAAGCGGATCTTGGAAGACTTGCTTCGGCAAGGCTCCTTGGGTGAACGACGATCCGTTCTTCCCAAGGGGTAACTTAACCTCCGGACCCAAATCTTTTTTTTCAAAGTTTTGAGGAAATCAAAATGGCATGGCGACTCGGTTTTTCAATTTAAACTGGACGTTTCCAAACTGATGTGAGGCGGTGATCCCCCTTACACGAGAAAGCGGTTCCAAAAAATAAAAAAATATAAAAAGAGAGCCGCTAATCTTGGGCACCACATTCACAATTTGGCGACTCCGCTAGGGAAAAAACCAAAGGAGAAAGCTTTCATTTTTAAAATAAAAAAAATGATACCCGGTATATAGGTGGAAACCAATAAGCTTCCTGTATCGCTTCCTCACCCGAGGCTTGGGATAAACGATGGTCTAACAATCCCACGTAGCGGTATCTCTTTTCGAAAAAAAAGGAAAGCTTTTTCTGAGTGGGTTAGCCTTCCGCCGTGATCCGCTTCTCATGCTTGCCTTATTTTCCTTGCATTGCATTGCATGCATCTTTGGTTCTTGGAATTGTGCACATTCTGAACACTGAACAGGAAGCTTGCTGGAAGTTGAAAAGGTGCCAAAAGGCCAGGAAAACAGCCTGCAGATCAAAGAAATTGGAACCTGGAAAGTTGCTTGATGCGGTGCACGGCTTAATCCTCCACCGGATTACCGGCGGCTGCTCCATTAGCAATTCCACCAGGACACTTTTGAGATTAATCTGGCAGCCTTGGCAAGTTGGGGCTATTCAGTTCCAAGACTGACTGGGGCTCCCAGAAAATTTACGTGCTTATTTGCTGCATTTCCCCCGTCCCGAAAATCATTCCTTTAAAACACATTTCTGAAAATTTCCGTTTTAACTCAAAAAGGAACCTTTTTAGGAGGCCGCACACTACGCGCACCTTATATATCCTGTACGCTTTGCATGCACGTCCCTTTAACCCGGGGTGGTTATTCAGTTGCAGTCATGGACAGTATTACGATGCTCCCGGGCGCGCACGGAATCATCCCAAACTCCCCATGGCAGCCAGTGTTGACCAATGCACAGTCCGTGTCACACATTTCAAAATCGTGACTTTTGGTTGGTTTTTGGTCTAGTCGTGTCATATAGCCCAGTTGCATACCCCCGTAAAGGTCAAACCTTAGCCCATGACGGAAGTCGAGATACTTCGCGCAAGCGAAACTCTGCCGAAATTCCGCCAAGGAAAAATTGGCAGAATCTTGACTCCGGCATTGACTTTGACTTTGACCCGCACGGGATGCGTAAGAGTCGAGACCGAGTCCGTGCCAAAAATCCAAAGATCTTTCGCGCAAGCGGAGCTCTGCCGAAATTCCGACAAGGAAAAATTGGCAAGATCTTGACCTGGCATTGACTTTGACTCACGCACAGCGTACGCAACGAAGTTCAATGTGACACTGAGTCATTCGGCTTTTACCGCCCGACCCATGCCTATTATCTTCTTGGACATTGTCAAAAGTCAAAACGTCAATCGCGCAAGTGAAACTCTGCCGAAATTCCGTTAAGGCTGAAAGACGAGACTTTCCCGGCATTGCCTTGACCATAATCCGCATTGCTCCCGCGTTAAAAGTTCCTATGACCCTTTAGACCCGTTAGGAGCGTTCTTCTCTCTCGATCGGTGGGATCCGCGTGCCCTATAGGACCCTTGCCCGGGGCTGTCCACCCTGGGAGGTCGAAATACAGGTGGAATACGAGGGGCTTATAGACGTAGTGACGGAACCCACTGATCCAGGATCTAGAGTAGTTGTGAAAAAGAAGGGCAAACCCCCTTTTCCAACCAAATAGAAATAAGTAAAAGACATTGTTTTAAGTAAACTTGAACAATTAACGGAATCATAATTGCATGGTCCTATCTCTGGAATCCCAAATCGCGACCTCCTTGGTCCAACCTCCTATTTTCTACCTCGACCTTTCGCGGTCCAATCCCTAATCGTGACCTCCTCGGTCCGATCTCCGATTTTTTATCTCGACCTTTCGCGGTCAAATCCCTAATCGCGACCTCCTCTGTCCAACCTCCTCTTTTTTATCTCGACCTTTCGCGGTCAAATCCATAATCGCGACCTCCTCGATCTGATCTCCGATTTTTTATCTCGACCTTTCGCGGTCCAATCCCTAATCGCGACCTCCTCGGTCCGATCTTCGATTTTTTTTATCTCGACCTTTCGCGGTCAAATCCATAATCGCGACCTCCTCGGTCCGATCTTCGATTTTTTTATCTCGACCTTTCGCGGTCAAATCCATAATCGCGACCTCCTCAGTCCGATCTCCGATTTTTTTTTATCTCGACCTTTCACGGTCAAAGTCCTAATCGTGACCTCCTCGGTCCGATCTCCGATTTTCGATCTCGACCTTTCACGGTCCAATCTTTCCCGATCAATTAGGATTAGGAAAAAATGTGTTTTGAGTAAAACTTAAGCGGTAAGTGCATGTTACTTGAGCCTTCAGCCTAAACACTTACCTCCGAGTCTAAACCTTACCTACCCCCGAGTCTAAACCTTGCCTATCCCTTTCCCGCAGTAAGAAAGAAGTGGGTGAGAATACTGGGTCAGCGGCTTGTCAGTGCAAAATCCTTAGATTAGCTCGCCAAAATCGTCAGTTTTGCCAGCTCAGAGAGTCAGAATGGCAGATTTTACAGAAAGCAGTGAGAGTACAGGAAATCCGAGGGTTAGGAAGGAAGAGTTAGTTATGGCTTTGGAAAATGCTCATAAGGTTCATGAAGAGCAGCTGTCACTGCTCATCAGTGCTCTCCGCCACCATGGAGTTCAAGTAACAGTTGAGGCAAACGGTTCTCTGGTCATGGTCGAAGATGAGACTCCAGAAACAGTGATTTCAGTCCCTTCATCCTATAACCAATACCCTCCGTCCTACAGCAATTGCCTTTCTCCATCCACATACGATCCCTTGCCAAGGACCACTCCTCTTCAGTCCTTTTCAACATCCCAGGCCATCAGGGCTCCACCGCCCTCAGTTCCTCAGAACGGATTGGGCTTCACCCCACCTGTCCCTCAAGTTTTTATTACAAGAGGATTTTATCCATCAAGTTTTTGGCGCCATTGCCAGGGATTTGTTGTGATTTGAACAAGTTCGTTTAGTCGGTGTATTGTAAATAATTTTCTTTTCTTATTTTCTTTGTAGTGTAAATAGTTTTCTTTTATTATTTTTTTTAGTTTTTTTTTAAATTTAATGTGTGAGCTACTCTTTGAGGATGTATGGAATGAACACCTATAATGTGTATTGTGCTAATTGTGGTGGTTATTATCATACTACTATTAATTATCCGTCTAGGGCATATTTTCCTGAGTATTCTCCACAGATACGAGAGATAAGTCCGTTCCAGCCATAGCAACAACAATATAATTATTCCCCTAATTGTGATACACAAGGGTGGGGAAACCACTCAAGTCAGGCATGGAAAAATTATGAGCCACATTATTATGATCCATCGCAACCTAAAAAGCGATCATGGGAAGAGGATCTGACAAGTTTGAGGGAGGAAAATCGTCAACAACGACAACAATTTGGTGCAACCTTGGATTGGTTGGAAGCACAAGTGACTAAAATATTAGAAGCATTGATAGGTTGTGAGAGAGATACTAGTTCTTTCCAACTTGAACATTATGAATGGGAGGACGTTTCCATTAATGACAAACTACCGATTCTCTCTCCGTCTCCTTCTTGTGATGTTGTGGTTGTTGATGAAGATGTTGATTGTGAAGAAGATGGGGTGGAAAATAAATTAAAAGATGATGAGGGCGTTAATGTTGATGAGGTTGGGCCCGACCAAATTGACGAAAAATGCCTCAAAGAAGACCTTATCCATCCAATTGAAAGGGTGAAAGATTTTGCCTCCATCATTTTTGTACCTCCCCCTATTTTTGAGGGTGAAGAAAGTGGCTAAAATTTGAAAGAGAAGAAGCCCAAAATGCTGAAGCGTCAAAAATTCCATTGGGCACAAAATAATATCAATGCGCAAGGAATATATATGAATAAGGACCCGCGAAACCATGAAGTGGGCCAAAGGACGAAAAGTGAAGTCCAAACGTAAGCAACGGTCGGGCTAACGACTGTTGTGGGCATTTTTCAACATGGCGACATCTTCAATTGATCCTGCATATCGAGATGTCATTACACTGTAAGTATTGTTTTAATATTTACTTGTTCAATATTTCCTAATATTCTTATTCTTATTTTTCAGTAATTAAGAGAGGAATGCGGAACAATCTCCAAGCACGTTCAACAGACCTTCAAACGGCTAGGGCGACTTGGTCTCACGGAGGTTGAAGTGATAAACCAAAATGCCGAGATTATAGGAACCATATTGACTCTTTCATATCTACTTGTATTTAAGGGGAAATGGAGATGGAAAAACACATTCATGCTCATACGCACACACTCTACACAAAAAGCTCTTGTAATCCTCTCCATTATCTTCCAAAGTTGTATTTGTGATCATTATAGTGAAACCTTTAAGGTTGGAGACCTATCTCCCGGGGTTTTTTCCAAAGAGGTTATCACCTCCAAGGTTTTCCTCGTTAACAAATCGTGGTGTCATTATCTCTTTTTCATTCTTTTGTTCCATATAATCGAATTCCATAGTTCCCTCCTTATTGTTCAATCCACACACTAAACATAGTTAAGATTCTACTCTATTGTTTTTTCTACCAAAACAATTTGGCGCCCACCGAGGGGCCTCGTGGTTTATCGGTTATTTGAAACATTTCCTAATCAAATTTACTATGTCTGCACCCCCCAATGTGTCCACCGCCGGCAAAGGTCCCGCCGTTGTTCCCACATCAGGAGGTAGAACCAGCTTGTTACCACCACCTCCTCCTCGGGCGGGTCTCGGCCAACTCAACCTACGAAGACTCCACAAAAGGGGTAACGTCTTCCAATGCGAATGCCGACATCCGAGTATCTTGACCAGATTGAATCAAAGGTTGGACCCGGCAAGATAACAATTCGAAGGTGTTGACCAATTCCATGATTAAGATGCGTAAAGACCAACGGCTCATCGCATCTCGGCTTGAGAATATATCACCGCTGCGTGCAAGGATTCTCAACTTTGACAACACCGGAAGGATCTACATTTCAATGAATTCATTCCAATGGGCAGTCCTCCTCCGTGACATCTTTAATGATGTCGACATCTTTGTCAGGGGACACCCCATTGACGCCATCTTCCGCATGATTCACCCCATTCATTCCATTTATAGACAACACTATCATCACGACTACTACGGACGATTCTGGTTTGCTAAATAATCTTTTCAATAATAATAATTTCAATCGTATTCCTATGGTGACCCTTTTGCGGGAAACCCACTAGCTAAACAGATGCGGGATCTCGTAGAGCCGATAATGAACGTGCCAGTGTAACTCCTCCAATTCAACCGGTGACCCAAAAGCTGTTACAATCAATCCCGGTTTGTCCCAACAATTGCAAATGTCGACATCCCGAAGCGTTTATTACCATCTATGAAGTTGTACGACGGCACCACGGACCCGGAGGAGCATGTTGCACACTATCAAGAAAAGATGGACATAATCCATATCCCGTTTCAATACGGGAGGCCTCGCTTATGCGGGGATTTGGATC
This sequence comes from Adenophora triphylla var. japonica, assembly GCA_022495995.1. Classification (NCBI taxonomy): domain Eukaryota; kingdom Viridiplantae; phylum Streptophyta; class Magnoliopsida; order Asterales; family Campanulaceae; genus Adenophora; species Adenophora triphylla. The sequence goes on from JAFEMH010000379.1 coordinate 324,594, forward strand.
CACCTTGTCCGGACCAGATCTAAAATGGTGATTAGGCAACCCCTAGGTTCAATTGGTTCATACGCCCAGCTCATCAACATGTTCTATAACCAATTCTCATGCAATCGACAATTTGAAAAGTTGACAAGTGATCTCTACAATGTGACCCGGGAGCCTAATGAGACTCTGAAGGATTATGTCCATCGGTTCAATAAGGAGGTGTTAGAAATTCCCAATCTTGACATGTCGACGACCACGAAGCATTCAAAATGGGGTTGAAGAAAGATTCACAGTATTATCAAGATTTGGTAATGACTCCTTGTAAGCGGCTAGAAGAAGTCGGGAGCGGGGCATTAAGGTTCATAAGATTGGAGGAAGATGAGCTGCGAAGATCGAAGTCGTCATCCAAGATGTCGACATATGACCATCCCGACAGAAAGACCGAGATCGTCCCATCGCGGGAACAACCGTCCCAATCCTTATCCGAGAATTGACACTAGCAAAATTAATTCAAGAGACGGTGAGGATGAAGATAGTGATAATGTGCTTAACATTTACTGATTATTGTTTTTTCGTTGACATTTCGGGTGTACTCTGTGCAATGGGCAACCTAGGAGACAAAGCCGGATGGCCAAAGAAAACGGACAAAACCACAGATGGCGTGACAAATCAAAATGGTGCGCTTACCATGAAGACTTTGGACACGTTGCGAAGATCGCATCGCGTTAAGAAAGGAGATCAGTTACTTGCTCTCGAAAGGACATCTTAAGGAGTTGTTGGGATCCCGAGAAGAAGAAGGCTGAAAATGCGAAGCTCCTCATGAAGCCGAAAGGCCGGTTTCTCCCCCGGCATCAACGAGAGGTGATCAACTTCATCGGTGGAGGCTCGAAATATGTGGAACATCCTATTCTCCGCAAAACGACACGCTAAGGAGTCAAAAGAGGAAAAGCCGGAGAGACGGCCAGGATGTCGACACCTTGCCTGGATCCAATTACCTTTGATGAAAGTGATCGTGATAACTTGCCGGAACCCCATCATGACGGTCTGGTTATTTCCTTGCAGATCGCCAACTGCAATACGACGTATTACGGTAGATGGGGGCAGCTCCGTCAATCTTATTATGTTGGGTACCCTTAAGGAAATGAACATCCCAGAATCGGAGATTGTCAAAAAGTCTTCGATCTTTGGTAGGCTTCGGTGGTGAAGTCAAAGAAAGCGGTGGGGAGATAAAGCTTCCAATATACTCAAAGGGCCTCAATACCATGGAACGGTTCTGCGTAATTGATTGCGCAACATCTTACAATGTCATTCTTGGAAGACCGTGGATTCACGGAATGAAAGCCGTACCCTCCACTTACCATCAGTGTGTGAAGTTTCCAACACCTTGGGGTGTCGCTAAGATTGACAATGATCAACAGGTGGCCAAGGAATGTTACAAAACTTCAATGAAGGCATCTACATCTCCAAAACAAGCATAGCAATTACCGAGGAAAGTACGTGAAGTCCTGGAAGCTAGGGAGGATGATGTGAAAGAAGTATTGTTAGATCCTTCCAACCCGGACATCAAAGTACTTATTGGCACCGACATCCCGTCGAGATATAGAAGAGAAGCTTGTGAACCTATTAAGAAGCGAGAATAAAGAGTTTCGCTTTGAAACATGATGACATGACAGGCATTAGCAAAGATGTCATCACTCACAAACTTAACGTAGATCCTAGCTTTAAACTAGTGCACCGAAACGTAGAAAGTTTGCGAAACCGAAATCAGATCATCAAGGAGGAGGTAGAGCACTTACTCAAAGCCAACATGATACGGGAGGTCGATTATCCAAGATGGTTGGCGAATGTGGTTGTGGTAGAGAAGAGAAACGGGAAATGGCGAGTTTGCGTCGACTTCACCGACTTAAATAAAGCCTGCCCAAAAGATCCTTTCCCTTTGCCGCACATAGATTCATTAGTTGATGCCACCTCAGGTCACGAACTCCTCACTTTCATGGACGCGTCCTCGGGATTTCAACAAATTCGAGATGGAACCATCGACCAAGAGGACACTGCCTTCATAACCCCCACAGTATTTATTGTTATATTGCCATGCCTTTTGGACTAAAAAATGCAGGGTGCAACGTATCAAAGGCTTGTCAACAAGATGTTTAAGGATCGGATTGGGGACACAATGGAGGTATACATCGACGACATGGTAGTAAAATCCAAGAAGGCCGAGGATCACATAAGCAACCTCTCTCAAGCTTTTGACATCTTGGATTGTTTCAATATGAAACTTAATCCAGCTAAATGCAACTTCGGAATGAAGGCCGGCAAGTTTCTCGGGTTATATGGTTACTAAAAGAGGCATTGAAGCCGCCCCGCAACAAATACGCGCTATTCTCAACCCGTCATCACCTCAATCATCAAGGACGTCCAAAGATTGACAGAAAAATTGCCGCACTCACTAGATTCATTTCAAAATCCTCAGATCGATGCAAACCTTTCTACGACATCTTAAGAAAGAACAAGAAGTTCCAATGGGAGGAACAACATGAAGAAGCTTTTCAGAGCTCAAAACTTACTGTCGACACCTCCCTTATTGGCCAAACCTCAGATGGAAGAACATCTTTACATCTACCTAGCAGTGTCCGAAGGCGCTGTAAGCGCAGTCTTGGTGACAGAACGAGATGGTAATCAGCAACCCATCTACTATATAAGTAAGACACTCTTAGATGCTGAGACCAGGTATTCTCATTTACAAAAGTTAATTTTAGCTTTGATAACTGCTTCTATTAAATTAAGGCACTATTTTGAAACACATACTATTATTGTACGCACTAACTATCCTATTAAGAATGTCATGAGAAAACCAGAGATGTCAGGTCGAATGGCGAAATGGTCTGTACAATTAAGCACATACGACATCAAGTAAGAGCCCATAACTGCAATAAAATCCCAAGCCCTGGCTGATTTTGTGGCTGATTTCAGTCCAACCCTACAACAAGAGGTGGAATTGGAAGTACAGCAACTTCAAGATGATGACATCCTAAAAATTTGGACTCTCTACACGGACGGTGCTTCCAACATGAGAGGTACAGGTCTTGGAGTTGTACTAAAATCGCCACAAGGGGACATAATACCACAATCTATCAGTTGCAGTTTCAAGGCTACCAACAATGAAGCGAGTATGAGGCTCTAATTGCGGGTTTAAGCGCAGCCCAAGACTTAGATGTCAAGCATATCCGGGTGTTCATGGATTCATTACTAATTGTTAATCGGACAACGGGTCCTACGTCGCGAAAAACGCTAAGATGACAACATATTTGGAAATTGTAAAAATTATTTCGGCCAAATTCAAAACATTTTCCTTGGAACAAATCCCACGGGAAGAAAATTCTCAAGCGAGATGCTCACGGCAAACTTGGGTCCGGCCTTCAAAAGCTTCTCACAAACCGGTATCCCAATCATACATGTTGACATCCCGAATTGACCATCTTGAGATGTTCGCCACTGGATGCCGACATACTTGCCTCTCCTGCAAAGAACCTCTTGGACGGCTCCTATTATCAAATATCTCTTAGATGATACGATCCCAGTCGAGGAGAAAAATGCAAGAGCCTTCAGGGTAAGAATATCTAAATATTTACTTATTGATAATCTCTTGTTTAGAAAATCTGCCGCAGGTCACTACTTAAGATGTCTAGAGGAAGATAGAGCCCATCAGGTTCTCAAGGAGCTGCACGAAGGAGATTGTGGAAATCATACCGGGGGCAGAAGTTTACATACTAAAGCTCTTAGAATGGGCTATTTCTGGCCTACAATGAGAAAAGATGCCGTTGACTACGCAAAGAAATGTGATTCCCACAACGACATGGAGACATCTGCACCAACCCGGTGACTGCTACATCCTATCCTGTCACCATGGCCTTTTATGGTTTGGGGAATGGACATAGTAGGAAAACTTCCCATAGCACCAGGGGGACGAGTATTTCTTTTGGCCATGACAGACTACTTTTCTAAATGGGTAGAGGCTGAGGCATATGTGCAAGTTCGTGACATCTTGGGGTGTTAAGATGGTGACATCTTCGCCTGTTCACCCTCAAGCCAATGGACAGGCAGAGTCTAGCAACAAAATAATAATCAGCAACTTAAAAAAGAGACTAAACCAGAAGAAAGGACGTTGGGCGTAAGAGTTACCAATGGTCCTATGGGGCCGACGGGGACGACATCTAAGAATGCTACTGGTCAAACCCCTATTCACTTGTATTTGGAACTGAATACTGTTATTCCAGCGAAGTCCTTGTACCAACGGCAAGATACATCTTACCGACATCGAACATAATAAAGACATCTTGATACATGACACTGGATACCGTGGACGAGCTAAGGGACATGGCCAAAGTTCGCATGGCAGCATATCAGCAAAGGGTAGCCCGATCTTACAATAAAAACGTAAGGGTTAGAAGGTTTTAAGTAGGAGACTTAGTCCTACAAAAGGCATTCCAAAATACCAAGGAGCCCAATGCAGGCAAGCTCGCCCCAAAATGGGAGGGACCCTACTTAATAGATGCACAAGCCGAAAAAGGAGCATATCGCCTTGCAACCTTGGATGGCCAAATGATACCGCGAAGTTGGAACGCCATTCATCTCAAAAGGTATTACATTTAAATATGATTTCCCATGAACTCATCTTTCCAGGTATGAATCGTCTTTTAATTCTTTACAACCTTTCTTTTCTCCTATGCATCTTTTTTATTATTTACAAGTTAAGATGTCGCTAATATACTTTGTGGAGAGACGTCAACCTTAGTTGGCGTCCGTTTTTAACGTGTTTCTATCTTATGAGGTATTGACACATTTACATGGGGACATATCGAATGCACGCAAGGAACAACGATTTCTCCTCCGTTAGAGACTGGCCATCTCTTCTCAAGTAAAGGTACACAATCCCTTCTAAGGTTTAAAGAGTTAATTACCCCTTTCTTAAGAAGTTAGGTTACCACACCTTCGCCTGGAGCGCAAGTTATCTCACTAATTGAGGTGTGGGGTGGGCCTATATGGGTAAACTCATATAGCTTACCCATTCCCACTCAGTTAGATGATTGATCTTAAGTATTATTCTTATGGTTATGGCATATTCGTGTCATCTAAGTATCTACGGTTTATGGCATATACGTGTCATCTAAGTATCTACGGTTTATGACGTATACATGTCATCCTAAGTACCTATCATTTCGACATACTATCATGTCACCATATGTGCAAAACATACAAAAAATTATCCAAAAGAAACAAGCCTTGACGTGCTTGAAAACTATTAAACCATAACTAAACTAAAGCAACCATAAAGTATCCGAACTACCAACAGTAAATGTGCACAAGTGTTGGACCAACCCAACACATAAAAAAGATTGTCTTTAGTCCTTATGGACCCATTACAAACCAAACGAAAATAAAAATTGTCTTAAGGGATTCCACCCCAGTAACATCAAGAGCAAGTTTATTTTACCTTTTTCGAGTGGCATGCGTCGGAGGTATTGCTCTGGACTAACTTCTCCGGGTTTCTAAAAATCACCCCAGGTCGGTGTCCTCACCAGCCTGTTCCAGATCCTTGAAATCATCGATTGCTTTTTCCTCGTGAATTCATTTGCAAAGCCATTTTCTCTTCATTCGGGTTCCAACTCACATGCTCTCTGCTGATATTCCTCAATCATTTGGATTCTAGTTTCAAAGACTGCTTTTGCAGTCTCATGCACCAAGTCGTCCCGAAATGCTTCCATCTCCCTTTCATGACTGATGTCAACGCTTGCGAGCCTGGACCGCCATTTTAATATCTCTTCATTCTTGTCCCTGATCTCCAATCCCCTTTCCCTTATTATGCTTGCAGCTTCCTTCAAGTCCTTCTCATATTCAACCTTACTCATGTCGTAGGTATCGCATTTTTCCCTCAATGTCCTAATTTCTTTGGACATTAATTTAGCCATCGAGACAATCTATCATCAACAAGAAGAGGTATTTTACTAAAAAATAAAAGAGGATCAAGGTGTCCACGATTCAAAAGCAACTCTTACCTGATTTTCCAACACTTCTTCATTCCAAATTTGTTTCTCTACACCGGAGATTTGTTCCACCCTTTTTCTCTTCGGAGTAATCTTATCTATCTCTGGTATGTTCTCTTCCGCTTTCATCTTACCTTTATATTTGGCCACAATATCACTTGTCGTCAAGCCGGAGAAAGTCACTGCATATAAGAATATATGTTAGCAGGATTCAATAAAATAGCCAAGTGATACGTTGATTCGACTTACTTATTTGAGAGCGTCGTAATTATAGAGGAAAGATAAAAACTGTATGCTTTAGAAGATTACTCTCCCAAGTAATATAGTAGGAGACGTCGATTTGGATAAAGAATTTGGAGAAGATTGGATAATCACAATAGTTATCCGAGTGCGGTTATCAAAACTCTTCCTTTTTAGTCGCCTCGTATCCTTAACCGTCGCATTGAAGCCGGTTAGAAGATGAACGGTTAATCAAGAGAAAAACATTTTGCCTCTTCGATTGCCAACATAGTCAAATGTTTTGGGGACAAATTGTTGTGGGCATTTTTCAACATGGCGACATCTTCAATTGATCCGCATATCGAGATGTCATTACACTTGTAAGTATTGTTTTAATATTTACTTGTTCAATATTTCCTAATATTCTTATTCTTATTTTTCAGTAATTAAGAGAGGAATGCGGAACAATCTCCAAGCACGTTCAACAGACCTTCAAACGGCTAGGGCGACTTGGTCTCACGGAGGTTGAAGTGATAAACCAAAATGTCGAGATTATAGGAACCATATTGACTCTTTCATATCTACTTGTATTTAAGGGGAAATGGAGACGGAAAAACACATTCATGCTCATACGCACACACTCTACACAAAAATCTCTTGTAATCCTCTCCATTATCTTCCAAAGTTGTATTTGTGATCATTATAGTGAAACCTTTAAGGTTGGAGACCTATCTCCCGGGGTTTTTTCCAAAGAGGTTATCACCTCCAAGGTTTTCCTCGTTAACAAATCGTGGTGTCATTATCTCTTTTTCATTCTTTTGTTCCATATAATCGAATTCCATAGTTCCCTCCTTATTGTTCAATCCACACACTAAACATAGTTAAGATTCTACTCTATTGTTTTTTCTACCAAAACAACGACCTTAACCAAATGTGTTTATTGGGAGGCAACCCAAGTAGGTATGTTTTATTTGCTTTATTTATTTGCTTTGTTGTGTCATATCGTCCTTTGAACCCGAGGCATGTTTTTGTTCTCTTTGCTATGAGGACATAACATGTTTTGAGTTTCGGGATAGATATTTCTCCGAGTTTGTGGGTTTATAGGGGAGTGTACATAGTGTCACCCTCCAAAAAAATAGAAAATTTTTAAAAATTTTATTCTTTTCATATTTTGGGAAGTTGGCAAGAGTCCATGATGATATGAGAGTGATTTAATTTTAAAATCTTGAGTATTATTGTCAATATGGGGATATAATTGCATTGATATATGTGAAGTATGATTTCTCCACCTTTCACTTCCATGATATTTTTCTTGATCATTGTTACCAATTTAGGAGACCTTTATAGGATCACTTTGGCATTCTCGGGATCCCTAGAACATGCTTGCATGACTGTCAATAACACATCAATTAGGCTATTCGGGAAGTGATATGTGGCTATTTTCTTTGAACCCTATTTGTGAGCCTTTAACTTTTTCGTCACTCTTAGAAATTTCTGCTATAACTCATTTTGAGCTTGAAAAAGAATGGAATCTCTCACAAAGTGGGAGGTTATCTTAGACCACCATTCGCCTTCTTTTGTACCCTCATTATCCTACCCTTTTAACTTATACACTATTTTCTCACATTTTTCAAGAAAGTGAAACTAGGGAATGAATAGGGATTGTGGGTGATGTTTGAAAAATCAAAGGGTTTAGTGGAAAGTGGTCATGAAAAGAAATAAAAGGGTCATGTTATGTAATGAAAAGAGGGGCTTGGGCAAAAAAAATATTGAATGCACATTCTTCGTTATATATTTGTGCAAAGCAAAGAAAAAAAAAGAGAAAGAAAAGAAATAAAAATAAATAAATAAATAAATAAAAGCCTTGCCCTCTCTAATGTTGAAGTGAAAAGTGACCAAAAAATAAAAAAAGGTGATCAACCCCGAGTGTGAAAGCATACAAAATTATAAGTTTGGGGGTTTAATCAATGGGTTGGCATGAAGCGGAATGATAAATTTCAAAGTGAGGATGTATGATGAAGACTTCTTAGTTTCACTTGCTTGAATTTGTATGTCCTTATCTTCATTTGTAACCGTGAACCTAGCCCGCATTTATCGCGATACATTACAAGCCATAAAGCCATATTTGATCCCTAAAGAGTAGCCGGGTTGACAGTTGTGTCTAAACATGCATATGAGTATCCTTGTGAAATTTCATCTTATTATCATTGATTTAGAGCATGTGGTTAGTGTGACCCTATAAAATATCTTACTTTGGTGACAATGATCTCCCATATTTCATTCATCTTTCATTATGTGATGGAGAATTATAAGTTAGATGCATCCTTGTAATTATAGTGCCATGTTCATGATAATTCTTGTAGATTATGTGTGTTGTAAAGATCTGAGACTTGTTGTGCCAATGGGCTATTATATGAATTGAACAATCTCAAAAATAATTTCTTTTGTTTTAATTAGTTAGTAAGTTTTTATTTTGTTTTAGTTTTGTTTTACTCGAGGACGAGCAAAAGATAAGTTTGGGGGTATTTGATGGATGTGGTTTTACCCATCCAAAAGATATATTTCCTAGCTTATTTGGTGCTCAAAACCTTGGAAATTTAATGTATTTTATAGTGTTATGAAAGTACAGGGGTTGAATTGCAATTATTGAGAAAACGGAGGATTTGAGCTTATTTTGGAAATTCAGGGACTAAACTGAAAATATGGAAAATGGAGGAGGAAGCTGATATTTCAAAGTTCAAGGGCCAAAATGTAAATTTTGGAAATTTAGGGACCAAACTGTAATTATGAAAAGTTGGGGAGAAATTTGATATTATAAAATTTATGGGCCGAAGTGAAAACATGGAAAGTTCAAAGATCAAAAGGCAAAAGAGGAAATTATAGTGACTGATGGATGTGGTTTTACCCATCCAAAAGATATGTTCTTAAGCTTATTTTCTGCTCGAAACCTTGAAAGTTTAATTCGTTTTGTAGTGTTTTATAAGTACAGGGGCTGATGAGCAATTAAGCTGAAAATGGAGGATATAAGCCTATTTTGGAAGTACAGGGACCTAATTGCAAATTTAGAAAATCGAGGATAATTTGATATTATGAAAGTCAGAGGCCAAAGTAAAAATATAATAATTCAAGGACAAAGGTGCAAAAGAGGAATTTATAGTGATCAAAGTGCGACTGTGCAATTAGCGCGAGACGAATCTAAAATGATCCAAACCAAGGCCAATATCACAAGGCTGGCTGAGACATTGCAAGGAAGTGGCCGACCAATTTGCACAAGCTGCTGGGCCAAAAGCAAGGCTGAGGCTTGAGCACGATTGGAAGAGGAGTAATTGTTTGGATCAGAACGAGTTGGGCTGAGTGACACGACTCGTGGTCACGAGTGGGCTTGGCTAGTTTGGGCCTGCGGTTGGGCCTTATTTGCATGGCTGTGGCCCAATTTCTTTTCAACCAAGGTTATATAAAGAAGCAATTGTTTTTTTTTAAGGGGAATTACATTCTGGCCGTGGCACTATTCCCAGCAAAAGTAGGACAACATTGCATTGTTGATATTTATTTTACAATTCGAATCCAGTTTTTTTTTATGTTTATTTATTTTAATTTTGTAATTTTTATTATGATTATGTGTAGTTAAATATTTGATTTGCGAATTGGGAATAACATTACATGATCTTTATGCTATAGTTTTTTCAATCTTAATTCAATATCTTTCTAGAGTGGTAAAATATGTTTAATTTGTTCTAGGGTTTCAGATTTATGTTAAGATACTTTTGGCCCTAGAATTTGTGGGTATCAATTGCTACGGTAACTCGGGCGTAGATACATGACCATTATTTTACTACTTAGACCTAATTGAGGACGTAACTGAAATCAATTAGTTTAGGTTCTAATATTCTTTCGATCTTAAGGCTTTCTTGGATTATTATATTAAACGTAACTGGAAGTATAATAAAAAGAGAATATTTGAGTTGCAAATCGCACACCATACCGTCCCAACTCATGATTTTGTGAATGAACCCTAGAATGAAATTTATGTTTTCTTTAAGTGATAAAATAGCATAAAGTGAATGTATTGTGAAACCCAATCCGTGAATTCCGTTGTCAATTTTGAATTCAATCTTTGCTTTATTTTCATTAGTTTAATTTATTTGCTTTTCAATATTAGTTTAATCAATCAAATAAAAAAAACCCTTGTTTCGTTTACACTAATTAAATCAACTCCGGGGACTTGTTGTGAATTACAAGTTAATTTAATCGGTGTATATTTGGTAGACGTTCCTTGAATCCCGAGTTGGTTCCTGTGAACGATAATATTGATATACTCGCTAGGGGCATTCCCTCTATTCAAGAGTCAACTGATTCTGAAACTTCTGTCACTGAGACAGAGGAAGTGTTAAGTGAATTAGAAACTTCTTCCACCGAGGGAGAAGAATCAGTAGAGGATATGGCAGATCCTATAATGAATGAGTATGCTAGGCCCAGAGTAGACACATCGGCGTCTTGTATTGTGTTGACTGATGCAGCGAAAGCATATGAAGTCAAAGGGCATTATTTTACTATGTTACCTAAATTCCAGGGTCTTCCCGCTGAGGACTCTTAGACTTTTTGAGAGAATATATGATGACTGTTGCAGGCATCCCTATTAAGGAAGGGGTGACTGATGAACAGTTGAGACTTAAATGTTTTCCCTTCTCTGTCCAAGGAGCGGCCAAAACTTGGCTTATGTTACTACCTCCTAGTAGTATCCGGACTTGGGATGAATTGCATGACACATTCCTGAGTAAGTATTTCTCACATGTCACCCTTGCTACATACAGACAGAAAATTATTGGTTTTTCCCAAGATCAGGGCGAGCTTTTTCATGAGGCGTGGGATAGATTTAAAATGTTGCTAGTGCAGTGTCTCCATCACAATTTTCCCCTCCCCCTTTTGCATCAAACTTTTTATGGTGGGTTGAGCCAAGTTGACCAAGCTATGGTTGACAATGTAGCGGGTGGTTATCTAGGTTCTAAAACTGCTGCTCAAACCCAAGATTTATTTGAAATGTTAGGGGCCAATTCTCAACAGAAAGGTTCTAGGGGTAGAGCTAGGGGAGTACATGAGTTGAATGCTAATAATGATTTGGCTATGCAAGTAGCAATGTTGAATAAAAAATTGGATAAATTGACTAGTGGTGGTGCTTCTTCAAGTGCCAATGTTGTAAATTATTTTTGTGCTAACTGTGGTTCTAACACTCATGCTACTAACATGTGTCAAAGTGGTTTGCTGTTTAATTCTGAACAGGCACATGCAATGCAAGGATTTGGCCAGCGGTTCCCTCAAAACAATAATCCTTATTCAAATACATACAACCCGGGGTGGAGGCAACACCCAAATTTTTCATGGGCATGTAATCAAGAACAAAATAAGCCTCTCCATCCTCAACCTCCATCGAGACAGTATGAGAAAAAAAGGGAACTGTGGAAAGTGGCCATTATTTTGGCAAAAAAAGTCAATAATGAAAGAATTTGAAATGAAGCTAAGGAGGGTGCAATGGAATATAATTGGTACAATAATGAAACTAGGACGGCTCGATCATGTAACGAGGAACCCTTGAGATAACTATCTCGCCGGCACAAAACCTCGGGAGGTGATTATGAGCACCTACCTTCCCAAACAATTGTATTAATATCTTTGGATTACAAGAGACCAAGCTATGGCGGATTACAAACTGTATGTGAACTATGCGTGAGTGAAGCGTGTGTTTCTATGTTGTGTTGTGTGTTTCCAGCCATGAGCTTATAAATAAAAAAGAAAATAATAGAAAAATAAAATCTTAACCAACTCCCCTATAATCTCGGCATGTTATCTTCATCTTGACTTGGTCTTGCAAACCGTTGAAAGGAGTCTACTGAACATGTTTTTTCCCACATTATATTTATCCCTATAATTAAATATAACAGAAATAAATAAGGAATTAATTAAGTAAATAATTTTTACCTTGTTTACGAGTGAAGATGTCGACATGCTGATAACAACTCAAGATGTAGCAATCCTGAATTTTACCCACAACAATTGTCCCCAAAAAACTGTCTTTTAAATGAATTTAAAAGGTCAATTTTTTCTACTTCTTTCTAGAAGCTCTGCGGTTAATTAAATGAAGAGGTACGTGGCGGTTGAGGAGTTAATCTCCACTTAATTAGCGTAATCACCCCCAAGATCTAGGGTTTTTAACCGAGTTATTTTTCACTTTCTTCTCCACTTTTTCCAATCACTTTCATCCATCCTCTTCTTCACGGCGGTGATTCTTCCTTGAAGGTAAAATATTTCCCTCTCTTTTTCTTCATTTTGCTTTTTCAAAAAATGGTTAAATCGAAAAAGGGCAAGGCGGCGAAAAACCCTCTGAGTTCGAACGAGGATGGGGGTTTTTCGTGCGAAGGTTTGTTGGCAAAACCAGATGAGGAAATCTGTGTTATTAACAATGAACTGATTGAATCTATCAAAGATCGTCACTGCTTCCTGGATTCTACCATCTTTAGGCCATTTGATGTTCTCCTTAGGTCTGATTTTGTTTCTCCGAAATGGGTTTGTTTTTATGAATACCCCTTCACTCTAGGTTTCTCTTATCCCTTCCCTGCACTGATAAACGAGTTCTTTAGAAAGACTAACCTTGCTTTTGTTCAACTGATGCCTATGGTTTGGAGGATCTTTTCTTGTGTTCTGAGGGTGAACCGTGAATTCGGTTTAGACATAGGTTTGAAGGAGTTGGCCTTTGTGTATGAGCTCCAAACTTTTGGTTCCACGAGATACCTCCTTAAGACTAGGTCTGGCATGAAACCTTTGTTCTTGAAAGTAACTGTGAGTGATAGAGGTTGGAAATCAAAATACTTTTTTGTCGAGAAGGATTCCTTGGAGGAAGGAGATTTCTTGGCGACTGAATGGAATAGGGAAGGTATCCCTCTTTCAAACTTCAATTTTCCCTTATTTCCCACACTTACCTGTTGTAATTTTCTTTGTTTGTTTTTGCAGCTATCGATTGGGTTAAGCTTTTCCCTCCATCTGCTGAGACAATTGGGAAGGTGAATAGGTTGTTGGTGTTCTCAGAGGGGGAGCAATCTTTCCAACCTTTTGAAGCTGTAACAATCTCTGAGGACAAGGAGATACCACCATCTACCGAAATGTCTATTGGTAAGATCTTTGAATCTTATCTTATGAAAAATCTTTTCTTTATATATCTGGATTCTGTCTTCTTCTGATAGCGCACTTTCTTTGACAGTTTCAAAGTCTACCGTTGCCTTTTCTCTAAAGGATCTTCAAGATTTCGTGGGGCAAACTCAGGCAAGCAATCAGATGTTGGTGCCTAAAAGAGAGATGGAGGCACCATCTGTAGGAGCCAGGGTGAAGAAGAGGAAGAGCAGTTCCAAGGAGGTAATAAATGTGGATGAAACGGGCTTGGCTGATGCAGAGGAGGCACTTACCAGGGTTGTAGCGGTGAGTTTCTTGAAAAACAGAGTCTTTCAAAGAAGTTTTTTATTCGAACAATGTATCTCAAAATTTTGGTTTTTGCAGGGCATTGATGCAGCTAAGATGAAAATGAGCAGTCTCGAGGAAAGAAATAGGAAGTTGGTGCTGGAAGTTATTCAGGTCAAGAAACAGAGGGAAGCTTTGGCTAAGAAGAATGAAGAATTACAGAAGGAGGTGGAAAGCTTGATGACAGGAATGTCTTCCCTTCAAGACACTCAGCTGCATGAGGTTGAAGAATCAAAGAAGAAGATGATGGCCTCTGCTGCCCGAAGCATGATAGAGTTCAAAGTTCAAATGATGGAGGAGTTTCATGCTAGGAGGCACAAAGAGTGGGATGTTGAACAACAATGTTCTCTTTTGAAGGCCTTGGATGCTAAGGGAGAGGAGGTAGGAGAAGGAACTTCAGCAGCTAAGGATGATGATATCTTCGAAGAAGGAGCAGCAACAACATCAGCGGCAGTAACCACCCCGTGAAGGAAGAAAGTAATATTGTTTAAAAAAACTTTTGGTTTTGAAAAATTTGGTTTAAAAACTTTGGTTTGAAGTGGGCTGCATCCCAAAGACAATTTTTTGGTTTGTAATGGGCCCATAAGGGTCAAGACAATTTGTTTTCCAAGTGTTGGGTTGGTCCAACACTTTTTATGCTTTCCGTAGTAAAAACTTTTGCTTGGGTTTTGGTAAAAACTTTTCCCCAAGTATCTTTGTGAAAAATGAATTCAGGAGGTTGATATGTTAACCTCTTCGTAGATGGTAACAACTTGCGAGTGGATGTAGAAATCCTTTGCAATTACTTAGATTGACATGTAAATGTCAATAACCGTTTGTTCTTAGATTACACGTATGTGTCAAATATGACCAAAAAAACAACAAAGGTCAAGCTACAACTCACTCTCACTTTGAACACTACCGATTACCTAACACATTGATTGAGTGGTGATGGGTAATTCGTATATATTAAACATATGGGCCCACCACACACCTCAATCAAGGTTGACATCGTGCGCTTTAGGCAAGGTGTTTAAACCTTAATGCGGTGAAAGAAAGTAATTTCTTTAAACCTTTGAAGAGATTAAGTACCTTAAACGGAGGTGAGATGGCCAGTCTCAAAACGGTTGTTTTCACGAGGATATGGAATGAATTGGATACTTCTGATTTAAGATGTCTACTTCTTGCAAAATAACAAATTAATGAGAGATTTCGACATCTTTTCTGATGTCACATTTGATAAGAGAAAATAAAAAAGTGCTAGAACTATAGAAATAATCTTTAAACAAAAAGTAAGAGAAAGTTCGTACCTGATTTAAGATGTTAAATTATTGGAAGGATACTAACATCTTAGTTAACCAATGAGTTTTATTCAAATGCTTCTTGTTTTCTTGCAAAACAGAAACATGTTAGGGGTGGTCGTTAGCTTAGCTAACGTCCCTCCGATGCTTAAGTCAGTAATCATTCAGCAGAGATAAAAGATGAAGACAAATACTTTTATTTGAAAAGAAAATAGTAAGGATCGTACCTTGGTTTTATATGCATGGTAAAGTAATCATGAGAACTTACATAAAGTAGGTTTTGAGGTGGATGGCGTTCCAGCTTCTTGGAATCCTTGCTCCTTCAAGGGTTGACAACCAATAGGAACCTTTGCCTGCTTCAGCATCTACTAGGTATGACCCTTCCCATTTGGGAGCCATCTTTCCAGCATTAGGCTCTCTTGTATTTTGAAACAACTTTCGTAGGACTAGATCACCAACTTGGAATTTTCGCAATCTAACATTCTTGTTGTAGGATCTAGCAATCTTCTTTTGATATGCTGCTATTCTAATCTTGGCAAAGTCCTTTAGCTCGTCAATGGTGTCTAAATCATGAATCAGGTTAGCATCATTCTGCTCAGGTGTCAACATCTTGAATCTGGAAGTGGGGACGATAACTTCTGCCGGGATGACTGCTTCTGCTCCGAATACTAAGGAAAAAGGGGTTTGGCCTGTCGCGTTCTTTGGTGTGGTTTTATCTGCCCAAAGGACAAACAGAAGCTCTTCTGCCCATCTTCCTTTCTTTTGATCCAGCCTCTTCTTTAGGTTATTGATGATTATTTTATTACTTGATTCTGTCTGGCCATTAGCTTGAGGATGCACAGGTGAAGATGTCACCATCTTAACTTCCCACCTAGCAAGAAAATCTTGTGTCTTCTTGCTGATGAACTGAGAGCCGTTGTCACATATTATTTCAGAGGGGATGCCAAACCTACTAAATATATTTCTCTTAATGAAGGATATGACTTCTTTATCACGAACTTGCACGTAGGATTCAGCCTCAACCCATTTAGAGAAATAATCAGTCATAGCAAGCAAGAATACTTTTCCTCCCGGAGCTTTAGGCAATTTTCCCACTATATCCATTCCCCACCTGATGAACGGCGAAGGAGAGAGGATTGGATGAAGCAATTTTGCGGAATGATGCAAGATGTCGCTATGCCTCTGGCAGGAATCACATTTCTTAGAAAAGATGGCAGCATCCTGACGCATTGTTGGCCAGTAATAACCCATTCTTAGAGCCTTTGTATATAAGCTTCTGCCCCCAGAATGGTTACCACATGATCCCTCATGTAACTCTCTTAAGACTTCATTGGCTTTGTCAGCTTCAAGACATCTCAAATATGGACCTGCAAATGATTTCTTAAACAGCATATTATCTATTAATACGAATCTTGAAATCCTTACCCTGAATGCTCTAGCATTCTTTTCTTCATCAGGGATGGTACCATCTTGAAGATATTTAATTATTGGCGTCGTCCAAGATATCTCCATCTGACTATCTGGGATGTCGTCATCTATGCAAAATAGTTCTAACCTTTCCACAGCAGGGATGTCAACATGTATGATTGGTATAATGGTCTGAGATAAGCTCTTAAAAGCTGATCCAAGATTGGCCAATGCATCTGCTTGAGAGTTCTCCTCTCGGGGTATTTGTTCAAAAGAGAAGATTTGAAATTTGCTGTATTGCTTTAATGTTCATGTCTAGGGCTACGGTCAGGCCCACGATTAAGGCTTCGTACTCTGCTTCATTATTGGTGGCTTTAAAATCACAACTAATGGCCTGGGGTATGATGTCCCCTTGTGGTGACTTTAGGATAACACCTAGCCCTGTGCCCCTCATATTAGAAGCACCATCTGTGAATAGAGTCCAATTCCTCAGGATGTCCCCATCTTGATGTCATAGGTGATTAGTTGAACAGACCATTTGGCCATCCTTCCTGACATTTCTGGTTTTCTCATTACACTTTTTATTGGATAGTTAGTACGAATGACAATAATATGAGTTTCAAAATAATGCCTTAACTTAATTGAAGCAGAAATTAAAGCTAATATTAACTTTTCAAGGTGTGAATACCTGGTTTCCGCATCGAGTAATGTTTTACTTACATAGTATATTGGCTGCTGGATGCCATCTTGATCACGGACCAGGACGGCACTAACTGCGGTTTCGGAGATAGCTAAGTAAACATACAATGTCTCACCTTCTTGAGGCTTTGAAAGTAGGGGAGGTGTTAACAGGTACACCTTTAAATCTTGAAAGGATTGTTCATGCTTATCAGTCCACTCGAACCTGGAATTCTTCTTTAAGATGTCATAGAACGGCTTGCATCTGTCTGAGGATTTTGAGATGAATCGATTCAATGCTGCCACCTTCCCTGTCAATCTTTGAACATCTTTTATGGATTTGGGTGACGTTAGATTGATGATGGCTTTTATTTGTTCGGGCTTGCCTCTATCCCTCTCTACGTCACCATGTACCCCAAGAATTTCTCGGACTTCATGCCAAAATTGCACTTTGCTGGGTTCAGCTTCATGTTGAACTTGTCCAAGATGTCAAATGCTTGAGTAAGATCCCGAACATGATCTTCAGCTTTCTTTGACTTTATCACCATATCGTCGAAGTATACCTCCATGGTGTCCCCAATCTGCTCTTTGAACATCATGTTGACTAGCCTCTGGTATATAGCACCTGCATTTCTTAGTCCAAAAGGCATTGCAATGTAACAATAAATACCTGTAGGGGTGATGAAGGTGGTGTCCTCTTGGTCGGATGGTTCCATATGGATTTGCTGGAATCCTGAAGATGCATCCAAGAAAGTCAACACTTCATGTCCAGAAGTAGCATCTACCAAAGTATCAATGTGTGGCAGGGGGAAAGGATCTTTGGGAAAAGCTTTGTTTAAGTCTGTGAAGTCGACACAAACTCTCCATTTTCCGTTCTTCTTTTCTACCACCACCATATTTGCTAGCCATCTTGGGTATTCGACCTCTCTGATCATCTTAGCTTTGAGCAATCTGTCCACTTCTTCCTGGATGATTATGTTCCTCTCCTGTGCGAACTTCCTTCTCTTTTGGTGGATTGGTCTGAAGGATGGATCGATGTTGAGTTTATGGGTGATGACATCTTTACTGATGCCTGTCATATCTTCATGCTTCCAGGCGAAGCTTCTAATCCTGCTTTTCAAGAGGTTGATAAGGTCTTCTTCGATTTCTGCCGGAACATCTTGGCCAACCAGCACCTTGAGATCTGGGTTTGAGGGGTCTAAGAGTATCTCTTTCAAGTCATGCTCCTTCGCCTCCAGAACCTCACGGGCCTTTCTCTGTAATTGCTATGCCATCTTAGGGGTTGTTGACGCCTTCATGGAAGTCATATAACATTCTTTAGCTGACTGTTGATCGCTGTAAACCTTGACAACTCCCCAAGGTGTCGGCATCTTGACACATTGGTGATAGGTGGATGGCACAACCTTCATTCCATGGATCCAAGGTCTTCCCAGAATCACATTGTAACATGTTGTACTATCAATCACGCAGAATCTCTCCATGGAATTGATACCTTCGACGTAAACTGGAAGTGTAATCTCACCCACTGTACTTTTGGTTTCTCCACTGAAACCCACGAGCACCGAGGTTCTTTTTACAATGCTGTCTTCAGGGATCTTCATTTCCTTCAGAGCATCCAGCATAATGAGATTCACAGAGCTGCCCCCATCTACTAGGATACGTCTGACCTTGCAGTTGGCTATCTGGAGTGCAATGACCAAGGCGTCATGATGTGGATCCATAACATTGTCCTTGTCACTTTCTTCGAAGGAGATGACATCTTGGGATGTGAGCTGCGACATCTTGGAGGATCTCTCGAGCTTCTCATCCTTAGCTTGCTTGGCGAATCTCTTAGCTGCAGAATAAGAAGTACCACAAATATCAGAACCACCACTAATAACATTGATTACCTTTGTTACCATGGAGGAGATGGTGGTCTGGTTGCAACGGGCTCTTTGTTCTCCGTCTTGGTCTTGCGGTTCCCAAGGAGCTCTTTAAGTTGTCCCTTAGACAACAGGTAACTAATCTCTCTCCTCAAGGCGATGCAATCTTTGGTAAGATGTCCAAAATCTTCATGATAGGCACACCACTTGGATTTATCCTTCCAGTCGGATGGCTTGTCAGTCTTTCGAGGCCACCTTGCTTTATCTCCAAGATTGCTCATTGCACATAGGATACCTGAAATATCAACAGAGAAACAATAA
Organism: Adenophora triphylla var. japonica; assembly: GCA_022495995.1. Taxonomy (NCBI): domain Eukaryota; kingdom Viridiplantae; phylum Streptophyta; class Magnoliopsida; order Asterales; family Campanulaceae; genus Adenophora; species Adenophora triphylla. The sequence continues at coordinate 343,887 of JAFEMH010000379.1, forward strand.
TCAGAAATTTTAGGAGATTCAAAATCATCATCATCTCCATCATCTTCCACATAATTGACTTTGTTATGGTCATTTCTCTGGTAGGGTCTGGATCTGCTCTGTCTTTGGTGAGACGACTCTATCTTCCTGTCAGGATGGTCATATGCTGAAGCTTTGTTAGGATTCTTGGATTGCTGCACCTTGTCCTCTTCCAGCCTGATAAATCTTAGGGGCCGATTTCGGATATCCTCCATCTTCTTGCATGGGTTCATCACCAGATCTTCATAGTAAGGGGAATCCTTCTTCAAGCCCATTTTGAAAGCTTCTGTTGCTGTCGCCATGTCCAGGTTGGGGATCTCCAAGACTTCCTTATTAAACCTGTTAACAAAATCTTTTAAGGCTTCAGTGGGTTGTTGAGTGATACGGTAAAGATCACTGGTGAGCTTTTCAAATAGCCGACTGAAAGAAAATTGATTGTTGAACAGGTTGACAAGCTGAGCAAATGAGCCAATAGAACCAGGAGGTTGACGGATCAACCATTTCAATGCCAGTCCTACCAACGTCGAACCGAATCCTCGACACAAACAAGCCTCACGAAACTGGAGCGGGATGCGAACGATCTCCATCTTTTCTTGGTAATGGGCGACATTCTCCTCAGGATCAGAACTTCCATCATACAATTTTATGGCAGGAATGCTAAATCCTTTCGGGATGTCAACATGCGCAATTGCCGGAGTAAAGCGGGACTGATTGTAACATGTTGGGGAGACCTGCTGGATAGGCGGGGTGACACCTGGCACATTCATGATCATATCTCTCAATTCCTGAAGCTGATTTGCAATGTAGGTTCCTGCAAAAGGGTTAGTGGTACGAGCAGTATTATCTAAAGCAGAACTAGTATTGAAATTAATGAAAGGATTAGCATTATCTGCAGAGGATGTCAGAACGGTGCTATTAGTGAAGATGGGCCTTTCTGGAAAAGTCATCCTGTAGGCACTGGTGGCTAAGGGTGTCGACATCGCCACAGAAGTCGTAATGGGAGGAGAAGATGTCGACATCCTCACAGATGAAGCCATTGGAAGGAATTCGTTGAAAGTTTGAGAGCTGTCCCCAATGTTGAAATCAAGGGCTCTAGGACGGTAAGGAGAGACATCGTCCATTCTTTTGGAGAGCAACTCCTGATCTTTTTGCACCTTGATCAAGCTTTCGGCTATCAAGGAGGTGCTATTCTGTTGACGATCCAGCTGATTCTTCATCTACATCAGCATGCTCTTGATCTCAAGATCAGGAGATGGCGACATCTTTTTCTTGCCAGAATTCATAGGCGGAGGAGGAGGCAATGTTTCTTGACCCCCGATTGTCGACCTGCTACTGGTTTGAGGATTCACACTGCTAGGGATGGTTTTAGTGACGGCGGAAGTCATAGGTTAGGTAGACATAGTAGAAACGTAAGAATTTTGAACCAGTTAAAAAACCAATGGCCCCACGGTGGGCGCCAAACTGTTTTGGCGAAAAACAGTCAATAATGAAAGAATTTGAAATGAAGCTAAGGAGGGTGCAATGGAATATAATTGGTACAATAATGAAACTAGGACGGCTCGATCATGTAACGAGGAAAACCCTTGAGATAACTATCTCGCCGGCACAAAACCTCGGGAGGTGATTATGAACACCTACCTTCCCAAACAATTGTATTAATATCTTTGGATTACAAGAGACCAAGCTATGGAGGATTACAAACTGTATGTGAACTATGCGTGAGTGAAGCGTGTGTTTCTGTGTTGTGTTGTGTCTTTCCAGCCATGAGCTTATAAATAAAAAAGAAAATAACAGAAAAATAAAATCTTAACCAACTCCCCTATAATCTCGGCATGTTATCTTCATCTTGACTTGGTCTTGCAAACCGTTGAAAGGAGTCTACTGAACATGTTTTTTCCCACGTTCTATTTATCCCTGTAATTAAATATAACAGAAATAAATAAGGAATTAATTAAGTAAATAATTTTTACCTTGTTTACGAGTGAAGATGTTGACATGCTGATAACAACTCAAGATGTAGCAATCCTGAATTTTACCCACAACAGCCATGGAGAAAATGCAGGCAGAAAATAATCAATTGAGGGCGGAAAGTCAGAAAGCTTCCAAGAACCATGAAGCTGCCCTTCAGAAGTTGGAGACTCAAATTGGGCAATTGGCAACCGCCTTACAAGGTCATAAGCCTGGGACCTTTTCGAGCCAACCACATCAAGCAATTGCCATTATCACTCTCCGAAATGGCAAATAGATAGGTAATGAGGTAAATCCGTCTTCATCTTTTCCTCCCCCTCCTGCTGTAGATAATGGTAATGATGTGAGTGAAAAGAGTACAAGTGACATGGGGGAAAATTCTAAAGTTGATTCTCCAACCCCCAAGCCATATGTACCTCCCGTACCATTTCCCGAAAGACTTTTAAAACATAAATTGGATAAGCAAATGTCGGATTTGATGAACATGTTTTCTAAGGTGAACATCAATATCCCTTTACTCAATGTGATAAAAAACATTCCTGCTTATTCCAAATTTTTCAAAGAAATAAACTCCAGGAAATTTAAGTATGGGACGGATGAGAAGGTTTTGATGATTACGAATGCTAGTGCTGTGGTACAACATAGCCTTCCATCCAAATTGAAAGACCCCGGAAGCTTTCTGATTTCTATTACTATAGGGGAGTCCAAGAGGGTGAAAGCTATGTTAGACCTTGGCGCCAGCATTAATTTATTGTCATATTATTTGTATCTTGAGATGGGTCTTCCTGAATTAAAACCTACCACAATGGCCTTACAAATCGCTAATAGGTCCATTAAAAGACCATTGGGTATTATGGAGGACGTTTTAGTTCAGGTTGATTCTTTGATCATCCCGGTTGATTTTGTGGTGCTTGAAATGCCAAGAAGTGAAGGAAGTCGCTGTGATTCACCCATATTACTTGGGAGACCTTTCACGCTGACGACCAACACCATTATTAATGTGAGGAATGGCAAACTGTCTATGACTGTGGCTGGTGAAAAAATGACATATCTGTGTTTGAGGCAATGAAACACCCTATGGATGATGACAGTTCTTTTCATTTCATTGATAGGGTAGAAGTGAATGAGCAATTAGGGCATGATAGTAAGAGGGATGATTGTGAAGTTTTGTCAAATGACGGTGAGAATTCTAGGAATAGTGCGGGTTCCCACTTGTGTGCCGTGAAAAATAAGGCCGACAATCTTGGTTCTTGTGATGGCCCGTATCACCCCCTAGACCGATCCCAAAAGGGGTCAGTGTCCCCATTAAAATCTTTCTTCCCTCTAAAATCTAATAATGAGGATTCATGTGCTAATGTGGAAGATTGTTGTTTTCTTGATATTTCTGATACTTTCTTTGTCAAGATGTGTGTTCAGGATACTTGTGATTTTGTGGATGAAAATGAGGTGCTTGATTGTGATAAGAATAAGGTACCGAATGAGTTTGGGGGAGAGGTCCCCAAGAAAAAGAAAATGAAGAAAAAGAAAAAGGGCAAGAAAAAGGTTAGGAAAATTCCTTGGGCTCCACCCGAGCTTATAACAAAGGGTGAATTTTTGTGAAAAGTTGTGGGCATTTGTGCCCGCGAATGTGCGAGATGGGCCAAGGGAAGGAAAGGGAAGGCCAAAGGGAATGTGGCCACCTCACATCCCATGTAGTTGGGAGCAACGGTCGGGCTAACGACCTTAACCAAAGGCGCTAATTGGGAGGCAACCCAAGTAGGTACGTTTTATTTTCTTTATTTATTTGCTTTGTTGTATCATATCGTCCTTTGAACCCGAAGCATGTTTTTGTTCTCTTTGCTATGAGGACATAGCATGTTTTGAGTTTGGGGGTAGATATCTCTCCGAGTTTGTGGGTTTATAGGGGAGTGTATATAGTGTCACCCTCCAAAAAAATAGAAAAATTTAAAAATTTTGTTCTCATTATATGTTTGGAAGTTGGCCAATGTCCGTGATGATTTGAGGGTTTTTGATTGAGTTTTGCTATGTTTGTGCCAATTTGAATTTGTTTATTAGAATTGCATTAATACATGTAAAACATAATTGCATCACCATTCACCTCCATCATATTTCTTGATCATGGTCACTAATTTAGGTGTCCTTTATGGGTTTACTTTGACATTCTCGGGGGTTCTTAGAACATGGTTGTACGCTTGTCAATAACAAATCATTAGATTACTTGATATTTATGGCTTTTATTTCTTTGACAACCCTCTTGTGAGCCTTCGACTTTCTCGCCACTGTTTATATATAAATTGTCACTTGATCCCATTTTGAGCCTTGTTAGAAAGAATGGAACTTCTAGACCACCATTCGCCTTCATTTGATGCCTATTCCCTAACCCTTGACACCTAGAATAGGTTTATCATACCTTTGCAAGAATGTGGAATTAGAAAAGATAAGTTTGGGGGTTACTTTGGGAATTTAAGGGAATGAGTGAGGAAGGTCAAAAGTTGGAAATATGATGTATATTGTATAAAAGGGGGCAAAAAAAAAGGAAAAAGAAAAGAAAAAGAAAAAAAACAGCTTGCCCCCTAATTTTGTGAAGTATGATTGATTAGTGACCTATTTTTGAGTGAGGGAAGGCTTTCAACCCCACATGTATAAAGTATGACAAAGTCTAGTTTGGGGGTTGAAGCATTGGGGAAACAAAGGTGAGCGGAAAGCTGAAATTCCGAAAGAAGTAACATGCAATGGAAAACTTTCAGTTCCACATTCTTGTGTTTGTATGTCCATTCCTTCGATTGTACCCGTGAACCTATCCCCACAATTGTTGTGGACTTACCCTAAAGCCATAATTCGTGTTCAATATTGAGTAATCGGGTTGACAAGTGCGTAATCGTGCATATGAGTATCCTTATAAATTGTATTGTCATCTCTGATGTAGGGCATGTTTTAGTGAACCCATAAACAATCTTATATTAGTGATCATGATCTCCCATATTTCATTCATCATTCAGGCCGAGGTGGAAAATTGTGGGTTAGATGCATTAATGTGATTGTAATTGCATATTCTTATTGGCACTCGTTTAGCATATTTTGTGAGAATCTGAGACTTGTTTGGCCGGCAACCTTGTATATATTGAGAACATAGCAAAAATATTTTCTGTTGATTGTTTTTTTTATTTGTTAGGGTAGTTTTGTTTTTGTTTAAGTTTTGTTTTACTCAAGGACGAGCAAAAGGTAAGTTTGGGGGTATTTGATGGACGTGGTTTTACCCATCCAAAAGATATGTTCTTAAGCTTATTTTCTGCTCGAAACCTTGGAAGTTTAATGCGTTTTGTAATGTTTTATAAGTACAGGGGCTGATGAGCAATTAAGCTGAAAATGGAGGATATAAGCCTAATTTGGAAGTACAGGGACCTAATTGCAAATTTGGAAAATTGAGGATTAATTTGATATTATGAAAGTCAGAGGCCAAAGTAAAAATATAATAATTCAAGGACAAAGGTGCAAAAGAGGAATTTATAGTGATCAAAGTGCGACTGTGCAATTAGCGCGAGACGGATCCAAAATGATCCAAACCAAGGCCAACATCACAAGGCTGGCTGAGACATTGCAAGGAAGTGGCCGGTTAATTTGCACAAGCTGCTGGGCCAAAAGCAAGGCTGAGGCTTGAGCACAATTGGAAGAGGAGTAATTGTTTGGATCAGAACGAGTTGGGCTGAGTGACACGACTCGTGGTCCCGAGTGGGCTTAGCTAGTTTGGGCCTTATTTGCATGGATGTGGCCCAATTTATTTTCAACCTAGGTTATATAAAGTAGCAATTGATTTTTTAAGGGGAATTACATTCTGGCCGTGGCACTATTTGTCACGACCCTAAGTCTGGGCACTATTTGGCCACGTGTTGAGCACGTGGGAGTGGGGTGTATTGCCCTTATATTGAGCCTTTGATGAAAATGTGAATGGTGATGTGTTTATTTGGATAATTTGATAATTTAGATGTTATTAAATTAATTTTAATAATATAATGTCTAAATGGATAAATGAGAAATTTTGTGGGAAAGTGATAATGTTTGAATTTTGAAATAAAGGCTTTATAAAAAGTTTAAGGGGCTTTATAAAAAGTTTAAGGAGCTTTAGTGTAAATATGAAATTAAGGTGGTTGATTGTAATAACTTGGAACTTGGAGGAGCTAAAGTGTAACTTGGATATATAAGTATCCAAGTTCTTTCTCAGAAGGTTATTTCCTTCTGTTTCTTTCTCCTTCCTTCTCCTTCGTTCCAGAAAGGTCCCAACCTAGAATTATCTTCCAAAAATTATAACAAATCAATCATCAATCCGTTTCTCGTTTTGATCGCATATTATTGCTCAGGGAAGCAAGTGGATCATTTAGAGCCGATCAAATCTTCTTTTTATTTCGGCCTATTTTGGTAAGTTATTATGATTATTTCAAATAACTATTCATAATATGAATTAAGAAGCTATTATGATGTTATGAATAAGTTTTGTAAAAGATGGAACCATTTACTTGGTGTTTGAAATGGAAAGAAAATGATTTGGGCTGAAATTTAAGACTTTCATGTTATGGCCTTTGAAAGTGTTTTGAAAATGATAGAGTTGTTGTTTTAAATATGTTATATGGCATGAAGGGAGTATATTTAAAGGCTCAGAATTCATGAATACTGATGTTGGTCACTTTGTAGTAGTTGAAAATGGGAGTTGCTATTGTTCTTGCTGTTACTGATGTTGTTCAGCACAAAATAGTGGAATCTGGTGTTGGGCACGACTCCTGCCCTGAAGTACGAGTCGTGACCTTGTCTTGAGAAGTCATGCGACATTAGAAGCCTGGCTGGGACATGTCATGACAAACAAGAGATGACTGATTCTGGTGGGGGTGTAATAGGGCACGAGTCGTGCCCTGCCCTGCAGCCTGTGAACAGCTTTCCAAGCTTTGAACACCTAGTCTAACCAACATATAATTGACCACTCTTCAACTACGATTCTAGTACAACTTTGGTACTACGCAATGGAAATTTAAATGGTCCAATTGGATAGTGGGAAAGGTTTTAAATATTGTCTTGAAAAGGGTTGAAAGGCAATTGTTAAACTTGAACCAAAGTTAGCAAAACTTGGTATTTGAATATGGAACCTTTATAGAAGGTGTTTATTGTTATATTGTGGACGTGTAGGGCTACTTGTATGTCATTGTACCTCTACGTGGTTACATGTATATGGTGATTAGGTTATTTAGTGCATTAAATATATGTTGCACTACCTCATTGGTTTGGGCAGGAGTATCAATACCCTATTACTGGATTATATATTGTGTAATGAATATGTAGGCCTCATATGTGATACATGGTGCCTTTCGTGATTATATTTACATGGTTGTTGGTTTAAATAATGTGTAAAATGTGTATAACACTATTTGCTTGGTTGGAACCTTTATAGGAAGTGTTCAACCTTAGGGCATGAATGCGTAGGGCTTCTTATATTATATTGTACCCCTACGTGGTTACTTATAGGTGGTGATTGGGTTAGATAGTGTGTGAAATATATGTTGCACTACTTCATAGGGTTGAGCATGGATAGGTAGGACTTATATGTAATGCATTGTGCCCATATGTGATTGCCTATTCGTGATTGGTTGTGCACATAGTATTTAAATACGTGTTGCACTGTTTCATTTGATTGAGCATGAGTATTAATACCATGTCATTATATTGTTGTTATTCAATAGTGTTTAAATATATGTGAACTATTGTGATTGGTTTAACATGAGTTGCAGATCCATGTTATATGTATTGACGTTCCATGGGGTGAACTTATTTTCAAGTATCTGTTACGTGCTTGAATATAGTTATAATTGTTGATTCCTCGGGGGTATATTTCCTTATACCCGTGTCCGTTCCTCGGGAGTATATTTCTTTATACATGTGTCCGTTCTTCGGGGTTATATGGAATATTAGCACTTATAGTATTTGTTCCATAAGGTGCTTAGATTTCCTTATACATGTGACCGCTCTCAGCTTCTATGGATATATGCAGTCAGTTCATAAGATTGCTGATGTCTTATATGATTACCTAGAAAATGGGTCTTATAAGACGTGAATATGCACCAGCAGTTCACAAATGAGTGGAGTATAACTCCCACCATAGTACTACATAAGATTTAGATGGGAAAGATAAAGAGAAGGTAACGGAATGTGTTTACCGCTTTACTAATGTGATATGGAGCAACCTATTTATGTGTTGCATATTAGTTGAGCAACCTGTGTGTGTTGCATATTATATGAGCAACCTGGGTGTATTGCATATTAGTTGAGCAACCCGTGTGTGTTGCATATTATATGAGCAACCTGGGTGTGTTACATATTAGTTGAGCATCCTGTTTATGTGTTGCATATTGTATGACTCACAGATCAGGCGGGAAAGGTAACGTAAAGTGATTACTGGTTTCCCAATGTGATTGTGAGCAACATGTTTATGTGTTGCATATTGTATGGCATATTGTTGCATACATAATAGCTTATTGAGATTTATTATCACCCCTTCTTCCTTTACTGTTTTAGATTCAGCTGAGACAGGAGGACCATACCGGTGAGGCCGAGAAGGAGTTTGGATCGTATTTTTGGTTGTCAGGGTATGTATATATTTGTGTGGGAGTTGGGTGTAGTTGTGGTTATTTTATACTGGGAAATTGTTATAAAATATTTTTAGTATATTATGTTGTAATTAACTTGGGAGTTGATTTTTTTTCAAAGTTGGCTTGTGTAAGCCTGTATATTGTAGTGGTTGTAACTTAAACAGGTTATGTTTTTAAAGCAGGTTTTTTTATATCACCTCCGGATAGAGAAGTTATGTCGAAATTTTTGAAGTGTATATTATACTTTTCAAGTGAAATAAATAAAAAAAAAGAAAGTGTTTTTTTATATGATTTGGGACCCTCCATCCTGGGACACGATTTTATAGGTTCCTGGAGTTGGGAGGCGCCCACAGTTGGTATCAGAGCCAGGTTAGAAGTCAAGGGTATATGTCTAGCCTGAGGGGGAGTGTGTGATATCTGACGCCGAGTGTTTAATGCAGGAATTTTTTCAATGGCGGGAAATGGTGATGACCAACCAAGGGATCCCGAAAATGGGATTAATATGGGAACAGGAGGAGACCAGAATACAGAAATGATGGAAATGTTCAAGGTCTTTCTACAGAACATGGCAGCTCAGGGGCAAGCTCAACAGCAACCTGAGGTACTGTAAGTACCCAAATCTGGCTCATGCCTTCCGGTTAATTTTCCCGGCAATTCCGGTAATTTTTCTGGTAATTCCCCGGATTTTCCTAAAGTTCCGGAACAATTCCGGAACTGTTCCAAGCATTTTAAGGGCTGAAGGAAATGCTTGGTGATTAAGAAACACGTTTTTCTTAATCCCAAAACCCTTCTAGAAAACTGCCACCTTGCATGTTTCTAGAAAAATCCAGATTTGGCTACTTATGTCGTGCGACATAACCAGCCAGGAAGAGTTCTAGAAGGCTGCCACCTTGCATGTTTCTAGAAGAATCCAGAAGTGGCTACTTATGTCGTGCGACATAACCAGCCAGGAAAAGTTCTAGAACCATGCCACCTTGCATGTTTCCAGAAGGAATACAGTCATGGCTTGTTATGTCGTGCGACATAACAAGCCCATGCAGGCAGCCTATAAATAGAGGCCTTCACCTCTCATTTTCACACACCTCTTCCACCCCTCAGTCCCCCTCTATAGGGAATACGCTCCAGAAGCCTCCTCTCTCCTCACATACCCCTCAAATCAACCTAATCCTCCCAAATCCATCCCACACACACTTCCCACACACACACTTCCCACATACATCAAGAAATCAAGGAGTTCCCAAGGATCCGAGGCTGAACTCGGTCTCCTGAGGAGGACGCTAGAAGGCTCCTATATCTAACTTGATATAGGAGTTGTGGATCTTCAAGGGTAACGAGTTTCTACCCCTTTTCCACTCTCTATTTTCCTTTGAATATAAAATCTATGTGTTACATGCATTGATAATATAGTACTCTGATTAAAGTTGCATGCTTTAGCTTCATATTACCCAGATCCACATTTTATTTCATTACATTTCATATAAAATCTTCGTTTTGACTTGGTTTTTGCATGAACACTCAAGATGAGTGTGGATCCCTCATATCCACACCCTCTTGAAGTGTTCATTATTGTCAAACATGCTCCCTGAGATTTGTTTGTGAAGTAACTTGACCATTTTTGGTGCCTTGTTACCTCTGCAAATCTCAGTTGTAAAGCCTCTGCAAAATGGCTAGTTATGTCACGCGACATAGGCAGCCTAGTTTTCAGAAGCTTCACAGTTTCAAGCTGTAATCTGATGTTAACCCCCTTTAAGCTATAACCTGATGTCTATCTGCAATTTAGATAGTATCTATGTACATACTATGTCATCTTTTCATTAAAATATCATTCTCATACATAAAGATGCATCCTTTACACCTAAATCCCATTTTTCATGCATTAAAATCATTCCTTTTCCATTTTAAATCCCTTTTCACATTAAAGATGCACTCTTTGCACAAAGATCATTTCTTTACATAAAAAACATCCATTTGCAATCAAATGCATCATTTTCAAACCAAAAATGCCATCTTTTTGCTAAAATATCATTTTTACATGCATTTCCCCCTTTTCCCCAACCTTGGAATGGACTGGTGTAAAAGTTCTCATCTTTGCATCGTTCCTTCCATTAAAGGTTCATGATTTCTTTAGGAAAATGATAACCTTGAACCCTATATCTCCGATTATCGCTTAAGAATGAGTATGAAGCCTCTATACGAGCTCGACCGTCTTAAAGTGTAGGATTGATGGGCTAAGGACATTCCTTCCTAAAGAACCTCATCTTTGACCCAAAAGAGAGTCATTCTCTCGATCACGCAAGTCCCAAGGGTCCCGAGGCTTAAAAATGCGATGATCATAAGTCATAAGATGAGGACGGGATCATAATCCCAAATATATAAATTCCAAGGAATCCCGAGCGACAACCAACAAATGGTTTGTACGTCCGGAAGATAACTTGGGACATTCCCCCCCTTATTTTCAAACACATGCACACAAAGAAAGCACGCAAGCAAACACGATTAATGAAATCTAGGGAGACTTGCTCCGGCAAGGCACTTTGGGTGAACGCCAAACGTTCTTCCCAAGGGGTAACTTAACCTCCGAACCCATAAAACCTTTTTTTCAAAGTTTTGAGGTAATCAAAATGGCGTGGCGACTCCGTTTTTCAAATAACTCGGATGTCTTCAAACTCGCGTGAATTCCAATAAACAAAAATTTTGGGCACACATTCACAGGTACGACCAAAAACTGGGATAGAGGATTTTTTAAGGATGAATCCACCAAGCTTTAATGGAGATCCAAATTCGTGGAAGGCAGAAAAATGGTTAGAAGCAATGAATAAAATCTTTAAGGCCATGGGAATACCTGATGAAGAAAAGATTAAGTGTTCCATTTTCAAGCTGGAAGGTCCAGCGGATCAGTGGTGGCAAGTTTTACAGAAAAGTTGGGAGCGGGATCATACGCCCCAAACTTGGGATAATTTCACTCGAAAGTTCGAGGATTATTTTATTACCATGGTTACCCGAGATAAGATAGAGGTGGATTTCTTACGTCTGGACCAGGGAACCATGACGGTAGCTCAATATTCGGCAAGGTTCATGGAATTGGCTTGGCATTGCACTCACTTGGTATCGCATAAAGTGAGGTGAGTTTATCTATTTGTAAAAGGTTTGAGAACCGAGTTGAGGAAACAATTATCAACTTATGCCTTTGCCGATTATCAGAAAACCTTGGATAGGGCGTTTAAGATTGAGAATGACCTTGAGAAACCCCAAGGAGGATTGAAAAGGGATGGAAGCAAGTTAAAGTATCAAGGACAAGGCTCCAGACTGATCAGAGAACAGCCAAGTTCTTCAGTTTCTGGAAGTGTTCGAGGAGTACAGATCGCAGCTTCTACAGCTCAGCCAGTATCTGGTCAACATGGCATGATTTGTAAATTTTGCCAGCGGATTGGACATACAGAAGAGACGTGTTGGAAAAAACAAGGGAAATGTATGAATTGTGGGGAAATGGGGCATATCAGAAAAGATTGTCCTAGATTTAGATTTTGACGAGGACAGACATCAGGCAGTGGCCAACAAAGAGGGCAACAAAGTGGTGGTACAAAGAGAGATACGGAAGGGAAAGCAAAAGAGAAAGTATAAGGCCGAGTCTTGGCTTGGAATTGTGGAGAGATAGATTCCTCCACAGTTATTAGAGGTATATTACCTGTCTCAGGAATTAGGGGTCATACTTTTATAGATCCCAGTTTATCCCATTTTTATGTGGCATTGCATTTTTGCTTTTACTTGCATAAATGGCCTAAGAGTTGCCTTATGTGCTAGAGGTTTCAACTCCTATGGGAGAGTACCTCGAATCTTCTTTGATTATCATGGTTGTGATGTGATTATACGTGGGCATGTATTGTCAGTGGATTTGGTAGAATTACCAATCCGTGATATTGCTGTTATACTTGGCCTGCAGTGGTTAAGTAGTTGTTGTGTTTGGGTAGATTGTCGCAAGTAGCGAGTCTCCTTTTTTTATGTTTGATTTGCCTCTGTTTGTGGTTGAGGCGGATAAGTCATTATTTGATATTTAGGTCACATATGTATTAAAGGCCTAAAGTTGTGGTCTAAAGAATGTGAATGTTATCTGATTTCTGTGTTAGACTTGAATAAAAAGTCACCTGAAATATCTTATTTACTGGTGGTAATTGAATTGGTGAGGTTTTTCCTCAGAGTATTTCAGGCTGCCAGTTAGGGCAGTCGAATTTCGTATTGACGTAATGTCAGGTTATTTCCATATCCAAAAGTACCTTATAGAAGGGCACCAGAAGTGTTGGTGAATATGATGAGTAGATTTTTTAAACCTGATCCTTATAACTTTGTGATAATCTTTATGGATGATATCTTGGGTTATTCAGAGTTATGAAGAGATTAGAGGAATTAATTGCATGTTATGTATCTGGTTTTCGTGAGGATCAATTGGTTGCGAAATTCAGTAAGTGTGAGTTGTGGCTCGAGAAGATTGTAATTTTGAGTCTTATATTCTCAAGCTTGGGCATTGTTATTAATTTCTCCAGTATTGAGACCCTGGTCAAATGGAACAACCTTTGTCAGTGTTAGAATCCCATAGTTTTCTGGGTTTGACAGGTTGTTACCAAAGAATAATTGATGGACTTTCGAGGGTGATTTACTCGGAAAGAGATATTATTGATATGGAATGCAAAAGGGTGAAACCAATTTTGCAGAGTTAAAGAATAGATTGACTATAGTTTGATCCTTGCCCTACCTGATGGATGTGATAAATTTGTGATTTTTAGTTACACGTTAAAAGAAAGGTTGGGTTGTACTCTTATACAGAATGGGAAAGGAATATCTTATGTTTCGAGGAAGTGAGCACTAACAGAGCAGAATTTTCCTATTCTTGACATAGAATTGATTGTGATTCTTTTGCGTTACCTAAGTGGAACATTATCTATAAGAAGTTAAAATTGAGATTTTTACCAACCAGAAGAGTTGCAGTACCTGGTTCCTTAAAAGGAAGACTTAGTATAAGGCTTTGGGCTCCGAGTTGAGTTTCAGTTCTGCGCTTCATTCTCAGATAGATGGGCAGACAGAGAGCACTATCCAAATTTTGAGGATATGTTGTATGTGTATGTGATGGATTTTCCTTCAATGTGAGAGGTTTATTCAACCTTAGTTGAATTTGCGTATATTAACAGTGATCAGTTCAGTATTGAATTGGCACCATATGACGTATGGTATGGGAGGAAGTATCTTTATGATCCTATCCCGATATTGAATTCTTCAACCGAGGATATACAGGTTGAGTTGAATTATGTGGAAGAATCATATCATTGAGAAAGCCACTTGGGGTTTGAGAATTCGAAATGCTTGAGTAGTATATGTGATTATTTGAGCACTCAGGTAAGTATGTTTAAAATTCGGGATGAATTTTATTTAAGGGGGAGTGAGTGTCACGACCCTAAATCTGGGCACTATTTTGGCCACGTGTTGAGCACGTGGGAGTGGGGTGTATTGCCCTTATATTAAGCCTTTGATGAAAATGTGAATGGTTATGTGTTTATTTGGATAATTTGATAATTTAGATGTTATTAAATTAATTTTAATAATATAATGTCTAAATGGATAAATGAGAAATTTTGTGGGAAAGTGATAATGTTTGAATTTTGAAATAAAGGCTTTATAAAAAGTTTAAGGTGCTTTAGTGTAAATATGAAATTAAGGTGGTTGATTTTAATAACTTGGAACTTGGAGGAACTAAAGCGTAACTTGGATAAATAAATATCCAAGTTCTTTCTTAGAAGGTTATTTCCTTCTGTTTCTTTCTCCTTCCTTCTCCTTCGTTCCAGAAAGGTCCCAACCTAGAATTATCTTCCAAAAATTATAACAAATCAACCGTCAATCCGTTCCTCATTTTGATCGCATATTATTGCTCAGGGAAGCAAGTGGATCATTTAGAGCCGATCAAATCTTCTTTTTATTTCGGCCTATTTTGGTAAGTTATTATGATTCTTTCAAATAACTGTTCATAATATGTATTAAGATGCTATTATGATGTTATGAATAAGTTTTGTAAAAGATGGAACCATTTACTTGGTGTTTGAAATGGAAAGAAAATAATTTGGGCTGAAATTTAACACTTTCATGTTATGGCCTTAGAAAGTGTTTTGAAAATGATAGAGTTGTTGTTTAAATATGTTATATGGCATGAAGGGAGTATATTTAAAGGCTCAGAATTCATGAATACTGATGTTGGTCACTTTGTAGTAGTTGAAAATGGGAGTTGCTATTGTTCTTGTTGTTACTGATGTTGTTCAGTACAAAATAGTGGAATCTGGTGTTGGGCACGACTCATGCCCTGAAGCACGAGTCGTGACCTTGTCTTGAGAAGTCGTGCGACATTAGAAGCCAGGCTGGGACAAGTGTGACCAACAAGAGATGACTGATTCTGGTGGGGGTGTAATAGGGCACGAGTCGTGCCCTGCCCTGCAGCCTGTGAACAGTTTTCCAAGCTTTGAACACCTAATCTAACCAACATATAATTGACCACTCTTCAACTACGATTCTAGTACAACTTTGGTACTACAAAATGGAACTTTAAATGGTCCAATTGGATAGTGGGAAAGGCTTTAAATATTGTCTTGAAAAGGGTTGAAAGGCAATTGTTAAACTTGAACCAAAGTTAGTAAAACTTGGTATTTGAATATGGAACCTTTATAGAAGGTGTCTATTGTTATATTGTGGACACGTAGGGCTACTTGTATGTCATTGTACCTCTACGTGGTTACATGTATATGGTGATTGGGTTATTTAGTGCATTAAATATATGTTGTACTACCTCATTGGTTTGGGCAGGAGTATCAATACCCTGTTACTGGATTATATATTGTGTAATGAATATGTAGGCCTCATATGTGATACAGGGTGCCTTACGTGATTATATTTACATGGTTGTTGGTTTAAATAATGTGTAAAATGTGTATAACACTATTTGCTTGGTTGGAACCTTTATAGGAAGTGTTCAACCTTAGGGCATGAATGCGTAGGGCTGCTTATATTATATTGTACCCTTATGTGGTTACTTATAGGTGGTGATTGGGTTAGATAGTGTGTGAAATATATGTTGCACTACTTCATAAGGTTGAGCATATATAGGTAGGGCTTATATGTAATGCATTGTGCCCATATGTGATTGCTTATTCGTGATTGGTTGTACACATAGTGTTTAAATACGTGTTGCACTGTTTAATTTGATTGAGCATGAAATTGTCACGGCCAGAATCACAAATGATATCCAAGGTGATAACTGCACCAACGATAGCACTTGAGATAGCACACACACACTTCGAAAATAAAACAATTTTGTAAAAGAGTTTGCAGCGGAATAAAAACACCAAAATTGTTTTTCTCAAGTTATATAAATATAACTTGAGAGTGCCTCTTAGGCAAGACTTTATAATCACTATAAATGAATTTACAAAGCCGAAAGTTCCCTATAGCTATAACTATTTTGAGCTCAATGGAACAAGGGATAAAGAACGGAATCCTATCCTAGCCTTCACACAACTTGATACCAATGTAATCAAGTGCGAAATTACAAGGGAGAAAGGATTAAAAAGAACCAAACAAAGAACTTTATCTCTAAGCTTTCAAAGGTATGAATGTGATGATGTAATTGGCATGTCTTCAAATGAAACCTTCCAAGCTTATTTATAGTCTTCAAATACTTGAAGGCTACTCAATTAACAGCCTTGGGGCTGGTCTTGCACGTGGAGGAAGTATAGGGAGAGTGGGTGAAGTTGTTCCACAATTCTAGCTCCCATTTCCTCAATTTTAGCAACCAAGTTGTTTTATCCTCAGGCCAAGCTTCCACACCTTGTACTCCCATGCTTTATCAACCTTGTACTTCGTTTATAACTCAGCAACAACTCTTGACCAAGTCTTCACACGTTTTGTTTGTTATTGCCCAAGTTACGAATTTATACATAAAATGTATAAATTCTTTTCTTCCAATTTCCACACGTGTCTAGCTCCTTCTTTGATGCTATTGCACTCTGAAATATAAACACAAACCATAGACTATACAGAGTTTATTAGCACATTAGTCCATTAAATAATAAACAAGAAATATACAACTATATAATTTTCAGTACAGGAAATCATCTGCGATATCACCTGGACTTTTAGGAAATCATCTACGATATCACTTGCAGTTTACACTAACAATCTCCCCCTTAGTTGGATATTTCTTTCCAAACTCAATGTGCTGTTGTCCTGTAAGATTAGTCTATATACAAATGTACAGAGCATAGAACACAGTATAATATCTCCACAAAAAATTAACTCCCCCTTAATCAAGGAGCTAATCACAAACAATGATTAATCATTTAAAACTAATTTATTTCAAACTTTAACAAGTTTTCGAAATAAACTAAGTTACCATTAAAGACCATAACCATTGTAGCAAAATATTATCCAAAAACAACCTAGCAGTTTAAGTTATAAACAAACCAACTAAAGTGTTTAGCAAACCAATATAAACAAACATAAAAGAAAATTGTTTAGGAAACCACATCACATCACCAAAATAAAAGAAATTGTTTTAGGATCACCACAAAAACAGCCACCCACATGATAGTGGCAACATCAATCTTCAGGTTTAAAAACCTTCAGATTTCAGTTTTCTTCTTCTTCAAACTCCTCTTCTTCTTCATCTTCCTCCTGATCTCCTTCCCTATCACTTCCACCATCACTTGGGCCAGCACTGGTGGTAGCACCTGCAGTAGCACCAGCTCCAGAAGTTACAGCAGTAGTAGATCCTCCCCCTGTTTGGGAAGAAATTTCATCAATAAAAGCATCTGTAACCTGCTTAAGCTTAGCCCATCCCTCAGCAAGTTCTCCCATTGCACTTGATTGTTTGTGCAAGAAGTTAATCACTGTTGCCTTTGGGATTGATGGACCAGAGTTGCCCAAAAGATTCATCATGTTGGTCAGAATACTTGCAGCATCAGTTCCTGCAAAAGTATTAGGGGCCACACCTGGGGAAGCACTTGAGATATCACGTGAGATAGCACTGGGAAGAACAGGGGCTGTTTCATCAGATTTGTTCCAAGGAAGATCTTTTGTATACCTTTTGCCCTTTTTCAGTTGTTGATCAATGGTATAATACTCAGGTTCAGTGGTAAAAACATCAGAGGCTTCAATGGGCAAGGATTGAAATACCAAAACTTTGAAGATTAGAGAAGGATAGGGGAAAAAGCTAATGTTCATTTCCTTTTTTCTACCCCATGAAGCTAAGTGTTTGAACACTAATCTTCCAAAGTTAATCCTTAAATTCTTACCCAATCTATACAACACATTCGTATGCTCCAATGTCACAATATGTTCATTAGTTGTAGGAAGCCAATTGAAGATGCATAATTTGTGAAGCATAGAATATAGAGAAGATAGCCTAGAAGCATGAAGTTTCTCTTTCAAAGGCCAGGACTGCAATTTGTTGTGAGTGAGCAATTTTACCATTTCATCTCTATTGACCCTAATGCTCTCATCATCTATATTTGGGAGGCCTAAAACTTTGTTAATTATGGCTGGAGTAAAAGAATAGACTTTTCCCCTAACAAACACTTTCCCATATTTTGCAGACCCTTCATCATCCAAATGAGCATGCAAGTTAGCAAAGAAATTGCGTATAACACTCTCAACAAACACAGAAGCATGATTATTAGCATTAAGAAAATTCCTGTCCTTCAAAAACTGAACCACTCCTTCTTTTTCCAACTGACCCTCATCAATGTGCTTTTCTTTTAACAACCTCTTACTCGAATTATTCAACCAAAATTCCATATTTTCTTTCTTATAAAATTCCAAAGTAAGAAAAGGTTTAGGAAAAGCTTTATCCTCTTCAATTCGAATAACCTCATCACCAGAATTATCACTAGAGGAACGAGTAGGAACAGAGGAGGGGGCAGGTGTTACCTCAGATGATATCTTCTTCTTGCTAGCACCTTTGGTAGCACTCACAGTTGCTTTGCCCTTGCCTTTCTTCTTCTGAAAATCAGAGAGGGTCTCCTCCTCATCACCATCTACCCAAGCATCAAATGAGTCCACAGAAGGCTCCTTCTCCTTGTTTGCATCAAAGTTCTCGTCACTCACATGGGGTGAGGACACATCTAGGGAGCTTTCTGAGACTTCAACCGGATCAAGAGAGGTATTTGATGTTGCTTTGGACCTGATTGACCTAATGCGGTTGGAAGACCTCCTTTTTGCAACTTGAGGAGACAACTTGGAAGTTGGGGCTTTCCTCTTTCTCTTTGGCTCGGCTGGAATGAGAGTTACCTTAGGAATTCCATGTTCAAACGAGGCAACAGGGGCAGTGGCTGGAACAATCGCCATTGTAGGTGGAGAAGAGCTTGGAGTGATTATTGGTGAAGTTTCCATGGCCACACGAGAAGCCACAGATGGAGCAAGGCTTGGTGAAATGTCCATTTGGTCCGTGTGAGATGGTTCGGTATTGGTTTTGGATGGAGAAGCCATGGAGATTTTTGGGAATTTTTGGGACGTAATTTTGACCTAGGTTGATGGGAGAGAAGAAGGCGTTGGAACGAAGGTTTAAGAGAGAGAGATGGTAACGGAAAGAGAGAGAAACGGAGGAGATTGAGTGAAAATAGGAGAGTGAGAGATTAGATAGGGAACAAGATTTAATTTGATTTGACATTTAAAAACCTATCTAAACTACCCCTATTAATTCTCTCCATTAATCCCTATCCACACAATCCAAAATAAAACCCTAACCACACCTTTTTAAAAACTCAACTCTTCTTAAAAATAAAAAACAACACGGTTGCAACAAATAAATAATTTTTTTTTAAGTAAAACGTAACAAAATAAAAAATAAGTAAACTAAATATTTTGCAACTAGGCCCAAAACATTATATGCACAAATCAAAATAAATATGGGATAGTTACTTAACTAAGTTTACCAAAAATAAAGGAAACTTGTTGAAGACGTTTTCAAAATCGTAAACTCTTTAATTAAAAAGACTTTCAGATTTTGAGAAATTAATCAACAATATTTCGAAAATAAGAAATAAAAAACTAATATAGCACACACTAATGTGTTAAGGCAATGATGGTAACACGTAGGGTAACACATGTGATATAGAACCCCTTGATAAATATTTTCATTTTCAAGCATTTCAAGCATAACAAGCTTAGCCATTTTCAGACACTTCAGGCATAACAAGCTGAGCATTTTTCATGCACTTTAGGCATTATATGCCTATATATATTTTTTAAGTACATTGCTTGTTAATCACGTATCAATACACTTCTTTAAACAAGAAAGCAACGTAGTAACGAGCTTCGTGCTTCGAGTTATATTTCAAGTGTAAAGATAAAGTGATTTATGCCTTTCAAGTAGGGTACACTGTAGTAGCGAACTCCATGTCCCTAATACTTAGCATAAACCACCTCATACATTCTCATTGGCAAGAGTACATCGTTGCAGCGAACACTGTGCCCCGAGCTCGAGAGAATAGTATGGATAAAATGCCTTTGACTTTTATTTATCAAAAAAAAAGATTAGTGACTTTGTCACTTTAAGCATATGAAGGGGAGTGATATCACACATGATAACCTAAGTAATAACCTACCATATCAAAAAGGTCAGCATGTGCCACTGTTAGAACTAAGCTAACCAGATTAAAAGAGAATGAAATCATTTTTTTTTAAATAAATGAAGGAAAAAATACATTAATATACAAGTGTTACCCTGAGTGATAACATCACCTGGGGTAGCACAGACAAACAGACTCAGAGATTACACAGACCAAGAGATCTTTTCAAACTAGAAAATCTCTCGTGGTCTAAGGCCTTGGTAAAGATATCAGCCAGTTGATACTTAGTATCAATATGATCAATGTTAATTAGGCCTTTATCTACCATATCTCTAAGAAAATGATGGCGTATGTCTATGTGCTTAGTACGGGAATGTTGAACAGGGTTTTTTTAAATGTTGATAGCACTCAGGTTATCACAGTACATAGTCAAAGAATTACTCTCTAGGCCATAGTCATCTAACATATGTTTTAGCCAAATAAGTTGTGAACAACAACTACCAGCTGCAACATATTCAGACTCAGCTGTGGAAAGAGAGACACAATTTTGTTTACGACTATACCATGAAACTAAATTGTTGCCCAAGTAAAAACACCCCCCACTAGTACTCTTCCTATCATCCATATCCCCCGCCCAATCCGAGTCACTAAAGCCTACCAAATTGGTATTAGTATCCTTACTAAACCAAATCCCTAATTCACTTGTTCCTGAAACATATTTAATTATCTTTTTGACAGAATTAAGGTGTGAGACTTTAGGATTGGTTTGATAACGTGCACAAACACACACGCTGAACATGATATCAGGACGACTAGAAGTGAGATAGAGAAGGCTACCTATCATAGAACGATATAGAGTAGGATCAACATCCTCACCTACTTGGTCTCTACCAAGTTTGAGAGAAGAACACATAGGGATTTTTGAACTTTTTGCTCCTTCCAACCCAAACCGTTTCACTAGGCTCTTTGCATACTTGCTTTGTGAAATGAAAATTCCTTCATTTGATTGTTTCACCTGCAAGCCTAGAAAGAATGTTAACTCACCAATCATGCTCATCTCAAATGTTGATGTCATAGCCTCTACAAAATCTTTTAAACACGTTTGAGAAGTAGAGCCATAGACTATGTCATCAACATAGATTTGAACAATGACTGTTTCTTTGCCATGCCTTAGGATAAATAAGGTCCTATCTGCTTCACCTCTTGTAAAACCATATTCAAGTAAAAAAGAGGTTAAGCAACCATACCATGCACGTTGAGCTTGTTTCAAGCCATATAAGGCTTTATCAAGTCTATATACATGGTTTGGTAGATGAGGATCTTCAAATCCTTTTGGTTGTTCAACAAAAACTTCTTCTTTTAAATAACCATTTAAAAAGACAGCTTTAACATCCATTTGAAACAAGGTAATTTTTAGAAAATAAGCTATAGCCAAGAGGAGTCTTATGGATTCTATTCTAGCAACAGGAGCAAAGGTCTCATCAAAGTCAACACCTTCAATTTGGGTGTAACCTTGAGCTACGAGACGAGCTTTGTTCCTAACAATATTTCCTTGCTCATCTGATTTGTTCTTGAAAATCCATTTTGTACCAATTACATTTGTATTAATGGGACGTGGTACTAAACACCAAACTTCATTACGAGCAAATTGTTCAAGTTCCTCTTGCATGGCTTGTATCCAAAAATTATCTTTTAAAGCTTCAGAAATATTTTTGGGTTCTAAAGAAGAAACAAAACAGGAATATTTTACCTTGTGGTATGTGGTGGACATGCACACATACCTTGCCATTTCACGGTTACTAATGTGTCCTTTATTCCTTGTTCGTACCCCTTCACTTGCTTCTCCAATGATTTGAGATGAAGGATGATCTCTTCTGATCCTAGCTGGTGGATCCCTTCTCAAATCTTCATGCACATGAGCATCATCATCTGACTGTTCCTCCTTTTCAGTTGCTGGACTGGACTTGGGTGATACCGGAGATGCTATCCCTTCTGTGACAGCACTTGGGCCAGCACCTGGGGTATCACTTACTTGATTTTGATCCTCCAGCAATATCAATGGAGATTCCTGTACTCCATCACCTGTAACACTTGCTAAATCATCAAAAACAACGTTAATTGATTCCTGAATGGTTTTTAACCTAAGGTTATAAACCCTGTATGCTCGACTGTCCTGAGCATACCCAAGAAATATAGCCTTATCACTTTTATAGTCAAATTTAGCTAAGTAATCCCGATCATTTAGAACATAACACACACAACCAAATGTATGAAAATAATGAACCTTTGGTACCCTACCATTCAAAATTTCATAAGGTGTCATTCTAGTACCGGGTCTTAGAAAAACTCTATTGGCCGTGTGACAAGCTGTGTTTAGGGCCTCAGCCCAAAATCTTTTTGAAATTCTTTTTGAAAACAACATCACACGTGCCATCTCAAGTAAGGTCCTGTTTTTCCTTTCAGCCACCCCATTTTGTTGAGGTGTTTTGGGAGCAGAAAACTCATGTTTAATTCCTTTTAATTCACAAAAAGTAAAGAACAATGAATTATCAAACTCCGTTCCATGATCAGACCTTATTCGCATGATAAGAGCAGAAAACATGTTTTTGATTTTAGCATGTAAGATCTTAAACTTTTCAAAAGTTTCTGATTTTTCTTTCAAAAAATATACCCAAGTAAATCTAGAAAAATCATCAACTATTACAAAAGTATATTTCTTACCTCCTAGACTGTCTACCTCCACTGGACCCATTAAATCCATATGCATTAATTGAAAACAGTGTGTTGTCCCAGAATACTCCTCATTATGTTGGGTAGCACTATGGGTAGCACGTGTTTGTTTACCCTTGAGACAATCTTCACATATGATTTTCGTACTTATGTCCAGACTAGGTATACCTCTTACAGCTTCAGCATTAATGAGTTTCACAATGTTTCGAAAATGGACATGACCCAACTTTTGATGCCATAAGGTAGCATCATCAACCCTCACAGAATGACACACTTGTTTATCCTCAACAAGATAACAGTTATTACTTGACCTAGTACCACTCATAACACAGTTATTGGTACAATCAAAAACTTCACAAGTGTTTTTGTTGAATTTCACTTCAAGGTTGTCATCACAAAGTTGGCTAATACTAATTAAATTAGTTACAAGTCCATCAACATGCAAAACATTTTTCAAAGCAGGAAATCCAGGTACATTTAATATGCCTTTTCCTACTATATTACTCTTGCCACCACCACCATATGTTACACTACCACCTTGAATAGGTTCATATTCCTTTAAAAATATTTTTGTTCCAGTCATATGACGAGAACAACTACTATCAAAATACCATGAACCTTCAACATTAGTTTTTAAAGCAGTGCACACAACATCACATCTTAGGTTAGATTTAGGTTTCCACACTTTCCTACTTTGATAATTTTTCTTCTGACTGCCAGTGATATCTGACGTGCTAGGTAGCACTTCAGGTATCACACAGGAACTGGACTATTTCTTTAAAAGTTTTTTACAATCATTTTTCAAATGTCCAGAAGAGTAACAGTAGTTACATATTTTTACCTTGTCAGAAGACTTATCAGAAGATATTAGTTCAACGTTGTCTCTTTCTTTAACAAAAACTACCTTATCTTCCTTATTAGCCAAAGTAGATGTAATAGCATTTAAAGACTCTTGAAAACCCATACCTGCCTTGAGTGGTTTGCTCAACCCAAGAATTGCATCTAACTTTGAAGAACTCGTGTTGAGTTTCTTAAATGTTGCTTTGGCAAGAGTAAGCTTGGCCTTGACTTTGTCCAGCTCCACATCCTTCTTTGTGAGTTGCACTTCCAATCTAGTCAAGCCATCAGTCAGGTCTTGAACCTCTTTGGACAGAGAGATCACCTTCTTGTTCTCTTTCTTCCATTCGTCCACCAATTCTTTGCAAAGGTTCTCAAGACCACGAATGAGTTCATCCTTGCTGAACTCCTCACTTTGTTCACCCTCTTGTGAACTACCTGCATCCATGTTAACAGAACCCACAAAACAAACAGCATTTATCAAATTTAAATATGTATACCTGTTGGATAATATCTCAGGTGTTATCCCACTTTGGATATCACCTGGGGTATCACTGACAAAATCCGAGTCACAGTTTGTGACCACCATTGTTGTTTGATCTGAATCTTCAGATTGGGTCTCCTCATCCTCATTGTCACTGAGTGAAACCCATAGGTTCTTTCCCATCTTCCTTAGAGTGTTAGCACACTCGTTTGAGTAATGACCCCATCCAGAGCAAGCATGACATTGGATTGATTCAAGGTATTTTGGATCAGATCTGGATTGATCTGATGATGCTCTCCTTATGGGACCACCTTTCTGAGTAGATGGAAATGTCCTCTTTGACATTGAATTGTACACCTTGGTTTGTTGCTCTTTAGCCTTTACCTGCACATTTTCTTTGTTAAATTTTCTCACCATTGAGTTATATTTCCTAGCAAGTAAGGCAACACTGGCATCTTCACCTAATTCCTCAAAAATTTCGTCATCCTCATTAGTTGAACCACTAGAGGATTGAACTTTTAAAGCAACACTCTTGCCTTTAGAAGCTTCACTTTGCTCAGCAAGATTTGACTCAAAATTTTTTAAAATGCTCATTAAGGAATTGATGTCCATAGTAGAAAGGTTGTGAGCCTCTTCTATAGATGAAACCTTTATATTAAAACACTCAGGGAGAGTTCTAATAGCGTTTGAAACCAATTGTTTGTTTGTAAAAGGTTCACCTAAAAGTTGACACTCATTAGCAATGTCAAACAATTTTTCAAAATACGAGGAAATGGTATCACTTTTACCCATTCTCAACCTTTCAAATTTGCCAGTAAGACCTCTAAGTTTGTTTTCACGCACACTAGAATCACCTTCACAAAACCTTTGTAAAATATCCCAAGCTTCTTGAGCTGTGGAACTATTTTGAATAAGTTTAAAAATATGCATGTCAACCCACTCAAAGATAGCATTAAGAGCTTTCTCATTATAGTTAGCTAGGGTGATCTCTTCATTAGTCCACTCACCTTCAGGTTTAACCTGAATATCACCATCCTCATCAGGAGGTAAAAGTGGAAGAGAGTACCCATTAACTATAGATCGCCATGCTCGAAGATCAATTGATTTGATATGCGAGCGAAGACGAATTTTCCAATATGCATAATTCGAACCATCTAAAACAGGAAGACGTTTTTGGTTTGGATTTGCAGGATCAAAAGCCATGACACCTAGACCAAGCACTTAGTAACGTCAAGTGACCTGCTCTGATACCAATTGAAATTGTCACGGCCAGAATCACAAGTGATATCCAAGGTGATAACTGCACCAACGATAGCACTTGAGATAGCACACACACACTTCGAAAATAAAACAATTTTGTAAAAGAGTTTGCAGCGGAATAAAAACACCAAAATTGTTTTTCTCAAGTTATATAAATATAACTTGAGAGTGCCTCTTAGGCAAGACTTTATAATCACTATAAATGAATTTACAAAGCCGAAAGTTCCCTATAGCTATAACTATTTTGAGCTCAATGGAACAAGAGATAAAGAACGGAATCCTATCCTAGCCTTCACACAACTTGATACCAATGTAATCAAGTGCGAAATTACAAGGGAGAAAGGATTAAAAAGAACCAAACAAAGAACTTTATCTCTAAGCTTTCGAAGGTATGAATGTGATGATGTAATTGGAATGTCTTCAAATGAAACCTTCCAAGCTTATTTATAGTCTTCAAATACTTGAAGGCTACTCAATTAACAGCCTTGGGGCTGGTCTTGCACGTGGAGGAAGTATAGGGAGAGTGGGTGAAGTTGTTCCACAATTCTAGCTCCCATTTCCTCTATTTTAGCAACCAAATTGTTTTATCCTCAAGCCAAGCTTCCACACCTTGTACTCCCATGCTTTATCAACCTTGTACTTCTTTTATAACTCAGCAACAACTCTTGACCAAGTCTTCACACGTTTTGTTTGTTATTGCCCAAGTTACGAATTTATACATAAAATGTATAAATTCTTTTCTTCCAATTTCCACACGTGTCTAGCTCCTTCTTTGATGCTATTGCACTCTGAAATATAAACACAAACCATAGACTATACAGAGTTTATTACCACATTAGTCCATTAAATAATAAACAAGAAATATACAACTATATAATTTTCAGTACAGGAAATCATCTGCGATATCACCTGGACTTTTAGGAAATCATCTACGATATCACTTGCAGTTTACACTAACAGAGCATGAGTATTAATACCATGTCATTGGATTGTTGTTATTCAATAGTGTTTAAATATATGTGCACTATTGTGATTGGTTTAACATGAGTTGCAGTTCCATGTTATATGTATTGACGTTCCATGGGGTGGACTTATTTTCAAGTATCTGTTACGTGCTTGAATATGGTTATAATTGTTGATTCCTCGGGGGTATATTTCCTTATACCCGTGTCCGTTCCTCGGGGTTATATTTCTTTATACCTGTGTCCGTTCTTCGGGGTTATATGGAATATTAGCACTTATAGGATTTGTTCCATAAGGTGCTTAGATTTCCTTATACATGTGACCGCTCTCAGCTTCTATGGATATGTGCAATCAGTTCATAAGATTGCTGATGTCTTATATGGTTCCCTAGAAAATGGGTCTTATAAGACGTGAATATGCACCAGCAGTTCACAAATGAGTGGAGTATAACTCCCACCGTAGTACTACATATGATTCAGATGGGAAAGGTAAAGAGAAGGTAACGGAATGTGTTTATCGCTTTACTAATGTGATATGGAGCAACCTATTTATGTGTTGCATATTAGTTGAGCAACATGTGTGTGTTGCATATTATATGAGCAACCTGGGTGTATTGCATATTAGTTGAGCAACCCGTGTGTTTTGCATATTATATGAGCGACCTGGGCGTGTTGCATATTAGTTGAGCAACCTGTTTATGTGTTGCATATTGTATGACTCACAGATCAAGCGGGAAAGGTAACGTAAAGTGATTACTGGTTTCCCAATGTGATTGTGAGCAACCTGTTTATGTGTTGCATATTGTATGGCATATTGTTGCATATATAATAGCTTATTGAGATTTATTCTCACCCCTTCTCCCTTTACTGTTTTAGATTCAGCTGACACAGGTGGACCATACCGGTGAGGCCGGGAAGGAGTTTGGATCGTATTTTGGGTTGTCAGGGTATGTATATATTTGTGTGGGAGTTGGGAGTAGTTGTGGTTATTTTATACTGGGAAACTGTTATAAAACATTTTCAGTATATTATGTTGTAATTAACTTGGGATTTGATTTTGTTTCCTAAGTTGGCTTGTGTAAGCCTGTATATTGTAGTGGTTGTTACTTAAACAAGTTATGTTTTTAAAGCAGGCTTTTTATATCACCTCCGGATAGAGAAGTTATGTCGAAATTTTTGAAGTGTATATTATATTTTTCAAGTGAAGTAAATAAAAGAAAAGAAAGTGTTTTTTTTATAGATGATTTGGGACCCTCCATCCTGGGACACGATTTTATAGGTTCCTGGAGTTGGGAGGCGCCCACACTATTCCCAGCAAAAGTAGGACAACATTGCATTGTTGGTATTTATTTTACAATCTGAATCCAGTTTTTTTTTTATGTTTATCTATTTTAATTTTGTAATTTTTATTATGATTATGAGTAGTTAAATATTTGATTTGCGAATCGGGAATAACATTGCATGATCTTTATGCTATAGTTTTTTCAATCTTAATTCAATTTCTTTCTAGAGTGGTAAAATATGTTTAATTCGTTCTAGGGTTTCAGATTTATGTTAAGATACTTTTGGCCCTAGAATTTGTGGGTATCAATTGCTACGGTAACTCAGGCATAGATACATGACCATTATTTTACTACGTAGACCTAATTGAGGACGTAACTGAAATCAATTGGTTTAGGTTCAAATATTCTTTCGATCTTATGGCTTTCTTGGATTATTATATTAAACGTAACTGGAAGTATAATAAAAAGAGAATATTTGAGTTACAAATCGCGCACCAAACCGTCCCAACTCATGATTTTGTGAATGAACCCTAGAATGAAATTGATGTTTTCTTTAAGTGATAAAATAGCATAAAGTGAATGTATTGTGAAACCCAATCCGTGAATCCCGTTGTCAATTTTGAATTCAATCTTTGATTTATTTTCATTAGTTTAATTTATTTGCTTTTCAATATTAGTTTAATCAATCAAATCAAAAACACCCCCTTTGGTTACATTTTACACTAATTAAATTAATTTGTTCAACACACAAATCTCTGTGGTTTGACCCTTGCTTGTGCATACTACTTCAGCGGTAGCTAGTTCACTTGCTAGGTATTTTTATTACAAGAGAATTTTATCCATCAGTGACCAAAGTGCGACTGTGCAATTAGCGCGAGACAAATCCAAACCAAGGCAAAGGACCAATGCTGTGGCCGGCCAACATCAAAAGGATGACCGAGGAATCTGCAAGGCTGATGGCCGAAGGAGATGGGCCAAGGCTGGCTGGGCTGGGCCAAGGCAGGGCAGTTAGGCGGTCGCTGATGCTGTTTTGGGCGGCCGCATAAACACAAGGAAATTAGCCGTGAAGGGTCTGTACACATTAGCGGCCGCGTGGGAAGGATGGGCGACCGCCGGCCAAGATTTTGCAACGGAATTCAGTCCATCACAAAATTAAAAACGAGATTTTAACAGATTTTCAACAGAATCAGTGACGGATTTTCAGCAGATTTTCAAATTGACTAGGATTTTGACCAAATTTTTGTTTTCAAAAAGGATTTTCACCTTCCTCCTCCTATAAAAAGAACCCTAGACTAGTTTTTGAAACATCTTTGATTTTTCTCATTCTCTCTCTATATTTTCTTCCTCTTTATCATAGATTAGGGATTTTATTTTATTTTGAAGATTCAAGGTTAATTTATTTTAATGGCCATTCAAGGATAATTTTACTTGATTCGTGGATTGAGGTAATTAACAATTTGATCTTTATGCTAGGATTTTAATTCTTTCTTTCTATCTCTCTTTCGTTCTTGTTCTTCTCAACGGTTTTATTATTGTTCTTGAGATCAATTGTATTGACCTAGCAGAATATACTTTTGATATCTTGAATTAATTTGGACACAAACCATTGCACTAGCGTGGATGATTTATAATTTGACCATTGTTGAGAAGAATAGATTTAATTGAGGACCTAGCGGAAATCAAACGAATCTAGGTTCCATTGTTCTTAAGCATTTAATTGAATTTCTTGAATGTTTATATTGACCTAGCGAAATATATTAACTAAGAGGGAAATTATTAGGGTTTTAATGTTCGTATTGACCTAGCGGAATATATTAACATCTTAACCCTATATTTTTGTGAACGAACCCAAGAATGAGATTGAATTTTTTTTTTACATGAAATAAATAGCATAAAGTGATAATTGTTATGATCACCAATCCATGAATCCCTTGTCTCTTGATATCTTTAATTTATTTATTTTGATTTCTTCGTTTAATAACTCAACCAATCAAGACCCCTTATCCTTTGTTAATTTTTTACACTAATTAAATCAATTTGTTCAACACACAAATCTCTGTGGTTCGACCCTTACTTTTGTATATTGCTACTTCGATAACTTGTACACTTGCAAGGTTTTTATTACAAGAGGATTTTATCCATCATGTTTTTGGCGCCGTTGCCGGGGATTTGTTGTGATTTGAACAAGTTCGTTTAGTCGATGTATTGTAAATAATTTTCTTTTCTTATTTTCTTTGTAGTGTAAATAGTTTTCTTTTATTATTTTTTTTTAGTTTTTTTTTTAAAAAATTAATGTGTGAGCTACTCTTTGAACATGTATGGAATGAACACCTATAATGTGCATTGTGCTAATTGTGGTGGTTATTATCATACTAAGATTAATTGTCCGTCTAGGGCATATTTTTCAGAGTATTCTCCACAGATACGAGAGATAAGTCCGTTCCAGCCATGGCAACAACAATATAATTATTCCCCTAATTGTGATACACGAGGGTGGGGAAACCACTCAAGTCGGGCATGGAACAATTATGAGCCACATTATTATGATCCACCGCAACCTAAAAAGCGATCATGGGAAGAGGCTCTGACAAGTTTGAGGGAGGAAAATCGTCAACAACGACAAAAATCTGGTGCAATCATGGATAGGTTGGAAGCACAAGTGACTAAAATATTAGAAGCATTGAGAGGTTGTGAGCGAGATACTAGTTCTTTCCAACTTGAACATTATGAATGGGAGGACGTTTCCATTAATGATGAACTACCAATTCTCTCTCCGTCTCCTGCTAGTGATGTTGTGGTTGTTGATGAAGATGTTGATTGTGAAGATGGGGTGGAAGAGAAATTAAAAGATGATGAGGGCGTTAATGTTGATAAGGTTGGACCCGACCAAATTGACGAACAATGCCTCAAAGAAGACCTTATCCATCCCATTGAAAGGGTGAAAGATTTTGCCTCCATCATTCTTGTACCTGTAAGTGCTCCAATTTGAGCTTGTTACAATTTTCGTTAGAAAATTAACGGAAGTTATAACATTTCTAACAATTCCTAACTATCCTAACATTTCTAACAAAGTGAGGGTAAAATGGGCATTGTTATTTAAGGTTAAACCTTAAAAAGAATCTCAAAAAAGAAAAACAAATGAAGAAAACCAAATATAGCAATGCTGGAAACATAATCTGGCTGGTCAATTTGAATTTTGAAAAAGATTATTCCTTGTGTCCAAAGCCTGAAGCAGCAATTAATGAACAGTGCACGCGACTGGATCCATCCGCGCGGACATGTTTGTATTTTCAGGAGGGCTATAAATTGAGCCCTCCAGTCACAAAAATAAAAAGGAAGAACACAATAGCAACGAAGTTCTGGCGAAATATAGAGAGAAAACAGTGAGAATTCTCAAGAATTGTCACCTTTTTCTTTCCAATCTTTCCCAACTCATACTCATCCACTCACTCTCATATTAAAGCCCTAAACACTCATACACTCAAGCCAAACACTCAAGAACACAAGGAAGATTGGTAAACCCTCCTCTTCCTAACCCTAAATCTCATCCATGCATGTATCTTCAAACTACAAAATGTAGTTCTTTCATCTTCTTTCTCTAGATCTAAGAAGATCACCATGGAAGACCATCTCCATGGATGATCTTCTACAAAGATCAACATTATTTTCAAAGCTTTTCTTTCTTACTTGCAAAAATGCACTTTCAAAACCCTAAAAAACCATTTTCAAGCACTAAATCTTGATTTCAAAGGGTAAAATCCCCCTCCCCAAGCAAATGAAATGCTTAGTCCTAATGTACCCCAGGATGGTTTGGTATAGTTGATTCACCACTAAAATGTCTAGTGATCACTAACCAAAACCTAGGGAAATGGGGACAAGCATGGATGCAAAACCCCCATTAAAATCATATTTTCTTTCTTGAGAAGTTGCTGTCCAGTAGCAATTTTCTCAGACCTCAGTCCATGGTCTTAATTTTTGGACACAGATGAACTTGGAATTTGGTGTTGACTACAAAACACTTTTTGTAGCCAACATCCAGAGCTTTCCAGACATATTTTTACCTTATTTTTTGGGTGAGTAAAACTCTTCTTTTCAATTTTTCTTTCAGAGGCTAGTTCATCAGCTTCTGGGAATCCAGATCTCATATCTGAGGTTTCCAGAAGGTTTTGACCCCTCAAATATTCTCCAAAATGGAAATTTCTTTCACACAAAGTTTATTCAAGGAGTCTAGAGAAACTTTCATTCTCTGAGTTCATCCAGATTATGAAGTTTTAGGACCCTTGAATCCATTTCAAAATCAGGTGTCTGCTGCCATTTTCTTCTGGCAGAAGTGACTTCTCAACTTCAAAAGGTTTTTTGAGTACCAAATCTCAAACCAAAAATTCTCCAAAAAATCATGGGATCAGTTTAAAGTCTTAAAAAGACATCCCAATTTTTACTTTTTCCAGTTACAACTTATTTTGGCCAAAACACACACACACACAAATGATTTTCAGCTTGGAAGACTCGTTTTACGAGGCGCGTCGGGTGCACACTAACGTCCTTCCCGACGCGTAACATGACCTCCGAACCTAAATCTCTGATCTCGGGCTTTTTTCAAAGTTTTGCCCTTCAAAATTAAAATGGCGTGGCGACTCCGTTCTTCTTTCCGGTTTTATTTGGTTTTTCAAAGAAACGCAAAAATCGAATTTTTCCCGCGAAAAAGGCAACACATCGTTACAGTGGCGACTCCGCTGGGGAATAAGCTTTTTAATAAAAAAATGGTATTCGGTATATTGGTGGAAACCATTAAATTTCCCGTTATCGCCTCCTAACACGAGTCGGGGATAAATTGTGGTCTAACAATCCCACGTACCGGTATCACCGTTTTCAAAAAAAAAAAGCTTTTGAGGGTCAAGCTTCCGTCCCGGTTTCGAAAATCATTTTTGTGTGTGTGTTGATTTTTTGCACGGTTTTCATGTTGTTTTGGCCGCCTCGGAGAAAGTCAAAATTTTGACTGTCGGAATAATGTCCCTAACTGTCGGAAGTTTCATGCTTATGTGCTCATAAAAAAATTTTCAAAAAAAAAGATTTTCAAAAAAAAAGAAAATTTCCAAAAAAAAAATCATGCATCATATTTTTAAGACACATAAAAAAATCTCTATTTTACTCAGAAAAAGAATATAGACTGCTTGCACACTACGCGCACGTGACCGTACACTGCACACTACGTCCTTAACCCGGGGAAATCCTTGTCGCGGTCCGTTTGGTCTTATTACGCCTCTCGGATGAGCACAGGACTACCCAAACATCCCATGGAGCCTCGTGTCGACCATGCACTTGTCCGTGACACACTTTGTCCGAGACCCGGTTGGTTTTTAGTCCGGGTCTCGTGTCATGCCCCGTCCGTGTATAGACCTTTCCTTTCAAGCCTTTGTCGGCATACCGACTCAATATCTCTCGGTCCCTAATCGCCGCTAATCGCCAAGTTCTCGCCGGTTTTCCGCCGCAGACTTTGACCAAGATATTGACCGGCGCCTTGACTTCGGCTCGACCGGCACAAATTATACACTCGACTCCCAAAGCATTGACACCGAGTCATCAAGGATTAACGGTTATTCCATGCCTAATTACGGCTTAACCGACGATAAGTCAAGATCAATAGCGGACATTTATCGCCCAAATCATGCCGACTTTTCGTCGAGCCCTCGGACACGATCTTGACTTTTAACGCGCCTTTGTCCGTAATTTACATCGAATGCTCGTTAAGACTCGATTACCCGCCGTACTTCTAGGATCGTTTTCTTTCGGTCGGTGGGACCCGCTTGCCCTATAGGACCCTCGCCCGGGCCGTCCACCCCGGGAGGTCGAAATACGGGTGGAATACGAGGGGCTTATAGACGTAGTGACGGGGCCCACCGATCCAGAATCGAGTAGTTTGCGAAAAGAAGAGCAATCTTTTCCAACCGATTAGGTTAATAAAACATGTTTTAAGTAAACGTGAACAAATAATCGCATGTTGCATGAGCCAAAAGCCCAAACACCTACCCTCCTTCCATTCCCGCACATCCGAACCTTCGTGTCCTTTCCCCGCAGCCTCCGCACAAAGCTTGGTTTCGGCACCGGTCACCGTTTGATCGCCTGGGAAGAGTCAAGCGCATCGTCGCCTTCGCCATTTGTTCCGACTCCGGGTTTCGTAATGTCTCGCATCAGCCGGTAATGATGGGGATAACGTTGCTCCGTCCTCCGTAATCCTCGCATGCACCGCATTGGATCCAGCTTGGTAGAGCAAATGAGACTTCGGCATGAGGCTCAAATTGATGACCTACTGGGGTAGTCGCAAGTCATGGTTTGACTATCGCCCCAATTCCGATGGCACTTTTACCGCAAAGACGAAGAGGGTTCTCCTCCTCTTCTTAATGACCTGATACACCAAGATGCTACCCCAAGATTCCTATGTTTCCACCGCCGGACTCCCGCCCGCCGACTTACAGTGGCAACCGGCCCCCAAACAGCAGCCAAGGACGAAAGAGTTCGGTATACTATCGCTGTCCCCTCTCAAGGTGATGATCCCACAAATATCGGCCGAGTGATGAAAATCAGTGGAACAAATAAGAAATATGGTCACCATCAAATCCCCGGAAGAACGCTGCAGAACAGCAGGCTGGATTGAAGAGGCCACACGCCACTTTGGGACCTTAACAATATCCCAACCGACCGGGGCTACCTTGAAGGACAAACATATGCCCGTTCCCCTGACCTCAATATCTCTCATTATCCGGCGGAGTCCAATCACTCGCTACTGCACGAGCCCAGCAGCGAGATCCCCTGACCAGTTTCACTCAAAGTCATTCCAAAGACCGCCAACCCGAGGTCCCAAATCCGCCACCACCGTGGAACACATTTGGTGGGATATTTGTGATCGTCCCGATCGCCTTGAAAGGGACTATCAGATCGGATACACGAGGACCGTCCTCCTAAGAAAAAGAAAATTTCCTCCCAAAGAAAATTGAAGGAGAGGTTCGAGGCCGGTGATAACAATGTGGGAACGCTCGGGGAGCCATCTGGGGATTTGATTATTATGTACTCTACTCCGCCCGCCTTCCCCAAAGCAAAAAGGGATAAAAGAGCCGAAAAGCCTTGCCAACGACGGAATTGAGACCTTCGGATACCGTGCAGTACCGCAGAACGTAAGTCCAACCCCTCAGGTCGCCCAAGGTTCGCCTTGTCCAGCCTCCCGAGTATCCACCGATGAAGAAAAACCGACGCCAGCCTGGGCGCTCCCACTCAATCAACATGTTGACCGGAGATGGCAACCGCCACAAAAGGCATCAAGATAACCTGTGGGCTTCGGCAAAGACTTCGCCTCGCAAGAAAAAGGCACGAAGTGACCGACTTGATGACTCTCCATCCCGAGACAAGGACCAAATCTATGATCCTCACCTATATGGGAGTATGATCACCTTCGCGATGAAGATTTGCCAAGAGATGTCTCCCAACACAATGAAGCTTTGTACATCACTATTCGGCTCAACACCATGTCACTCCCCGGGGTATTAGTGGACAATGGATCATCGGTAAATGTCCTTCCCCTCGCATGATGAGGGCCCTCCGCATAAATGAAAGGCGCGTGATCCCATCTACCCGGACCGTCAAAGCCTACGACGGTTCGTCTCGTCCCATTCTGGGGACAGCTGACTCGAACTCGGTACGAAACCCAAATGGTGCCCGCGAAGTTCCATGTAATGGATATCCCTCCGAGTTCACAAATTTCTACTAGTGGCGCCCTTGGTTGCATCACATGAAAGCAATAGCCTCCACTCTCCACCAATGCGTCAAATTCATGAACCGGCAGGGAGACCTCGAAGTCATAAGGGGTGACAATTTCCTCATAGGGAACGAAGTCAAACAATAGCCAAGAACGCCCACAAGCCAAACACCGGCTACATCCTTCAAGAGGCAAGTCTCGCCAAAGATCCTTTGGAATCCAAAGAATGCCAACTATGTCGACACACTCAAGCGAGCGGACTCCGAAGAAGTTCGATTCATCAAATTCAATTGCTATTTCCAACACTTGGAGGCGTATCGAAGGAAATGCCGAACACCGCCGTGATACGTGCACACAAGTCCCCGGTCCTCAATCACAGATTTGCCGCATTCTCGCAAACCCATTCCTTGGCCCCGCCAGGCGAGGAGGTTTTCATGATAAAAGTCAGCAAACACCGACAGACTCGGCTCGAATCTATGAACGTCGTGTGGGACGTCCTCCTTGCCGAACTACCCGCCAAGCCTTTCCGCTCGAGTATGGGACATGAGATTTTTCTAGCCGCTCACCGAGACGCAATGCGTCCTTACATCCGGGATTGAGCGATCGATTGTGACGAAACGGAAGTCCCTGCACTGAGGAAGATCCCTACATCCACATGCTCAGTTTTCGATGCCAAACACAGCTTGATTCTCGATTCGCACAAAGAGATGATAGCAACGATCGAAGAGGGAGCACAGAGACCATGCCTTTCCCGAGTTGTGAAGCCACCAACAGCCGATGCCGCTAAAGAATTGGGAAACTCTCTCGTGCCCGTCCGCGACCAAGGAGGAAATGATCACCAAGCTTGGATTGGTCCCCCGTCCTTTCGTGTCAACCTTTCTAAAGTCCTCCGAGTCTCTCATTGTTGAGTTCGAGTCTCTCGAGTCGTCCGACGGCCTCACGCCCGAAGACTACGAGTCCGTAGCCAACGTTGTATTCCCTTCGTCTTCAATGAAATGATGAACCTTTCGAGTATCCCTTAATTGCCACTTTAACTAATGATGAATTAACTAATAATCTAAAAACAAATTAATAACGATTCACTAGATGAAGAGGCGTACACATTAAATGAACAATATATCAAAGAAATCTTTAAGCAGTTGTCCTGGAAGAGGAAAATCGAGCCCAAGCCGCCGAAGAGATTTTGACAAGTGTGAATTTGGGAACTACGGAAGAGCCTAAAGAGACGCAGATTGGTAGTTTCTTCGAAGGGACTCGAAAGGGTTGCCCCTAATCGAGCCGCTAAAAGAATTCGTGGATGTGTTCGCATGGTCCTATAAAGATATGCCAGCCTCGATCCTTCCATAGTTGAGCATCGAATACCGCTCGACCCGTAAGTCAAGCCGCAAAGCGAAGCTAAGAAGAATTAAGCCCGAATGGTCCTTACAAGTGAAAGAGGAAATAGAAAAGATGCTCAGTAAGGTGGTTCATCGTGGTCATTGAATACCCAACATGGCTGTCCAACATAGTGACGGTGACCAAGGCCAACGGAAAGATCCGATGCCGCGTAGACTTCGAGAGACTTGAACAAAGCCACCCAAAAGACGATTTCCCCGCCAAACATCGACATTTTGGTAGATTCCACGCCAACCACGAAGTCAAATCTTTCGTCGATGGTTTTGCCTGGCCACAACCAAATCAAAATGGCAAGAAGATCAAGCCAAAACAGCCTTCACAACCCCTTGGGGCACATACGCTACACGGTCATGCCATTCGGACTAAAGAATGCCGGGGCTACGTACTGCAGGGCGGCTACAGTACTGCTCCATGACATGATCCACAAAGAAATTGAGGTCTATGTGGACGACATGATAATACATTCCAGAGGATCGAGATGGCCGCACTTTGTTGATTTGAGAAAATTCTTCGGCCGCCTCCGAGACCACAAGATGAGACCGAATCCAGCCAAGTGCACCTTCGGTGTAAGACGAGGCAAGGTACTAGGATATATGGTGACAGAACGGGGAATCGAAGTAGATCCCCGTAAAATCAAGGCGATAGTTGAAATGAAGCCACCACGGACACCGATGTAAGTAAAATCCTTCATGGGAAGATCGCAATACATAAGCCGCTTTGTAAATCACCGACCTCGATCCGCGAGCCAATCTTCAAGTTGATGAAAAAGAATGCCTACACGTAATGGACCCTTAATGTCAACTTGCCTTTGAACAAATTAAGGCATACCTTGTGAATCCCCGATTCTCTCGCCCACCGCATCGGCAAAAGCCACTCTTGCTATATCTAACCTGTCACCGATACAAAGAATTGGGGCTATGCTAGCTCAAGAGAAAAAAGATTCCAAAGTCGAAACGCCATCTATTTCGTAGCGTAAAGCTCCAAGGAAGCGAACTCAATTACTGCCGCTTGCGAGAAGACTTGCGCAGTTTGAATGCAGGTAGTGGGAAAGTTGAAACACTACATGCGCCTCACCCGATACATCTTGTTTCAAGGATAGACCCCATCAAATATCTGTTTCGACAAGCCTTCCATCTCCATGAGATTGGCAAAATGGTCGTTCTTTTTGGCCGAATATGACATCGCTTATGTTTCAAGGAAATCCATAAAAGGACGCATAATGGCGTAACATCCGGCCGATTTCCCAAGTGATGAGTCCCGAGGACTGAACCTCAATTTCCCGATGATGGAATCTTCGCTCTAGAAGGAGAAAATCGCCGGCAACTCTTCTTCGACGGGCGTCAAACAAAAGGGGGAACGGGATAGGAATGCTTCTGGTCGATCCTACCGACGAACACACCCCCATAGCAATAAGGCTGAACTTGAGAAGTCACCAACAACGCCGCTGAATATGAAGCTTGCATAGCCGGGTTGGAAGCCGCCCTTGAAAGAAATATCAAGGAATTGGAGGTGTACGGTGACTCGCCCTCATCATCAATCGTGTCTCTAACAAATGGAAGACCGTGGATCCGGGTTTGCGAAGTATCATGCTTACATGGAAGAGTTAATAACTCGATTCAAAGAAATCGACTTTCATTACCTCGCCAAGAGACCGAAACAGTTCGCGGATGCTCTGGCTACACTAGCCTCTCTTGTCGAAATACACGAAGGAAAGTCTCATTAAACCATTCGTAGTCGGGAGAAGAGAAAACCCCGCCTATTGCTTCGAAATTGAAGCGGAAGCCGAACCGATCAATGATCCCCGGTACACTCAGTTTACCAAGTGCACGAAGAATGGCGAGGCCTCTTTCAAAACGAAGATGGGGAATATAAAGAAGGAATCAAAGCAAAAAGTCTCTCACTCAAGCGGCTCGCCTCCCATTATGTTCTTTGGGAAACATGTTATACAAAAAACGTTATCAAGGCCCCCTCCCGCGATGTATCAAAACAAGAGGCTACCGAACTCATGAAAGAAATACATGGTGGTACTGCGGCCCTCACATGAATGCCCGAGCTCTGATGCAAATCATGCGAGAATGGGGTATTTTTGGATCACCAATGGAAGCCGATCGCATCCAGTTGTCAAAAGCTGCATTGGACAAATGTCGGCGATACTCAAATCTTAATCACTTGCCTCCTCACGAGTTATCTTGCATGACAACCCCTTGGCCTTTCGTCACTTGGGAATTGATGTCATAGGCAAAATCACACCATCGAGCGATGCTTGGCCACGAGTTCGTCTGGTAGCCGTGGATTATTTCACCAAGTGGGTTGAAGCCAAGTCCTACAAAATCCTCAATTCAAAGAAGGTTGCCTCTTCATCAAAGAAAACATCATGTGCCGATACGGGTTGCGGCCGAAATCATTTGAGATAATGGATCCCACTTCGAAGGGGAATGTGACAATTCTTTGGCGGAATTCAGAATAACCCGTCACAAGTCATCACCCTACAGGCCCCCAGGCCAGCGGAGCCGTCGAAGCGGCAAAGCAGACTCTGGAAAATATCATCCGGAAAATGGTACATCCAAGGTAGAGATTGGCCCGAGAAGTTACACTGGCACTCTGGGGCTCTGAGAACATCGGTCGGAACGGCAGCGGGAAACACCTTTTGCCCTCACATACGGAATGGAAGCCAGGTACTCCCAATCGAGTGGAAATACCCTCGCTCAGGTATCACTTTGGAAAGCCGGATCAACGAGGTCGAATGGCTCAGTCGCCATGATGAATTGGCCCTACTAGACGAACGCCGGCGAAGGCCATGGAACACATCCGGGCCTACCAAGGAAGAATGGCTAGAGCCTTCGACAAGAAAAGTAAAGCATCGGGAGATCCGAGAAAGGTGATCTCGTTCTAAAAGAAAAGCCCCGATCCGTATCACCCTCTCGGCGAATGGGAGCACTGTATGGGTCGGGCCATATGTCGTCCGAAGATCTTCTCCGGAGGAGCCATGCAACTTGCGGACCTCGGCGGGAATCCCTTTGTACACCCGGTGAATGGTGACAAGGCTGCGAGATACTACGCGTAAAAAAAAAAACAAAAAAAAAAAAAACAAAACAAAAAAAAAAAAAAAAAACAAAAAAAACAAAAAAAAAAAACAAAAAAAGAGTGCTAAAGAGTAATACCCAACTAGGTTAGAAACCCGAAAAGGGCGGCCTAGGTAAAAAACGAGGTTGCACCAAAAAAAAAAAAAAAAACAAAAAAAAACAAAAAAAAGAGTGCTAAAAGAGTAATACCCGACTAGGTTAGAAACCCGAGAAGGGCGGCCTAGGTAAAAACAGGGGTTGCACCAAAAAAAAAACAAACAAAACAAAAAAAAAAAAAAAAGAGTCTTTAAAAAGTAATACATTAGAGTTAGAAACGAGAAGGGCGGCCTAGGTAAAAAACGGGGTTGCACCAAAAAAAAAAAAACAACAAAAGAAAAAAAACAAAAAAAAAAAAAGCAAAAAAAGGTTGAGGTTGGAACTACGAAGACTGAGCTCCTCAAAATGAGGGAACGTAGGCGGCGGAAACGGTTCGGTCTAAAGCACAAATAAAAGCCATACTTTGGCATCAATACAATTGATCGAGACCATGAAAGCGTCTCAAAAAAAAACTCTAAAGCAATTCAAATATTCATTACAAGTTAAAAGCTCTTTGATGAGTCTAAGCCCGATTCATTCCTACAGCGGCAACTGCTAAAAGAAAACTAAGATACATAATCAAACTAATGTGTCTGTCATGGCAAGAAAGGGATACTTGGAAACCTCGAGTCACTCCAACCCACTCGTCTTGGTCTCTCCCTTCTTCTTCCCCCTCCGAGTCTTTCTCTTACGAGCAGGAAAAATGTCGGTATTCCTCCTACCAAGCTCTGGTATAGGAACGGGGTCTATCAAACCGGCCTCTGTCGGGGCCTTAGTAGCCCTAGCGTCATCCCTCATCTCCTGTAGCCTAGCCTAGGCGGTAGCATAGGAGCCCTCCTCTCCCTGTCTCTTGACGTAAGCCTCATAGTCGATCCACCGGCGTCTCCGCTCCTGTCATGAGGATTGGCCCTCGCCTCGGCCCTCCTCCTCTCGAAGCATCGGTCCTCCGCACCTACAATGGCCTCACGCCGTCTCAAAATAGCCACTGAGTCTCTCCCGAGATGCCCTCGTACCAATCCAGTACCAAGTGAGTCGAGAACACCGGTCTCGGACCTTTGAGAATGACCCGAGGAGGAAAGGCATCGTACCTCCATACTCGGGAAAGAAATGGAAACACCGAGGGATCATCCATGGAAGCACAAGAGCCACCACCACAGTGGCTACATCATCAAAGCCCTCCAAAGGAACCTGCTCCAAGCCAAAGCTGTCTCGGGACCGAGAGCCGGAATGTAGAAAGCTGGGTGAGAAAGCCCGGAAGCATAACCACATGGGACCCCGTCTGAAGCACTCTGCGAGTCTCCACCCGCCCGATGAGGCACCAACCATCGATATCTTCGGTGCGGCGACCCGCCGTCCAGCGCTCCACGAGCCACGATCATCAAAATCTACATCGACACCTCTCTGGCAAAAGTCCGAGGCACGATCATATCGAGAGGTTTCCCGAAGAACCCCCAAACGCTCCATCGGCCACGGGGTCAAGAAAGCAGGCTGCCCCGTGCATGTACCGCCGTCCGGTAGCTAATCTGTCGAGAGCATGAAAAGTCTCCCCAAGAATCAAAGGAATGACATCTCTGCCCAGGGCGACAATGGACGGCAACATCCAGCGAGCTCGATGGCAAATCCCGAAGGAATAAACCATGAACAAAAGTGCCGAACATGCAAAGTGCAAAGGCATCCCAATAGGCGTCATCCACCAAGCCTAAGCCCCTAAATCTGTCGGGAAGACCGGAAATATCAAAATGGTGGGACCGCGGATCATGCCTCGTGCTTCCTCAGGGAAAGATGAAGAAGGTTGCACAACTTGTCAACAAAGAAGCTCCTCAGGACAAAGGAATTGCTATCTCCTCCGCCTCAGGACCTCCAAGCAAGGCCCGAAATTCTTCCACAGTCGGAACAATCTCGTTGAAGGAAAGGCAAAAGACATGCCTTCTAGTATCCCAACGAAGAAGAAGCCCTTAAGAGGTCATAATCCGGAACCAATTCTTTGAGAGACCACAAGCATCGTACCTTGTACCGTTCTTCAAAGAAAGACCTTCTCTCATGCATAATTTCCGGGACCAATCCTTGAACTTGTTGAAAAATGACATTTGGGACTCTTGGGACAATTTTGAGGAGCTTTTCTAAGGCTTTCCATGGTTTTTCTCTCTTCCTCCCGAAAATGGTGTTTGAATTTGGAGGTTGAAGAAGATATTTGAATTTGAAATAAAGCAAGAGCCGGTTTAAAGCAAAATCAAGGACGGTGTCGGATCTTGTCCCCATCCGCGCGGATGGGATTGCTTCCCCGAGAAAAATTACGCAACGGTCAAGTACGCTACACCAAAAAGGAATATTCCGTCCCGGTTGCTCGAAACTTGTGCAAAAACCTCCCCAAACCGGTCCATATACCAAACACCCTTGCAAAAAAAAAAAAAAACCAAGGCTCATGCAACACTGCATTCATATTGCATTGCATTCATAAAATAAAATCCTAAATTATTACATTCCAAAAAAAAAAAGAGAGTGTACAAAAAAAAACAACAAACAAACATAAATAAAATCCTAAATTATTACATCAAAAAAAAATGTGCATGATGCTGCACAAATCTAAATCTCAAAAAAAAATATAATAATAAAAAATCAATCGGAGTCTCCCGGCCGATGTCTCCCCGAC
Organism: Adenophora triphylla var. japonica; assembly: GCA_022495995.1. Classification (NCBI taxonomy): domain Eukaryota; kingdom Viridiplantae; phylum Streptophyta; class Magnoliopsida; order Asterales; family Campanulaceae; genus Adenophora; species Adenophora triphylla. The sequence goes on from JAFEMH010000379.1 coordinate 386,605, forward strand.
CCCTCTTGCGACTCGGGCCGCCTCGTCGGGAGCCACGAAAGTCTCGGGCTCGGAATCGTCCTCATCTCCGAGAAAGAGGCTCGTCGGGACCAAGCGGCACACTCGATAGGAGTAAACCCGGATCCCACGAAGAAGTCGTACCCGAAAGGTGAAGGCGTCAGGCTCACGAACATACGGAGACGACCCACCATGCCGCCCAGGACGTGTCCCTGCCGTGCGGATCCCCAAGAATGACGTGATCCGAAGGCGGTGCCGCGCGGTGATCAATGAGAGGAGAAAGAGGTCTCGGAAGAAGTCTCCGAGGGAATAGGAGAAGCCTCCCGTCGGACGGAGTGCCGGCCGTGGTCTCCTCGCCCTAGCACGAGGTGCCCCTTGCAAGCAACCATCCTCCGTATGAACCTCTTGGCTCCGATCCTTGCTTCGTCGGTGTCTCGACGACCACCTCCAGCAGCTGCACAAAAGCAAAAGCGTCAAAAAAAAGAAGTGATGCTAAAGATGATGAAACAAAAGAAAGAAAAGAAGGGGAAAAGGTGAAGCCATACCTTCATGCCGGACGAGGCCGGAAAGCTCGTGGAAGCCGCTCGGGTGAGGATCTGCACCCTCAATCGGACCCCATCTGGATGTAGGAAAAATCCGTCCGAGGGTACCGCGGGATCCCAAGCCCTCCCTCTCTAAAACACGAGGCATCCTCGGCCTCCTCAAGACGAACGTCGCATATGGCTCGATCGCCACGAAGTCCGAGAAGTGCGGCTGCTCGGTAATCATCCCAGTCACGGGCCGATCGCTCGGATGCATCATGTCGGCGGGAGGCTCCACCTGGTGTCCCTCGAGGCGAGTTCACGCCATGCTTGGCGCGTCGCCCCTCTCTCCCCGAGATAGTAGGCGTCGCAAGTCGGGCCCCTCAAAATCCTCCAGCTGCCTTGTCCGAGATCTCGGCGCCCTTCGGTACTGGCTACCTGCAAAAGCGATCCCGGGGAAGAATATCATCCCCTCATCTGTCTCGGCCTCGCGTCGAAGGGAAGGCAATCCGCGTACACCGAGTCGTACGCCCCCTGGAGCTTATCTTCTCCCGGGCATGCTTGGACCAAGGCTGCATGGCCGGATACGCCCGACGTACGCCTCAGCTGCCTCCTTGCCCGTGACGTGGAAAAACTCCAACGCCCGCCATACCTGCGAAGGTAAAATCCAATCAATCCGGTGCAAATAAAAGTGCGTGCTCAAAGGAAAGAGGGAAAGCAAAAGAGAGGCTTATACCTCCCGAGCAAACTCGAAGCTGATACGGGGAGCTCACGGCCTTCATTTGTATCTATCAAGAGCGAAGTACGGCTCGGCCCGGCCGGCCTCCCCCAGGAAATATCTCCAACCGTCTCCATGTCCTCCAAGGACCTCGTGAAGGCAAAGGCGCCGTCCCCTCGGCATGCCCGAAAGAGTGTGCTCGAGAAAGGTAAACCCGGAGGAAGGACCTAGCAATCGCTCGGCGCTAAACCTATCCTCCCGGCCTCGTAACTCGCGATGGTCTCCACGATCTTGCCGAAGACCACGGCATACTCCATCCCCGTCCACTTTTTGGGAATAGGGGAAAATCCAAGAAGAGCACACGAGATCGGCATCGGCGTAGCCATCTCTCCACTCAATGTTGCGTCCATTGAAGGACGGACCCGTGATCGCGGCATAGTCGAGAAAGGCGTAACGGTCGCCTCGCCCCGGAAGAAGTGGAATGTGTGGAGTCGCATCCCACCAATGCTTTGCGCTAGAGCGAACATCAAGCCCTTGCACTTAGGGAACTTGACCGGTCCCCTCAAGCACTCGACGAACTCCCGAGCCCCGTCTCGACAACGATCTGTCTCGGACTCGGCAAAGCTCCTCGGCCCGCATTCGGAAGCCGGTCCACAAGTCAATCACGAGACTCCACCGATCCTCGAGTCTTCATCTTGTTCGGTTGCTCCGTCCACAAAACGGTTTCCGCCACTGTAAAAAAAAAAGAAGAAGAGAGAAAATGTCAAAAAGATTGCATTTGCATTTACATTAAAAAAAAAAAAAATTCGACGGCATAACGACATACCATGAGCATAGCCCCATTTTTCTCGCATGAAAGAAAACAATTTTCGACAAGTCCCAATGCATTCATCAAAAAAAAAAGAGGATGCATTCCTACGGAAGTAAAAACTCCGTCCCATTTTCAAAAAAAAAAATGCATACATGCATATCATCCATCTTACATTCCAACGGGAGGAAAAATCCGTCCCACTTTTCAAAAAAAAATCCTAAACATACATACATCTCATATTGGCAAAATGCCCATTCTTTCCAAACAAAATGCATGCATTGCATCATCATTCATCAATATCAAAATTCAATTTCAAAAAAAAAAAAAAATCATCATCATCAAGAACATGCAATATTCAATTCCAAAAAAAAAAATCACAATTCTTCGAATTTTCACATGTAATTTTCAAACTAAAAAAAAAATGTGGCAAAAATGCCAATTCTTTTTCCCAAGCAAAATGCACATTTTTGGGACACTCACAAATTCATTGCAACATTGCATATCATCAATATCAATATTCAATATTCAAAAAAAAAAAAATTTCAAAATTCATCCAAAAATTTCAAACAAGAAATGCGACAAAAGGATCAAGAGGATTCGAAATATACCGTTCGGAGATGCGGATCCGAAGCCCAAATGTTGCCAAGCATCGGGGTAATGCTCCTCCTCAACCGATTGCGAAAGATTGTAATGCCTCCTCATCCCGAGACGAGCTCCAATCGCCTCTCAGCTACCGGACCACGTCCTTGGCCTTGAAAAGCGCCTTCCCGTGTTCCATTGCTCGAAAAATCCAAGAAAATCGGAGGAATTTTGAAGCTTCCAGGGCCAAAATACATTGCTCTCCTCGTTTTGTCTCCCTGCTCTCTCGCAAATCTCAAAAAATTGGGTGAGGAAGAAGAAGGGCGTTGGCCCCATTAAATACCCACGACTTTCCATCCCTATCCGCGCGGATAGGATTGCAAGGGTCAAAATGACCCTTTTGCCCCTTAAAATTTCGGGACTGCAATTGAGTCCCAACTTGACAAAGTTAACCAAAGTTAACCAAAGTCGGCCCCTTGTCGAGAAAATTTTCGTGTCAAACGTAAGACCGAGTGCCAGAAAGATAACGGATCCCGTATCTTTCATCAAAAATTACCCGTGAGTCAAAGCGTAAGACCGAGTGCCACGAAAGATAACGAGATCCGGTATCTTTCATCAAAATTACCCCTAGCGTAGAGTGCCCGGGTATCTTTCATGCCCCTACCAAATAGACCGAGGCGCCCGATCCGTATCTTTCATCAAAATTGTCCCGTGAGAAACGTAAGGCTAGGAGTGCACTGAGAAAGATAACGAGATCCGTATCTTTCATCAAAATCTTCCGGCGAGTCAAAAACGTAAGGCCAAGTGCCCAGAGAAAGATAACGAGATCCCGTATCTTTCATCAAAAATGCCCGACGTGATCAAGCGTAAGACCGAGTGCCACGAGAAAGATAACGAGATCCGTATCTTTCATCAAAATTACCCCGATGATCAAAGCGTAAGGCCGAGTGCCGAGAAAGATAACGAGATCCATTATCTTTCATCAAAATGCCCGGCCAGCGATCAAACGTAAGACCGAGTGACGAGAAAGATAACGAGATCCAGTATCTTTCATCAAAATTGTCCCGGCGGTCAAGCTATCTTTCATCAAAATCTTCCAGCGTAAGACCAGGTGCCACTGAGAAGATAACGAGATCCGTATCTTTCATCAAAATTACCCCGTGATCAAGCGTAAGGCCAGAGTGCCGGAAAGATAACGAGATCCGTATCTTTCATCAAAAAATGTCCCGGCTGAGTCAAAGCGTAAGACCGAGTGCCCGAGAAAGATAACGAGATCCGTATCTTTCATCAAAATTACCAGGCGATCGAAGCGTAAGGCAAGTGCCACGAGAAAGATAACGAGATCCGTATCTTTCATCAAAATCTTCCCGTGATCAAGCGTAAGGCCAAGGTGCCACGAGAAGATAACGAGATCCATTATCTTTCATCAAAATTACCCGTGATCAAGCGTAAGGCCAGTGACGAGAAAGATAACGAGATCCAGTATCTTTCATCAAAATTACCGGCGATAAAGCGTAAAGGCAAAGTGCCGAGAAAGATAACGAGATCCGTATCTTTCATCAAAATTGTCCCGTGGCCATTAAAGCGTAAGACCGAGGTGCCCTGAGAAAGATAACGAGATCCGTATCTTTCATCAAAAATTACCGTGATCAACGTAAGAAACCAGTGCCTGAGAAAGATAACGAGATCCGTATCTTTCATCAAAAATTACCCCGGCGATCAAACGTAAGGCCGAGTGCCACGAGAAAGATAACGAGATCCGGTATCTTTCATCAAAATCTTCCGGCGATCAAACGTAAGGCCAGAGTGACGAGAAAGATAACGAGATCCGTATCTTTCATCAAAATTACCCCAGTGATCGAAGCGTAAGATCCGAGTGCCACGAGAAAGATACTTGAGATCTAGTATCTTTCATCAAAAAATCTTCCGGTCAACGTAAGGCCAAGGTGCCCTGAGAAAGATAACGAGATCCCGTATCTTTCATCAAAATTACCCCGGCGAGTCAAGCGTAAGGCCAAGTGACCGAGAAAGATAACGAGATCCGTATCTTTCATCAAAATTACCCCGTGGGTCAAGCGTAAGGCAAGTGCCACACGAGAAAGATAACGAGATCCAGTATCTTTCATCAAAATTACCCCGGCGGTCGAAGCGTAAGGCCGAGTGCCCGAGAAAGATAACGAGATCCGTATCTTTCATCAAAAATTACCCGGCGATCAAAACGTGAAGGCCGAGTGCCTAGAGAAAGATAACGAGATCCGTATCTTTCATCAAAATTGTCCCATCGAACGTAAGGCCAGTGCCACGAAAGATAACAAGCCGTATCTTTCATCAAAAATCTCCCTATGAGTCAAGCGTAAAGCCGAGTGCCAGAAAGATAACGAGATCCGTATCTTTCATCAAAAATGCCCCGGCCGGTCAAACGTAAGGCCAAGGAGTAACCCGAGAAAGATAACGAGATCCGTATCTTTCATCAAAATTGTCCCGGCCAGTCAAGCGTAAGGCCGAGTGCCAGAGAAGATAACGAGATCCAGTATCTTTCATCAAAATCACCCGGCGCGGTCAAAGCGTAAGACCCGAGTGCCGAGAAAGATAACGAGATCCGTATCTTTCATCAAAATTACCGGCGATAAACGTAAGGCAAGAGTGCCCTGAGAAAGATAACGAGATCCCGTATCTTTCAAAATCATCCAACGGCGGTCAAATGTAAGACCGATTTCCCAGACCAGTACGTCGATTTTCCCAGCAGCCAAAATCTGACAAAGTTAACGGAATCCCAAAGCCAGCGTGAAATCTCGAGTAGTGCTCGAACTACGAAAGGGCTTGATTCCCCAGCTAGGGATACGTAGGTAGCCTATCATTGGAATCCCGGCCCCTCGACCAAAAGCGGTCACCCTCTCATCGGCGGCGGAGCAAGTCCCGCAGAAAGGCCATTTCAAATTAAGGTCCGAGGCGCCTAAAAGCCATCATCATTAAGGTCGGCGCTAAAAAGCCATCATCATTAAGGTCAGCGCGCTAAAAAGCCATCATCATTAAGGTCAGGCGCCTAAAAAGCCATCATCATCGAAGTCAGGCACCTAAAAGCCATCTTCAAGGTTCGAGGCACCTAAAACGCCATCTTGAGGTTTGAGGCACCTAAGACGCTATCACTAGAAAGCGATAAATCGCAATCATCCCCGCAGAGACCGAAAATGGTCATTCCTATCCCCCAGAGCGGATAGCCATCGGACCAAAAATGGTCATCTCTTATCCCCGGCGGGCGGATAGCCGTGGACCAAAAATGGTCATCTCTTATCCCCGGCGGGCGGATAGCCATCAGACCAAAAATGGTCATCTCTTATCCCCAGCTGAGTTTCTTTCCGATGGCACGTAGAACTCGCTCATCGGGTTCGAGGCACCTAAACGCCATCATCTCGGGGTCAAAGACCCGAACTACGGCCGGCTTGATTCCCATTCGGGATACGTAGGTAGCCTATCGCTAGGTTCAGCCACCCGATCACTCGATCATCCTGCCGAATATGGAGCCTTACTCTTATCGACGACCCGCTTCCTTCGAAAGCGCCGTCGCCAGAGGGCTGCGTAAGTGCTCCAATTGAAGCTTGTTAGAATTTTCGTTATAAAATTAACGAAAGTTATAACATTTCTAACAATTCCTAACTATCCTAACATTTCTAACAAGGGAGGGTAGAATGGGCATTGTTATTTAAGAGTTAAACCAAGAAAAGCATCTTAAAAAGCAAAACAAAAGAATAAAACCATAAATAGAAAATTTGGAAACACAAAAGCGGTACATTAATTTGGTTTTTGAATTTTATTCTTCTGTCCAAAGTGGAGGCGTAATTAATGAACGGTGCACGCCCTGCGGCCTTGTCCGCGCGGATACCTTTGCATTTTCAGGAGGGCTATAAATTGAGCCCTCCAGTCACAAAAATAGGAGAGGAAGAACACAATAGCAACGAAGTTCTGGCGAAATATAGAGAGAAAACAGTGAGAATTCTCAAGAATTGTCACCTTTTTCTTTCCAATCTTTCCCAACTCATACTCATCCACTCACTCTCATATTAAAGCCCTAAACACTCATACACTCAAGCCAAACACTCAAGAACACAAGGAAGATTGGTAAACCCTCCTCTTCCTAACCCTAAATCTCATCCATGCATGCATCTTCAAACTACAAAATGTAGTTCTTTCATCTTCTTTCTCTAGATCTAAGAAGATCACCATGGAAGACCATCTCCATGGATGATCTTCTACAAAGATCAACATTATTTTCAAAGCTTTTCTTGTTTACTTGCAAAAATGCACTTTCAAAACCCTAGAAAACCATTTTCAAGCACTAAATCTTGATTTCAAAGGGTAAAATCCCCCTCCCCAAGCAAATGAAATGCTTAGTCCTAATGTACCCCAAGGATGGTTTGGTATAGTTGATTCACCACTAAAATGTCTAGTGATCACTAACCAAAAACTAGGGAAATGGGGACAAGCATGGATGCAAAACCCCCCTTAAAATCATATTTTCTTTCTTGAGAAATTGCTGTCCAGTAGCAATTTTCTCAGACCTCAGTCCATGGTCTTAATTTTTGGACACATATGAACTTGGAATTTGGTGTTGACTACAAAACACTTTTTGTAGCCAACATCCAGAGCTTTCCAGACATATTTTTACCTTATTTTTTGGGTGAGTAAAACTCCTATTTTCAATTTTTCTTTCAGAGGCTAGTTCATCAGATTCTGGGAATCCAGATCTCATATCTGAGGTTTCCAGAAGGTTTTGACCCCTCAAATCTTCTCCAAAATGGAAATTTCTTTCACACAAAGTTTATTCAAGGAGTCTAGAGAAACTTTCATTCTCTGAGTTCATCCAGATTATGAAGTTTTAGGACCCTTGAATCCATTTCAAAATCAGGTGTCTGCTGCCATTTCCTTCTGGCAGAAGTGACTTCTCAACTTCAAAAGGTTTTTTGAGTACCAAATCTCAAACCAAAAATTCTCCAAAAAATCATGGGATCAGTTTAAAGTCTTAAAAAGACATCCCAATTTTTACTTTTTCCAGTTTCAACTTATTTTGGCCAAAACACACACACACACACACACACAAATGATTTTCAGCTTGGAAGACTCGTTTTTACGAGGCGCGTCGGGTGCACACTAACGTCCTTCCCGACGCGTAACATGACCTCCGAACCTAAATCTCTGATCTCGGGCTTTTTTCAAAGTTTTGCCCTTCAAAATTAAAATGGCGTGGCGACTCCGTTTTTTCCGGTTTTATTTGGTTTTTCAAAGAAACGCAAAAATCGAATTTTTCCCGCGAAAAAGGCAACACATCGTTACACCCACATGTCGAATGGCCAAGCTGCAATTACTGGAGTCTGCTCGGTTGCTGACACATGAGGTAAGTTGGCAAATCTTTGACATTGATCACATTGCTGAACAAAGTTGTGAGTGTCAGCTCTCATGTGTGGCCAGTAGTACCCCAAAGTGATTAACTTGTCAGCAAAGTCACGGCCCCCGGTGTCCACCACAAATTCCACTATGCACTTCGTGTATCAATAGGGCGACCTCTTGAGGGTGGATGCACTTTAGTAATGGTCGAGTATAAGATCTTCTGAACAGGTCGCCTCCTTGAATGACATACCTTGGAGCTTTCTTTTTGATAGCTCGAGCCTTCTTCTCGTCACCTGGCAGCTCACCACTTTCTAAGTATGCCTTCATTTCCTCGATCCAACACTTCTCCTGAGTCCAATTTCTTGAGGGATCCTCTATGCATTGAATTTTTACTCTTTCATAGGCTGGACTTTCGAGGAAGGAGATAGGTTCATCATGTGGTTCATCCGAAGTGGCTAATTTCGAGAGGAGGTCAGCTAGCTCATTGTCTTCTCGTCCAATTCTCTGAATCTCCCAGCATTCCAAATCTTTTATCAGTTCCTTCACCGGAGTCACGGTATTTGATCGGCGTGGCACTAAGCACCTCGTACTCGCCTCGACACTGGTTAACTATCAATTGTGAATCATAGTAAGCCATGATCTTAGTTGCTCCAAAACACTTGGCGTACTCTATAGCTGCTATCAAGGCTTCGTATTCGGCCTGGTTATTGGAAGCATCGAACTTGAACCTTAATGACTCCTCGTACACTATCCCAGACTCTGGTTCAATTAGCACTATCCCAGCTCCACTGCTATTCTTGGTCGCTGATCCGTCTGAATAGACCTTCCAACAATCGTCGGGTAGGCTGATGGCGACCTGGGACTCTGACTCCTTCCCTTTAGCCTTTTCTTTTGGAGCTCGCGCTCGTCGTCTTCCTTGGTGAACGTAAGCTCGACCAAGAAGTCGGCTAGAGCTTGAGCCTTCAACGCCTTTCGAGGTCGATACTCAATGTCAAATTCAGTAAGGGCAATTGACCAATTGAGAAGTCGACCTGAACTCTCCGGCTTGTGAAGAATTTTTCTAAGGGGGGCATTTGTAAGAACCACAATTGGATAAGCCAGAAAATAAGCCCGCAGCTTCCTTGAAGCCACGACTAGGGCATAAGCGGCCTTCTCAGCATTGTAGTATCTGCTCTCCACATCTGATAAGGCCTTGCTGATGTAGTATACTAGTTTTTGAAGCCCTTCATCCTCTCTAATCAACACTGCTGCAACCGACTTGTCTCCCACAGACAGATATACAAACAAGGTCTCTCCAGTGGTCGGGCTACTTAGCAGAGGTGGAGTAGTGAGGTAATCCTTCAATTGTTGAAACGACGAATGACATTCGGTCGTCCATTCAAAGCTTTTCGTCCCCCTCAGAGCTTTGAAGAAGGGGAGAGATCTCTCTGCCCACTTAGATATGAAGCGACCCGAGGCTGCTACTCTGCACCGTTAAGTGTTTGCATTTCTTTGATACTAGTGGGGGCTTTCATGTCGACCAAGGCCTTGATTTTCTCCGGATTAGCCTCTATGCCCGTTGAGATACCATAAATCCAAGGAACTTTCCAGCGGCTACACCAAATACACACTTCTTTGGGGTTGAGCTTCATGTCGTTTGCTCTCAAATTGGCGAACGTTTCCTTTAGGTCGACCACGTGACGTCCGAGTCTTTGTTTTGATGACCATATCGTCGACGTAGGCCTCCATGTTTCGGCCAATTTGAGAAGCAAAGACTTTGTTCACCATCCTTTGATAAGTTGCCCTGCATTCTTCAATCAAATGGCATCATGTTGTAGCGGTAGATGCCTCCAGCCGCTTGAAATGCCGTCTTGATTATGTCGTCCTCATGCATCTTAATCTGGTGGTACCACTGAATAAGCGTCGAGGAAGGCGAGGGTTGAGTGGCCGGCAATGGAATCGACTAGCTTGTCGATTCTAGGAAGGGATAAGCGTCCTTTGGGCAAGCTAGATTGAGAGTAGTGAAGTCGACACACATCCGCCATTTGCCATTCGATTTCTTCACCATGACCACGTTGGCCAACCACGTTGTATGAGTGGCCTCTTTGATTATCCCTGCGCTCAAAAGTTTTTGTACCTCAGCTTTGATAGCCTCTTCCTTGTCACGAGCAAAACTTCTCAACTTTTGGGGTCTAGGCTTTATGGTCGGGTTGACTTCAAGTCTGTGAACAGCGACCTCTTCCTTGATTCCCCTCATGTCTTCTACCCTCCATGCGAAGACATCATTACTTTCCTTGAGTAGCTCGATGATTTACGCTCGCTCCTCAGCGATATTTGCTTCCCAATCTGAATTTTTGGTCGGGGTAGGAAAGGTTGGTGATTACTGACTCTAGCTCATCCACAGCTTCTAGCTCTGGTCCATCCCTGAATTGTAGAGTCTCAATGATTATCTCCTTGACCCTTTGTCTCTCCTCGGCCCTCAGGTGTGGAGCTTCTTCTGCTATCATATCATCTAACTTGTCTGCAACCTCGATGGTGGTGGTGGTGGCCCCCGAGTTATTGTCGAGCTGGAGGTTGCCTATGATGACTTGGTCGACCATAACTACATCTGAATCGACCTTAGTGGTGTTAGAGTGACGTGTCGACTCAATCATGACCTCGTCATTTGAGCGATAGGTCGACTCCTCCACATCGGTGATTGTTGACAGTCGAGTAGTTTTGGTGACTGACTGGGACAGCTTCAGGTAACCATCTGCAGTCTCGATTTCCAACTCCCTTTTCTTTCTTTCTCTGAGGACATGATCAAGGTAGGCTCGAGCTGTGCCTTGTACACACCCTACTCCAGCGGGTGTAGGGAACTTGACTCGCTGATGAGGGATCGATGCCACCATTCCAAGAGCGACCTGACCTGGAATACCAAGTATAGCGGCATAGTCACTATTTACATCAATCACTATAAATTGTACCTTTGATACGATCCTGAGGGGGTGTTGGCCTAGGTCAATGTCGAGCTCTATCTTGCCTTTTGCATCAACTCGATGGTTGGTGAAGCCCTCCAACCTACCATCATATCTCTCCAACTGCTCATCATTAAGACCCATTTCTTTAAAAGTTTTGTAGAACAAAATATCCTTGCGAGGCCCCAGTGTCGACTAAGAGTACGCTCGTCGTACATCCGTCTATGAGACTGGGATGACGAGAACTTGCTCCCTAGCCGCCATATTAGTTGCCAATTCATGGGGGTAGGAAGGCGATCGCTTCATCTACGACTTCTCTTTTGGAGGTACATGTGGGGCCTTATTGAGTTGGAAGATCTTGTGCTTGATGGCCGTGTTGCTTGCTTGCTCTGTAATGACCCCCAGGTTCAATCTAGGTTGCCTAGGTCCCTGTTGTCCACCTGCTGGCTGCTCACCTCCACCGGCTTGAGGCCTTTTCACATAAGCGTCGAGCCTCCCCTGGTCGACCATTCTTTGTATAATGCGCTTCAAACCCAAACAATCTTCTGTGAGATGACCAGTGTCTTTGTGGTAGTCATAGTACTTGCTGTTGTCCCTCCTAAACTTGTTGCCTGGGTTCATTGGGACTGGAGGAGCCAGCTCGACGGCATTCATAATCTCTGTTCGACTCACCGTATGGGGAGTGAAAGCCTCGGGCACTTTCTCCGTTGCCCTAGTCCTGTTCTTTCCATTTTTATTGTTTCCTCCATTCTTGTTGGAGTCCTTTTTATCATCAGCGACCTCCACCTTGGGGCTTTTACCATTCTTTTTCTCTTTCCTTTCTTCAGCAAGAGCGACATTATACACCTTCTCAAACAACTCCTGTCGAGTTGTTCTTGTCTGGCTTGTGAGTTCATAATCCATGTCTGCGAGGAAATACCGTTTCGGAAGCAATTAATGACTTCCCTATCGGTGAGGTCTTCCTCTATCTTATCAACCATTTCCTTAAACTTGGTGAAGTAACTCGTCGAGCTTTCATTCTTCGCTGCACCAAGTTATTCGGATCGGTGACGGTCATCTTCCGAGCTCCTGCGATCGAAGCGATCCAAGAACTTTGTCCTGAAGCATGTCCAAGTGGTGATGCTACCCGCGGCCAGACCGTTGAACCAAGTTAAGGCTGCCCCAGTGAGTGTGCTTAGGAGGGCTTTGCACATATTGTCGTCCTCATTGGCGACGAAACACATTGTGGCTTCCAGAAGTGCTATATGACTCCTTGCATTGGTCGACCCCGAATACTTCTCCAGAAGAGGCAACCTGAAAGTAGGAGGAGGCCGACTATCTCTGATTTCTTTGGATAAAGGTCGAAGAGCAAAATCAATTCGTTCGACCTTTCCAATCTCCTTTTTCTTCTCCTCCTCCCATTGTTCGAACTTCTTTTTCATCAACAACCATTCTCTGGCGTCGGGTCTTTCATCTCTTGCAGTGGGAACAACATTCGACCTTTGACCTTCGCTTCTAGGGGGAGTTACTTGTCTACTCCTCCTATCTCTGTGAGAATGAGCCCTCTCTGATCGAACTGGGGACCTATGCCTGTCATTCCTTATGGGCGACCTGCGCCTCTCATTCCCAGATGGCGACCTGCGCCTGTTATCTCCATGTGGCGACCTGCGCCTTTCTCCTCCTACAGGCGACCTGCGCCCATTCCTGTCTCTATGAGACCCTGACCTCTGCGTCTGGTGGCGAAACACATGCATTTCTATTGGGTACATTAAGCGCGTCCTTAAGTCGGTGAGCCTCCTGCTCCCTATTTACAGTGAGGCTAGCCCTTAGGTCGTTACCCGGCACATGAACGATAGTAGGAGCTCGTTGCACTATCCTGTTTTCACCATTCTGCCCCACACCTTCATTTGGCCTCACACTCCTGGCCTGTTGCCCATTGGAAACCTGAGTAGGGGCCACTCTCTCAGAGCGTACGTCGGCCTGTTCTGCCTCTTCCATGGCTATCAAGTCGGCCAGAATTTGGGCTCGCTCCAACATCATCTCCTTCTTGCTCATGGGGTTGGTGGAGGGACCTGCCCTGTTTCCAACATTAAGCTGAGCAGTTGGACGTTTTGGAGGAGGTGGAACTCCTTGCCCATCCATATGCCTTTTCCCTCTCCTCTTGTCAGGCAATCCTCTGCCATCAATAACACTGGTAGAGCGGGTGGCTCTACCATGGGGACGATTCGGTGGGGGAGGAGGCAAGTTAAGGTTCTCAGCGTTTGCGTTCGTGTTGTTGTTGTTTTCCTCTTCATGCCCAAGTGAAGCCTCAGATACATGTCCGTCTGAAGTCACCATTGTTGTAGGTTGAGGGAGTTTTTTTCCAGGTCAAGCTAAAGCACGATTCCCGACAATGGAACCAAACTGATGCTGCAGGAATTGTGCTTATCAATAATCTTCCACGTGGCAAGATTAATCACCTAGCTCCTTGACCTGAAATCAGAACCCACGACTAGCCGGATGTGTCTCCGGCGAAGACGCTCGGGCGTGAGAGTAAGAATACCGTTGAATAAAGCTCAAAATGTATTGAATAATGAATTCGAGAATACAAAATGGCGATTACCTCACTTGCCGTTGGTAGCGATGATGTATTTATAGGTGATGGTTGTTGTATTTTTGGTGGAGCGATATGTGCTCAGAGATTCTAGCGGCGATTACTTGTCATGAGAACGTGCACAGAAAGCCCCCTGATTTGTAGGGATGCGGTTATGGAAAGGTTTGACCATGCAAGTCTACTTTAGCTAGCTCGACGCTTGAGTGATTAGGTCGAGGTCGCCACTTGAAGAAGGGTCGACCTGACTGACGGGTAGAACATGGATCGTACCCGTGTAATAGTATGGATTATAAGATCGGGCTAAGTCAGGTCGGGACCAAATAGGTCGGACGTTGGGCTTAGTCGACTGATATTTGGCATGAGTTTTGGGCCTTGCATTGATTGGACCTGACCCTCTTGATACGTTGGGGCAATGGCTGCCTTTAGGATTGGGCTATGCTTACTTGGCCCAACTCGACACTTTTGGTATGTTCAGAATATATATATATATATATATATATATATATATATATATATATATATATATATATTCGGTCCGGTTCCGATCCCGGACCGCGTATATTTTTTTCAAAATCAGGACCAGACCAAATAATCGGTTCCATAAAAATTTGGAACCAGGATCAGACCAATACTATTTTTTCGGTCCGATTTTTACTGGTCTGGTCCGGTTCTGTTGGTCTGATTCCACGGATTTTTTTATAGCTCTAATTGGCGCAACTCCTACTTTACCACTGATCACCTCATTTCTGACTTGATCATAACTTGTATACCCACATATCTATCGTAGCATATGAATCTCTGCTACATTTATCTTTTGAACGTGACACTGTTTACGGCCCAACATTCAGTGTTATAAAGCAGTGCCGGCCTAATTGTAATGCGGTAGAATTTTTCATTTAATTTACGGGGCATACTGGGATCACATAGAAACCCTTGTCAATCTTCCAATTCAACCAACCTGCTTTCATCATATATGAGCCCGATCTTCATCTAATTCTCTATACTTTTGGATAATAGATCCAAAATAGCGGAAAAAAAAACTCAGAAGCTTGTACAATCTATCAATCAAATGTAATCAACCCTGCCTCCATGCTTCCAATTCTGTTATACTTACCCTTTAAATATTCAGTTTTACTTCTACGCAATCTTATCTCGAGATTTCAAAGTATATCTCCACAACTTCAATTTACTTTCAACACCCTCTGTTGTCTCATCAATCATGACAATATTATCTGCGAATAACATACACCATGTTATATTATCTTGAATTGACCTCATTAATTCGTTCATTATCAGAGCAAATAGGAATGGACTAAGTGCAGAAACTTGATACACTTCAATATTAATAGGGAACTCTTCTATCTTCCCAACACTAGTGCTAACTCCATTATACATGTACTTGATATATCAATATATTTCTTTGTAACACCTTTCTTTGCTAAATCCCACCAAAGTGTCTCTCTTGACACTTCACATACGCCTTCTCTAGGTCGAAGGAAATCATATGCAAATCTTTCTTTTTCTCCCGATATCTCCCCATGGTTTGTCTCATAATATAGATTGTTTCTATAGTCGATCTTCTGGGCATAAATCCAAATTGATTATCCGAAACATTCACAATTCTCCTTATCCTTTGTGCAATCACTCGTTCCCAAAGTTTAATAGTATGGCTCATTAGTTTGATTCCCCGATAGTTGACACAATCTTGGACATCACCTTTGTTCTTATTCAAAGGGATCAGAGTACTTTTCCTTCACTCTAATAGCATTGTGTTGCTTCTCCATACTCCCTCCGTCCCATCTTTTTATAGACTTTTGGGTTTTGTACGGGAATTAAGGAGAAAGTATTATATTGAAAGTGTTGTGAGTGTGAAAATAAAATAGGAGAGAGAATGAGTGGAGAGAATAGTAAATTATAATGGTGATGTGAGTATTAAAATAATGTAGGAGAGAGAATGAGTAGAGGAAATAGTAAAGATTCCTTTCCATTTTAGGAAAGTATATATTATTGTGGAACGCCCAAAATGGAAAGTTTATATATTATTGTGGGACGGAGGGAGTATATTGTTAAATTGTTAACAAATCTATTTCCCTCTCCCCAAAACATCTCAAAACCTAAATTGGTATCCCATCCGGCCTTACGGCTTTCTTCAATCCCACTTCTCATTGTCATTTCCACTTTATCCTTTTGAATTCTCCGCATAAAATCTCGATTAATCACACTCGAATGGATACTTAAATCTCCAATATCCTGCTCTTAATCGTCATTTATAAAGGTGTCAAAGTACGAACTCCATCTATCTTATATCTCCTTATCCCCGATCAGAACTCTTTGTTCTATATACTTTACACATTTAACCCTTCCAATATCTCGTGTTCTCTTATCCCTCATACGAGCAAGTCTAAATATGTCTTTTTCCACTTCTTATGTATCCAATTTATTATAAAGTTTCTGATTCACCTTTGCTATTGAGTCTTTTACTGTTTTCTTTGTTTCTCTTCTAACCTCCTTATACTTCTCATAATTCTCATCGCTACTGCTTTTTCCCAATAATTTGTAGCATTCTCGCTTGCTGTTTATTGCTTCTTTTACTTACTCATTTCACCATGATGTCTCCTTACTTGCTGGCACGCTTCCTTTAGATTCTACAAGTACTTCTTTTGCCACCTCCTTTATGGTATGCTCGTATCCTCCATATTACTCAATCAAATACCAGTAGTGGCCATGTTAGCTAACAATCGCTGTTGATTCTCCCCTTCAAGCCTCCATCACCTGATTCTAGAGTCTACTTGTGGTTTTCTATTTTTTTGAAATTTTCCTACTTCGAAAAGCAAGTACCACAAGTATATGTTGAGTTGTTGTACTCTCACCCGTAATGACCTTGCAATTTGTGTTACTGTTTTTACAAGCATTTATTACTAAAAAGAAGTCAATCTGACTCGCATTGTCTCCACTGTTATAAGTCACCAAGTGAGATTGTCTGTTCTTGAAACAAGTGTTCATTATATTCAAGTCATATGTAATTGCAAAATCCAAGATACCATTTCCTGCTTCATTCCTCTCCCCAAAACCAAAATCTGCATGAATGCTTTTAAAGTCGTTTCGACTACACCCACATGTGCGTTACGATAACAACCAATGACTAATTTCTCACCACTATGTACCCGTTGCACTAAATCCTTCAAATCTTCCTAAAACTCTTGTTTAATAGATGCATGCATCTAACCCTACTTGTGATGTATAGGCACAAATAATAGTTATAATCTCATCGCATGAAAAGCCCTATCTAAAGGCTTGCCAAGCAAGATCAAGAACAAGAAGAGGTAGGACATAATGGAAGAGATCTCAGCTTTAGCCCTTTATGTCATAATCGAGAGCCTATTCGAACTAGAATGATGGATCTGCCTCTAGAAAGTACCGCTGGGCATGAAAGTGAGATAGCTTAAAGAAGAATCAAGTAGTGCTACTGAAAGGGATCGACGTGGAGAACAACCATAAGTAAGCGTCGTAGATTTGTGAGAGGACTAGTGGATCGGTCTTACCATCCTCTGTGAGGTACCATAAGAAGTAGGAAGGCTGGCAGAGCGAATATCAGTAGTAGCGGGCTATTTAAGTGTAATACCAATAATCCGGTCACTATTCCTGTACACTTCCATCACATCATCATTGAAATTTTTCGGACATTCATTTTGGAACGAAGGGAATATATCACTATCAGTCAATTTTGGGTTAAAAGTATCTATAGTATAAATGGGAACGGTATTTTGAACAGTACTATGAACAGTATCATGTGCCAAATTTCCCTTTTTGCCCTCATTAAGTTGTCCCTTTCCCATTTTGCCCTTAAAATTTATTTTTTTTAAATAAAAAAAAAACACGTGTCCTCGGACACGGGCTTTTACTAGTTTCATATAAAGAATAAAAATGCCATATAACTGTTAGATGTTATTAAGGCTTAATATTCATTGTTGGGTATTTATTGGCTTAAGATTTTAGATCAATGGTAACTTAGCATGACATCAAAGCTCTAAATCTGGCATTGAGCAAGTATGCCATAGTGCTAATAACGAGCCAATGTACATGTCCGAAGTAATAAAAAATGTAGTTCGTAATTAAACTGCTTTATTCTGTGCTAATTACAAGTTTTCTGGTACAAGTACATTTGTTCCCTCAACCTTGCATGAAGACCGTCATCCCAAGCAAAAATATCCATTCCTACTCTAATCTTCATGTGGATGCAATGAAAACGCCTGAAACAAAACCATCCAGCAAGGAAGATCAATAACGTCTGTCAGAAAGGAAAACACTACCCAACTGCGTAGAGCCACAGTATACAAGTCACAGCCACTAGTTTACAACTCCAATACCTTAATATATACTCCCTCCGTCCCGGCGAAAGAGCCACAAAATTTGTCCGGCACGCAAAATAAGAAATGTGATGTAAGAAAGAATGAGTGGGAGGTGATGTAGGAAAGAGAAAAAGTTTAAATGTTGTGAGTATGAAAAATTAAATAGGAGAGAGAATGAGTGGGAGGTGATGTAAGAAAGAGAATGTTGTGAGTGTAAAAGTAAAGTAGGAGAGAGAATGAGTGGAGAGAATAGTGATTTAAGGTTTCCTTTTTGGGAAAGTGGCTTTTTAAATGGGACGCCCAAAAAGGAAATAAATGGCTCTTTCGTTGGGACGGGGGGAGTACTCCATAAAAGGAGACACACCCAGGCTTTCACACAAGCAACCTCAGCATATCAAACATCCAAACAAAGACATGAAAGTTTCTAGGGAATGGAGATTGGAGGGTACTGGGGTCCAGCTCCACATTTGAGCCCTACCATAAAACCGTCTTATAATTCTTCGTCGGCTTCTTTGCCTGCACAATGCACCAAAGAAACAAATATAACACCTATAAAGTGACAAAAACTACTCTGAATTGCAATTGCTAACGAAAAAACATTGGCACAATAATGAGATTATATCAGAAAAGGATACAGAACAGCTAGGCATCCTTGCAACTTCATCATTCCCTGCTATATAAGAATAAACACGAAAAATATTAGACACATAATTAGAGAACGCATACAACCAGCCAAATGAATGAAGTCTCAAACAAGTAAAACACCACACTGGAATGCTTATACATTGCAATCCAGTAGTTTCAAAAGCCCCCAAATACACCCATTTTTGGGGAGCATCACAGTGATGGAGTTGAAAGGAAGCACACATATAGACCAAGTCTTCAAAGATCAGACCTTAAATATTCCATCTGATCCATAAGCTCTTGAAAATCCTCACCCCAATCAGGGGTTTTCGCAACCAAATCTTCTACTTCAACTTCATCATCACCAGCCAGAATTTCTCCTTCATTCCCAGTCGTAAAATCTTCATTCAGCAAATCCTCCCAATTACCCTCACCAAAATCTTTCAAGTTCAAAACGTTTGTTACAGGCAACGGCTCTGTCAATTGGTCTCCAACACCACTGCTCAGGTCATCCACATGTGAAGCCGAGAAAAAAGTTTCTATGTCTGTGTCAACATTCCCCATTCCTGGAGGAACATTTCCCATTTCAACGCTTTCCGCCTCTTGAAGATTCTCCTCACTAGGGCTCATTGTTAGTCTCCTTTTTCTTCTTATTTCAAGCGTTTTCCTGTCTCTTTCCTCTACATACTTATCCATATAGTGCTGAATGAGGGTAGGGTTGCTAAAAGCTTTAGCAAGAAACCCTATCATTTGTTGCTGTTTTCTTTCAGCCAATTTTATTCGATTCTCCATTACTAGTAGTTGTTCTTTCGAGTTCTGCTGCATCTGTCTCAGTTTGACTACCTCTGCCATCAAAATATTTCGGTCTCTTTTTACCATTTCGATTTCTTCTTCGATCCCAAACTGACCAACTTCAATACAAGGGCCCCCTCCTCCTTGCTGCTGTTTTATGCTTTGTGCCAGATTTCTTCTCCTCCGAATGGTCTTCAACAGATGTCTCTGGCCTCCAAGAAACCCATGATTAGCAAACTCCCACCTATCAGGATCCACTTTTCTGAACCCCTGCATCAATGAAACATAATTTTGCTACATCAGTAAATTAGCCAAAAGAAAAATCCCTCTTAGATGGATGATTCAAATTCACATATTTCCCACTGGTAGTGCTAAATTTGCCCGAAAATGAATCATCAAAGAGATATTACATAAACTGATTAGCATTTTACACAGACAAAATATCCTTATACACAGGGCTACAAGAGTTCTCAAGCAGTGATTAAACATTTACCTCATTCATTTAAGAAATTGGACTTCTACATCCCAAAATGAATTTCCAAACAAATCAAATTTGCTCTTGATCAAGAAAATAATTGAAATTTTTTTGGATATTCATTTTGGGATGGAGGGAGAATAAAGTAATATATATATATATATATATATATATATATATATATATATATATATATATATATATATATATATATATATATATATATATATATAAACATTTCTGACCCTCATGAACATGACATACTTGCGCCAAATCCAATTCAATCAAAATATAAAACAAAACTAGCCCAATTTCCCTAAATCAAAAACAAATACTATAAACAACCCATCTCCAGAAAATCAATAAAGATCATATTTTTACACAAACCCAAGAAAATCAAAAACAGACACAAACAATCAAATTCTTAGAAGAGCAAAGAGAAAGACTTACATAAGTATTGAGCTGACGAACGAAGCTGGAGAAATTGTTGTGCTTGAAGTACCTAGGAAGCAAAGTTGTCGAAAACTTATGAGAATCCCAAACTATGAAGCTGTTCCTACCTGTGCTCCACGAAACCACCGAATCAGTCGAAGGGTCTTCGACAATGTCGAAGATTTTGGTCAAGAATGGTGGGGGACCCACTTCATGAAGTCCTTCCATTGGCTGTGGCCTCGGTGATGATGAATTTGTAGCAGAAATCACTGTGACTTCTTCTTCTTCTTTCACTATCAAATCTCCTCTTCCTCCTACTTCCATTGTGTGTTTGGTGATTGTGTGGATTGTGTGATTCCTGAGGGTGTTTTGGAAATGAAAAATTGGGTTTTATGAGGTGGGTTTGGAATGTTCTAGATGGTTTCTTTTTTTAGGAAGTTTCTTGCACTTGTCGGCGGGAGTGGCTAGTGGTAATTTTCAGGTGTCAGTGAGTCCACGAAGTGTGGGTCTGGGAAAATATCTTGGGGTTTTCTTCGAGAAAGTTCTTAAAATTTTCCTCATTTAGGCCGGACTATAATAGTAGAGTTTGATGGACTATCAAAAAGATTAAATTTGTGTCCCAAGATGAATTGATCCAAAGCCCATCGGGCCTAAGATAGCACTGGGTCGGTGCAAATATTTTGAACTTTGGCCCGTCAACTTACGCTTTCCGTTCCTAAATAAATAAATGTCAAAACAAAATCAAATCAAATTTATTTTTGATTAATAGCAAATTTGCAACATTTTTCGATATTAATATAAGGATATAAAAAATATAATAAAATTATTTAGGTGAGCACTATTGAGAGATTAAAAAAAACTGCTACCTCCGTCCCAATCTAAACGTCTCAACTTTTCTTTTTTGGGCGTCCCACTTAAAATGTCTCAATCCCAAAATGAAAACTTTTTATTATTTTTATACTCTTCCTATCCCACTCATTCTCTCTCCTACTTTACTTTTACACTCACAATATTCTCTCTCCTAACTATTCCTCCCACTCATTCTCTTTCCTATTTAATTTTTCATACTCACAACATTTAAACTTTTTCTCTTTCCTACCTCACTTTCCTTAATTCCCACGCCAAGCGCAAGCACATTTTAGGACATTTAGATTGGGACGGAGGGAATATCACTTTACATACCACATAGGAGCATATAAAGAGGGAGAGTGTCTTATCTTATGAAAAAGGCTTATGGGTTAGAAAAAAATGTATTTTTAATCTGGCAAAATTGCATATCGGCATTTTTGTAAATAACTAGATCTTTTATTAAAAGGCATGATGACATTTCTGTAAATAATTAGAACTTTGGCGCAATGTCGTTGTCGGTTACAATGAGTGTCTGCACATTTATTTGGCGGCACTCAATAACAATGTCACTGACTTTAAACAGGTATACTCTCTCCGTCCCAAAACAAGTGACACAGTTACTGTTCCGTACGGGAATTAAGAAAAAAGTGAAAAGGTTGATGTGTTATGAGTGTAGATAGTTGAGTAGGAGAGAGAATGAGTGGAAAGAATAGTAAATTATAATGGTGTTGTGAGTATTAAAATAATGTAGGAGAAAGAATGAGTGGAGGAAATAGTAAAGATTCTTTGCCATTTTAGGAAGTGTGACTTATTAGTGGGACGCCCAAAATGACAAAGTGTGTCACTTGTTGTGGGACGGAGGGAGTAGGTAGTGTTATTAGTTAGCATTGTCGGTGTTAATAACAAGAAGTGACCTGACCCCCAGAAATATTAATGATTGCATTAAAATGATACTCCCTCCGTTTCAGACCAAGGGTTCATCTTTCCCTTTTGAGATGTCCCAGACCAAGAGTTTATTTCCAAAAAAGACAAGTTTTTTAATATATTAATACCCTTATCATCTTCATATATTTACAAAAAAACCATTCATTATATCCTTATACATTCTCTCTCCTATTTCCTACCACACATTTAACTACTATTCCTCTCACTCATTCTCTCTCCTATTAAATATTTTTAACTTTTACATTCTCTCTCAAAGAGGCTTTTAACGAATGAGTGTTCGTATGTGTTTTATTAGCAAAAGTAATTGTGTTATTGGGCGTGTACGTTAAAAAAAGACATCATTTAGCCTCTCAAAGAGGCTTTTAAAGTTTTTGTAAATTTTGTTTTTGATTGATAGAGCATATGTTTTAACGAATCAGTACATGTGTTCAAAAGTGTCAATTCCTGTAAAAAAAATGTCAATGTTAATATTAGTAGTATCAGCACCAAAGTTAACAATTATCAGCCTCTAGTATTTATGAAAAATGCTACGGATCACGTTTTTTAAACGTATCAATTATTTACAAAAATATCAACGGTTTGGTTTAACTATGATTCAACCATGATTTAAAAACACATTTTTCTTAACTTACGAAAACACGTATTTTTTTTCAAAATTTTGTGTAAAAGGGTGGAAGTAAAATTATTGACCTAAATAATAAATAATAGTGTTAAATAGTGTATGTGGCTCATTTGTTGTTAGGGTGTTGAGATTTTAAGCTTATGGTTTAAGCTCGAGTCTGATATCAAACATAATTATTTTTACACGTAGCCTTAATATTTGTACTCATTTACAAAACGTAAAATCTAGGGAGAAGCGTTTCTCCGTAAGTTATGGAGAAACGGGTTACGGGTATCCAGAACCTTTTGAAAGGATATCCAGAAACTTTTTGTATTGGCCATGACCTTGTCCCATGGTTACTTCTGGATATCAGTCTCAAAGGTTCTGAATATCCAGAACCCTTTGAAAGGATATCCAGAAGCTTATGAAAGTGATATCCAGAAACCTTCAAAATGATATCCAGAAACTTTCAAAATGTTTCGGATATTCATTTGATGGTTTTACGGATATACATTTGAAGGTTTCTGGATATCCAGAAACCTTCAATAAGCAATTTCTGGTCTTGGCCTTGGATTTGGCTTCAAATCTATTTTTTCTGGATATCCGTCCAAAGGCTTCTGGATATCCGTTCCAAAGCTTCTGGATATCCAGAACCCTTTGAGACTGATATCCAGAAATTTTCTTCTAATTATCAAACGTATAGCTTCTGGCTATTAAAAACGCATTTCTCCATAGTTATGGAGAAACGCATTTCTCAGCAGACATACTCTTTACAAAATGAGTTGAGACCGTACCATATCATTGTGTAAAACCATTAATCTGACAACTCCAATTGTTAAAGCTAACTTCATTATTCTATTATCTAAATATGTTGAAAGAGTATAAAATAATCTTGAAATATTTTTTTGATTTTTATAATTATGATTTGCATTTTTTTCATAACTAATTTAAAATTAAATTAGGAAATATTTGTGTATATTAGAATTTATTTATTTTAGGTTTGATTTTATTTTGAATAACACTAATCTTTATTTTTAGTGATTATCTTGTATATAAAGTAGGTGTTTAATATGGAAATGACTTTTTGTTAATAAGGAAATGAGTAACCAATAAAAATCCTTACTGGAGAATAATTGTGATCATTGCCTATAAAGAGATAGTCGCTCCTCATTGTCATACACGGATTCCACGAATTTATTCAGTGCTATCACATTTACAAGAGGCCTAAAGTTGTTCTTGAAGTTTGGAAGATTAAAACTTCAAAATTATTTTATGTTTTTCGTGTTATTAGTTTAGAACCATTTTGATCTTTTTGTTGTTTTTCTTTCTTTCATTGTAAGTTTTTTTACAACTTGTTCTAAAAAAAGATTGTGTTTTATGAAAAGTTTTTCAGCAAGTTATTCTTGCTGAAGTGTTTAAATTATCCATGTTATTCCGCTGCATTTTATTTTATATCGTGTGTGTTAAGACATTTGTTAAGACACTTATTTGATTATAGCCGCACACAAGTAACTGAACAACTTAAACAATCATAGCTACAAATCTTTCAATTGATATCAGATCCTTCTCTCGACTCTAATGAGAATCGATTCTTGAATTAGCAACTATGGACTATCGGCATAGTCATAACAAACCGCCTACTCTATATGGTTCCAACTATACCATATGCAAAAATAATTATGCACATCGAGTATATTGACCATCATGCTTGGGTAAGCGTTGTTATTGGATACACTCCTCCTCCTGTAGTCGAAATTACCACCTCTACCTCAGAAGGCGATGGTAAAAATGAGAAAATTTATGGTTCAAATCACATAAATGATTGGAATGCCGAGGAAATTGCTCTTTCAAACTATAATGCCAAGGCCATAAAAGCAATCTCTGACTATGTGTATCTTCATATATTTAGGTTATTTTCTAATCAAAACATTGCCAAAACTGTATGGGACATTCTCCAAGTTCATTGTGAAGGAACAACTAGTGTTAAACAGACCAAATTAAGAACTTTAATGACAAAATTTGAAATTTTAAGGATGAGAGAGAATGAAACCATCAAAGAGTACTCTACTAAAATCTTAGACATTTCGAATGAACCTTTTGCTTTGAGTAAATCCATATCTAATGCAAGACTCGTTAGTAAAGTACTAAAAACTCTCCCTGAAAAGTTCAACATTAAAATTTATATAATTAAAGAAACTCATGATATTCAAATTGTTGGACTTGATGTAATCTTGGATATTTTAATTTTGAGTTGAATCTTGGGGTACATGAATCTAGCAAAGCAAATTCAATTGCTCTCGAAAGTGCCCTTAAAGTATCTCAAGATCTAGTACAATTATCTAAAGATATAGATTAGTCAAACTTGAAAGAAGATGAGTGTGATTTGATAACACAAAAATTCAACAACATGTTGAAAAATAAACGATTAACAAAGTTTTCTAATTCAGCATACTCTCCTTCTTCCACGGTTGAATCATTTAAAAGGGAGAGCAATGTGAAAAAACATTTTTTGGAAAATAAGAAATCTATCGAGTCAATTCAGTGTAGGGTCTGTAAAGGTTTTGGACATTTTGCTAATGAATGTGCAAATGCTTTAAGAAAAAGGGGAATAAGCTTTTCAGCGACACTAAGTGATTTTAATGATGACGATCAGACAACAAATCTATCAATATTGCGTTCATCACATTTCACCTCGTCCGATAGTGATTCGGATTCGAAAGGTGTGCAGTGTTCTGAGTGCACAACTGACTGCACAACTGACTTCACAACTGGGTGCAGTTTATATACCTGCTTGAATTCCACAACTGCAAGTAAAACTGAAGATCATTCGACAAATAAAGAAAGTGCAACATATGAGGATATGCATATTACCTAGATAGAACTTCATACTGAGTGGGCCAAGCGGATGAAGGAAATGAAGGTATTCAAACAGGTAAATGATAAACTCACCATTGAAATATAAGTCTAAAATCTGAGATTGTGAGCTTATCTAAGGAGGGTGATTCTAAAAAAGACTTCATAGCCAAGCTGAAATTTTTACTCACAAAGAAAGATATTGAATGTGAAAAATACAAAACTGAGCTTAAAAGAGAAACTGAAACTCTAACTAAACTTAACAATGGTAAGACTAAGTTGGAAGAAGTTATGAATTTAGGCAATCAAGAAAAATCTAAAATTGGCTATGTAGGTTATAATTTTGTCAAAGAGGGTGAGGGTGTTTCTAAAGTTGAAAAAAAAATGTTTTAAAAAGCAAAAAGAAAGGTAAAGGCGAAGGCAGTACATTTGTCATCATTGTTTTGTTCCTGGTCATATTCGACTATATTGTTATAAGATGCAACATGAACTTGGCTTGGAGAAGAATGGTGGACACTTGAGCAGACAGTTGAGTGCACAATCGGAGACTCAACTGAACAAACAAACCAAGGCTGGAACAAAAGCCACATGGGTAAGAAAGGAGAACAATAACTGCCAGGTAGCGTTCACATCTCTCAAAAGATGTGTTGAAGGATCCTGGAATTTCGACAGTGACTGCTCCCATCACATGACTGGATCTTTTAAGCATTTCAGTAACTATGAAGCCTTTAAAGGTGGAAAGGTCAATTTTGGAGGAGGTTCCCAAGGTAAAATCATAGGCAAAAGTACGTTGCAGGTAAAATGTTTGAATAGTTTCACTACAAGAAAACTGTCAAATAGCGACGGATTTTAGCGACGGACACAGTTCCGTCGCTAATAGAGACGGAATAGCGAGGGATTAGCGACGGATAAAAAATAAAAAAAATTAAGCTGAAAACGACAACTTTACCGATGGATTTAACGACGGACAAGATTCTGTCACTATTTCGTCGTAAAAGTGGCGCCAAAAAATTGCGCCTCTTTTTGCCGATGGATTAACGAGGGATTGCAATTTTTTTTGCCGACGGATGTATTTCGTCGCTATAGAATTAAAAAAATAAAAAAAATATTATTTCATTTTCATTTAGCGACGGAATTCTCAAAATAATATAACGACGGATAGTTTCCGTCGCTATATAAAGTAAAAAAAAAATATTATTTCGTATTCAATTACCGACGGATTAACGAGGGATTGCAAAAAAAAATTACCGACGGATGCATTTCGTCGCTATATAATTAAAAAAATAAAAAAATATTATTTCATTTTCATTTAGCGACGGAATAACGACGAAATTCTCAAAATAATATAACGACGGATAGTTTCCGACGCTATATAAAGTAAAAAAATATATTATTTCTTATTCAATTACCGACGGATTAACGAGGGATTAACGAGGGATTGCAAAAAAAATTTTACCAACGGATGCATTTCGTCGCTATATAATTAAAAAAAATAAAAAAATATTATTTCATTTTCATTTAACGACGGAATAACGACGGAATTCTCAAAATAATGTAACGACGGATAGTTTCCGTCGCTATATAAAGTAAAAAATAAATAAATTTTATTTCTTATTCAATTACCGACGGATTAACGACGAAATTTTTCAATAATATTTTTTATTTTTGAAATAGCGACGGATTACCGACGGATTTGTTTTTTTTTTTTAAATATATACAGTTTAATGCATGTTTATTAATACATAATTGTTAAGTGTACCTCAAATGTAAATGAAGTAAGGCTAAATATGATAAAATTATAAAAAAATGAATATTTTTAAATAAAAATTCTTAACTTTTTTTTTAAAAAAAAATTACTACTAACAAACATCTCAAATATATTACTAAGCCATAAAAAATTAAAAAATTTAAAAAAAATATATGCTATTGTCCGTCCCTCTTTTTTTCTTTTATATACTTATTTTTTTTAAAATTAAATCTTAACTTTTTTTATGTAACATTTTAAAATAAAAATCACTACTTAACATTTAAAAAAAATCACTACTTAACAACTTCTCAAGTAATTTTTTTTATCCAAATTTTTTTTTAAAGAAATCAAAAAAAGTATATGCTATTGTCCGTCTCTCTTTTTTATTTTATAAACTTTCATTTAAAAAAAATGAAAAATAAATTTTTTATTATTTAATTGTAATTTATATTTTTAAAATGAATATATATTTTTGAAGAGTGAATATCATATATTAATTTTATAAAGTAAAAAATTATTTGAATTCATATTTTATTTGGAATATAGTCTATAGGGTATATGAATGGTATATTGTATATTGAGTATACATGGTGTATAAAACTTCAATACTAAAAAATGTCATATTTATTTATATTCATAAAAAATAAAAAATAAACTATAAATTTATAAATAAAAATTAAAGAATTTTACCCGTCCCTGATTTCTTTATTATACTTTCATTTGTTTATTTTTTTTTCTAACTTTTTAATATAACTTTTCTATACTAAAAAATGTCCAAAATATTTATTTATATTCATAGAGTATAGAGTATAGGGTATATGGTATAGGGTATATGGTATAGAAAATATAGTATATAGGGTATAGAGTATAGGGTATAGGGTATAGGGTATAGAGTATAGGATATAGGATATAGTATATAGGGTATAGAGTATAGGGTACAGGGTATAGTATACTCCCTCCGTTCCGCTAAGGTTGCAACATTTTGCCAATTTCGGCATTTCACTTAAGTTGCAACATTATCAAAAAAGGAAACTTTTTATTATTTTTATAATTTTTCACTCATTCTCTCTCTTCCTCACAACCACTCATTATTCTCCACTCATTCTCTCTCTTCCTCACAACCACTCATTATTCTCCACTCATTCTCTCTCTTCCTCACAACCACTCATTATTTCCCTTTCTTAATTTACGTGCTTCAACATGAATGTAACAACCTTAGCGAAACAAAGGGAGTATAGGGTATAGAGTATAGGGTATAGGGTATATGGTATATGGTATAGTCTATAGGGTATAGAGTATAGGGTATAGGGTTTAGGGTATAGGGTATAGTATATAGGGTATAGGGTATGAGGTATAGGGTATAGTACATATGATATACTCCCTCCGTCCCAGCGAAAGAGCCATTTATTTCCTTTTTGGGCGTCCCATTTAAAAAGCCACTTTCCCAAAAAGGAAACCTTAAATCACTATTCTCTCCACTCATTCTCTCTCCTACTTTACTTTTACACTCACAACATTATCTTTCTTACATCACCTCCCACTCATTCTCTCTCCTATTTAATTTTTCATACTCACAACATTTAAACTTTTTCTCTTTCCTACATCACATTTCTTATTTTGCGTGTCGGACAAATTTACCGACTCTTTCGCTGGGACGGAGGGAGTAGAGTATAGGGTATAGGGTATAGAGTATAGGATATAGGGTATAGGGTATAGGGTATATAGGGTATAGGGTATAGAGTATAATATATAGGGTATAGAGTATAGGGTATAGGGTATAGAGTATAGGATATAGGGTATAGGATACATAGGGTATAGAGTATAGGGTATATGGTATAGGGTATAGGGTATAGTATATAGGGTATAGAGTATAGGATATAGGGTATAGGGTATAGGGTATATGAGGTTTATGGTATAGGGTATAGGATATATGAGGTTTATGGTTTAGGGTATATGAGGTTTAGGGTATAGGATATATGAGGTTTAGGGTTTAGGGTATATGAGGTTTAGGGTATGAGGGTATATTAATAAGTATTATTAATATTTTAAAAGTATAATTATTTTTTTAAAATTTATTTTTGAATTGAGATAAATATTTTAGATTTGTTTTGGTAAGGTAGTTTTTTAAAAAATTTATATAAAATAAGTTAGAAATTAACTAAATAAATGAGGGACAGACAATATCCTTTCATTATGAGTATTTTTGTTTTTGAATAGAGATAAATGTTTTAGACTTTTTTTAGTAAGAAAGTTTTTTTCAAAAAAAATATTTTTAAAAAAAAAATATTTAAAAAAATTGATATTAGACATACTACTTTAATTAAAATTTTGGGTAAATCAAATAAAAGCATGTAAATATTTTAGATAACTTTTTGTAAATTTCAGTAATAAAAAAGGTCTAAAATATTTTTTCCTAGTCAATAAAAAATAATAAAAATAATAAGCATTATTAATTATTTGACATTTATTTTATTAAATTTTTAGCTTTGACATGGATCACCATCTTAGCCATCTATAATAACATATTTGACATGGATCCAATGGCTCACATTTTAACAAACTATTTCACTTGAATCATCATCTCAACCCTCCATTCAATTTAAATCAATGGCCAAGATTCTTTCTCACACTCTTTCACTCATTTACTAAATAAAATCCTACCACATCTTCTCTCTCTCTCCCTCTCTCTCTCTCTTCATCTTCCTTCACCATCTGCCTCCCTCATCTTCTCTCTCTCTTCACGGTCCTTCACCATCCGCCTCCCTCATCTTCTCTCTCTCTCTTCATGTTCCTTCCCACTCAATTCGACATCACCATCCGCCTCCCTCATCTTCTCTCTCTCTTCACCATTCTCACCGCCGTCCTCCCACCTTCTCCCTGTCATCCTTCTATGATGATGCCGCTGACTAGGGCGGTGAACTACCTGATGAGGGGGGGGGCAGTGGGACTGTTTTTCAGCTTCTACTTAGCTTCCTAACCTCAAAAAATGGCTTTCACTCACCATTCTCGTCTTCGCCAAATAGTTACTCATCTTCTCGCCTCTTCTCAACTCGCAACTTGGATTCCAATAGTTCTAACCCTGCCAGAGACTCGTCCGCGACTCAGTCGAATTTAGGATTTGGCGGCGGTTTTGATAATGATGGTTTCGAAACTGCCGAATCCATTGCTGGACTTGGAGAAGGTGGTGGTGGCGGTGAGGAATCTATTTTTCCCGTTCGTGCTCTCATTTCATTTCTTGATGGTGTGCATGATCTTACTGGGCTGCCTCCATTGCTGGACTTGGAGAAGGTGGTGGTGGCGGTGAGGAATCTATTTTTCCGGTTCGTGCTCTCATTTCGTTTCTTGACGGTGTCCATGATCTTACTGGGCTGCCTTGGTAATCTTAGTGAGTTACAA
This sequence comes from Adenophora triphylla var. japonica, assembly GCA_022495995.1. Taxonomy (NCBI): domain Eukaryota; kingdom Viridiplantae; phylum Streptophyta; class Magnoliopsida; order Asterales; family Campanulaceae; genus Adenophora; species Adenophora triphylla. Next base: position 417,184 of record JAFEMH010000379.1, read on the forward strand.
TGAATTTCGTTTATTTGGAAGCCGCCCATTTTGCCTTACTAACACCGAGGTTCTGATTTTATTCTTGGCCTTTCCAAAATTAAGAACTTTAATCACTTTCAGTGCCACATACTCAAAATTTTAGAAATGGACATTCATTTCTGTACATATGTTTTTGGAGAAATGACAGTAATTAGAGTGGCGAGTATTTTGTAACTTATACATGTGAATTGCTTGTTGTTTCTCCCGTAAGTGACAACTGTGTTTTTTGCAGGTGGATAGTGATCCCTCTATCGACATTGAGTCTAAGAATTGTGTTACTTCCCGTACTCATCCTTCAACTCCAAAAGTTGAAGATAATTGGGGAAATATTTCCTAAATGTGAGTGTTATATTCCTGCTACAATACATTACACCGTCAATGTTTGGTAGTTTAATTGTTGTTTTTGTCGTCCTTTCATGGGAGTGTTGATTTACTTCACCCTTCAATGTAAGGGAATCAACGGACCAAAATGGTGGGGTTTGGAATTTGATGATCATTGACCGTTGGCTTCTTGCCCTACTACACCGGGGATAAAGGTTCACGGGTGCCCCGTCTTCTGAGACTATATTTGGTCTGATAATGGTGTTTTTCGGTGCACCTGAGATACTATAGAAACTTTACTCTTGTTTTGGTTTATAATTCTACTTCTTAGGTTACTTATGCTGCCAATGTTGACCGATATTTTCTATAGATAGACAAATTATTATTTGATTATATTTTTTTATTCTTATTTGGCATAAACTCTCATATTTCATGCAGTTCTATTATTCAATTTTCGGTAAGTTTCTCTCTCTCTCTCTATTTTCCTCTATTTTTATCTATTTCTTGTTCAAATCTGAATTTTTATTACAGATCTATGTAGATCTAGCTTCTTCTTTTTTTTTTGTATTTTTTTGTGTATGTATGTGTCCAGATCCACTAATGAGCACAAATTTGGGGCTTTGTATGCAGATCTTCTGGTGGTTGCTTGGTGGTTGCTTGATGGTTGTTGGTGCTAGAGGATTGTAGAAGATTTTTAGAACTTTATCTGTATTTTTGGAAGTTTAGGGATCAAAGTAAAAGAAACTGATATGTAAAGACTGTTTTGAGTATAGAGAAGTTGAGGGGAGCAAAGTGTAACTGTTAAAATATCAACGACTGATTTGAAATAATAAAAGTTAAGGGATTGGTTAAATTGATTTTGAAGTTGAGGGGAGCAAAGTATAACTGTTGAAATATATATATATATATATATATATATATATATATATATATATATATATATATATATATATATTTTTTTTAATAAAAAATATCAAATTAGCGACGGAAATATCCGTCGATAATTTGGTATATCAAAAATAAAAAATATTGAAAAAAGAAAATTTAAAAAAATTAATAAAATTGTGAAAATATGTAATAAATTTTAGCGACGGAAAATCCGTCGCTATATCCCTCGTTATTTTGTCGTCCACAAATTACTAACTTTTCCATTTTTGCGACGGATTTTAAACAATAACGACGGATTATTCCATCGCAAAATATCATAAATTTGTCGTCCCATCCATGTTATTAGCGACAGTTTGGAATCAATTAGCGAGGGATTGGTCCCTCACTAAATTACCGACGGACATAAAATTTCGTCGCTAAACATTAGCGACGAGGGTTTTAGCGACGAAAAAAATCCATCGCTAATCCGTCGGTAAATCGTTTTAGCGACGAAATTTTGACTTTTAGCGACGGATTTTTTCATCGCTAAAACCTGTTTTTCTTGTAGTGTTTATATAATGTGTTGCATGTTGATGGTTTAAAGGCTAATTTGATAAGTATAAGTCAATGGTGTAGTGATGATTTACGTGTCAAATTCGATAAGAAGATGTGTGAGGTCTTCGATGATTAAATAGATGTGTTTTAATGGGGGTAAAATCCTCTAATCATTGTTATAAGTTGGTTGAAAATCCTTCATGTCTTAAATCGATATTTGATGATACTCCTAATCTTATTGTCAAAACTGCTGAGTATGATATTGCAGGTTGTATATGGGAACATGATCTGGTTAATGATAAATATGAACCAGAGAAAGGAAGTGATTTTGTGGAAATAGTACCTGTGCACACTGTTGAACGACCAACTGTTCGAACAACTGACAGAACAAATGACATAACGACAGATGAAACTGAAGCAAGTTCAGATTTTGGAACCAAAGAAGGAACTGAACTGAATGAAGAAGTTATTATGAGTATGTTTGAATATATTCCTTCCAGAATTCTGGAGAATCACCCCACTTCATGGATCATTGGGGATGGAAGAAGAATAAGGGGAAGGAAGGTGAACTTCAAAATCATAGCAGGTTTGGTATGCATGAACTTGTTATACCTTCAGATGCGTTCATGTTGTTGTGTTGCCAATGACAAATCTAATTCAAAGGCATTTATTAAGGCATTTGAGGGGGAGATAATCATTGATTCCAAAAGAACCAATATTGGATATTTGTATCTAGAAAATAAGTTGGATTCATGGGATAGTAGGGAACAAACTTTTGTTTCCCTATCAGCTGATGAATCAAAATATGTGGCAGTTGATAGTAGGTGCACTAAGCTTCCTTGGATGAACAAATTGATCAAATACTATGGAATCAAAAACAAAATCTTATCTATTTTTGTGATGCTAAAAGTAGAATAGATATGGGATATGACCCTGTTCAATGTTCTACTCCTAAACATCTAAATTTTAGACTTCATTTTGTTAAAGATATTATTGAACAAAATATTATTAGTTGTTAATTTGCTGAAACTAATAAACGATTGATTGATATTTTCATGAATGCCATTGTTTTCGAGAGATTTTCTTCCCTAAAAAGGTCTCTCGAATTGTGTGTTGAGATGATGGCACAATTGTGCGGGCATCTGTTTGCATCTCTTTATAATTGTATATTACAGAAAACAAAAAAATCAAAAATCAAAAAATCAAAAAAAAAATATGCATTAATTAATTGCACGATTATCTATTGTGATCACTTGATTGGGTTGCATCTTTGACACTATGTTTGACTATTGATTGTGAGATCCTTCTTGACTTGGTGATAAAAATTACATTGTTAATTTTTGTGTGATATTTATCATGAATTGGATGTTTAATCTAATGTCACTGAGAAAACAAGCTGCCTCCTCTATTTTGAAGCTTCCACTCATATGCCCAATGTCAATACCTTATTGTTATATCACTTGAAAAGAAAATTTGAGTAAGCACTATGGTGTGAGAGAGTATAGCTCCTATCGGTGACTGATTCAATGCCTAAATATGAAAACGTTCTAGAGGCTACATGATTGAAGGATAATTCATTGACTTCCTGTTTGTCAAACTGTGTCATTTTGTAAATTTATTCATACAATATCACACTTCATTGAGATTAATCTCCACTTGTGTGCTCATAAATCGCATCATTCAAGGCATATTATAAAACTAGGACATATTTTGCCCCATGAAACATTCATTTGATTGTTTATTATTTTTATCAAATTGTAATCTAATCATTTTTTGGTTAACAATATCTTTAATGAATGGTTGTACAGGTTTGTGTGCAAAGGAAATATGAATGGAACAATCTTTGAGGGTACAAGTGGAAATAATCTTCTATGGTATTGCAATTGGTCACAAAATCCGGGTAGCATTTGATTTTAAATTCATAATTTTTGCCCAAATTTGATCCTTCAAAAGGTTTGGACAATTTGACTATCTTTGTTTTTTGTGTCAAATGCACGTCTTACCAACCATAATCAACAACAATGATCTCTCTCTCCATCTGGAAGTTCATATTTTTATGACAATGTCATCCCTCCACTTGTCTCTGCTGATGTTATGACATCTGTGTACACAACTTGCACTCAACTGGCTGCACATGCGGTCATTATTCCCCGTTTATCTATAAATCTGTAAGTATTGTTTTCCTCCAATCTTTTCGTCTTGCTCTGCTTCTCAAGTTGAAACTCTAATAATATTTCACTAAGGGGTTACTTAATATATTTTCATGAATTTGCGCATATCATTTGAAAATCTCTAAAGAAAAGGGGGAAAATAGGGGAAATGTCACTCAGACAGTCAATAAAGTAGGAGATGATCATCAATCAATAGGGAGATGTCTCTCGTATAGTCATCAAGGGAGATTCAGAGGATGATCATCAAAGAAGATACAATATATTTAGGGGGAGTTCCTTAGAGTTGCAATGCATTTAGGGGGAGTTAGATAGCATTACCCAATCGATTCAACGAGAGATTTGATATTCTATTCTTGTTAGGATTCCTCGTGCTAATTATGGTGATTAAAGGTTTTGACCAGAATCACAAAAATAGGAAGATATTAGATTGAAAAAGTATGAATATACTCTTGATATCTTTTTTATTTTTGCTATTCTGGTGGTTTGAAAGTTATAATCTCGATTTTGCAGGTTTTGACCATAATCACAAAAATAGGAGGAGATTAAAAGAGTATAAAATATTCTTGAAATATATTTTTGAATTTTGTAATTACGGTTTGTATTTTGCCCATAATTAATTTAAAACTAAATTAGGAAATCTTTATGTATATCTTAGAATGTATTTATTTTAGGTTTGATTTTATTTTAACTAACACTAATCTTTATTTTTAGTGATTATCTTGTATATAAGATAGGTTTTTAAGATGTAAAGGACTCTTTATTGATAAAGAAATGAGTGGCCAAGAAGAATCCTTATAAGAGAAGGATTGTGATCATTGCCTATTAAAAGAGAGTCACTCCTCATTGTCATACACGGATTCCACGAATTTATTAAGTGCTCTCGCGTTTACAAGAGTTCTAAAGTTGTTCTTGAAGTTTGCAAGATTAAAACTTCAAGATTGTTTTATGTTTTTCGTGTTCTTAGTATAGAACCACTTTGATCTTTTCGTTGTTTTTCTTTCTTTCATTGTAAGTTTTCTTTACAATTTGTTCTTAACAATGTTGTGTTTTATAAAAGGTTTTTCAACAAGTTATTATTGCTGAAGTGTTTAAATTATCCAAGTTATTTCGCTGCATTTTATTTTCTGTCGTGTGTGTTAAGATGGTTATTAAGACACTTGTTTGATCATAATCGCACACAAGTGACTGAACAACTTGAACATGAGAAGCGTAGTATTGATTGTACCACGAGACCATGTTATTCTCAAGATGAAAACAACCCCCTATTTTACTCTTTATATCATCAGTACCCACTATTCTTTCACTATTTCAACAATTTTAGGATCAAGATGAGATACATAATGACAAACACTTACCTTGGGTAACATGGAAGATGTCCAGTTTAGGCCAGTAGAGTCTCTTTAACCGATCCTAGCCTTTGGTCTGGTGCTTACCTTTGCATGCACGTCTCCTACCATTTGAGAGACGGGATGGCCTGTTTGTATTTTGGTTGAAATGTCTCTGGAGCTTTCCATGTCTGCTTCTTTACTATCTGAGCTGCTGAAAAATACCTCTGAAACTGAACATCCATTAGTTTCCGCCGATGTGGTCTGCGATGTGATCAAATCACGGGATACATCAGTCTTTTCTCCATTCTCTTGCTTCTTCTCTAGAATTTTCTGTTCGGATTCTTTATTGGCGATTTCCAGCTCTTCAACTAAACCTATAACTTCACAAAACTTATAGCAATTATCAGAAGTTTTAAATCCTTTAAAGACACAATTGCCAGTTTTGTCAAAAACCTCATAAACTTGCTTACCAAATTTCACATGCATATCATTGTCACACAAATGAATAATGCTTATGCGATAGACCTTAAGGCCTTATACATGGAGAACATTATGGAGATTAGGTATACCCTCAATACTTAAGATTCCTTTATCAACAATCTTACATTGAGCACCATCTCCATATTTCACAATTCCTCCATTCACAGGGGAATAATTAGACAGGAATTCAGTTGTACCTGTCATTTCCCTTAAGCATCCACTATCAAAATGCCAAGAGCTAGATACACTGCTCTTCAGAGAAGTGAAAACAACCTTATACTCCTCATCCTTATTCTCAACCCACACAAATTGCCTAGAATTTTGGCGATGTGAGCTGTGATGTGAGTACATCTGGGATTTCATAAAGGGAGCATATTCCCCAAGGTCATGAATCCTTTGATAACATAAGGGCTTGGTATGAACTGTAGCAAAGCGTAGTGACACACAAACTTCTTTCTCCTAGGTTTGGACTCTACCTTTTGGAAAACTTTAGATTTAGAGATACCTTCACCTTATTTTACAAAAGTGGATTTATAGCCAATACCATTTTAGTTTGACTTCCCAAGTTTAAAATTTATTCAAGTTTAGCTTTTCCAGTGTTTAACTTTTTAAAAGTCTCATTCGCTTTTTCAAGTTCGGTTTTGGTTTTTCGAGTTCAATATCACGTTTGGTGAGCATGACATCAAGATTGGCTATGGAATCCTTTTGGTTGTAATTTTCAATGGAAACTCTCTCAAGTTCAGATTTTAAATAAGAAATTTCAGTTGAGAATTTCTCATTAACCTTTTCAATAAGATCACGTTTTTCAACAACTTTTTGCCAATCAGCAAAAATATCAGTGTATGTTTCATGAAGTTCCTCAAAATTACCATCACATTCCTTTTCATCCTCTGGTTTTTCAGAAATAGAAGAATTAAAACATTTGAACTCATAGTAAGAGTGTGCGATCTCCAATGTGACTACATGTAAAGTAACATCATAATGATGTTCGTGATTTTGAGATGAGATTTTCATGGCCGCTAGTTTTATAGTCTCGTCTTCATCTTCCTTGTCAATAAGGGATGCAAATAAGCTCATCCCCTTTTTTTCAAAGTGCTGGCACACTCACTATCAAAGCGACTAAAGCCATTACATGCTCTACATTGAACATAATCTGATTTCCTTTTTGAAAAACTTCTATAATGTTTAAAACTATTTCCAGTATTTTCCTCAAAATTTTCAAAAATTGATGTGTTTTGACTTTCTGATGGAAACTTGTTATCCTTTTTGTTCTTTAAAAATGATGTAAATATTTTGGTGAGTAGTCACATCTTCAATTTTCAAATTAGATTTATCTATTTCTTTAAAGATTTCTACAATCTATTACTATATAAAAGCTGAAGTCATTTTGGCACCCTTTCTATTAATGTTTTCCCGCTCATTTCAATCATCTACATATGGAAACCTGAAAAAATATTTGCTATCTATTAACAGCTGTATAAAACTTTTGCAGTTCCAAGAATAATGTTTAAGGATGAAAATACCCATAAATTGCTGAAGACTGGAAAAACTAAACTATACATATCCTTCCTCAAAATTTTAAATTTATTAACTATCATTTTATTGAACGGGTATTCAAAATACTTTTTGACCCCGTTCTCAATAATTATGCAAGTAATAATTACAGACATTAATAAATAAATATAACTATTAATTAATACAAGCAATAATAATGACTGATCTTAATAAATACACATTTCTATTTATTCAATAATATATATATTACAAACTTGAATAGATTCAACTTTGACTATTTAATGAGTACAAATTATTTGTATGCAGCTGCCCTCGATAAATGTACAGTTCCTCGGCATAGTCACAGTCCTCGAAAGAGTCCAGGCATCGGAATAGTCACAGGCAAATGAAAAGTCAGTAAATATTAATACATAAAACTGAAATTGCAATGACATATTTTTTGCTCTACTAATATAGTAAATGAAAATAGCCAAACCCCCCATATAAGTACACAGAAACAAAAAATAACCCTCTCCAGATACACAACAAAGTATACAAACTGTTTTTATGCAGAAACATGAAGTCATGAACCCTGATAAGGCTCTTAGATTAAATGGTTTTGTATGCAGCATTGCTACCCCTACAAGTGCAAAATTATAGCTGCAAGTTAAAAAAGGCACCTGGACACGAACCATCAGTAATGGCAAATGGAAGAGTTCTGATGTGTTCAGCAATGACCCTGTACGTCATGCCATCTCTATCCACATCATCTGATCCAACTTTTCCTGAATATGGTCTAACTCCAGTTTCCTACCAGTTAATTGGAGAGTAAAAAAATATGATAAGGTAAGAGGTAGAAAGTACATAACAGGCAGTGGTGGTTGTTTCATATTGTCTCAGTAAATTAAGAAATAAATTTTCAAACCACAATAATTGCAATATATACATGTTACTGTTGTCCAGTCTTCATTGCCAAATAATGTTAATTTTGCTTCTCTTTGACATTTACATTATTTGATTTCATCTTCCATATCTCAATTGTAAGAAGTAAATATATTGCTCAAATTACTTATTTCATTCTTCTTTTGCATGGACCAATTGGATTTTTGACACTAAGTTTACTTTTGCGTTACAGAGCAGGAAATGGCAATTACCCAATGACATATTTTTGCTCTACTAATATAGTAAATGAAAATAGCTACCCCCCACATAAGTACACATAAACAAAAAATAACCCTCTCCCGATACACAATAATCTGTACAAACTGTATTTATGCAGAAAGAGCAAAATGTGTGCAGTACATTGTTGTATATATAAACAGTAAGAATCTGAATTCAAATTCTTACTTTTAAGTATCAAATACAAATAAAAAAAACAAATACTTTTTGAGTTAAAATACATAAAATATCTTTTATTAATATATATATATAAACCCAAGATTTTATTTAAAATTAATTAATAACTATTAAATAGGCATATTAATGTCATAACTGGGTTGGTTATGGCCAGATTAAATGGTTAGGACTCTTCAGTTTGCATTCACGTATTAAGCCACATGTTATAAATTTCCTAAATCATCATTTCAGTTCAACAGACATTCTGCAAAAAAAATGGTTAAATACGTTTAGTAAAAATTGTCTTACACTAGGATTTTTGAATTTTTAAAGCTACAAGAAGAGGATTACAAGATCAATGACTATTGGTGTAAAGAGAAAGTGTAATGAATCTGGAAAAGGTATGTACTCTAATTTGTTATTATATTTGTTAAAACATTTTCTTTTGCATTTTGACTACTGATATTATAAAGAAACATTATCATCAAGATATTGTATGTTATTTATTCAACTAGCCTAGTGCATAAATTGCTAAGTTTATGATATGATACCTGATTTTGTGTTTCGATGTTCATATTGTGTTTCGATGTACATTTTCCGTGGGACTTGATATAAAGTAGATTTAGAATAAAAATTAATAATCACCATATATAATAATAGAAATCATAATTAGATGTGTAAGGCAGAAAATAGATACATGGAAATATACACGAATGTCATCATATAGGTGTAGGTATGTGGAATATGACAGACCAAGTCAAACTAACCCAGATCTCACCTTGGATTTTTGGATAGGACACTCTTGATTCATCTTTCATGTCCATAGTAGAAGTTGTGATCTCTGCAAGATATAATAGGGTGTCACATAGATTACATACCATAGTTGTTACTTCTAACACACTGCCGGGGCAGGGGAGGGGAGGTATAGGAGCTTGGAGGGGGGATTAATACACAAGTTTGAAAGAAGTTTACTCTTCTCAACTGCAAATCTATTGTTTTTAAGGATTTCTACAGTGGTGACGACTGTGGCAATAACTGCAGAGGTAATTGCAACATCTCATTAGCAATGAAGGATAATATGATATTTGTAAAATCTTTTATAGGCAATGAAGGAAAATGAGTTATGTTCTATGTTGAGCAATTTAAGGCCATTTTTTTTTTGAAATTTCAGAACTACCCTTTATTCCGAGTGAGATAGCTTCTTGTTAGATTTTACTTATCATGATTATGAATTAACATATGCTAGTGATAAGTTACAATTAAAACACTTACAATAAGCTGAATTAAGACACTTTGTTCTCTAATGAAACAAAGTTGTTGTGGGTATTGACTCCAATGGTGACTCTGCTCACAAATAAACGAAAATAATCCGTTAGAATAAGAAAAGAATCCTGCAACAAACCCTCTAAAAGGCCTCCAACAATTACATTATACCTATTTTATTTATTTATTTTTGTATAAACCTTAACTTTTATTAAATGGATATTGCATAATTAAGAAAAAAATTAAAACATATCATCAATAACATCAATTTAAAGTTAAGATTTCACATAATCAAAACTTATTTTCATAAAGTAAACGATTATTGCAAAAATTAAATAAATTCATACACAATTTTTTCGTAAAATTAAACAAATATGCAAGAGATCTAGAGATTTACCGACCTCAAAGCCTTGAAATTAAATTTGTCTGGATCAAACATTATCGAAAGACGAGGAAGGAGATAGATCTGTTGGAACAATTACGATCCATTAAACATGAACCGACTCATTACTAGATTAAGAAGAGAAGAAGAAGAAGAAGAAGAAGAAGAAGAAGAAGAAGAAGAAGAAGAAGAAGAAGAAGAAGAAGAAGAAGAAGAAGAAGAAGACGAAAGCGTGTAATTACCTTGTGATTCCATGTTCGTTCTTAATCTTATTCTTGTTCTTGAGTAAAGAGGATGAAGTAAGAAGATAGACTTCAAATTAGGGAGGAGTAGATCTTCTAAATGATGAGTACCCTTTAATCTCTTTATTCTTCAATTACTTAGGAAGAGTTTGGACTGAATGAGAATAATTTTAACTAGTAGATTCATAGGCTTGATGAATAGGCCTTTATATAGGAATCCAAAGGGCACTTCATTTAGGGACTACACCTATTGATATATAAGATATTACCATTATGCCCATCATTTAATGGTATACTTATATTATGGAATTCTACATATTATGTTGAGTTCTATACTTTATACCATATATTATAATATTGATCATTATATTATTAAGTATTTATATGTTATATTAATCCATGTTCTTACAATCTCCCACTTGGATTATTATAACATATACCTTCACTTAATAAATTTCTTTAATCATATTTATAACACAAATGACAACCCTTATGTGCACTTTGTTATCATTCGAAACCAATCCCGTCCATTAGTCATATAAGTATAAGGACTAAAGGGGCAGTCGTTGTAATTGATTCGCAACTAAACCCACATTAATCACATATATATATCCAACTAAATGACATAGATTAAGTATAGATATGTAGCATGGAATATTAATGAATATATATGAAGAACGTATATATATATTCTCCAACTAGTCCTATTTTAACCAAATGAGATCAATTTAAATAAAACAACACAAGGAAATAGGAAACATTAAGAACTCCCACTGATTTAAGCATTATCAAAAGTCATTACACCCATATGAGCAACATGCTCGTGAAATACTAAAGGAGATAATGCCTTAGTAAATGGATCCGCTAACATGGAGTTTGTACCAATAAGTTCTATTTCAATTTGTTCATTTTGTACTCTCTCTCTCACAACAAGAAACTTAATATCTATATGCTTAGAGTTAGATGAACTCTTGTTGTTGTTGGAGTACAATACCGCGACCCGATTGTCACAATATAACTTAAGTGGTCTTTCAACACCTTTGACAATCTACAGTCCTTCAATAAATTTATGCAGCCATATAGCTTGATTGGATGCCTCATAGCAAGCAACAAATTCGGCTTCCATGGTGGAAGTAGTAACTAATGTTTGCTTGGCACTTCTCCAAGATATCGCTCCACCGGCCAAAGTGAAGACATAACCCGATGTCGATTTGCGACTATCTTGGCATCCAGCAAAGTCAGAATCGGAAAAACCAATGATCTCAAGATGATCCGACTTTATATATGTAAGCATGTAGTTCTTCGTGTTTTGTAAGTATATCATCACTCTTTTGGCTGCGACCCAATGTTCTCTTCCCGGATTGCTTTGATATCGCCCAAGCATGCCAACAATAAAGGCAAGATCTGGGCGAGTACAGACTTGAGCATACATTAGGCTTCCTACTGCGGATGCGTAAGGGATATTTTCCATATACTTGGATTCAAGATTATTTTTAGGACATTGATTTAAACTGAACTTATCTCCCTTAGAGACCGGGGTGTCATGTGGTTTACAATTTTCCATGCTAAACCTTTGTAATACCTTCTCTATATAGTTCTTTTGTGATAATCCTAACATACCTCGTGAGCGATCACGATGTATTTGGATTCCTAATACAAAACAAGCTTCACCAAGATCTTTCATCTCAAATTTGTTAGAGAGAAATTTCTTGGTTTCCTTAAGAAGGTCCTTATCATTACTAGCAAGTAAAATGTCATCCACATATAAGACCAAAAATATAAACCTACTCCCACTGAACTTATGGTACACACAATCTTCACCAAGATTCATTTCAAAGCCAAATGAAAGAATAACTTGGTTAAATTTTAAGTACCATTGACGAGATGCTTGCTTGAGCCCTTTATAAACTAGTTGACTAGTTTGATCCGAATCAGTCACCATTTCTGATTTTTTCATATAGATAGTTTCCTCAATGTCGCCATTGAGAAAAGCTGTCTTTACATCCATTTGATGAAGCTCAAGGTCAAAATATGCCACTAAAGCCATAATGATCCTAAAAGCATTTTTAGAGGATACCGGCGAAAATGTTTATTTGTAATCAATGCCCTCTTTTTGAGTAAACCCTTTAGCGACAAGACGAGCCTTATGTCTTTCCACATTACCTTGTGAATCCCTTTTGGTCTTAAAGACCCATTTACACCCAATGGGTTTCACATTCTTAGGTAATGGGACAAGATCCCAAACGTTATTGTCATTCATGGATTTTAACTCTTCATTTATGGCATCAATTCACTTATGAGAATTTGGACCACTAATGGCTTCATGGAAGGTGATTGGCTCATCTCCCACTAAACCTAACGGTTCCTCATTCTCGGCAAGATACACATCATAATAATCCGGTATAGCACTCCTTCTTGCTCTATTAGATCTTCTTAATGGCAACGGTTCTTTTTGATTTTGAGGGTGTTGAATTTCCTCATCAACATTTTCATGTTGTTCATTAATAGGAGAATTAACGTCATTTTGAATATTATGTTCTTGTCGAATTTCAGGCACAACTGCTTGATTTTCGATAGGAACTATAGGAAGAGGTATAGAAACGAATTCCTCTTCCATTTCTTCAAATTCAAAATTACTATTCAAATTTTCCCCTCTAAATTCAACATCCTCAAAGAACCTAGCATTTCCTGTCTCGAAAAAGATTCTAGTTTTTGGGTCATAGAATTTATATCCCCTAGATCTTTGAGAATACCCTACAAAATAACTACTAATGGTCTTAGCGTCCAACTTTCCTTCGTTAGGTCTTTAAGGACTAGCTTCGGCTGGACAACCCCAAACATGAAGATGATTAAGGGACGGTTTCTTACCGGTCCATAATTCATAAGGGGTTTTGTCAGTAGCTTTTGAAGGAGCTCTATTAAGTAGGTAGGTTGCGGTTTTCAAAGCATCGCTCCATAATGAGTGAGGTAAAGAAGTACAAGAAACCATACTTCTTACTATATCCTTAAGGGTTCTATTACGTCTCTCGGCTACACCATTCATGCTAGGTGTCCCCGGCATGGTGTAGTGAGGGACAATCCCACACTCTTCCAAATATCGAGCAAAAGGACCCGGACGTTGTTCTCCCGAACCGTCATTCCGACCGTAGTATTCACCACCACGATCGGATCTAACGTTCTTAATAGTCTTTTCAAGTTGATTTTCAACTTCGGCTTTAAAAGACTTGAAAACGTCCAATGATTGAGACTTTTCATGAAGTAAATAAATGTATCCATAACGAGAGAAGTCATCTATGAACGTAATAAAATATGTTTGTTTGTTCCATGAAGGGGTAGGGAACGGTCCACATATGTCCGTATGAATTAGTTCTAAGACTTTTGTAGCTCTCAAGGATTCATTTTTGTTTGTACTATTTATAAATTTTCCCTTAAGGCATTCAATACAAAAGTTATTTTCCGGAGTATCAAGCTTATGTAATATTCCCTCGGACACAAGCTTGTCAATTCTCCTTTTGGAGATATGACCCAAACGCCTATGCCACAAGGTATAAGAGTTTTTACTTGAAAACTTTCGTTTTATGCCTCGAGAGTTAGTTTCATTATTATGGGACTCATTTAATGAATTGACTGTGTCAAGTAAATATAGATTATCAATGTAAGACAAAGAGCTAGTACCAAAAAGTTTTGAATCAAAATATAAATTGCATTTATTATTACCAAAGATGCAAGAATAACCTTCTCGATCTAATGTAGTGACGGAAATTAAATTCCGTCTAAATGATGGAATAATAAATACATTGTTCAAAACTAAATAATATCCGGTACTTAATGATAATCTATAGGTCCCTATGCCTTCCACCTCTACCGATTTTTCAGCTCCCATGTAGATGAATCTTTCACCTTCATTAGGCGTTCGGTAGTTCAGGCAACCCTGCATACATGAACTTATGTGAGTAGTTGCACCGGAGTCTAACCACCATGTATACGAAGGAATTGAAACTAAATTAGCTTCAGTACAAACAAAACTAAATGACATACCTTTCTTAATTCGCCATTGGCGATACTTAGAAGCGATCGGGCTTCATGTGAGTGGGGTCCTTGCAAAAGAAGCACTTTTTCACCTTTTGATCATCTGATGATCCCTTAGGCTTCTTTGATGCAACCACAATCTCCTTACCTTTTCTCTTAATCCCACGAGAAGAGGTAGATGCATAATGTGCACTTTCGGGTTTGGTGTGTTTCAACCTATCTTCTTCCTCCGTGACATGTGAAATTAATTCATTAATATTTCACTTGTCCTTTTGACAATTATAGGTCGTTTCAAAATGACCAAATTGCGAAGGAAGAGAAATTAAAGCCAAATGCACAAGCAAGTCTTCCGACAAGTCCAACTTGAGTGCTTTTAATTTCGTTGATAGATGAAACATTTCCATTATGTATTCCCTTAGGTTTCCGGTGCCCTTATACCTCATGGAAACAAGCTTCCTCAAGGTAGCACTTGTTTCCGATTTATCGCTTTTTGCAAAGCGTTGTTCTAGGGCATCTAGGAAACCTTTTGCACCATCATCCTCGGAGACACTGTTCAAAAATGTCTCCGGGACTGCATTCTTAATTATGCTTAGGCTGACGCGATTAGAATGCTTCCACCTCTCTGAACTCAAGCGGTCTTCCGCAGTGCTTTTATCAGTTAGAGGGGCATGAGCTTGTTCTCTTAATACGAGGTCAAGGTCCAAACAGCCTAAGACCATATTAATCTTGTTTTTCCAAGTTTTAAAGTTTGTCCCAGTTAGCAAAGGAATTGAGTTTAAGGCAGTAGTAACAGAAGAAGCACTGATCAAATCTGAATGAAGAGAACAAAAGAATGAAACAAAACATATATAAGAAACTACATAATGATTAATTATATCAAAATGAATTCCATCAAAATAAAAGATAATCAATATGACATCAAGACTAATCTTTGGATTGCGAATTGACTCACAATTTGATTTATCTTAGGGTAAACAAATAGCTTAAACAACACATTTCATGTACTTGCCTTCCTTTGGGCCGGATCAAGTACAAGAAATGTCCTAAAATTTAAAGTACGTGTTCCCCGGTAATAAAGAATATAAACTACTCATTTTAAACACCCGCCTTCCTTTGGGATGGTTCAAGGTATTTAAAATGACCTAAAGTTTAATTCAATTATTACCTATGAATGTAAATATTTAGTCAATAACAAGGTCTCCTTTGAGAAACGAGCATATTATCACATATTAATATTTACATTCATCTTTTAACAATTTTGGATTTAATTAACAAGATCTCCTTTGGGAAACAAGCATGTCAATTATATTCAAAATGTTAAGGATATAATTAATCAAAAAAAAAATAATGGCCTTAAGGTAAATTTGAAACTTTAAAGGGTAAGAAAACAACAAAAATTTATTAATAAAAGACAATATCCTTTTGTTCTACCCGTCCATTCTTAAAGTTTAACAACTCTAAGAACCGCCAATCAGCGTGACTGGTGTCCATATATCATATTTTATCAATAAATTATCAAAATTCTGGAAAAATTTGAGACTGAGGTCTCTCTGGACGACTCGTCCCTTAGGGCACGACTCGTCCCTAAGGGGACGACTCGTCCATGAAGGAGGGACGCACTACAAGAAAACTGACAGATACCGACGAAAATTAGTGACGGAAATAAATCCGTCACTAATACCGACGGATTAGCGACGAAATAGCAACGACCTGGGGTGAAAAAAAAAACGAAATTAGGACGAGATTACCGACGGATTTAGTGACGGATATGCCGACGGATTCCATTTCGTCTCTAATCCGTCACCATTTTGGCGCCAAAAATTTGCGCACTTTTTTACCGACGAATTTGTGACGAAATGGCGACGGATATTTTTACTGACGGATTTGAGTCGTTGCTAAATTATTTAAAACAAATATTAAATTTATATTTTAGGTTAGCGACGGATTAGTGACGGATTTAATTACCGACGGATTTTACATATTATTACCGACGGATTTGAGTCGTTGCTAAATTATTTAAAATAAACATTAAATTTATATTTTAGGTTAGTGACGGATTAGTGACGGAATTAATTATCGACGGATTAAAATCCGTCGGTAAATTATTTAAAATAATTATTAAATTTATATTTTAGGTTAGCGACGAATTAGTGACGGATTAGATTACCGACGGATTAAAATCCGTCGGTAAATCAATTACATATTATTACCGACGAATTTGAGTCGTTGCTAAATTATTTAAAATAATTATTAAATTTATATTTTAGGTTAGCGACGGATTAGTGACGGATTTGATTACCGACGGATTTTGGATTAGTGACGGATTTGATTACCGACGGATTAAAATCCGTCGGTAAATCAATTACATATTATTACTGACGGATTTGAGTCGTTGCTAAATTATTTAAAATAATTATTAAATTTATATTTTAGGTTAGCGACGGAATAGTGACGGATTTAATTACCGACGGATTATAATCCGTCGGTAAATTAATTACATATTATTACCGACGGATTTCAGTCGTTGCTAAATTATTCAAAATAATTATTAAATTTAAATTTTAGATTAGCGACGGATTAGTGACGGATTTTTTATATAAAAAAAGTTAAGAATTTTTAAAGAAATAAAAGTAGATAATAGAAGAGGGACGGACAATAACATATAAACTTTTTTAATTTTTTATATTTTTTTTGATAAATGAAATTATTTGAGATGTTGGTTAGTAGTGGATTTTTTTACAAATAAAAAAACTATACATTTATAAATAAAAAATTAAAGAATTTTACCCGTCCCTGATTTCTTTATTATACTTTCATTTGTATATTTTTTATCTAACTTTTTATATAACTTTTTTTTTAAAAAAAAATTAATACTAAAAAATGTCCAATATATTTATTTATATTCATAAAAAATAAAAAAACTATACATTTATAAATAAAAATTAAAGAATTTTACCCGTCCCTGATTTCTTCATTATACTTTCATTTGTTTATTAATTTTCTAACTTTTTTTATATAACTTTTTGAAAAAAACTTCAATACTAAAAAATGTCCAAAATATTTATTTATATTCATAAAAAATAAAAAAAAAATATACATTTATAAATAAAAATTAAAAAATTTTACCCGTCCCTGATTTCTTTATTATACTTTCATTTGTTTATTTTTTTTCTAACTTTTTTTATATAACTTTTTGAAAAAAACTTCGATACTAAAAAAGGTCCAAAATATTTATTTATATTCATAAAAAATAAAAAAACTATACATTTAGGGTATAGGGTATAGTATATAGTGTATATGGTATAGTATATAGTGTATAGGGTATAGGGTATAGTGTATAGTATATAGGGTATAGGGTATAAGGTATAGGGTATAGAGTATAGGGTATAGGGTATATGGTATAGGGTATAGGATATAGGGTATAGGGTATAGGGTATAGGGTATATGGTATAGGATATAGGGTATAAGGTATAGGGTATAGAGTATAGGGTATAGGGTATAGGATATAGGGTATAGGGTATATGGTATAGGATATAGGGTATAAGGTAAAGGGTATAGAGTATAGGGTATACCATATAGGATATAGGGTATAGGGTATAGGGTATACCCTATACCCTATAGGGTATACCCTATATCCTATATCCTATACCCTATACCCTATACCTTATACCCTATAGGGTATACCCTATACCTGATAGGGTATAGGGTATAGGGTATAGAGTATAGGGTATAGGGTATACCCTATAGAGTATATGGTATATCGGGTATAGGGTATACCCTATAGGGTATAGGGTATACCCTATAGGGTATAGGGTATAAGGTATATGGTATAGAGTATAGGGTATAGGGTATATGGTATAGGGTATAGGATATAGGGTATAGGGTATAGGGTATAAGGTATAGGATATAGGGTATAAGGTATAGGATATAGAGTATAGGGTATAGGGTATACCATATAGGGTATAGGGTATACCCTATAGGGTATACCCTATACCCTATACCCTATACCCTATATCCCATACCATATAGGATATGCCCTATACCCTATACCATATAGGGTATACCCTATACTCTATAGGGTATATCCTATACCCTATACCCTATACCCTATAGGGTATACCCTATACCCTATAACATATACCCTATACCCTATAGGGTATAGGGTATAGGGTATACCCAATAGGGTATAGGGTATACCCTATACCCTATACCCTATATCCCATACCATATAGGATATGCCCTATACCCTATACCCTATAGGGTATACCCTATAGGGTATATCTTATACCCTATAGGGTATAGGGTATAGGGTATATACCCTATACCCTATAGGGTATACCCTATATCCCATACCATATAGGATATGCCCTATACCCTATACCCTATACTCTATACCCTATACCTTATACCCTATACCCTATACCCTATAGGGTATACCCTATACCCTATACCCTATACCCTATCAGGTATAGGGTATACCCTATATGGTATAAGGTATAGGGTATACCCTATACCCTATACTCTATACCCTATACCCTATACCCTATCAGGTATAGGGTATACCCTATAGGGTATATCTTATACCCTATAACCTATAGGGTATACCCTATACCCTATATCCCATACCATATAGGATATGCCCTATACCCTATACCCTATAGGGTATAGGGTATAGGGTATACCCTATAGGGTATAGGATATACTCTATAGGGTATACCCTATACCCTATATCCCATACCATATAGGATATGCCCTATATCCTATAAGGTATACCCTATAGGGTATAGGGTATATTGTATTATTATTAAGTATTGTTACTAATTATATGATAATATTATTATTCTTGATATTAGGCATAAATATTTTAGTTAGCATATTGTATTCTTATTATTGTTGTTCTAAAGTATTTTTTTTTCTAATTTATAACTATTATTATTATTGTTATTACTAATTACTATTATTATTTAATATTTTTATTTTTTTCAATTATTATTGTGAGATAATATTATTTTATAATCATGATGATTTTTTTTTGAAATACAAATAAATATGAGAAGTGACAATACTTCATTGTTAATATTATTATTTTTCAATTATTATTTATATTTTGAATTATTTCTATTTACTATCATTTATTTAAAAAAAAAAAAACTTAAATAATAGTTTTTTATATAATAATTAATGAGTATAATAATTAATATTATTATTTTTCTTTTATATTCACATGAAACACATATATTCACATAAATCACTAGTCAATCTAAATCTTAACCATTAAATACATCACAAACAATTGAATCCAATGGTTCAAATTTCATTTAACAAAGCACAACACATTTTTATTTGATTGGCTTACAAATGTTCACATGGATTGAGCCCCAACACAATCTAAACCATTAACTCATATACATCCAATGATCCATAATCATCCCAATAAAACCCTCTCATTTTCTTTCTTCCTTCCTTCCTTCCTCATTTACTAACTCCCTCATCTCTCTCTCTCTCTCTCTATGTTGAGCCCTCATATCTCTATCTCTCTAGAAACGGTTGTCTCCCCACTTCCCAATCTCCATCCACCGCCCCCTCCCATTCTCGTCACCACCACCCAACCACCCATCTCATCACCAGCACCACCCCACCCCACCTCGCTATCTCACCCACCTACGCAGCCACCACTCCTTCATCATCTCCGGTGACGGCATCTCTCTAGAAACCGTTGTCTCCCCACTTCCCAATCTCCATCCACCGCCCCCTCCCATTCTCGTCACCACCACCCAACCACCCATCTCGTCACCAGCACCACCCCACCCCATCTCGCTATCTCACCCACCTACTGTAAGTGCTCCAATTTGAGTTTGTTAGTATTTTCGTTAGAAAATTAACGAAAGTTTTAACATTCCTAACATTTCTAACAATTCCTAACATTTTTAACCAAGTAAGGGTAGATTAGGGATTGCCAAAAAAAGATAAACCAAAGAAAGAATCTTAAAAAGCAAAAGAAATAGAAAAAACCCGAATTAGCAAGCTGAAAAACATAATCAGTTTGATTTTTTTTGAAAATATTATTTGTGTCCAAAGCCTGCAGCTGCAATTAATGAACAGTGCACGCTGCAGGAACCATCCGCGCGGATGGTTATGTAATTTCCAGAGGGCTATAAATTGAGGCCTTCAGTCTCAGAAATAAGAGAGAAAAAACACAATTTGCAACTGCACCTTGACGAAAATAGAGAGAAAACAGTGAGAATTCTCTAGAATTTTCACCTTTTTCTCAACTATTCACCCAAAATCACACTCACTCAAACACTCTCATATTCAAGCCTCAAACACTCTTACATTCAAGCCAAAAACTCAAAACACAAAGAAGATTGGTAAATCCTCCTTCTCCTTACCCTAAACTCCTTCATTCATGCATACATTTTTAAACTCCAAAATGTAGTTTGTTCATCTTCTTGTCTTAGATCCAAGAAGATCACCATGGAAGTTCATCTCCATGGATGATCTTCTACAAGGATCAACATTATTTTCAAAGTATTCTTACTTACTTGCAAAGAAAGCACATTTTCAAAACCCTAAAAATCATTTTCACACATCAAATCTCTTTTTCAAAGGATAAAATTTCCCTTCCCAAGCAAATGAAGTGCTTAGTCCTAATGTACCCCAAGGATGGTTTGATATAGTTGATTCACCACTAAAATTTCAAGTGATCACTAATCAAAACCTAGGGAAATGGGGACAAGCATGGATGCCAAATCCCCTTTAAAATCATGTTTTTCTTCAAGAAGAAGTTGTTGTCCAGTAGCAATTTTCTAAGACACCAGTCCATGGTCTAATTTTTTGGACACAGATAAACTTGGAATTTGGTGTTGACTACAAAACACTTTTTGTAGCCAACATTAAGATATTTCCAGAAATATTTTTACTTTATTTTTTACGTGAGTAAAACTCCATTTTTCAAATTTTCTTTTGAAGGTCAGATCACCAGTCTCTGGAAGTCCAGATCTCATACCTGAGATTTCCAGAAGGTCTTGGGTCCTCAAATCTTCTCCAAAATGAAAAATTCTTTCACCGAAATCTTATTTTAGGTGTCTGGAACAACTTTCATTCTCTGAGTTTTCTCAGATTATGAAGTTTTGAAGCCCTTAAATCCATTTCAAAATCAAGTGTCCACTGCCTTTTTTCATTCTGGCAGAAAGGGTTTCCAACTTCCAAAAATATTTTGAGTATCAAAACTCAACCCAAAAATCACACCAAAAATCATGGGATCTGTCCAAAGTCTAATAAAGAATTCCCAATTTTTACTTTCCTCAGTTTCAACTTATTTTGGCCAAAGTAACACACACACGCACACACACACACAAACAAATGGTTTTTAGCTTGGAAGACTCATTTTACGAGGCATTCCGGGTGCACACTAACGTCCTTCCCGGCGTGTAACGTGACCTCCGAACCCAAATCTCTAATCTTGGGAATTTTTCAAAGTTTTGGCCCTTAAAACAAAAATGGCGTGGCGACTCCGGTTTTTTTTCGATTGGTTTTCAAAGAAACGAAAAATTTCAAACTTCCTTTCGAAAAAATTAGGCACACATCATCACAGTGGAGACTCCGCTGGGGACAAATAAGCTTTAAAAAAAAAAGATATTTGGTATATTGGTGGAAACCATTAAACTTCCCGTTATCGCCTCCTAACACGAGTCGGGGACAAATTGTGGTTTAACAATCCCACGTACCGGTATCATTGTTTTAAAAAAAAAAAGGAAAAGCTTTTGAGGGTCAAGCTTCCGTCCCGGCATTAAAAATCATTTGTTGTGTGTGTTAATTTTTGCACATTTTCGTGTTGTTTTGGCCGTCTCGGAAAAAGTCAAAAATTTG
The DNA here is from genome assembly GCA_022495995.1 of Adenophora triphylla var. japonica. Taxonomy (NCBI): domain Eukaryota; kingdom Viridiplantae; phylum Streptophyta; class Magnoliopsida; order Asterales; family Campanulaceae; genus Adenophora; species Adenophora triphylla. The sequence goes on from JAFEMH010000379.1 coordinate 439,541, forward strand.
ACTGTCGGAATCATGTCCCTAACTGTTGGAATTTTTGTGTTTATGTGCTTATGTGTGCATTTACTTTCAAAAAAAAAATTTAAATAAAAAAGGGAATTTCAAAAAAAAAATCTTCAAAAAAAAAAAAAGAAAATTTTCAAAAAAAAATCATGCATCATACTTTTTAAGACACATGAAAAATTTCTATTTTACTCAGAAAAAGAAGATAGACTGCTTGCACACTACGCGCACGTTGACCGTACACTGCACACTACGTCCCTAACCCGGGGAAATCCTTGTCGCGGCCCGTTTGGTCTTATTACGCCTCTCGGTGCAAGCACAGGACTACCCAAACATCCCATGGAGCCTCGTGTCGATCATGCACTTGTCCGTGACACACTTTGTCAGAGACCCGGTTGGTTTTTAGTTTGGTGCATGTCATGCCACATGCGTGTATAGACCTTTCCTTTCAAGCCTTTGTCGGCATACCGACTCAATATCTTTCGGGGACCCTAATCGGCCGAAGTCATGCCGGTTTTCCGCCGCGAGACTTTGACCAAGATATTGACCGGCGCCTTGACTTCGGCTACGGCGGCACAAATTATACAACGACTCCCGGCATGACACTTTGAGTCATCAAGGATTAATGATTATTCCATGCCTAATTACGGCCTAATTGACGACAAGTCAAGATCAATCGTGGACATTTATCGGTCCAAATCATGCCGACTTTTTGTCGAGCCCTCGGACATGATCTTGACTTTGACGTCGGCTTTGTTCCGTAATTTACATCGAATGCTCGTTAAGACTCGATTACCCGCCGGACTTTTAGGATCGTTTTCATTTTCGGTCGGTGGGACCCGCTTGCCCTATAGGACCCTCGCCCGGGCATCCACCTGGGAGGTCGAAATACGAGGTGGAATACGAGGGGCTTATAGACGTAGTGACGGGGCCCACTGATCCGGGATCCCGAGTAGTTTGCGAAAAGAAGAGCAATCTTTTCCAACCGATTAGGTTAATAAAACATGTTTTAAGTAAACAAGAACAAATAAGCGCATGTTGCATGAGCCCCAGCCCAAACACCTACCCTCCTTCAATCCCTAAATCTACGAACCCTTGTGTCTTTCCCCATGACTCCTCACAAAGGTTGGTTACGGACAAGGTCACCGTTTGATCGGTTGGGAAGAGTCAAGAGCATCATCAGCTTCGCCGTCTCTTCCGACTCCGGGTTTCAGAATGTCTGCATCAGCCGGTAATGACATGAACCATACCACTCCTTCTTCCAAAATCCCTCAGACAGACCAGCATTGGATCCAGTTGGTAGAACAGATGAGACTTCGACATGAGGCTCAAATTGACGACCTTCTGGGGGTTATCGCAAGTCATGGTTTGACTATCAGTCCCAATTCCGATGGCACTTTTACCGCAAAGAGGAAAGAAGGTTCTCCTCCCATTCTTAATCATCATATCAAGATGCCACTACAAGACTCCTATGTCTCCACCGCCGGACTCCCGCCCGTCGACCTACGGCAAGCGGCCCCCAAACGGCAATTCAAAGGGCCACCATTCCAAAAGCGATCGGGGACGAAAGAGTTCGGCATACCGTCGGTTATCCCTCTCGAGTGATACCGATCCGCAGATATCGGCATGGGCAATGAAGATCGGGAAACGTGGAGGAAATATGGTCGGCCATCAAAGATCTTGAGGAACGCCGAGCAGAACGGCAAGCCAGGATTGAAGAGGCCACACGCCACTTCGGGACATTAACAATCTCCCAGGCGGGGGCTACCACGAAGGACAAACATATGCCTGTTCCCCGGATCTTAATACCTCTCATTACCGGCGAGTCTAACCATTCGCTTCCCGAGATGAGCCCAACGGCGGATCTCCCCGGACCGGTTCAACTCAAAGTCATTCCGGCACCGCTCAACTTGAGGTCCCAAATCCACCAACAGTAGTAGAACACATTTGGTGGGATATCTGTGCCCGATTGCCTTGAAAGGGACTATCGGGAGTCGGATACACGAGGACCGTCCTCCTAAGAAGAAGAAAATTTCCTCCCGACAAAAATTGAAAGAGAGGTTCGAGGCGGCGATACCGGTGTGGGTACGCTCGGGGAGCCATCAGGGGATTTGATTACTATGTACTCTACTCCCGGCCAGTCTTCCCAAAGCAAACGAGGGTAGAAAAGCCGAAAAGCCTTGCCGGCGATAGAATGGAGACCCTCGGACACCGGAATACGTAGACACAGGTAACTTTATTGCCAATCGAAATCTATCCCCGCGGGATCGGCGAAGTTCGGTTGTCCGGCTCCCGAGTGTACACCGACGAAGAAAGACCAACGCCAGTTTGGCGCTCCCACTCAATCAACATGTTGACTGGAGATGGCAACCGCCACAAACGGCCTCAGTATAACCCAGGGGCTTCAGCAAAGGTTCTACCTCGCAAGAAAAAGGCACGAAGTGACCGGCTCGATGACTCTCTGTCTCCAGACAAGGACCAAATTTATGATCCCCGCCTATATGGTAGCATGATCACCTTCTGCGACGAAGATTTGCCAAGAGATGTTTCCCAGCACAATGAAGCCTTGTACATCACTATTCGGCTCAACACCGTATCGCTCCCGGGGGTATTGGTGGACAATGGATCAGCCGTTAATGTCCTTCCCCTCAGCATGATGCGGGCCCTACGCATCAATGAAAGGCACATGATTCCATCTACCCGGTCAATCAAGGCATATGATGGCACGTCTCGTCCCATCCTGGGGACGGTGGTTCTGGAACTCTGGTACGAAACCCAAATGGTGCCAGCAAAATTCCATGTAATGGACATCCCATCCGAATTCACAGCTCTGCTGGGGCGCCCTTGGTTACACCACATGAAAGCCATAGCCTCCACTCTTCACCAATGTGTCAAGTTCATTAACCGACAAGGGGACCTTGAAGTCATAAGGGGTGACAGTTTCCTCATAGGGAACGAAGCCGAGACCGTCACTAAGCATGCTCTTAGCCAGACACCGGGGCTACCTCCTCCGAATCGACCAAGGGACTATCGGGGCAAGTCTCATCAGAATCCCCCAGAATCCGGTGATGCCAATTATGTCAACGCACTCAAGCGAGCAGACTCCGAAGAAGTTCGATTCATCAAATTCAATTGTCATTTCCAACATTTGGAGGCATACTGGAAGGAAACATTGAACACCGCCATGATACAGGCACACAAACCCCCGGTCCCTAATCACAGCTTTGTCACCATTATTCAAACCCACTCTCTGACCCTATCAAGCCAGGAAATTTTCATGATAAAGATCGACAAGCATCGTCATGATCAACTCGAATCTATGAACGTCGTGTGGGACGTCCTCCTTGCTGAACTGCCTGCTAAGCCTTTCCGCTCAAGCATGGGGCATGAGATTTTTCCAGCAGCACACCAAGACGCAATACGTCCTTACATCTGGATTGAGCGGTCAGATTGTGACGAGATAGAATTCCCAGATTGAGGAAGATCCCTACATTCATATGCTCGGTTTGCGGGCGCCGAACACAATTGATTCGGGTTCGGACAAAGAGAAATGATAGCAATGAGGCGAGGAAGGAGGACGAAACAAGATAGCCCCGAGTCATGAGGTCCACGCGGCAATACCGCTAAAGGAATTGGGAAACTCTCTCGAGGCCCGTCCGCGACCAAAGAAGAAATGATCACCAAGCTTGGATTGGTCCCCGTCCCTTTGTGTCAACCTTTGTAAAGTCCTAGAGTCTCTCATTGTTGAGTTTGAGTCTTCCGAGTTGTCCGATGGCCTCACGCCTGAAGACCACGAAATTGTAGCCAATCTTGTATTCCCTTTTATTCTCAATGAAATGACGAACCTTTACGAGTATCCCTTGATTGCCACTTTAACTAATGATGAATTAACTAATAATCTAAAAACGGTTAATAACGATTCACTAGATGAAGAAGCGAGACACATTAAATGAACAATATATCAAAGAAATCTTTAAGCGGGTTGTCCGGAAAGAGGAAAATCGAGCCCAAGCTGCCGAAGAGATTTTGACGAGTGTGAATTTGGGAACGGAAGAGCCTAAAGAGACGCAGATTGGTAGTTTCTTCGAAGGGACCGAAAGGGATGCCCTAATTGAGCTGCTAAAGGAATTCGTGGATGTGTTCGCATGGTCCTATAAAGATATGCCGAGCCTCGATCCTTCCATAGTTGAGCACCGAATACCGCTCGACCCGGAAGTCGAAGCCGGTAAAGCGAAGCTAAGAAGAATTAAGCCCGAATGGTCCCTACAAGTGAAAGAGGAGATAGAAAAGATGCTCGGGCGGGGTTCATCGGGGTCATTGAATATCCTACATGGCTTTCCAACATAGTAACGGTGACCAAGGCCAACGGAAAGATCCGGTCTTTGCGTAGACTTGAGAGACTTGAACAAAGCCGGTCAAAGATGATTTCCCCCTGCCAAACATCGACATTTTGGTAGATTCCACGGCCAACCATGAAGTTAAATCCTTCGTCGACGGTTTTGCGGTTACAACCAAATCAAAATGGCAGAAGAAGATCAAGCCAAGACAGCCTTCACGACCCCTTGGGGCACATACTGCTACACGGTCATGCCGTTCGGACTAAAGAATGATGGGGCTACGTACCAGAGGGAAGCTACAGCTCTGTTCCATGATATGATCCACAAAGAAATCGAAGTCTATGTGGATGACATGATAATACACTCCAGGATCGAGATGGCCAACACTTTGTTGATTTGAGAAAATTCTTCGGCCGCCTCCGAGACCACGGCATGAGGCCGAATCCGGCCAAATGCACCTTCGGTGTAAGACGAGGCAAGGTGCTAGGATATATGGTGACAGAACGGGGAATCGAAGTAGACCCCGGAAAATCAAGGCCATAGTCGAAATGAAGCCACCGGACAACGACGAAGTGAAATCCTTCATGGGAAGGCTGCAATACATAAGCCGCTTTGTAAATCGGTGACCTCAATCTGCGAGCCGATCTTCAAGTTGATGAAGAAAAATGCCTACACAAAATGGACTCCCGAGAATGCCGGCTCGCTTTTGAACGGATCAAGGCGTACCTCGTGAATCCCCGATTCTTTGCCCACCACATCAGCAAAAGCCGCTATTGCTATATCTAACTCTCACGGATACAGCAATTGGGGCTATGCTAGCTCAAGAGAAGAAAGATTCCAAGGTCGAAACGCCATCTATTTCGTGAGCGTAAAGCTTCGGGGAAGCGAACTCAATTACTCTGCTTGTGAAAAGACTTGCGCGGGTTTGGTGCAGGTAGTGGGAAAGTTGAAACACTACATGCGGTCTCACCCGATACATCTCGTCTCAAGGATAGACCCCATCAAATATACGTTCGACAAGCCTTCCATCTCTATGAGGTTGGCAAAATGGTCATTCTTTTTGGTGAATACGACATCACTTATGTTTCAAGGAAATCCGTAAAAAGGACGCATAATGGCGGAACATTTGGCCGATTTCCCAAGTGATGAGTCCCGAGGACTCGAACCTCAATTTCCCGATGATGGAATCTTTGCTCTAGAAGGAGAAAATCGCGGCAACTCTTCTTCGACGGGGCGTCAAACAAAAGGGGAACGGAATAGGAATGCTTACGGTCGATCCTGCGACGAACACACCCCCATGCGGTAGGTTGAACTTCGAGGTCACCAACAACGGCTAGCTGAATATGAAGCTTGCATAGCCGGGTTGGAAGCCGCCCTTGAAAAGAAATATCAAGGAATTGGAGGTGTATGGTGACTCTGCCCTCATCATCAATCGGGTCTCTAACAAATGGAAGACCGTAGACCCGGGTCTGCGAAATATCACACTTACATGGAAGAGCTAGTAACTCAATTCAAGGAGATCGGCTTTCATTACTTGCCCAGAGATCGCAACAGTTTGCGGATGCTGCGGCAACACTAGCCTCCCTCGTTGAAATACCCGAAGGGAAGTCCGTCAAACCATTCGAGTCGGGAGAAGAAAATCCCGCTTATTGCTTTGAAATCGAAGCGGAGGCCGAACCGGCCGGTGATCCACTGGTACACTCGGATCCATCGGTACTGAAAAATGGCGAAGCCTCCTTCAAAAATGAAGATGGGGAATATAAAGAAGGAATCAAAGCGAAAAGCCTCTCGGCCACAGACGACTCGCCTCCCATTATGTTCTTTTGGGAAACATGCTTTGTACAAGAAGCGTTATCAAGGCCCCCTCTGCGATGTATCGAAAAACAAGAGGCTACGAACTCATGAGAGAAATACACGGTGGTACTGCGGCCCCCACATGAATGCTCGAGCCCCGATGCAAATCATGCGAGAATGGGGTACTTTTGGATCTCCATGGAAACCGGCGCATCCGATTCGTCAAAAGCTGCGACAAATGCCGGCGATACTCAAATCTTAATCATTTGCCTCCTCACGAGTTATCTTGCATGACAACCCCTTGGCCTTTCGTCACTTGGGGAATTGATGTCATAGGCAAAATCACGCCACCGAGGCGTGCAACGGCCACGAATTCGTCTGGTAGGCGTGGACTATTTCACCAAGTGGGTTGAAGCGAGTCCTACAAAATCCTCAACTCAAGGAAAGTAGCCCTCTTCATCAAAGAAAACATCATATGCGAGATACGGGTTGCCGGCCGAAATCATCTCAGATAATGGATCCCACTTCGAAGGGGAATGCGATAGGCCGCCGGCGAAATTCGAAATAACCCGTCACAAGTCATCTCCTACAGGCCCCAAACCAACGGAGCCGTCGAGCGACAAACAAGACTTTGGAAAACATCATCCGGAAAATGGCTGTCCGAGGCGAGATTGGCCCGAGAAGCTACACTGGCACTCTGGGGCTGAGAACATCCGTCGTCGAACGACAACCGGGGAAACACCGTTTGCCCTCACCTACGGAATGGAAGCCGTACTCCCAATCGAGCTAGAAATCCCTTCACTCCGGGTGCTACTCGAAAGTCAAATCAATGAGGTCGAATGGCTCCAAAGTCGCCATGATGAATTGGCCCTGCTAGATGAGCGACGATTGAAAGCAATGGAACATATCCGAGCTTACCAAGGGAGAATGGCCAGGGCCTTCGACAAGAAAGTAAAGCATCGGGAAATCGGGAAGGTGATCTCGTCTTAAAAGAGAAGCCCCGATCCGCATCAACCCCTCGGCAAATGGGAGCACATGCAGGTCGGACCATACATCGTCCAAAAGATCTTCTCCGGAGGAGCTCATGCAACTTGCGGACCTCGACGGAAATCCCTTTGTACACCCGGTGAATGGTGACAAGGCTGCGCGAGATACTACGCGTAAAAAACACCGAGTCAAAAAAAAAAAAAGAAACAAAAAAAAAAAAAGAGTGCTAAAAGTGTAATACCCAACTAGGTTGAAAACCCGAAAAGGGCGGCCTAGGTAAAAAACAGGTTGCACCAAAAAAAAAAAAAAAACAAAACAAAAAAAAAAAAACAAAAAAAAACAACAACAAAATCGACCGAGGTCGAACTACGGAGACACGAGCCCTTTGTCCGAAGGGAACGTGGCGGCGGAAACGGTTCGGTCTAAAGCACAAATAAAAGTCAAACTCTGACATCAATACACTGATCAGACCATGAAAGCGTCTCGAAAAACTCTAAAGCAATTCACATATTCATTACAAGTTAAAAGCTTTTTGATGAGTCTAAGCCCGGTTCCTTCCTACAACTGGCAACCTGCTAAAAGAAACTAAGATACATAACCAAACTAATGTGTCTGCTACGACAAGAAAGGGATACTCGGAAACCTCAAGGTCACTCCAAGCCGCTCGTACTGGCCTCTCCCCTCTTCTTTCCCCTTCGAGTCTTCTTCTTCTGAACAGGAAAGATGTCGGTCTTCCTCTTACCAAGCTCTGGTATAGGAACAGGATCTATCAGACCAGCCTCCGTCAGGGCCTTAGTGGCCCTAGCATCATCTCTCATCTCCTGTAGCCTAGCTGGTAGCATAGGAGTCCTCCTCTCCTGCCTCTTGACATAAGCCTCATAGTCGGTCAAAGTATCTCCGCTCCGGTCGTGAGGGTTGGCCCTCGCCTCGGCCCTCCTCCTCTCGGAAACTGTCAGGTCCTCCGCACCCACAATGGCCTCACGCCGTCTCAAAATAGCCATCTGAGTCTCTCCAAAATGCCTTTCATACCAATCCAGGTACCAAGTGGTCAGGAACACAGGTCTCGGACGCCTGAGGATAACCCGAGGAGGAAAGACGTAATACCTCCATGCTCGGGACAGAAATGGAAATACCGAAGGATCATCCATAGAAGCAGAAGCCACCACCCTGGTGGCTATATCATCAAAATCCTCCACGGGAACCTGCTCCAAGCCGAGCTGTCTCGGAACTAAAGCCGGAATATAGAAGGCTGGGAGAAAGCCCCGGAAGCATGACCACATGAGACCCGTCCCCGAAGTACTCTGCGAGTCTCCACCCGCCAACAAGGCACCGACCATCGATATCTTACGTCCGGCGACCAGCCATCCAACGCTCCCATGAGCCCCGATCATCAAAATCTACAACAACCCCTCTCTGGCGAATGTCCAAGGCTTGATCATGCCGGAAAGCCTGGTTCCAGAAGAACCCCAGCGTTCCATCGCCCACAGGGTCAAAAGAAACGGGCTACCCCCGTGCATATACCGTCTCCCGGTAGCCAGCCTATCGAGAGCATGAAAAGTCTCCCCCAGGATCAAAGGTACAACATCTCTGCCCAAGCGACAATGAACAACAATATCCAGCAGAGACCGATGACAGATCCCAAAGGAATAAACCATGAACAAGGTACCAAACATGCAAAGTGTAAAGGCATCCCAATAGGCATCGTCAAGCAAGCCTAAGCCCCTAAATCTATCAGGAAGACCAGAAATATCAAAGTGATCGGGACTGCGGATCATACCTTGTGCTTCCTCCGGGGAAAGATGAAGGAGGTTGCACAATCTATCAACGAAAGAGGCCCCTCCGGGCAAAGGAATTGCAATCTCCTCCACCTCGGGACCACCAAACAAAGCCCGAAATTCTTCGGCAGTCGGGACCATCTCATTGTAAGAGAAGCAAAAAACATGCCTTCTAGTGTCCCAAAATGAGGAAGAAGCTCTCAAAAGATCATAATCCGGAATCAATTCCTTGAGAGACCACAAACATCGTATCTTGTACCTTTCTTCAAAGAATGACCTCCTCTCATGCATAATCTCCCGGGACCAATTCTTGAATTTGTTGAAGAATGACATTTGGGATTCTTGGGACAATTTTGATGGAGTTTTTCTAAGGTTTTCCATGGTTTTTCTCTCATTCTCCCCGAAAATGGCTGTTTGAACTGGTGGTTGAAGAAGGTATTTGAATTTGAAATAAAGTAAGACCAGATTTGAAGCAAAATTAAAGGACAATGTCAGATTCCTGTCCTATCCGCGCGGATAGTATTGTTACCAAAAAAATATTTTGCTGCAGTTTAAACTGCTGCACCACAAAGGCAGGGGCGGAGCCAGGAATCGGCCGAGGGGGGGGCAAGATTACACGGGGGTTCGGGGGCAGCGCCCCCAAAAAAAAAATTCGGGTCGGACAAGTAAAAAATGGGTCGGATTCATGAAATACAATGTATTTTAGTTAACAAAAATGATAAAAGTAAATAATTCAAAAAACGATTGAAATAATGTTGAATACTGCAAACAATTTATTAAAATATATTACTCGTACAAAAAAGAAAATCAAATTTGCTAATTAAACTTGGGATAATAGGAAGAAAGACCAAAAACAAAAAAAATGGGAAAAGCCTAACTAATTAATTAAGATTGAAAAAATGTGAGGAAATTAGGAGAAAGAGAAAAACAAAACTGTTAAGAGAAAGAATAGCAAAGATGGAAGACAAATAAAATTAATTGAAAATGTAGGTAGCAGGGTTCGAACATGGACCAAAGGCTTTAACTTCACCCCTTCTACCGCTGAACCACACCACTCACTGGTATTAATCTTGAAGTTAATTATATATATACATATATAACAAAAATATGGGGGGGGCAAAAAAAAAAAATTTCCACTGCATTTCCGCCGCTGGGGGGGGGCGAGTGCCCCCTCCTGCCCCCCCCTGGCTCCGCCCCTGCACAAAGGAATATTTTGTCCCAGCCAAAGCCTGTCCAAACCAGTCCATACACCAAACATCTACACCCTTGCCAAAAAACCGAGGCTCATGCAACATTGCATTCATACTGCATTGCATTCATGATAGATAAAATAAGATAAAATTCTAAATTATTACATTCCAAAAAAAAAGAGAGTGTACATAAAAAAAAAATATCAAAAAAAAGGTAGGTAACAATAATCCTAAATTATTACATTCCAAAAAAAAAAGCAAAAAAAAATTGTGCATAAAAATAAACTGTATCTGTCTAAATAAATACAATCTCAGTCTCAGAAATCAATCTAAAAAAAAATCAGTCTCGAAGGATCGTCGCCGAGTCCTCGGTGGCCGGGCCTTTCCCCGGTCCCTCTTGCGGCTCGGGCCCGCCTCCTCGCAGTCATGAAGATCTCGGGCTCGGAATCATCATCCTCGTCTCCTAAGAAGGCTCGTCGGGACCCTACGGCACGCTCCGATACGGCAAACCAAGATCCGCAAAGAAATCATATCCGAAGGTGAAGTCGTCGGACTCCTAGACGTGCGAAGAAGATCCACCATGATGCGACGTGTCCTCGCCCCGTGATCTCTCAGAATGACGTGGTCCGAAGGCAGCACAACGCGGGGATCTATGAGAGGAGAAAGAGGAGTCTCGGTAGAACGCTCAGAAGGCTCAGGGGAAGTCTCCGCCTGACAGGCGCCGGCGGTCGCCTCGCTAGCTCTCGAGGGCTCCACAAGACACCATCCTCCGGATGAATCTCTGAGCCCCGATCACCGGCTTCGTCAGCTTCTCCACGACCACCTCCGGAAACTGCACGAAAGCAAAAGCGTCAGAAATAATTGAGGCGAAAAACGATGACAGGAAAGAAAGGAAAAGACAGAAGCAAAAAAAGAGGTGGGAAGGAGAAGCCATACCTTCATACCCGGACGAGGCCGGAAAGCTCGTGGAAGCCGCTCAGCCGGGGGATTCGCACCCTCAATCTAACCCCATCCCTGGACATATGAAAAGTCCGTCCGAGGGTACCGCGGATCCCTAATCCTCTCCATCAAGAACCTCGGGGCGTCCTCACCTCCTCAAGACAAATCTTGGATACGCGGCTCAATCGCCACGAATGCCGAGAAGTGCCGGCCGCCTGCATCGCCCTGTGTCTCTCAGACCTCTCGCTCGGATACATCATGTCAGCGGGAGGCTCCACTGGTGTCATCAAAGGTGAATTCACGCCATGCTGACGCGTCACTCTCTCCCCCAGATAATAGACGTCGCAAGTCAAGCCCCTCAAAATCCTCCGTCAAAGAACTCCAACGCCCATACCTGCGAAAGGTAAAGATCACATCAATTAAGTGCGAAAAAAGATACGTGCTTAAAGAAAAGAGGGAAAGCGAAAGGAAAGCTTATACCTCCAGAGGGAACTCGAAGCATGTCAAGGAACTGACAGCCTTCCGGCTATACCGATCTAGAGCGAAATAGAGCTCGCCACCCTTCGCTCTCCCCAAGAGACCTCTCCGGCCATCCCCACGTCCTCCAAGGACCTCAGCAAAGCAAAAACAGCCGTCCCCTCGGCATGTCCAAAAAGAGTGCTCGAAAAAGCAAACCATAAAAAGGCCCTAGTGTAGACACCCCATTCTGAACACATCGGAACATACTTATACCACTCTAAGTCTCGCTTTGAGTCAAGAAGTAGAAATCCACCATTTCGTCATGTTTCGTTAAGTTTTGACTAACTACCGTTAGTTTGGGACTAAACTGCATACGAGATAACGAGGAAAGGACAAAACTGTCCATAGGAGCAATATCTCGCCGCGAGATGGCGTGTCTCGCGCGAGATATCCCCCCTCTGCAGATTGCAAACGACAGTTCCCTCGTCGATTTCAACCTCTTTTCGAGATAAAACTTTATCTCTCCGGCCAACCAATGGGAGAGGAGTTCTAGAACCATCTGATAGGGTTTTAACTCTCCACTTCTTCATATCCAACCTCTATAAATACTTGGTGACTTCCAAGGGATCAGAGGTCGAAGGTCGAAAATCCCAAACCTCGAATTTACACAACACACACATTTTGTCGTTTTCTTTCCCTGAAGGAATCCCTCAAAATCACCCTAAAAACTCACCTCATAGTTTGTTTTGTCAACCTTGTTGATAAACAAGCATCAATCTCCAAACCAAGGACCAAGGCGAAGCTCTGTCCGTGTGAAGGGTCGACTCTAAACTTGAGTCGAAACTCTGCCCAAATCACCTCACGCAAGGTAATTCCTAAACTTCCTTCTAATTGATTGTTAGAGTGGTATAAGTCCATAGAATCTAGGATCGGCCTAGAGCCTCTCCAAATCATGGAGACGGTCTCGAAGCAATCGATTCTACATTCCGTTTGACCTCGTCAAATGGACCTTTATTTGTAGTATTTAGATTCGTTTTTTACTTCTTCTTTTGAAAAACCTCTCTTTTCTTTAGCAAGACCGATCTCCGGATTGGGTGAAATGGATGCCTTCTAAACCTACCCATTTCATAACCTAAGCCCCGAACTCAAATCTCTTTCAAATGGTTTTTCTATGTTTCCAATCAAATAATATAGGTGGCGACTCATAAAAAATAAAAAGGAATCAGAATTTCTTTCTCGCAACGCTGAGTGGCGACTCATTGGGGACTGAAAATTAAGAGGCTTAAACTTGCGTCAAAATTAAAAGAGAGGTTTTCAAAAAAAAAATTAGTAAAATTCGAATTTTTTGCTCTCAGATGAAGCTTATCTCGCGGCGAGATATCATATCTCGCGCGAGATATGGCTTCGGCAATCTGGTTGTTTTCTGGTTTCTCCTGTTCATCCCGTGGTCCAAGACGAGGGTCGAACACGCAAGGGGGATCCCAGGATTCGTTATCTGCAGAGTTCTCGCATCTTAAGGCCTCCCTTAAGGTGTAGAACTCGGACCTTTATTTTCCTTAAATAATTGATTATTATTTATGAACTGCGTGTGATTGGGTTTTATTTAATTAAAGTCCGGTCCATTGGGGATTCGGGAGTTGTAAATTAAATTATTTATCTCTCTTTATCTCTCTTTATGTGGAACTACGACGGCCTGAGTCTTCCTAAATTGGGAGAAACGTAGGCAACCACTTGGTGCGGCCACTATCTGTTTTCTCTTTTGACTTTCAAAAAAAAAACTTCCTATTTTACTCTATCACATAGATTGACTATCACACACGCGCACTCATATATAACTGTCATTGCACTACATACCCTCTATTAAGCCGGGACCCACACTAAGGACGGATGACAGTAACCACCTAGTCGCCGGTCTCTCCGAAGTTGGACAATCCTACTCCGCGTATTCAATCCACTTAGATTGTCATATCGCGGGGAGCCTAGCCTTCCAGCCCTGCATCGCCACATTCTCATGTAGATTGACTTTTTAGGATCACTCCCGTGGCCAGGTCGGTTTTGACTCGGTGATCTTTTCTTGTTTTTGATCAAAACAAAGCCATGCAAAATTGACAATAAAGAAGGATTCGGAAAAGTCCCTTCGGAAAAAGTCCCTTCGGAAAAGTCCCTTCGGAAAAAGTCCCTTCGGATGTCCCTTCAAAAAAAAATGTGCATATAACCCTTCAAAAAACAATCTTACATGGCTTTGCTTTACAAAAATCGGATTGATTGCTTAGTCGTTAGGTTCTGATAAAGGCCTTAGAAACCCCTCAAAACGGACTTTCCGTTCCGACCAAAAATTAGGGCTAAATAAAAATCGACTTTCCGTGTGATTATCTCGCGCGGGATTACTAATCTCGCACGAGATAATGCTTCTGTCTGCTTGAATTTGAGCTCGAGCCGTTTAAGCCTCGCTTCCGACTCGTTGGGGCTAGATCCCCGATATCTCGCATATCTTCCGTCGGTTTTCGAAGCTACTCAACTCCAAGACTCCCAACACAATGTCTACCGGAAAGTACGTCATGACCAAGGAAAGCCGTGAACAACCCACTCTCCAAGATTTGACCAAGTCTCTTGTTGCTGAAATGGAACACGTGGAAGGTTGGAGAGAAGCTTTCGATTTGCCTGCCACTCGCATTGCTAGGGATTTTCGGAAGATGGAAAGTGATTCCGACAGTGGGCGGTCATCCGTGCAAGAGGAGCTAAGTGACATCAAAACTCAACTTGCCAAAGCCCTACAGCAAATTGAGGACAACGATGCATGGCACAACTTGGAAGAATCCATCCAAGCCGACAAGACAAAGATGCTGATTGAAGAACTTGAAGAGGTCAAAAGCGAACTCGAAGATATGACCCAAAAGTGCATCAACCTTGAAGCCCACGTTGAAGATGACATTGATGAGAGGGTCAAGTTTTTCCTCAATACCCTCTACCATGACCTCAAAGAGCAAATGGAGGAAGAATATCAGGCTCGCCACAACGTCTTCGTGCAACACTATGAGAACCACATTCGAGACCTCCACAATCAAATGGCTAAGCGAAGGAAGGGTAGAGTCTTCTCCGACATTGGAAACATCACTCTCGGTCATCTCTTCAGAAGTCTTCACAAGGAAGGAAAGCTAAGCCCAATGGAAGGTTACCAACCTAAGAGGGAAGGACGATCTCCACACCTCTACTGCTACTATCACCAATGCCATGGTCATCACACCAATAATTGTTTCAACCTAAAGAATGCAGTCCAAGACTTGATTGACAACGACGCCATCAGAGTTTGTCCAAGTGGTGGAATAGTTTGGATGAATTCAAACAAATGAAGAGTCCCTTTTCTTTTCAGTCATTTACTTTTAGTTGCAAGAGAAACAATTATTAGTCTAGTCTAGTTTAGTCAGATACTACTTGCCTAAAACTCTCATTTGTGGGCAAGAGTATCAAGTTCGCTTTTCATTAATAGTTAGTCAGTATTTCCCTTTTCAATTCTGATTAATTCTTTAAGTAAGCACTGTGAATGTCATAGACACTTGCAACGAAAACGACTACTCAAAGGCACTTAGGTTTTCCGGAAGCCTTCCTGTCTGGAGAATGATGCTATCAAAAGGGTACTTTCCTGGATTGGGGCTTGGAAAGCACTTACAAGGAATAACGGAACCACCACCGGTCCCCCCGCCTCACACAAAGCATGGACTAGGATACGACATCTCCATCCACGATGAAGATGACATAGAAGAGTGGGGCTTCACTCAAATCAAGAGGGAAGGAACCTCGTACAAAGACTGCAACGACCCAAAGTTCAAAGATTGCAACCTCAAACCATATCGAAGGACACTCAATGGCTACTTTGTTCGAGAAGGGGAAAGTATTCCCTACTTTATCTTTTCAGAACCATGGACTGATGATAAAGGAAAACGCCAACCGAGCTTTGAAATCTTCAGTGACTGCGATGCTTCTCCAGATGAAACAGAATCCGTCCCACTGATCCCTAATGATTTGTGGGGCACGAAGGCAGAAATGACAAGCGAATGGGACTTTGTGTTGGGAGAAGACATGCTACGACAATTCCAAGACCTGTGCCGGTTAGAAGACAGCCAGATTCATGCAATATCCAAGGGGGACGCTCCAACTACCGACTACACAAGACTAATACAGAAATGTGATAAGCCAATTCTAAGCGGCACGTCACCGGAGGACCGATTGTTGATGAAGACTTCATGATCAAAGAGCTTGGTTGCACTCCCCACCCTCGCAGAAGATAGGCCCTACAACTTTTACATTAGAAGCAGGCTCCACCTCCGATGAACTCACTCAAGAGGAAATCGAGGCAGTGGCTGAACATGTATTCCCTTACTTCCTTAATGAAAACTTTGATCTTTCCGAGTACCCTGAGATTGCTAACATCGTAAATGATGAATTAACTAATAATAATCAATATAACAAACACGTTAATAATGAATCATACGATGAGATAGATCAAGATAACGAACAAATCTTAAAAGAATTAGCTAAGCAAGTAGGTCGTTGTGGGAAAGAATGGCCCCGTTGACGACGAGGAAATGCAAACGGTTAATCTTGGGACAACGGAAGACCCCAGAGAAACAAAGATCGGCGGCTTCTTGAGGGGAAGACGGAGAAACCTTGACCCGGCTCCTCGGAGAATATGTCGACGTATTCGCTTGGTCCTACAAAGATATGCACAGGTTGAATCGGTCGGTTGTAGAACACAAGATACCACTTGCTACCCAACGCCAAGCCGGTCAAGCGAAACTACGCGAGAATCAAGCCGGAATGGTCAATGCAAGTGAAAGAAGAAATCATGAAACTCTTGAATGTAGGGTTCATAAAAGTGATTGAATATCCGGAATGGTTAGCAAACACGGTGCAAGTAGCCAAGTCGAACGGGAAAATACGAGTCTGTGTTGATTTCGGAGACTTGAACAAGGCATCCCCTAAAGATGACTTCCCGCTACCAAACATAGACATGTTGGTCGATGCCACGGCATACGAGGTCCGCTCATTCGTCGACGGGTTCGCGGGTATAACCAAATCCTCATGGCGAAGAGGACCCGGCCAAAACAAAGCATTCACCACACCTTGGGGAACGTTACGCTACACGGTCATGCCGTTTGGTCTCAGAACGCAGGGCTACCTATCGAGAAGCGATCACGACACTATTCCACGACATGATCCATAAAGAAATAGAGGTGTATGTGGACGACATGATTATCCACTTTCGAAGGGGACAGATGGCCAACACTTCGTAGATCTCAGAAAATTCTTCAATCGGCGAGACGGCACAAAATGAGACTCAACCCCGCCAAATGCTCATTCGGAGTAGTCAAAGGGAAAGTCTTGGGATACATGGTCACGAACGCGGCATAGAAGCGGATCCCGCCAAGATAAAGGCCATCACGAGACATGCCTCCACCCGGACACGAGAAAGAAGTAAAGGGATTCATGGGCGAGACTCCAATATATCGGTCGATTCATTAATCAAGCGGCTACAATGTGCGACCCCATCTTTAAGCTACTTAAGAAAAACGCACCTCAAGAATGGACCAAAGAATGTCAAGAAGCATTCGAGAAAGTTAAGCACTACTTGACTTCCCCACCTATCCTGGTTCCACCACACAAGGAGAAGCCCTTGAAGTTATACCTCACAATCACGAGACAACGCATTAGGGGCTATGCTTGCTCAAGAACGGCCCGGCCTCGCACACGAGAAAATGCCATCTACTTTGTCGGCCAGATTCCAAGGCGGTGAAATCAACTACTCTCCACTCGACAAGTCATGCATTGCTCTCGTGCAGGTATCACAAAGGTTAAAGCACTATATGGAAGCCTTTCCGATCCGTCTCATCGCAAAGATGGATCCAAGAAATATATCCTAGACAAATCAAATTTGTCTTGAGACTAGCCAAATGGTACTTCATGCTCGCGGGGTATGATATCACTTACGTCACTCGAAATCCGTCGAGAGGGAGTGTATTCGCAGATCGGTTGGCCGAATTTCCTTGCGACGAAGTGAAGGGGAAGACCCGCGATTCCACGATGAGGACATCCTAAGCATAGAAGAAAATAAGTGGAAATTATTTTTCGATGGCGCAGCCAACAAGAGAGGGTTTGGCATCAGAATGTTATTGGTAGACCCTAACGACATCTACACTCCACTAGCAGTACGTCTTGACTTTGACGCCACCAACAATACCGCAGAATACGAGGCTTGCATAGCGGGGCTTGAGGCAGCCCTAGAACGCAACGTGAGGCGAACTCGAGGTATTCGGGGATTCCCAATTGATCATCAATCGGACATTGAAGAAGTGGAGGGTCCAAGATCCAACCCTTCAAAGATACGGTGCCCACCTCCAAGAATTGGCGCATCAATTTCAAGATGTCTCATTCCACTATCTCCCCAGAGACAAAAATCGGTTTGCGGACGCCTTGCTAGCCACACTTGCTTCTTTGGTTGAAATCCACTAAAGGAAAAGCGGTTAAACCCTTCAAGATAACACGGCGTGCAACTCTTGCATACTTTGCGCCGTTATAGATCTTCACGGCGCAAAGACAAATGGTTATCCAAAGGTTCCGCTGTTGAAAACTCCGATGGGAAACCATGGTACCACGACATTTGGTATTTCATCCTAGATGGAACCATACCACTGAGACAGACACGAAGACTCGGATTTCCCTTAAGAGGTTGGCGCCAATTACGTCATCACTAGTGGCCGTTTATTCAAGAAACATCCCCAAGGAAACCTCCTTTGCGCCACCGAGGAAGAGGCCCGGAAATAATGGACCATGTTCATCAAGGCATATGTGGAACCCACATGAGCGGAAACATGCTCGCCAAAAAGATCATCGAGACAAGGGTACTTTTGGGCGACCATGGAAGCCGACGTACCAAAATGGTCAAGAAGTGCCACAAGTGTCAGATACACGCCAATCTTCAGCATGCACCGCCTTCCTTGCTGTACCCAATGACTTCACCTTGGCCGTTCTCTACATGGGGAATAGACGTGATTGGAAAGATCACACCCGCAAGAGCCAACGGACACTGTTTCGTCCTAGTAGCCATCGACTATTTCACTAAATGGGTCGAGGCCGCCTCCTACAAAGTTACGAACGCCGAAAGGTTGCGAGAATTCATCAAGCACAACATCATCTCGCCGATATGGGGTTCCACAAGAGATGATATTCGATAATGGGTCACACTTCGAGAAGGAAACCGATCGCCTACTAACCGAGTACAAAATCACGAGACACAAGTCATCTCCTTATAGACCTCAAACAAACGGAGCAGTTGAAGCCGCGAACAAAACAATCGAGACTATCATCAGAAAAATGGCGAGTCCTTTGGAAAAGAGGCGCCCGACAAGCTACCATTCGCACTATGGGGTACCGCACTTGATCCGAACGGCTACGGAAACTCCTACGCCCTCACATTCGGGATGGAGGTTGTCTTACCGATAGAATTGGAAATACCATCACTAAGGGTTCTCCTAGAAAACCAAGTGAATGAAGTCGGCGGCTAGAAAGCGGATACGAAGAGCTAGCCCTGTTGAACGAAAGAAGGTTGAAAGCAGCCGAACATACTCAAGCTCACCAAAGAAGAATGGCAAGAGCTTTCAACAAAAAGGTCAAGACAAGGAACATCGAGTAGGCGACACGGTGCTCAGTGAGCAACGTCCGGACCTTTCAACCCGTTAGGCAAGTGGGGACCAAGATGGATAGGACCCTACATTGTGAAGAAGATATTCTCTGGGAGCCCTTCAGTGGTAGACTTAGACGGAGATCAACTACCGAAGCCGGTCAACATGGACAAGCTCAAGAAGTACTTCGCGTGACTTGGCCTCCTTAAAAGAAATCGCTCGCTAGGTTGAAAAATCCCGGAAAGGACGACCTAGGCAAAAATTAGAGCTAGCACGAGAAAACAAGCCCGCTAGATTGAAAACCCGAAGGGGCAGTCTAGGCAAAAGAAAGGGTGTGCATAAAAAAAAAAAAAAAAAAAAAAAAAAAGGGGGGGGGCCTTATCTCGCGCGAGATTACTCTACGGCCTAGAACCATATTTTGTCCTTTTCTCAAAAGTGAACTACGTTGGACCTGAGCCTCTTGTTTAATTGCTGTAAAAGAGGAACGTAGGCAGCCTTCGGGTTCGGTCTAATCAAATAAATAAATCAAAGTTGTCCCTTTTATTAATCGAATGCATTTCATTAATGATAATAGGGAAATCCTAACCACAACGACTAATTTGCTAAGCTAACAAACTCGAAAAAAAATAATACTAATAAAGCGTAAACAATTGATCTATCAAAGCAATCTCTTGGTACTCCTAAAGATCTAGCCTTTCATTGACTTGGTTGGCCGGCGGACATGGTCTCCACCGTCGTCGTGATCCTCCTTGCGCTTTGAGCCTCTCAAAGCGAGAACATCCTCGAGACGATCAAAGACGGATTCCGACAATCTCTTGAAGACATGGGGCCTATCCAAAGCTTGCGTCTTTCCAGGCATTCCCTTGCCTCGCCTCTCGTACCAATCCCCATCAAGAAAATCCTAAGTAGGATCAGTTCGCACATTAGCGGGATCGGGCGAGCCTCGCTCCTTCGCAAGATACTTGCTAGCTACAAAAGAATCTCTTAGCAGTGAAAGCCGCAAGTCATCAATCTTCTCTCGCACTAGGATGACCGGTATGGAGGAACCAATCCAAATATTTGTCGAGACGGGAAGATGCTTGCATTAAAAGTCCGAAGGTTCGACCAACGGTCCCGATTAGTTCCTTCACCCCATGCTTGAGCTAGCACTGCGCAAACTCTACACCAATATAAGACACTACACGAGAAGCTCCTTCAAAAGATAAGTGTCCTGCTGGCGACCAAACCGACGGAGCACCCGCTTGGGAAAGTAAAAGGAGGAATCTCGCAAACCCGGAAGAACAACCCTGTCAAAACCCTTGGTATTGGCAACATACTTGTTCAACCTCCAATAAGGTGGACACCAGAGAATATCGGCAGTTTCGGTCTTCGCAATCAACTCAGCCCATTCATCCGCTGAAAGATCTTTGATCAACAACTTTCGTGTATGATATGTAAAAGGAGAATATTCCAATGGGGGACCTATCAACTTGAGATGCTCCCTAAGCCAAATAGTCAACAGGTGGGGACTCCCTTGAGTCATGACACCAGTCCTATGCAGCTCATCAAGACCATGAAGGGTCTCACCCAAGATTAGCGGAATAATGTTCCTAGAACGTTTCCTAGCCTGCAGAACAACTTCCACCAGTTGGGAATCGACCAAGCCGTCCCTACACGTAAACAAAACATCTCCGAAAAGAGAAAGAGCCAGAAAGTTCCGCTTATGAACATGAAAAGCATCATCATCAGAATCACCGCTGAAGCGTCCCGGAAAAGAAGAGCAATCAACCCACTTGCGGTGAACCAACCCATAGCAAGTATCAAGGGGGATCCCTAACAATTCGTTCAAAGCCTCCGAATGATTCCTATGATACTTAGGAACAGCAATCTTACCAGTCAAAGGCATATCCAAGATAATAGCGAATTCCTCCACGGTAGGCACCATCTCATTCAAAGAAAAATTGAAAAGATGAATAGAGGGATCCCAAAATCGAGCAGCACCCTGCAATAACTTCCAATCCGGTTGGAGGTTCTTTAAAGTGAAAAGAATTCTAAATCCGAATTCTGCGATAAACTTATTGCGAGACCGGTTGCGAAACGACCTTACAAAATCCCTTGATGCTTGCTTGAAAGAGGCAATCACTTCAGAGGACAAAGAAAAATCATCGACAATCATGGACGTTGGGGCAATCTCCTTGGAAGCCATGGATCACAAGGTTGAAGAAGAAGACAAGAGTTTCACCCTAACAGAATATCTCTAGAGTTTGAAAAGCTAGAATGAGTTATCGGCCGGACTACGGGGTGATTTTACAGGAAAAGCTGTCAAAATCACTGTTCGAAAAAGGAAGAGATTTCTGCTGGTAGCGTGTCTCGTGCGAGACACCTTATCTCGCGCGAGATATCCCTACGGCAAAACAAAGAATGGTTCTGCTCAAACAACAATCTAGCCCCGACTTGACGAAGCAAGTCTCGAAAAACTGCGTGTACAATTCATAACATGCAATAAAACACCATACTCGGAGCTCAAAATTGCGGCCTAACGGCCATTCCATTTCCGAAAACATGGAAAGTTGAGAAAGTTAATTAACTAACTAATTAGACCTAGGATTAGGGATTAAGAAAAACCATTGTTTGTGCTACCTATGTGTTCCTAACAGTACAGAAAAGAAAGAAAAATTATGCAGGCCCACACGGCCAATATGTACGAATAATCGAGATAAAGAAAAAGGGGAGGGGATCACGCCATCAAGTCGCTCGAGCCGCCAGCACCTCCGCCATCACCACCAGGGGGGCTACCATCCCTCCTCGACCTCTTGGCTCCGCAAGTAGGGGTCATAGCCGAGGCCACCGTCGAGGCCGCCGAAGAAACCTTCTGGAAAAGGACAAAATTGTCCTCGACAATAAGCGTCTACGCAACGTCAAAGTTCAAAATTTTGACACATTTACCCTTGGAAATGATAAACTAGCAGGGAAACGTGGGAAAATCGGCACCGCAAGTCACGGAACGAGCCAAACGTGACGCCCGCACAATCGCCCGGTACGGCACCGGTCGCCCGAGAACCGAGTGGTCCAAAAATCAACTCAATCCACATGATTCAGAGCCCAGAAAGGTGAATCATCAAAGAAAAAGCCCGGTCCAACGCCCAGACAGGTGGATCGTCATCAGAAAAAGCTCGATCCAACGCCCAAACAGGTGGATCATCAAACCAAAAGCTCGGTCCAACGCCCAAACAGGTGGATCGTCAAACCAAAAGCTCGGTCCAACGCCCAAACAGGTGGATCGTCAAATCAAAAGCCCGGTCCAACGCCCAAACAGGTGGATCGTCATCAGAAAAAGCCCGGTCCAACGCCCAAACAGGTGGATCGTTGAACCAAAAGCCCGATTCAACGCCCAAACAGGTGAATCGTCATCCCCAACAACAAAAAAAGCCCGATTCGGAGCCCAGAAAGGCGAATCGTCACAAAACCGACAGGACTCAGAGGGCCGGACAGGTGAGCCTTTGTGTTCTAACATGATTCCCGCAGGTTCGGAGCCTAGACAGGCGAATCTTCAGATAGGCAGGTATATTCTGAATTGGGTCTTGATTTGATTCCTCAGTATGAATTTACCTTTTCGAAAATAAAATCTCCGCAATTTTCGAATGATTTTCAAAATACCTAAAGCAGCCTTTTCGTGTTTTGGAGTCGAACTACGTTTTGGTCTGATTCTCCGATAGAGATACGTAGGCAGCCGTGCGGCACGACCATCCCGATGTTCAGAATGATGTCTTTTCTATCGTCGACATGACTTCTTTCATAAGACTTGTCGCCGAGGGGCTCTGTAGACACCCCATTCTGAACACATCGGAACATACTTATACCACTCTAAGTCTCGCTTTGAGTCAAGAAGTAGAAATCCACCATTTCGTCATGTTTCGTTAAGTTTTGACTAACTACCGTTAGTTTGGGACTAAACTGCATACGAGATAACGAGGAAAGGACAAAACTGTCCACAGGAGCAATATCTCGCCGCGAGATGGCGTGTCTCGCGCGAGATATCCCCCTCTGCAGGTGCACGACAGTTCCCTCGTCGATTTCAACCTCTTTTCGAGATAAAACTTTATCTCTCCGCCCAACCAATGGGAGAGGAGTTCTAGAACCATCTGATAGGGTTTTAACTCTCCACTTCTTCATATCCAATCTCTATAAATACTTGGTGACTTCCAAGGGATCAGGGGTCGAAGGTCGAAAATCCCAAACTTCGAATTTACACAACACACACATTTTGTCGTTTTCTTTCCCTGAAGGAATCCCTCAAAATCACCCTAAAAACTCACCTCATAGTTTGTTTTGTCAACCTTGTTGATAAACAAGCATCAATCTCCAAACCAAGGACCAAGGCGAAGCTCTGTCCGTGTGAAGGGTCGACTCTAAACTTGAGTCGAAACTCTGCCCAAATCACCTCACGCAAGGTAATTCCTAAACTTCCTTCTAATTGATTGTTAGAGTGGTATAAGTCCATAGAATCTAGGATCGGCCTAGAGCCTCTCCAAATCATGGAGACGGTCTCGAAGCAATCGATTCTACATTCCGTTTGACCTCGTCAAATGGACCTTTATTTGTAGTATTTAGATTCGTTTTTTACTTCTTCTTTTGAAAAACCTCTCTTTTCTTTAGCAAGACCGATCTCCGGATTGGGTGAAATGGATGCCTTCTAAACCTACCCATTTCATAACCTAAGCCCCGAACTCAAATCTCTTTCAAATGGTTTTTCTATGTTTCCAATCAAATAATATAGGTGGCGACTCATAAAAAATAAAAAGGAATCAGAATTTCTTTCTCGCAACGCTACACCTAGCAATCTGCTCAGCGCCTATCCTCTCATCCCCAGCCTCGTAGCTCCCAATTATCTCCACAATCTTTCCCTCGACCACAGCGTACTCCATACCCATCCCCTTTTTGGGAATAGGGGAAAATCCTAGAAGGGCCTGCAGATCCGGATCGCTGTGGCCGTCTCGCCACTCAATGCCGCGTCCATTAAAGGACGGACCCGTGATCGCAGCGTAGTCGGAAGGCGTAACCGTCGCCTCGCCCGTAAGAAGTGGAATGTGTGGGTCACGTCCCACCGATCTTTGTGCCAAAGCGAAGATTAGACCCTTGCTCTTGGGAAACTTGACCAACCCCTCAAGCACTCAATGAACTCGTACGCCGGTCTCAATGACAATGCTGTCTAGGACTCATCATCGCTCCTCTCGCCCATATCTGGAAGCCGGTCCCATAGACCAATAACAGACTCCACTGATCCTCGAGTCTTCATCTTGTTCAGCTGCTCCGTCACGAAATTGTTTCCACCCTGCAATAAAAAGAAGAGAGGGAAACAAAAATGTCAAAAGTGTCAAAATTTTGCATTCAAAAAAAAAAAAGAGAGAGCATACACATGCATCATAAAATTTTGAAGAAAATTCGGCAGCATAACAGCATACAATGGACCTAACCCCATTTTCTCGCACAAAAGAAGGCAGTTTTCAGCAAATCCCAATCAACATTCATTCATACATGAAAAAAAAATTCATACAAGGGGTCAACGGAAGCAAAAACACCGTCCCATTTTTCATAAAATAACATGCATACATTCATTCAACGGAAGCAAAAACTCCGTCCCATTTTTCATGAAATAGCATACATAAACAATTTTTTAAATCATTCATTCAATCAAAGGGGAACGAAAAATCCGTCCCACTTTTCATAGAAAATCACATTCTCAAAAAAAAAATGCATTTATATCATTCATATCATTCATCATCCCATTACAAAAAAAATAAAAAAATCCTACAAGAGTGCATACATGCATACATTCATGTCCGTCCCAAATTCGGACGAATTCCTTATCATTTCATATTTCAAAAAAAAAAACAACAAAAAAATGGCAAAATGCCCATTCTTTTCAAACACATTGCAACATGCAAATCATCAAAATTTCAAAAAAAAAAAAATACAATTTTCGAATTTTGAAAAAAAAATGGCAAAATGCCCATTCTTTTCAAACAAAATGCACATTTGGGTTACCCATAAACTCATTACAACATGCAAAGCATCAAAATCAAAATCCAAGGCCAAGAGCATCATCATTTTCGAATTTTTCAAAAAAAAAAAATTCAAAAATAAAAAAAAATCAATTTCAAGCAAGAAATCGACAAAGGGATCGAAAAGATTCGAAGTATACCGTGCGAAGACTCGGATCAGTGGCCCAATGTTGCCACGCATCGGGGTATGGCTCCTCCGCAATCGATTGCGAAAGAGAATAATGCCTCCTCATTCGGACAAGCTCCAATCGTCTCTCCGCGACCGGGCCGCGTCCTTGGCCTTGAAAAGCAACTCCCCCGTGCTCCATTGCTCGAAAAATCGAAGAAAACGGAAGATTTTCGAAGCTTTTCTTGGCCAACAATGGCTTCCCCTCGGTTTCTCCCTCTTCTTTCTCGTAAACTGAAAAGAAATTGTGAGGAAGAAGGAGAAGGGCGGCGGCCCTTCATTTAAAACAGCCTGGGAAACAATCCCCTCCGCGCGGACACGATTGAAGGGTCAAAATGACCCTTTTGCCCTTTAAAATTTCAGGACTCTGCAGTTTAGTCCTCAACTTAACAGAGTTAACCAAAGTCAACCCCCTTTCAAGAGAATCATCAACGGCAGTAAAACGTAAGTCCGATCTCTCCGAGAAAGATAACGGGATCCCGTATCTTTCATCAAAATCACCCACGGCAGTAAAGCGTAAGTCCAATCTCCCCGAGAAAGATAACGGGATCCCGTATCTTTCATCAAAATCACCCACGACAGTAAAACGTAAGTCCGATCTCTCCGAGAAAGATAACGGAATCCCGTCTCTTTCATCAAAATTATTCCACGGCAGTAAAACGTAAGTCCGATTTCTCCGAGAAAGATAACGGAATCCCGTTTCTTTCATCAATTTCATCACCGGCAGTAAAACGTAAGTCCGATCTCCCCGAGAAAGAAACGGGATCCCGTATCTTTCATCAAAATCATCAACGGCAGTCAAACGTAAGTCCGATTTCTCCGAGAAAGATAACGAAATTCCGTCTCCTTCATCAAAATCATTCAACGACAGTCAAACGTAAGTCCGATCTCTCCGAGAAAGATAACGGGATCCCGTATCTTTCATCAAAATTATTCCCCGGCAGTAAAACGTAAGTCCGATCTCCCCGAGAAAGATAACGGGATCCCGTATCTTTCATCAAAATCATTCAACGGCAGTCAAACGTAAGTCCGATCTCCCCGAGAAAGATAACGGGATCCCGTATCTTTCATCAAAATTATTCCCCGGCAGTAAAACGTAAGTCCGATCTCCCCGAGAAAGAAACGGGATCCCGTATCTTTCATCAAAATCATTCCCCGGCAGTAAAACGTAAGTCCGATCTCCCCGAGAAAGATAACGGGATCCCGTATCTTTCATCAAAATTATTCCCCGGCAGTAAAACGTAAGACCGATTTCCCTGACGAATACGTCTTATTTTTCCCCAGCAAAGGCTAACAAAATCCCCAGCAAGGTTAACGGAATCCCAAAAGCCAACGAAATCTCGAGTAGATCTCGAACTACGAAAGGGCTTGATTCCCACTAGGGATACGTAGGTAGCCTATCATTAGGTCCAGCCCCTCGACCAAAACGGTCACCCTCTCCTTCGGCAGCAGACAAAGTCCACCGAAAGGCCATTTCAAATTAAGGTTCGAGGCACCTAAAACGCCATCATCAGGGTTCGAGGCACCTAAAATGCCATCTTCAAGGTTCGAGGCACCTAAAACGCCATCATCATGGTTCGAGGCACCTAAAATGCCATCATCGAGGTTCGAGGCACCTAAAACGCCATCATCTCCAGGGTTAAAGACCCGAACTACGACTGGCTTGATTCCTCGTAAGGATACATAGGAAGCCTATCATTAGGTTCAGCCATCCGACCGAAAATGGTCATTCCTATCCCCAGCAGAGCGGATAGCCATCCGACCGAAAACGGTCATTCCTATCCCCACCAGAGCGGATAGCCATCAGACCAAAATGGTCATTCCTATCCCCAGCAGAGCGGATATACAATTTCAGCCATCCGACCGAAAATGGTCATCTCCTATCCCCAGCAGAGTTTATTTCCAACAACCGACTGCAGAACTCGCTCATCAGGTTCGAGGCACCTAAAAAGCCATCATCTCCAGGGTCAAAGACCCGAACTACGGCCGGCTTGATTCCTCTTAAGGATACGTAGGTAGCCTATTAAATAAATAGGTTCAGCCACTCGATCACTTGATCATCCTGTCAAATATGGAGCCTTACTCTTATCGACGACCCCGCTTCCTTCGAAAGCGCCGTCGCCGAGGGGCTACTGTAAGTGCTCCAATTTGAGTTTGTTAGTATTTTCGTTAGAAAATTAATGAAAGTTTTAACATTCCTAACATTTCTAACAATTTCTAACATTTCTAACCAAGTAAGGGTAGATTAGGGATTGCCAAAAAAAGATAAACCAAAGAAAGAATCTTAAAAAGCAAAAGAAATAGAAAAAAACCCGAATTAGCAAGCTGAAAAACATAATCAGTTTGAATTTTTTTGAAAATATTCTTTGTGTCCAAAGCCTGTAGCTGCAATTAATGAACAAGCAGCGCAGAACCATCCGCGCGGATGGTTATGTAATTTCCAGAGGGCTATAAATCGAGGCCTTCAGTCTCAGAAATAAGAGAGAAAAAACACAATTTACAACTGCACCTTGGCGAAAATAGAGAGAAAACAGTGAAAATTCTCTAGAATTGTCACCTTTTTCTCAACTATTCACCCAAAATCACACTCACTCAAACACTCTCATATTCAAGCCTCAAACACTCTTACATTCAAGCCAAAAACTCAAAACACAAAGAAGATTGGTAAACCCTCCTTCTCCTTACCCTAAACTCCTTCATTCATGCATACATTTTTAAACTCCAAAATGTAGTTTGTTCATCTTCTTGTCTTAGATCCAAGAAGATCACCATGGAAGTTCATCTCCATGGATGATCTTCTACAAGGATCAACATTATTTTCAAAGTATTCTTACTTACTTGCAAAGAAAACACATTTTCAAAACCCTAAAAATCATTTTCACACATCAAATCTCTTTTTCAAAGGATAAAATTCCCCTTCCCAAGCAAATGAAGTGCTTAGTCCTAATGTACCCCAAGGATGGTTTGATATAGTTGATTCACCACTAAAATGTTAAGTGATCACTAATCAAAACCTAGGGAAATGGGAACAAGCATGGATGCCAAATCCCCTTTAAAATCATGTTTTTCTTCAAGAAGAAGTTGCTGTCCAGTAGCAATTTTCTAAGACCCCAGTCCATGGTCTAATTTTTTGGACACAGATAAACTTGGAATTTGGTGTTGACTACAAAACACTTTTTGTAGCCAACATCCAGATATTTCCAGACATATTTTTACATTATTTTTTGCGTGAGTAAAACTCCATTTTTCAAATTTTCTTTTGAAGGTCAGATCACCAGTCTCTGGAAGTCCAGATCTCATACCTGAGATTTCCAGAAGGTCTTGGGTCCTCAAATCTTCTCTAAAATGGAAAATTATTTCATCTAAATCTTATTTGAGGTGTCTGGAACAACTTTCATTCTCTGAGTTTTCTCAGATTATGAAGTTTTGAAGCCCTTAAATCCATTTCAAAATCAAGTGTCCACTGCCTTTTTTCATTCTGGCAGAAAGGGTTTCCAACTTCCAAAAATCTTTTGAGTACCAAAACTCAACCCAAAAATCACACCAAAAATCATGGGATCTGTCCAAAGTCTAATAAAGAATTTCCAATTTTTACTTTCCTCAGTTTCAACTTATTTTGGCCAAAGTAACACACACACGCACACAAACACACAAACAAATGGTTTTTAGCTTGGAAGACTCGTTTTACGAGGCATTCCGGGTGCACACTAACGTCCTTCCCGGCGTGTAACGTGACCTCCGAACCCAAATCTCTAATCTCGGGCATTTTTCAAAGTTTTGGCCCTTAAAACAAAAATGGCGTGGCGACTCCGGTTTTTTTTCGATTGGTTTTCAAAGAAACGAAAAATTTCAAACTTCCTTTCGAAAAAATTAGGCACACATCATCACACCTACGCAGCCACCACTCCTTCATCATCTCCGGCGACGGAAACGGTAGATCTGGGTAGATCTTGTGTGGGGTGGGGTTGACATAGGAATAAAAGATACGAGGGATGTACAAAGGGGCATGGTTTGGTGTTTTTCGTTCATTCTTTACTTGAAATATTGTGTTTTTGATACTTGTGTGTCTTTTATGGTTTAATTGAAATTAAAAAAAAAAATCAATAATGTGAAAGATTGCTCATTTTTAAGATCTCTACATGTGAACAAATATTATATAATCAGGACTTGAAAGGATCTTTGATAGGCAAAAAAAAAACATAAAAATAGTTAAGCAATTTGATCTTTGGCTTCCTCCAAGCACCTTTCTTTGTCATCTTCTGAAAAGAAATGGGTATAATATTTCAAATTAGTATGATCATTCATGTTTAACATCTTCCCCCCCCCCCCACATTTATTATATGGGGATAGTTTCCTTCTTCGAATTACTTGCCGCTAGGATAAATAATTATGGATTGGATCATTTTGTCATCTTGGTTAAGCTTATTACGTGTCTGAATCACCCTCAACTGAGGTAACTTGGAACTGGTTTTTGAATTGTATTAATTAGAAGGCGTGGCTGAATTTCTCGTAATGATTTCGTGTTTACTGCCAAATGCTACAACATTGCATCATGGTTTTAACTTCAGTCTCTCTCTCTCTCTCTCTCTCTCTCTCTCTCTCTCTCTCTCTCTCTCTCTCTCTCTCTCTCTCTCTACATGTGTGTGTGTTAAAGCGTTAAAGCATTTTGTAAGAGGGTGCACAAATATACTATATTAATTTTAACCTAATATTGATAAATAATTAGCTCGGATAATGTATATAGAATTTGTTATAATAGTCATATTCAAATACAAAAACTTGATATTTTTTGGCCTCCAAAGTTGGAGGCTTCACAAGGGATGGGGCAGAGGAGGCATTTTGTTAAACAATTTGTGTGTTGTGTATTTTTGTAAATAACCATTTCTTAGCTATTAAGACAAGTAAGTGAGATTATGCAGGCTTGAGGCAGCCAAAACTATCAGATGGCTGCTGGGGTATGGTCATCATTAAGAAGAATGGATGAAAAAGAATGAAATGGGAGGGGGCGGTAGATGGTTGTGGTGGTGGTGAATGGTGGTGTGTAAAGGGACTGATTTGAGAATAAAATATGTTAAGGGGTTAATTTGACAATAATAGAACTTAAGGGACTGATTTGACAATAATAGAATTTAAGGAACTGAATTGACAATAATAAAACTTAAGAGACTGATTTGATAATAATTAAACTTTAGGGACTGATTTAAAAATATTTATAAAAATTATATATATATATATATATATATATATATATATAATTTTTTTAATAAAAAATATCAAATTAGCGACGGAAATATCCGTCGGTAATTTGATATATCAAAAATAAAAAATATTGAAAAAAGAAAATTTAAAAAAATTAATAAAATTGGGAAAATTTGGAATAAATTTTAGCGACGGAATGATCCGTCGATAATCCGTCACTAAATTGGTCCCAAAAATAAAACGACCATTTAAATAGCGACGGAATGATCCGTCGATAATCCGTCACTAAAATGGTCCAAAAAATAAAATGACCATTTAAATAACGACGGAATAATCCGTCACGAAAATGGTCCAAAAAATAAAACGACTGTTTAAATAGCGACGAAATTTTCCGTTGCTAATCCGTCGGCATAATGCTTTAAATTGATCGTTTATTTTACCAAATTACCGACGGATTTTAAAACGTTAGCGACGGAAATTTTCGTCGCTAAATCTGATTAAGAACCGTCAGTAATCCGTCGAAAAATTTAGTGACGCACGTTTTAACATCGGATTTTTTACGTCTAAAATCCGTCACTAAATTGATTTAGTGACGGATTTTTGGCATTTAGTGACGGATTTTTCCGTCGGTAACTACCTTTTTTCTTGTAGTGACGGATGAATCAGAAGCAACCCTATTCTGGAATTTTAAAGGGGACGACTCGTCCCTTAGGGCACGACTCGTCCCTAAGGGGATGACTCGTCCCTATAAGGTGGACGCCTGAATCAGAAAAGTCCCATTCCAGAAAATTGATGGGCACGACTCGTCCCCCACGGGACGACTCGTCCCAAATGCCCAGAATTACGAACAGTCACTAATTTTAAACCCTTTTATGAACAGTCTTTCAACCAAATTTCCATTTTAATGCATTATAATTATTGGCTATGTAAATGGGACAAGTTTGCACTTTAATTAACATGATTTAAACAAGTAGACCTATATTTACACACTCCAAACACATGATGTTGGCTATGTAAATGGGGTAATCTTGTATGAACCATTGTGTCTCTTAAAAACTTGATCTTACCATTATTTCCAGAAATTGAATGAAGTTCTCAATTTAATGGTGACTCAATTTTCAACCAAAGTAAGTAGATCCGCATACTCACAACACATTTAAAAAATGCGTGGCTATGCATATGAACAAACTCACAACGCATCCAAGGATGGTGGCTATGTTCAAAAATGGGATAATCTTACATTAAGGATTGAAAGCCTTTTGAGTAAAATCAAAATTCAGAAATAGAATGAAGTTATGAACATAATACTCTTAGACAAAATGAGTATAATGTACAAGAACAAAACCAAGTGTAATTATACATGGATTACAAACTTAAACAAATTAAAGCACAAGACTTTATAAGAAATTCAAACTCAATCTAGTATATGAGCAGGCTCTGATACCAATTGTTGGAACAATTACGATCCATTAAACATGAACCAACTCATTACTAGATTAAGAAGAGAAGAAGAAGAAGAAGACGGAAGCGTGTAATTACCTTGTGATTCCATGTTCGTTCTTAATCTTGTTCTTGTTCTTGAGTAAAGAGGATGAAGTAAGAAGATAGACTTCAAATTAGGGAGGAGTAGATCTTCTAAATGATGAGTGCCCTTTAATCTCTTTATTCTTCAATTACTTAGGAAGAGTTTGGATTGAATGAGAATAATTTTAACTAGTAGATT
This sequence comes from Adenophora triphylla var. japonica, assembly GCA_022495995.1. NCBI lineage: Eukaryota > Viridiplantae > Streptophyta > Magnoliopsida > Asterales > Campanulaceae > Adenophora > Adenophora triphylla. Next base: position 471,827 of record JAFEMH010000379.1, read on the forward strand.
CATAGGCTTGATGGATAGGCCTTTATATAGGAATCCAAATGGCACTTCATTTAGGGACTACACCTATTGATATATAAGATATTACCATTATGCCCATCATTTAATGGTATACTTATATTATGGAATTCTACATATTATGTTGAGTTCTATACTTTATACCATATATTATAATATTGATCATTATATTATTAAGTATTTATATGTTATATTAATTCATGTTCTTAAAAGATCGACATGGTTGTAGATGCAAAGAGAACCATCTAGATCTAGATTGTGTTAGATTATGGTTGAGAAAGATCGACATGGTTGTAGATGCAAAGAGAACCATCTAGATCTAGATTGTGTTAGATTGTGGTTTAGAAAGGAGCAGAGAAGAGAAAAGAAACGTTTAGAGAGAGAAAAATTGTGTTCGATGATTGTGGTTGAGAAACGAGGAGGAGAGAAAATGCTTAGAGAGAGAAAAGAAAAGAGAGAGAGAGAGAGAGAAAAAGATGAGCAGCGCATCAAGTCAGGATTATTTTATGTTAGGGTTGTGTTTTTTGGACCGTGAGGTTATTCGGGTTACTAATGTGGGCATGCCTTGGACATAAAATGGGCTTTATAGGCCTTGGACTTAAAATGGACTTTATTGGATACAAAAATTCATAATAGTTTTTTATCGACCATACAGCAGGCTTGTGCAATGAAACAAGACTAATTTTTTACAAGGCTCGATCAACATCAGGTAGAAGCAAAAATTTTAAATGGAAATAGTGCTGGATATAAAGTTTTTGTCCTCAGGATGTCATTAACTCCATCTAATCTTAGTTTGCCGTTCAAGTTTCGGAGAAGACAGTTTCCGTTGACTGTATCATATGCAATGACAATTAACAAGAGCCAAGGTCAATCACTAACTCATGTTGGGTTGTTTCTAAAAAATCAGTATTCAGCCATGGTCAATTATATGTTGCTTTGTCCAGAGTAACTACTCGTGCTGGATTGAAGATATTAGTTTGTGATGAAGAGGGAAATACTGTGGATGAAACAACAAATGTTGTTTACAAGAAAATTTTTCAAAATTTGTAATTGTTACTGTTAATTTAATATGATTTTTTTTTTAGAAATTCTTTATTTATTAAAGTTTTTTGGCCGTACGTTTAATGCACAGGTATTATACTAGTTTCTTTATAAACTTTGAAGAAACTAGAAAGAGCATCAGCAAGATCAATACTATCAGCCTTATGTAGCTGTTGAATTGACAGATTTATTTCGAACATGTTCAAAATTTCCACAAGACTATCAAATCTCATAGTCATGGTGTCATGTGCTTTTTCAACAACAACAATTTTGATGCTAAATTTTTCAGTTACATTTCTCAACATTTTACTTATCAACCTTGCATTTGATATAGACTCACCTATAGAGAGACATTTATTTGATATTTCCCTTAATTTCGCAAAATAGCTTTTAATGTATTCAATCTCATTCATTCTAAAATTTTCAAACTTGGTTATAAGAATTCTCAACCTAATAGCCTTTACACTATAGTCACCTTCACAGTGACCTTGCAAAATATCTCAAGATATTTTTGCTACATTCTGATTAATTACTAGGCGAAACATGTGTTTATCAACACGACTTGATATAGCACCTTGAGCTCTAGAATTATAATGGTAATTTTTTTTGTAGTTCAGTCTTCCTCATGTTTAAGTTTGTAGGATTTTTCAGAGATTTCACCTACTACATCCTTGATTTCAACCTTAGGAGGAGACCATGGGACGATTATGCTTAGCCACGACCTCTCATCAATTACTTTGATGTAAAGACGAATATTAGCTTTCCATATAACATAGTTTGTAGCATCTAAAACAGGAGGACAATATTGACTCAAATGACCATCCATAATGACTACTATTTCTAAATCTCACTCAGTGTAATCGAGTGGAGCTCTGATAACAATTGAAAGAAATTGAGTAGATAGGACAGTCGGACAGGAGAACAAAGTACTGGTGTTAGTGATGATGTAATTACATAAAGGAATACACGAACAGAATTGCAACGGAATAATAAATACAAAACACGAAATAAAAATAATGTTTATCACTTATCTACAACAACTTGTTGTATGCACTTAAAAACTTCTCTTATAAACTCAATTATGTTTTGATTACAATGAAAAACAAAAAAGAGAAGAAACGAAATAATTAAACACAAAAAACACAAGTTAAATGAGAACTTGTTCAACAAAAGATCTCTCACTAAAAGGCACTTTCAGAAGTTTTTCTCTTGGTTATGAAAGTTACAATCCGTGTAGAGTAAAGCTAGTTAGAGTCCTTTTTGTAACCAATGAAAAATCTAACAATTCGTGTAGATCTTGGAGAGTAATCTTCAAGAATATCTCCTCTATTTTTTTCTAAGTTGTAGCTTTCTAATACAAGTGAGAGTAATACAAAATACTCAAAATATACACTAAAACAATGAAACTAATTAATATGTTAGTAAACAAAAATAGTAAAAAGATTAAAAAGATATTTACAATTTAAATAAGAAAGATATAAATTTTCTAAAATATGACAACTTATATTTCCCAAAAAATTTCAATAATATTTAGCTCAAAAAACGTATAAATCAATTCATACTTTCAAGTAGGGATGTCCAAATCGGAACAGAAACAGGCCCGGATCTGTGGAACCGTCCCGAATCAGAATCGGAACCGGCTCGAACCGAAACCGTAACCGGCGGTTTGGCGGTCCGATTTTGGTTTCTACTTTTCAAAAACCGCGAACCGGCAGTTTTGAACCGCTGAATCGTAACTGCCGAACCGGAACCGTCAGAAACCATCCATTTTTTATTTTATTACTTTCATTTGTTTAGTTTTTTTCTATCTTTTTTATATACCTTTTTGTAAAAAAAATCACTAATAAACAAAGTCTAAAATATTATTTTCTAGTCAATAAAATATTAAAAGAAAATAAATATACCTCACTCTAAAGTCTAAACCACTAAACCTCATTCTAAACCCTAAACCCTAAACCCTATATCATTTATCCTAAAACTCATATCATATACCCTAAACCCTATCTTTTTTATATAACTTTTTCTAAAAAATATCACTACTAACCAAAGTCTAAAATATTTTCTTGTCGATAAAAAATTAAAAAATAAATAAAAAATAAATATACCTCTCTCTAAAACTCACTCTAAACCCTAAATCCTACATCATTTACCCTAAAACCCATATCATATACCCTAAACCTTATCTTTTTTTATATAACTATTTCTAAAATAAATCACTAATTAACAAAGTCTAAAATATTATTTTTTAGTCAATAAAAAATTATAAAAAAATGAAAAATAAATATAGGGTAGTTCGTCCATCTTTTGACTGTTTTTCTATATACTTTCATTTGTTTTGTTTTTTTATATCTTTTTTTATACCTTTTTGTAAAAAAAAAATTACTAATTAACAAAGTCTAAAATCTTATTTTCTAGTCAATAAAAAATTTAAAAAAAAATAAAAAATAAAAAATAAATATAGGATAGTCCGTCCCTCTTTTGACTTTTCTTCTATATACTTTCATTTGTTTAGTTTTTTTTTTCTATCTTTTTTATATACCTTTTTGTAAAAAAAAAATACTAATTAAAAAAGTCTAAAATATTATTTTTTAGTCAATAAAAAATTTTAAAAAATTAAAAAATAAATATAGGATAGTCCGTCCCTCTTTTGACTTTTCTTTTATATAATTCATTTGTTTAGTTTTTTTCTATCTTTTTTTATATACCTTTTTGTAAAAAAAAAAATCACTAATAAGCAAATCCGAAAATATCATTTTCTAGTCAATAAAAAATTAAAATAAAATAAAAAATAAATATACCTCACTCTAAAGTTTAAACCACACTCTAAATCCTAAACCCTATATCATTTACCCTAAACCCTATCTTTTTTTATATACTCCCTCCGTCCCAATAATAAGTTCACCATTTTGGTCTCGGCACGTAAATTAAGGGTGGAGAAAATATTGTGAGTGTAATAGTAAAATAGGAGAGAGAATGAGTGGAGAAAATAATAAATTTGAAAAGTATTGTGAGTGTAATAGTGAAATAGGAGAGAGAATGAGTGGGTTGAATAGTAAAGATTCTTTGCCAAAAAAGGAAATGTGAAGCTTCTAACGGGACGCTATTTTTGGTAAAAAGTGAAGTTATTAATGGGACAGAGGGAGTATAACTTTTTCTAAAAAATATCACTACTAACCAAAGTCTAAAATATTATTTCCTAGTCAATAAAAAATTAAAAGAAAATAAAAAATAAATATACCTCACTCTAAACCTCTAAACCTCACTCTAAATTCTAAACTCAATATCATTTACCCTAAAACCCATATCATATACCCTAAACCCTATCTTTTTTTATATAAATTTTTCTAAAAAATATCACTACAAACCAAAGTCTAAAATAATATTTTATAGTCAATAAAAAATTAAAAAAAAATAAAAAATAAATATGTCTCACTCTAAATCTCTAAGGGTCCGTTTGATTTAGCTTATTGATATGTGCTGATGACTTATTACTTATGACTGATAACTTATAATTGATGACTTATAAATGATGAATGATGCTGTTTGATTTATTTTTTTGAACTGCTGATGAGCTGTCATAAGTAAGTATGACTGTTTGATTAATAAGCTGAAAAAGTGCTGAATGAAATTATAAAGAATAAAATGATAATAATAATAATTATTATTATTATTTTATTTTATTATTTAATTTTATTATTATTTTATTATTATTATTATTATTATTTATTATTATTATTATTATTTATTTATTATTTTTTTTATTTTTAGTTTTAGTTTTATTATTATTTTATTATTTTATTATTATTTTATTATTATTATTATTATTATTATTATTATTATTATTATTATTATTATTATTATTATTATCATTATTATTATTATTTTATAATATTATTTTATTATTTATTATTTTATTATTATTTTATTATTTGTATTTAATTATTTAATTATTATTTAATTATTATTTTTTTATTATTATTAATATTATTTTATTTATTTATTATTATTATTTATTATTTATTATTATTTTATTTTTATTTTTATTTTTATTTTTATTTATTTTTATTTTTATTTTTATTTTTATTTTTATTTTTATTTTTATTTTTATTTTTATTTTTATTTTTATTTTTATTTTTATTTTTATTTTTATTTTTATTTTTATTTTTATTTTTATTTTTATTATTATTGTTAAGCACCTGGTTTAATGCTTATGACTTATAAGGGAATTGTGTTTTAATTGACTTGTACATGACTTATGACTTATTTTATAAAAAATGAAATCAAACGGTTCAAAAATGACTTATGAAAAGTCATAATTCATAAGCACTTTAGAATAAGTCAAATCAAATGGGGCCTAAACCTCACTCTAAACCCTAAACCCTATATCATTTACCCTAAAACCCATATCATATATCCTAAACCCTATCTTTTTTTATATAATTTTTTCTAAAAAAAACCACTAATTAACAAAGTCTAAAATATTATTTCATAGTCAATAATTTTTTTAAAAAAAATAAAAATAAATATAGGGTATTCCGTCCCTCTTTTGACTTTTCTTCTATATACTTTCATTTGTTTAGTTTTTTTCTATACTTTTTTGTAAAAAAATAACTAATTAAAATAGTCTAAAATATTATTTCCTAGTCAATAAAAAAATGAAAAAGAAATATAGGGTAGTCCGTCCCTCTTTTGACTTTTCTTCTATATACTTTCATTTGTTTAGTTTTTTTCTATCTTTTTTTCTATACCTTTTTGTAAAAAAATCACTAATTAACAAAGTCTAAAATATTATTTTCTAGTCAATAAAAAATTTAAAAATAAATAAAAAATAAATATAGGGTAGTCCGTTCCTATTTTGACTTTTCTTCTATATACTTTCATTTGTTTAGTTTTTTTCTATCTTTTTTTATATACCTGTTTCTAAAAAAAACACTAATAAACAAAGTCTAAAATATTATTTCCTAGTCAATAAAAAATTAAAAGAAAATAAAAAATTAAATATAGGGTAGTCCGTCACTCCGTCCCTCTTTTCTTTCACTTTCATAAGTTCATTTGCTTAGTTTTTTTTTTTTATCTTTTTTATATATATTTTTTTAAAAAAAAAATCAATAATAAAAAAATTCTGAAACATTTTTTTCTATTAAAAAAAATAAAAATAAAAAACTGTTGAATCGCCGGTTCCGAACCGTGAACCGTCGATTAGAAACTGGAACCTTGAACCGTGAATCGACGATTCAATTTCGATTTCTACTATTCTAAAATTGAAATCGACAGTTTCAAACCGAAATCGAAATCGTAAATAGCCATCCCTACTTTCAAGAAAGTCCTAGATACAAATCTTTAGGTAAATTGTTAAATCAAGTGTAACGGCACAGACATAAGAATCCGTTTAAGTTCAAATGTTCAATCACATTTGAAATAAAAATATTATGATTAAACCATAAGTAACTACTGCAATACAGCAACAAATTATAATTTCAATTTTAAACGTGACACATGTTGCCCAATCGTAGAAAATTTTAGGGATTATTACCATTTAGGGCCTGAGGTCTTATAGTAGTCTTCGCGGGGGGCCTAGATATGTTTTATTGTCAATTTAGGGCCTCACATTAAAAAAGTTAGCCAGTTAGGGAAAAATTAACGATTTCGGTTAAAAAACCCAGTTAAGTGAACATGTGCCTAGCACGTGCATTTTTAACGAGGGTATTTCTGGCAATTTCTGGAAACATTAATAAATTATTTTAGTAGCATTATTATATTTATACTAAAGCTAAATGTTTCTTTTTTTAAGCACTAAAATTTTATTTCATTCATTTTAAAAAATCATTACATAGAAATAAAAAATTATATAATGAATAAGAAAATTATAAAATAAAAAAATACAAATATTCTTTTACCAAAAAAAAAAGAAAAAGATAAAACTCATTTACAATTTCTTTTTCCCCTTCCTCAGAAAACAAAAAAATAAATAAACAAATAATAATAATAATAATAATAATAATAATAATAATAATAATAATAATAATAATAATAATAATAATAATAATAATATTAATAATAATAATAAAAAATTAAAAAAAGACACTTTCTTCTCCAAATCTCTCCCCCTTTCACCCCGTCTCCTTCCCCTTCTTTTTGATTCCATGGCTTCCTCATCTCCCACTCAAAAAAACCACCTTATTCGGCCACCCAACCCCTTCTCCCACTGCCCCTTCCATCTTCCCACATTTCGGCACCTCCCCTTGCCCCTCAATCAAAAACTCCACACCACCAACCCGTTCGCCGCCGACGACCCTTTCAACCGCCACAAAATCGAATTTTGAAATTAGATTCGGAGGAGGGAATGACGGCTTGAATAGTTTTGATTTTGAATTTGAATTTATAAGACTTGAATTTGGGGTGGGGTTGTGCCTTTTATGTTGATTGTGTTGAAGAGTGAGGCGGTGATGTTGATGGTTTTGTGTTAATGGTGGTGGGTTTGTGTTGATGGTTGTGTGTAGGCATAAGGGGTGGGTTTATGTGTATGATGGTGTGTGGTGCCGTAAGTGGTGGTGGTGACGATGGTGGTGGGGAAGGGTGAGGCCATTATTAGAGAAGATGAAGAAGATGATTGAAAATAAATTTTATTTTCAATCCTTTTAATTTAGGAAATTGCATTTAACCCCCTTAACATGGATAACAACTTCAATTGTCAGAAATATCCTCGTTAAAAACGCACGTGCTAGGTACATGTTCACTTAACTGGATTTTTTAATCGAAATCGCTAATTTTTTTCTAACTGGCTAACTTTTTTAATGTGAGGCCCTAATGTGAGGACCCCGATCCGGAACCTACACGTGCCCCGATCTGGAGCGTCCTCAAACTAACCCAATTTTCCTTGACTTTTAAAACTTTGATTTAACTTTCAATCATAAACACAATTATCATAACCATTTCAAAATAACTCTACACCTTCCTACGATGGAGAAAGAGTTGACTAACTTTGAAAGTAAGAAACTGTTTTAGTTACAAAAAGGTATCGGTTATAACATAAAATTAAGATTTATAAATACCAACTCCGTAGAGGAATTATACCAAAATACATTTTCTACGCCAAACCGAGCTAAACCGAACCATTTACACCCCTACTATATGTACCCCGACAATCCCAAAATACCACATCCGAACTCCTTTCCGTCCTCACTTGGCCGGTCCGCCTGTCTCAGGATCTAAAAACATTAAAGGGAGAGGGATGAGAATAAATCTCAGCAAGCTATTATGAATGCAGCAATATGCCATATAAGATGCAACACATAACAAGTTGCATATAACACATTGGAAAAGCTGTAAACACCTTACATTATCTTGATTTACCTTTTCCCGTCTGAACAATAGTCGTACAACATTGGGTATAATAATACTCCAATCTTAGGTGAGCTGCTTAAGCAATACTCACATCTTATAAGACCCGTTTTTCAGGGAACCATATAAGATAGTAGCAACTCTGTAAGGCTTTTGGCTCAATACAGATGCTATACCCCAACCTGTGGTCACAGAAGGGGACGGTCACAGATATAACATAATCCGATCACATTAGGTCACACTTCCATAATTGATCGTATTATGTTATACCCCCAAACATCAGCTGATTAACACATTATCAAGCACATAATAGTTACTTGAAACATAATCCACCAAAAAGGGATAACAATATAGCAACATGGTAAAATATACTCATGTCCAACTAATCTCATAGTGCAACATTTATTCAACACACTATGCATAATATAACAATGTATATGAACTCAAGTAAGGCAAGGAAGTATCATCAATCCTTCCTACAAGGTCATTATACAATAACACATAGCCTCTTTAAAGGTCCAAGTTAAATCTATCAAGTTGGGATCATATTTATCAAGTTACCAAACTAGGTTAACTAGCGTTTTCCAAGTAACATTTAAAGTACTTCCCCAATTCCATGTTGATCACTTAAGATGTCATTGTGTAGCCAAAGTATTCTACTTTAATCTAGGTTAAAGAGATTTCATTTTGGTTCAAGTTTAATTGGGTTTGAATAGCTCTAAAGTTGATGTAAAAAAACCAGGCCAGGGCACGACTCGTGCCCCAGGGCACGACTCGTGCTCATTCCCTTAAGTCACTCAGAACGATTGGACCTCCTAGGTACGACTCGTGGTCACGATTTGACCAAGGGCACGACTCGTGCCAAGGGGCACGACTCGTGCCTCGGCCCAGAACAGGTAGCAGCAGCAATATTGTAGAGGGATTCCCAAAAGCCAAGATTTATACTAATCTTCTCATAATTGGTGAACCTAAAAGGAATTCATAACTTTATTAACTTCATTCTAACCCATTTAATTCAAAGGTATCATGTCCTAAACTTAGATCATTACTAATTAGTTTTTCCACCCAATTTACTATCATTTTTCAAGATTTCCATTCTAATCCAACCCAACCCATTTACTTCTACTCTTTACCACTTTCATGAACAATAACATATTTCACAACTTCATCCTAAAGCATTTAAACCCACAATGATATAAACCTAGATCATTTACCACATGATTTTCAACCCATTTTACTAACACATTTCAAGTTAAATCTTCTAAAACTAACTCCACCCATTTCTTACACTCTAAATCCACTTCCATGCACCTTAACATTTTTCCATGTCAATTTCCAATTTCTCAACTCCAAGAATAGTTCCAAAGCATTAAACAACCATCATATTAACAATAACAACATTTAGAGTTCATGAGCATTTAATGAAGGGAAGGGTCATAATAACTCACTTTAGGAAATAAGAGATGGATTAAGGATTTTCTTGGCTTGATCAACTCTCCTAGATGCACCCATCACAAAAGTACTCTTGAATTAGAAAATGGAGTAGAATTGAGTTCTCTAGGATTTTGGGAAGTAAAGCTTCAAGGTAAGGATTCCATGGGAGTTCTTGGGAGGTAGTAAGAAGAGAATGATTATGTAAAGGGAGGAGGATGAAGAGGTAACGGAAGAGTATGGGGAGAGTATGGCCCTTTTTGACTAATGTGAAGAAGAGGAGTGAAATAAGGAGGAGGGCATGGCCCCCCCATGCCAAAATAATTCAAGGCTTCCACACATAAACAATTTGGTCCCCTAAATTCCAAGGTAGTGAAATTAAACCCTCTATTCTAATTTTCCTTTGCCCACACACATTAACCTCATTTCCATTCTTTATTTATTTTCTATTTTTATACTTTCCCCCAAAATGTTGTATTTAATGTCTCTTGCAGTCCTAAGATTTTAAAATCATTTCCCAACCATCTCATCTTAATATAAGAATTTAAAGACATAATTTGAGCACATAAAATTAACATCAATATCAAAAGCATATAATATTTTATTAAAACTAGTGCCTAGGGTTAGGGTCGTTACACTCACTCCCCCTTAAAGAAAATTCGTCCCGAATTTGACTGGTACTTTACCTAACTGTTCAACCCGCCTTGGTTACTCATGTATAACTCAGAATCCAATTCCCGAACAGTCTCTTCAATGTTGTGATTCCTCTCCAAGATTTCTAATTTCATTAACAATACGGTATCACAACCTAATGTTCCAAGAATACCATGCAAATATCACTAACCCGAATTTTCACGACCTCAATAAAAATATAAATAATTAAAAGTATTACAACTTATGTCACCAAATACATTACAATATTACATTAAAAACTCCAAATACTCTATAAGCTACTCCAAGCCAGTTTATCAGTCAAATCACCTACCTTTTCTAAAGCTTCAAATGGATTAATCAACTTTGGCGCCAATTTACCTTAGGCCTTGCTTCACCAACCTCATCCCAAAAAATTGGAGATCGATATTTTCTTCCCGAACCACACCCCATACGGTTTTATCTCAATGCTTAGAATGATAACTGCTAGTATACGCACTCACCCTCTGGGAACCATACATCCTATCGATTACTAACATCCATTGTACATGCCCGTAGCATATCCTCAACAATAAGTAATGATTCCTCAAATTTTCACAAGGTTAAATTTAATAGCATTCATACATTTCAAAAGGACCTTTCCCAATTGATGTCTATCCAATCCATTTAATACTATGGGTTTATACAATCAAACTATCCCCTAACTTATATGAGGACTTGATCAAAGAATCTCATCACTATATACCTATATAATGAGTAGAATATACAACCAACTTTCTATAAATAAAACAACATACTCCTTTTTACTTCCAAGGTAACCCAATCACAAAATCCATCTTGATAATACTCTCAAGTTCAATCTAGAACTCTAAATATTTTAATAAATCTTCTAACATCAATATTCTATTTTCACAAAAAAAAAAGTTTCAAGTGAGGAAGACTCGTCGTACGAGGCATTCCGGGTGAACACCAACGTTCTTCCCGGAATGTAACGTGACCTCCGAACCCATTTTCTCTAATTTTGGGTATTTTTCAAAGTTTTGACCCTTAAACAAAAAACGGCGTGGCGACTCCGAAAACGATTTTTTTAAAAAAAAGGTCCGATAAAGATTTTCCAAAACTTTTTCCAAAGAAACAAGCAAGAGCCTTGTCGGGCGGCTCAAAAGGAAAAATCGGCACTCGCGGATACACATCATCACAGTGGCGACTCCGCTGGGGACTAAAAAAGCTTTTTTTTTTAAAATAATAATAATAAAAAATTGATACTCGGTATATAGGTGGAAACCATTAAATTTCCTCTTCAAACGCCTCCGTATGGGAGTCGGGGATAAGCTATGGGTGAACAATGCCACGTACCTGTTTCATTTCAAAAAAAAAAAAAAAGCTTTTGTGGGTCAAACTTCCGTCCCAACACTTGAGAACTTTTTGTTTTGTGTGTGTATGTGTTTTCCCGTTATGCTTTGTTGTTATTTTGACCGTCCCGAAAAAGTCAAAATTTTGACTTTCGGATCGATTCTTTTAACGGCCTAGAATTTTACGTGCTTATGTGCTTGCATGTTGTCAAAAAAAAAAAAATAAATAAATAAAAATCTTTTTTGCATGCATCATGCTTTTAAGACACATTTGAAAATTTATGTTTTTACTCAAAAAGGAAAATAGACTGCCACACACTACGGGCACGTCGACCTTACACTGCACACTGCGCCCTTAACCCAGGAAATCTCAGTAGCAGCCTGGGAGGCCTTCCTACGCCTCTCGGTGCGAGCACGGGATGACCCAAATAGCCATTGGTTTATCCTCGTGTCGACCCTGCACTTGTCCGTGACACACTTTTCCGAGACTCGGTTGGTTTTTGGTCCAGTTCGTGTCAGACTGTGTCGGTGCATGCCCCGTGTAGGTCAAACCCTAGTCAATGTACCAAGTCAGGATCCCCTGCGGACCTAACTCAGTCGAAGCCATGCCGGTTTTCCGTCATGAACATTGACCCGATCCTGACTGGGGCTCGGACTTCGGTTTTGATTTGCACGGCTCATACACCGGCTTCCGGTATGACACCGAGTCATCTAGGATTAACGCTTAATCCATGTCTAATTACTGCTTAACCAACGAAGAAGTCAAGATCCCTGGCAGACCATTATCAGTCGAAGTCATGCCGATTTTCCGTCAGACACTTTGACTCGATCTTGACCCTCGACGCTGGCCTTGCCGATAATTTACATCTAATGTACGTTAAGACTTTATGATCCGCCAGACCTTAGGTTCGTTTTCCTTTTCGGTCTGTGGGATCCGCTTGCCCTACGGAGCCCTTGTTCGGGGTTACAGGTTGAGGGTCCGCAGGCGTAGTGATGGATCCCACTGATCCAGGACTTAGAGTAGTTAAAAAAAAAGAAGAACAATATTTTCCAACCGCTTAGGTTTTAATAAAACACGTTTTAAGTAAACGGGAACAAATAACTGCATGTTGCATGAGCCCTGAGCCCAAATACCTACCCTTTTTCTTCCTCCCCCAAAGTCTGAACCTCCCTTGTATCTTCCTCCCATAGCACCTCGCAAGGCTTGGGTACGGACACCGGGTCACCGTTTGGCTAGTTGGGAAGAATCAAGCGCATCGTCAGCTTCACCGTTTGCTTCAATTCCGATTTTCAGAATGTCTGCATCAGCTGGTAATGATGGATGTGGTTTTACCCATCCAAAAGATATGCTCCTAAGCTTAATTTCTGTTCGAATCCTTGAGAATTTAATGTATATTTGAGTGTTTTGTTAGTTCAGGGAGTTAGTGAAATTGGTGAAGCAAAATGGTCAAGAAAGCTGGAAAAGCCACTGTTGTGGTGGGCGACCGCCCAGGATATTATGGGCGACCGCCCAAGCTAGAGATAACCAAGCCCTGAAACTGCTGTTGTTGTAGGCGACCGCCCAAGGAATGTTGGGCGACCGCCCATGCTGAAATCCCTCAAGATGAGAAGTTTCTGTACACATGGGCGACCGCCCAAGGCAAGGTGGGCGACCGCCCACATATGATTAACGCTGAAGACCAATGTTGCTGTCTACATGGGCGACCGCCCAGGGCATGGTGGGCGACCGCCCATGTCCCCGATTTCAGAATTTCAGTTTCCTTTTTCAAGGAGGATTTTATGCCCTTTTCCATTTTGGTCACCCTTTCTTCCCGAGTTTAAATACAAATCTGCAGAATAATTATTTTTTATGCTTTAATTTCCATTGACATTGAGAAGTCTTGGAGGATTCAAAGGATTGTTCATCAAATCAGGTTTTTATGTTTTATTATTATTATTCATCTCTGTTGTCTTTAGAGATGAACATGAGTAGCTAATTTCCTTTAGGTTTGCGGATTGGTTGTAGCAATACATGAATTTTATGTCTTAATGTTTTAATTATTAATTCAATTTCTTTCTAGAACAGTAAAATAATTTTAATTTGTTCTAGTGGTTCATTGGCCCTAGAACTTGTTGGTATCCATTGCCACGATAACTCGGGCATATATATAAGGCTTCTATTTTACTGTTTAAACCTAATTGAGGACGTAACTGAAATCAATTGGTTTAGGTTTGTTTATTCCTTCGATCTTCATGAGTTCTTTGATTGTTAAACCTACGTAATTGGAAGTATAACAAAAGAAGAATATTTGAGTTGCAATTCGCACACCAAACCGTCCCAACTCATGATTTTGTGAATGAACCCTAGAATGTAAATTGATGGCTTTATAAATAAAATGGCATAAAGTGAATGTATTGTGAATGACCAATCCGTGAATCTCCTTGTTAGAATTTGAATTCGTTACTTGTTTAATTTTGTGATTTTAATTATTAGTTTAATTTATTTGCGTTCATCATTAGTTTAATTAAATCAAACAAACAAAACCCCCTTTTTGGTTACTTTTCACCAATTGAATTAACTTGTTAAAACCAACGAGTCTCGTGGTTCGACCCTCGCTCGTGCATATTGCTACACCGTAGCGAGTACACTTGCTCGGTAATTTATTACACAAAGGATTTTTGTCCATCAAGTTTTTTGTGCCGTTGCTGGACTTGTTGAGATTTTTAACAAGTTTTTTTTAATCGGTGCATGCTTGGTCGACGTTCTTTGAATCCTAATCTGGAACCATTGAATCGACGACATTAATAGGTTGGGCCGCATTTACGAGATTTATACTTGACAGAGGGCAATCCCCTCGAAAGTGACCTAGAGACTTCTTCCACCGAGGGAGAAGAAAATTTTAATTTTGAAATGGCGGATCAAGTCATGAATGCGTTTGCTAGGCCAAGAGTCGACACATCGGTGTCGTGCATAGTGTTGCCCGATGCAGCACTAGCCTATGAAATCAAAGGCCAATATTTTAACATGATTCCTAATTTTTATGGCCTTGCTGGTGAGGATGCATTAGCGTTTTTGAGAGAATTTATGTCTACCTTGAGTGGGTTCCCCACAAAAGAGGGTGTTACCTCGGAGCACTTGAGACTGAAGTGCTTCTCTTATGCATTGAAAGATAAAGCCAAAACTTGGCTATTGTTGCTCCTCCCCGTAGCATCACTACTGGGATGCTTTACATGACGCTTTCCTTACTAAATTTTACCCTTATGATGCATTAACAAATTTTAGGGTGAAAATTATGGGATTTGCACAGAACCGGGGAAGCCTTCCACGAGGCATGGGATAGATTTAGGATGTTACAGATTCTGCCCCCACCACAACTTCCCCGCTTCTATGTTGCATCAAACTTTTTATGGGGCTTTATCCCCTAATATCAATCAATGGTTGATAATGCAAACAGAGGTAGTTTGGGAAGTAAGACGGTCCAACAATGCCAAGAATCGTTTGAGATGTTGAGTGCTAATTCTCAATGTAAGGGATCTAGGGGGTAACAAGGGGAGTGCATGAGGTGGGGCTAAACAACGAGTTGGCCAAGCAAACTTGCATTACTAAACCAAAGATTTGATAAGTTAGCTTTGCAAAATGCTTCTTCTTCTTCTTCTTCGTGCCTTCGATCGCTCATGTTGTAAATGATTTTTGTGCTAATTGTGGTCCTAACACTCATGCTACTAACGTGTGTCAAAGTGGTTTGCCGTTTAACCCCGAACAGCACACGCAATGCAAGGATTTGGCCAGCGGTTCCCTCAAAACAATAATCCTTTTTCGAACACATACAACCCGGTGGAGGCAACACCCAAATTTTTCATGGGGAGGCAATCAAGAACAAAATAAGCCTCTCCATCCTCAAGCTCCACCGGACAAGATGAGCAAAAAAGGGAACCGTGGGAAGTGGCCATGGAGAAACCGCAAGCCGAAAATAGTCAATTAAGGGCGGAAAGCCAACAAGCTTCCAAAACCATGAAGCCGCCTCTTCAAAAGTTGGAGACCCAAATTGGGCAATTAGCAACCGCCCTACAAGGTCATAAGTCTCTGGGACTTTTCCGAGCCAACCACATCAAGCAAATGCCATTATCACTCTCCGAAATGGCAAACAGTAGGTAGTGAGGTACTTTCTCCTTCATCTTCTTCTCCCCTCCCCGTTGTAGATCGAATGTTAGTGTGGATAATGATGAGGTTGGTTGTGAAAAGAGTACAAGTGACATGGGGAAAATTCTAAAGTTGATTCTCCACCCCCATGCCATATGTACCTCCCGTACCGTTTCCCGGAAGGTTTTTAAAACAAAAATTGGAAAAGCAAATGTCGGAGTTGATGAACATGTTTTCTAAGGTGAACATCAATATCCCTTTACTCAATGTGATCAAAAACATCCCTGCTTATTCCAAATTTTTCAAAGAGTTAAATTCCATGAAACATAGGTATGGGACAAATGAGAGAGTAGTGATGAGTGAGAATGCTAGCGCAGTGGTACAACATAGTCTTCCACCCAAATTGAAAGACCCCGGAAGTTTTCTGATTTCTATTACTATGGGGGAGTCAAAGAAGGTAAAAGCTATGTTGGATCTTGGTGCCAAAGATTAATTTGTTGCCATATTATGTGTATGAGGAGTTGGGTTTACCCGAATTAAAACCCACCACAATGGCCCTACAACTTGCGGATCGGTCCATTAAAAGACCTGTGGGCATTGTGGAGGATGTTTTAGTTCAAGTAAATTCAATCATTGTGCCTGTTGATTTCGTGGTGCTTGAAATGCCAAGAGGTGAAGGAAGTCGCCGGGATTCACCCATATTACTTGGGAGACCCTTCATGGCGACGACCAACACCATTATTAATGTGAGGAATGGCAAACTGTCTATGACAGTGGCGGGTGAGAAAATTAAAATTTCTGTGTTTGATGCCATGAAACACCCTAGTGATGATAGTGAGGTGTGTTCATTTGTTGATGATAGTGAAGCTTTGTCAAATGACGGTGAGAATTCTAGGGATAGTGCGGGTTCCCACTTGTGTGCCGTGAAAAACAAGGCCGACAATCTTGGTTCTTGTGATGGCCCGTATCACCCCCTAGACCGATCCCAAAAGGGGTCGGTGTCCCATTTAAAATCTTTCTTTCCGCTTAAGTCTACCAATGTTGATGCATGTGATAAAATGGAAGAGTGTTGTTCTATTGATATTTCTGATGCTTTGTCTGTCAAGATGCATGTTCAGGATGCTTGCAATGTTGTGAAGGAAAAGGAGGTGCTTGATTGTGATAAGGATAAGGCACCAACTGAGTTTGGGGGAGAGGCCCCCAAGAAAAAGAAATTGAAGAGAAAGAAAAAGAGCAAGAAAAAGGCTAGAAAAATCCCTTGGGCTCCACCCGAGTTGGGAGCAAAGGGCGAATTGTTGTGGAAAGTGGTGGGCATTTGTGCCCGAGAATGTGCAAAGTGGGCCAAGGGAAGGAAAGCCAAGGCCAAAATGAATGTGGTCTCATCAAATCCCATTTTAGTTGGGAGCAATGGTCGGGCTAACGACCTTAAACAAATGCGCTAATTGGGAGGCAACCCAAGTAGGTACATTTTTATTGCTTTATTTATTTGCTTTGTGTGTCATATCTGCCTTTGAACTTGAGGCATGTTGTTGTTCTCTTTTCTATGAGGACATAGCATGTTTTGAGTTTGGGGGTAGATATCTCCCCGAGTTTGTGGGTTTATAGGGGAGTGTAAATAGTGTCACCTTCTAAAAAAAAATTAGAAAATTTTAAAAATTTTTGTTCTCTTTGCATGTGTGGAAGTTGGCCAACGTCCGTGATGATATGAGAGTTTTTTATTGAGTCTTGCTTTGTTTGTGCCAATTTGAATTTGTTTATTAGAATTGCATTAATTCATGTAAAACACAATTGCACCACCAATCACTTCCATTATATTTCTTGATCATGGTCTTTAATTTAGGTGTCTTTTATGGGTTCACTTTGACATTCTCGGGGGTCCTAGAACATGATTGCATGCTTGTCAATAACAAATCAATAGATTACTTGGTATTTATGGCTTATCTTTCTTTGACAACCCTCTTGTGAGCCTTCGACTTTCTCGTCACTGTATATAAATTGTCACTTGATCCCTTTTGAGCCTGTTTAGAAAGAGTGGAAATCTAGACCACCATTCGCCTTCATTTGATGCCTAATCCCTAACCCTTGACACCTAGAATAGGTCCATCCCACCTTTTCAAGAATGTGGAATTAGAAACGATCAGTTTGGGGGTTACATGGGGAAATTACGGGAATGAGTGAGGAAGGTCAAAAGCTGGAAATATGATTTGTATTGTATAAAAGGGGGCTATCAAAAAAAGAAAAAAAAAAAATCTGAAAAGAAAAAGTTGGCCCCAATTCTGTGAAATATGTTTGATAAGTGACCTAGTTTGAGAGAGGGAATGCTTTCAACCCCAAGTGTATAAAATATGAACAAAGTTCTAGTTTGGGGGTTGAAGCATTGGGGAAACAAAGGTGAACGGAAAAGCTGAAATTCCGGAATGTGATATATGCAATGGAGAGCTTTTAGTTTCACATTCTTGTATTCGTATGTCCATTCCTTCGTTTGTACCCGAGAGCCTAGCCCCACATTTGTGTGGACTTAACTTTGAGCCATATTTTTGTTCAATATTGAGTAATCGGGTTGACAAGTGTGTAATCATGCGTATGAGTATCCTCGTGTATGTAACTCGTTTTGTTATTTGTAATGTAGAGCATGTGTTAGTGAACCCATAAACAATCTTAACTTGTTGATCATGATCTCCCCATAATTCATTCATCATTCAGGCCGAGGTGGAAAATTGTGGGTTAGATGCATTAATGTAATTGTAATTGCATATTCATTTTGGCACTTGTTTAGCACATTTAAGTGAGAGTCTGAGACTTGCTTGGCCGGCAACCTTGTATGTATTGAGAACATGTCAAAAATATTTTGTGTTTATTGTTTTTATTTGTTAGGGTAGTTTTTGTTTAATTCTTTTGTTTTACTCGGGGATGAGCAAAAGGTAAGTTTGGGGGTATTTGATGGATGTGGTTTTACCCATCCAAAAGATATGCTCCTAAGCTTAATTTCTGTTCGAATCCTTGAGAATTTAATGTATATTTAAGTGTTTTGTTAGTTCAGGGAGTTAGTGAAATTGGTGAAGCAAAATGGTCAAGAAAGCTGGAAAAGCCACTGTTGTGGTGGGCGACCGCCCAGGATCTTATGGGCGACCGCCCAAGCTAGAGATAACCAAGCCCTGAAACTGCTGTTGTTGTAGGCGACCGCCCAAGGAATGTTGGGCGACCGCCCATGCTGAAATCCCTCAAGATGAGAAGTTGTTGTACACATGGGCGACCGCCCAAGGCAAGGTGGGCGACCGCCCACATATGATTAACGCTGAAGACCAATGTTGCTGTCTACATGGGCGACCGCCCAGGGCATGGTGGGCGACCGCCCATGTCCCCGATTTCAGAATTTCAGTTTCCTTTTTCAAGGAGGATTTTATGCCCTTTTCCATTTTGGTCACCCTTTCTTCCCGAGTTTAAATACAAATCTGCAGAATAATTATTTTTTATGCTTTAATTTCCATTGACATTGAGAAGTCTTGGAGGATTCAAAGGATTGTTCATCAAATCAGTTTTTTATGTTTTTTTATTATTATTCATCTCTGTTGTCTTTAGAGATGAACATGAGTAGCTAATTTCCTTTAGGTTTGCGGATTGGTTGTAGCAATACATGAATTTTATGTCTTAATGTTTTAATTATTAATTCAATTTCTTTCTAGAACAGTAAAATAATTTTAATTTGTTCTAGTGGTTCATTGGCCCTAGAACTTGTTGGTATCCATTGCCACGGTAACTCGGGCATATATATAAGGCTTCTATTTTACTGTTTAAACCTAATTGAGGACGTAACTGAAATCAATTGGTTTAGGTTTGTTTATTCCTTCGATCTTCATGAGTTCTTTGATTGTTAAACCTACGTAATTGGAAGTATAACAAAAGAAGAATATTTGAGTTGCAATTCGCACACCAAACCGTCCCAACTCATGATTTTGTGAATGAACCCTAGAATGTAAATTGATGGCTTTATAAATAAAATGGCATAAAGTGAATGTATTGTGAATGACCAATCCATGAATCTCCTTGTTAGAATTTGAATTCGTTACTTGTTTAATTTTGTGATTTTAATTATTAGTTTAATTTATTTGCGTTCATCATTAGTTTAATTAAATCAAACAAACAAAATCCCCCTTTTTGGTTACTTTTCACCAATTGAATTAACTTGTTAAAACCAACGAGTCTCTGTGGTTCGACCCCTGCTCGTGCATATTGCTACACCGGTAGCGAGTACACTTGCTCGGTAATTTATTACACAGTGGATTTTTGTCCATCAGGTAACAATGAGGACAACACCACTCCGCCTTCTGGAATCCCTCAGACAGACTAGCATTGGATCTAGTTGGTCGAACAAATGAGACTGCGACAGGAAGCACAGATAAACAGCATTCTGGAGGCTATCAGGAGCCCTGGTTTGATTGCCAGTCCCAATCCCGACGGTACTTTCACCGTGGAAGAAGAGAAGGACCCTAATCTCACTCTCGGTCGCCCCGAGTATGTCAGGATGCCACCACCAGTCTCCTATACGACTACTGCCAGAACCCCTGACTCTCGATCTGTAGGTCAGCCGGTCCCTAAGAAACAACTCAAAATGCCGCCATCACAGTTTGATCTAAAACAGCAGGCAGGGATGGGTCAGTTCGGTTTTTCTCAGCAGCAGTCAAATGTCCCCCCTCAGCATGGCACCCACCGTACAAATCCCAGTGTTTCCCGAGCTGTCCAAATAGATATCAGCAATGCAAATGAGACTTTACCTCCAGGAAGCTTCCGAACAATGGAGGAAGTATGGCTAGCCGTTAGGGCTCTCGAGGAACGTCAGAACGAGCAACAGGCCTGGATCGAGGAATCAACACGTCATTTCGGGACCTTAACAATTCCCTAGCTGACTGGGGCTTCCCTAAAGGACAAGTATGGGCCTACTCCCCCAGTTTCTAATGCCTCCCGTTACTCTCCGGAATCCAACCATCAGCTTCTAGGCGAATCCAGCAAACAGCATATCGAAGCCCCGGACCCAAAACCAGATGTCGAACACATTTGGTGGGATGTCTGCGACTGTTTCGATTGCCTCGAGAGAGACTACCAAGATGAGATCAGTGAAGAATGCCCCCCTAAGAGGAAAACCAAGCCCTCTTCCCAGCAGAAGTTGAAGGCAAGATACGAAGCTGGTGATCCAGCAGTGAGAACCCTCGGAGAGCCATCAGGAAAGTTTGATTACTATGTCATCTACTCCAGCAGGTCTCCTCAGTCTAGCTCAACTCAAAAACACTCCAGCGCAGCTCAGGCCGAGGCTCCAATCCCACCACCAGCTAGCGAACATATTAGGTGGGATGTCTGTGACTACACAGACTGTCTCGAGAGGGATTATCAAGATGAGGTAAACGAGGATCGTCCTACCAAGAAGAAGAAAGCTTCTTCCCAGCAAAAATTGAAAGAAAGGTTCGAAGCTGGTGATACCAGCATAGGGACACTTGGGAACCATCAGGGAAATTTGACTACTACGTTCTCTACCCTAATGAGCCTAAGCCGCGGCACAAATGACTGCACAATCTTGAGGCCCGCAACTCAACTATCAATGAGGAATAGCTATGATGGGGGCCACTCATCCTTAAATGAAAATGTTACAATAGTCTCTTAGTCAACCTTCGTAGGCTCTAATAGTATCTCTTTTACCAAAGTCCTTTGTGGACATCTGCTATTGTAGTCCGCTATGGACAGGGTAGTTAAAAATTCAACTTTTGTATGAGTCTTTTTCTTTTCTCACTAGACTCGAGGCACTGTTTTGTATTTAATGAAATGGTCTTACTACAAATGATCACTCGTATTGCTAAAATGCTTGAACTACGACGGCCTGAGCTCCTCACAACGAGGGGAACGTAGGCAACCGGAAATGGTTCGGCCATAAGTGCATTTCAAACTAATGAAGGATTGTGGGAAACCTTGTGATCATTTTGGATAAAACATGTTTTCAAATGTCTTGACGAGTCTTCTTTTTCTACAACATAGGGAAGGTAGAGCTAAACACTGATTTCTGTCAGAAAGGGCTTCCATACACTTTTCCATGTCAACGCTCTCTCAAAAGAGCCAAGTCCCGGAGTGAGTCCTTTTGTGCCCTCACCAAATGAGGCCATTTTCAAAAAAAAAAAAAAAAAAAGGAGAAAAGAAAATGCCCTGGCAGGTATACACTTCTAAGAATCTCTTTTGTCCAGTTGACTAATAAACAAGAAGATGGGTTGCCCCCCTTTGCTGCATGACGATTCAATCCTCGGAAGACGCCCTAGCTCTGTGGGCCATCCGAGGAACAACAGCGCAATCTCAGGCTCAGAAGCCCGTAACTTGGGAAGCAATTCGGAAGGCTGCCCAGTCAGAAGCCAGTCATATCCAGTATCCCCGGGCTCAGCCCCTCACCATTGCTAAACTCAGGGAGACTTGCAACAAAATCAGTCAGAATCGGTGGCCAGTTGCTAAGCAAGCTCCTCCTTTGACCCTAACAGCATTAAAAGAGTCCTGCAAAGAGGCGACAGATAAGCCAGAGGAAGAAGTAAACCTGTTGACTAGCTCTGGGCAGATCCATCAGGGTAATCCCAAGACAGATAAGAAGCCAGCAGATCCAATACCCAGGGAGAACCGTAACCCCTATGCCAAGACAGCTGAAATTCCTGACCCCAGAAAGAAGATCCTGTACTCACTCAGTTGAAGCAGACTCAAGCCAATATCTCTCTGTGGTCTTTACTCACTTCATCTTATCCCCACAAGTTGAAGTTAGAGGAAAGTCTGGCCCGCACACTGGTCCCTAATGATGCTACCCCTGACGACGTGGTGCAACTAATTGGGAATATCCACTATGGAAACATAGTCACCTTCACAGACCTAGATCTCCCCCAGTTCGGAACCGATCATAATGAGCCTCTCTTCATCACGGTCCAGCTAGATGAACGGCGTCTCCCTTGGGTTTTAGTTGACAACGGGTCTGGAATGAAAATCCTCCCAGCAAAGATCATGAGCCTGCTTGGCATCAAGCCCACAGATCTAAAGCCTTCCTCCCTCACAGTCAAGGCCTACGACTCAACGTCTCGTACAGTACTTGGGGCTACTACTTTAAACCTCTGGTTCGGCAAGAAAATGATACCCGTAGAATTCCAAGTCATTGATATCCCAATCACCTTTAACGCTCTGTTGGGAAGACCTTGGCTGCACCAGGTTAACGGGGTCGCCTCGAGCCTTCATCAGTGTGTAAAGTTCATTTCAGATGGGGATCTAACAATCATTTATGGGGACCTAGTCACTTTGGAAGGCACCGATATAGGTGGAATACCCATCCTGGAGATCAAACATGATGAGGACGGTTTCATGCTGACTAGCTTCACAGTCGAGTCCCCTAAGGTCTAAGTTTGCAACATGGATCTAACTGTCACCCAAGACAAAATCCCTCCTGTTATGAGGATGATGAGAAAGATGAATTACCTGCCTGGTTTGGGTCTCGGGAAGCACCTACAAGGAACCCACAAGGTCATCGAGGTGAAGAAACAGAAAACTCGCCATGGCCTGGGATATGAGCCAACTTCAGAGGGAATTGCAAAGGAGAAAGAAATTGCTCAGAAAAGAAAGGAAGCTGCTACTGGAAAGGACCTTTTCAATGGCCCCAAATCTCTCTCTTTCAGTCTTGACATGACTGACTACTTCGTGAAAGGATCTCCACAGATGGATGATACCACAGTCAAAGAGCCCACAGAAGGCTGGCTAAAGCTACAATAGAACCCCAGTAAGTTCAGGGGAACTGGAGCCAACCCCTTCCGTAGAATGTTCCTCGACCTACCCAAGATACCTGAGGCTACTACCACCATGAAGAGCAAGTACACTTTCAAAGGGGTACCAGAGCTGGTAAAGCAGTTTGAGAAGCTCAACGGAGTCATTCCGACTATCGAGAAGGCCACAACAGCTGAGTTTGAACTGGTCATGCCAAAAGCCAAGACTCCAGAATTTTCCCTAGATGAATGGGATGGTCCCGTCATGCAGCAAATGTTTGGGGAGGAAGTGCACATTCCAGACCTGATCGATTGGGGCTCAATGAAAGAAATGGTCGCAGTAATTGAAGCAGAAGGACAAAAGCTGTTAGATCCCCGAGCCATGGTCATGCAGTCTGCCATGCCCTTGAAGAATTGGGAAACCCTCTCCGGTCCGTCCGCGAGCAAAGAAGAAATGGTCACAAAGCTTGGATTGGTCCCCCGTCCCCTTATGTCCACCTATTTCAAGTCCTCTGAGTCTCTTGTCATCGAATTCGAGTCCCTAGAGTCGTCTGATGGCCTTACGCCAGAAGACTATGAAGTTGTAGCCAATGTTGTACTTCCTTTTACTCTGAATGAAATGATCGACCTTTACGAGTATCCCCTGATTGCCACTTTAACTAATGATAAATTAACTAATAACTTAAAAACGGTTAATAATGATTCACTAGATAAAGATGCAGACACACTAAATGAACAATACATTAAAGAAATATTTAAGCAGGTTGTTGAGAAAGAGAAAAACCGAGCCCAAGCTGCCGAGGAGGTTTTGACTCGTGTGAACCTGGGAACTGCAGAAGAGCCTAAAGAGACGCATATTGGCAGTTTCTTCGACGGACCCGAAAAAGCAACTCTGACGGAAATACTCAGGGAATTTGTGGACGTGTTTGCATGGTCTTACAAGGATATGCCCGGCCTCGATCTCTCCATAGTGGAGCATCAGATACCGTTAGATCCCGAAGTCAAGCCAGTCAAACAGAAGCTGAGAAAGATCAAACCTGAGTGGTCGTTACAAGTAAAAGAAGAAATTGAGAAGATGCTCAAAGCAGGATTCATCCGGGTCATTGAGTATCCCAATTGGCTCTCCAACATCGAAACAGTCACCAAGGCTAACGGAAAAGTCCGATGCTGCATGGATTTCAGAGATCTCAACAAGGCCAGCCCAAAGGATGACTTCCCCCTGCCCAACATTGACATGCTGGTAGATACCACAGCCAATTACGAGGTCAAGTCTTTCATTGACGGTTTCACCGGCTACAACCAGATCAAAATGGCCGAGGAAGACCAGGCCAAGACAGCTTTCACTACCCCCTGGGGAACATATTGCTATACAGTCATGCCGTTCGATCTGAAGAACGCTGGGGCTACCTACCAGAGGGCTGCCACTACCCTGTTCCACGACATGATTCATAAATAAATAGAGGTCTACATGATAGTCCACTCCAAAGGATCCGATGGCCAGCACTTCGTCGATTTGAGAAAATTCTTTGACCGCCTCAGAGAACATTCCATGAGGCTGAATCCAGCTAAATGCTCCTTTGGCGTCAAGCGAGGTAAAGTGTAGGGGTACATGGTGACTGAACGGGGAATCGAAGTGGACCCGCAGAAGATCAAAGCCATAATCGAGATGAAACCACCTCGAACACTGACATAAGTTAAATCTTTCATGGGAATGCTACAGTACATAAGCCGTTTCATGAATCAACTGACCTCCACCTGCGAGCCTATCTTTAAGTTGATGAAGAAGAGCACACCCCCTGAACGGAACCCAGAATGCCAGTTTGCTTTTGAGAAGATCAAGGCATACCTTGTGAATCCTCCGATCCTTTGTCCCCCACATCGAAAAAAGCCACTACTACTGTACCTGACTGTCACAGACACCGCAATTGGGGCCATGCTGGCACAGGAGCAGAAAGACTCCAAGGTTGAAAGCGCCATCTATTTTGTGAGCAGGAAGCTACGGGCAGTGAACTCAACTACTCAGTTTACGAGAAAACATGCGCAAGCCTGGTATGGGTAGTGGGAAAGTTGAAGCACTACATGCAGTCTCATTCGATGCATTTGGTATCAAAATTGGATCCCATCAAATACCTGTTCGACAAGCCCTCCCTCTCTATGAGATTGGCAAAGTGGTCATTCTTTCTGGCCGAGTACGATATCACTTATGTAACGAGAAAGTCCGTGAAAGGGCGAGTGATGGCAGACCAACTAGCTGACTTTCCAATTGATGAATGCCAAGGACCTGAACCTCAATTTCCTGATGAAGGAATTTTCGCTCTAGAAGGAGAACATCGCTGGCAACTCTTCTTTGATGGGGCAGCTAACAAACGGGGGAATGGAATAGGAATGCTCCTGGTTGACCCCACTGATGAACATACTCCAATAGCCATAAAGCTCAACTTCGAGGTCACTAACAATGTCGCCGAGTATGAAGCCTGCATAGCTGGATTGGAGGCAGCCCTGGAAAGAAACATCAAGGAGTTAGAAGTATACGGTGACTCTGCTCTCATAATCAACCAAGTGTCCAACAAGTGGAAAACAATTGATTCGGGTCTGCAAAAGTAGCACGCCTATATGGAAGACCTCGCAGCCCAGTTCAAGGAGGTCAGCTTCCACTACCTGCCCAGAGACCGCAACAGGTTCGCAGATGCCCTGGCAACACTAGCCTCCCTTGTCGAAATACCCGAAGGAAAATCAGTTAAACCCTTCAGGATTGGTAGAAGAGAAAACTCATCCTACTGCTTTAAGATTGGGGCAGAGAGGGAACCGGTAGATGACCCGTGGTATGCTCAAATTTACCAATACTTAAAAAGCGGTGAAGCCTCCTTCAAGAATGAAGACGGGGAATACAAAGAAGGGATCAAGGCAAAAAGTATGATGGCTCTGAAACGCTTGGCTTCCCACTACGTCCTTCTGGGAGACACGCTGTACTAAAGGCGCTATCGAGGTCCCCTCTTACGCTGTATCAGCAAACAAAGGGTTTCCGAGCTAATAAACGAAGTACATGGCGGTACCTGTGGCCCCCACATGAACGCTTGAGCCTTAATGCAAGTCATCCTTAGAATGGGCTACTTCTGGATCTCTATGGAGACGGATTGCATCCAGTTCGTGAGAAGCTGCGACAAATGTCAGCGCTACTCAAATCTCAATCATTTGCCTCCGCACGACCTCTATTGTATGACAACCCCTCGACCCTTTGTTACCTGGGGAATCGACGTCATCGACAAAGTTACACCACCAGGAAGCAACGGTCACGAGTTCGTCCTGGTAGCCATAGACTATTTCACCAAATGGGTCGAAGCCAAGTCCTACAAAGTCCTCAATTCCAAGTAGGTAGCCCTCTTCATCAAAGAAAATATCATGTGCAGATGCGGATTGCCAGCTGAAGTGATTTCCGACAATGGTTCTCATTTCGAGGGAGAATGCGACAGATTATTGGCAGAATTCAAAATCACCCATCACAAGTCATCCCCTTATCGGCCCCAAACCAACGGTGCTGTGGAAGCGGAAAACAAGACTCTAGAAAACATCATCAGAAAGATGGCCGTCCGGGGCAGAGATTGGCCAGACAAGCTCCACCTTCCCCTCTAGGCATACAGAACATCTGTCAGAACTGCCACAGGGGAAACACCTTTTGCCCTCACTTACGGAATGGAGGCCGTACTTCCTATCGAATTGGAAAGTCCCTCGCTCCGCGTGTTGTTGGAAAATCAGATCAACGAAGTCGAATGGCTCCAGAGTCGCCACGATGAGTCGGCCCTACTAGATGAACGTCGTCTAAAAGCCATGGAACACACCCGGGCTTACCAAGCAAGAATGGTCAGAGCCTTTGACAAGAAAGTGAAACATCGGGACATCCGAGAAGGCAACCTCGTGCTAAAAGAGAAGCCTCCAACCCACGCCAATCCACTTGGCAAATGGGAGCCCGTCTGGATCGGGCCCTATGTAGTTCAGAAGATCTTTTCTGGGGGAGCCATGCAGCTCGCAGACTTAGATGGAAATCTCTTCGTGCATCCAGTGAATGGAGACAAGCTCCGCAGATACTATGACTAAAGATCAAGTCATTTCCCCTCAAAGGTGCAAAAAGAGTAATACCCAACTAGGTTGAAAACCCGAAAGGGCGGCCTAGGTAAAAAACAGGGTTTCACTTCTCTCGTCCCTCTCTCTACCTACCCCTTCTAAAAAAAAACCTCATAGGGTCGAACTACGGAGACCTGAGCCCCTTAGTCCACTTGTAAGTAAGGAACGTAGGCAGCCGGAAACGGTTCGGTCTAAAACACAAAATAAACATCAAATTTTGTCATCAATACACTGATTACATCGTATCTGCGTCTCAAAAGACTCTAATGCAATTCACTTATTACAGTTAAAAACTTCTTGATGAGTTCAAGCCCTGTCTACTCTTAAACTCACAACTGCACTAAAAGAAAAGACATAAAAAAAATACATAACTAAAAAACTAATGTGTCTGCAAGGGCGATCAATGGATACTCAAGGGTCTAGCCACTAGTGCCAGCATCTCCCTCTGTCCTCCTCCGTCTCCTCCCGCCATGCCTTGTGTTCTTCCTAGGCACGGGAATGATATCCGTCCTCCTCCTCCCTAGCTCCGGCATAGGGTCCGGGTCCATCAAGCCTGCCTCTATCAAAGCTCTGGTCGCCTGGGCCTCATCACTAATTTCCTGCCTCTTGGGTAGCATCATGGGAACCTTGTCCCTCTGTCGTTCCACTCTCATCTCGTAGTCGAACATATCATCTCCACTCCTGTTATATGGGCTGGCCCTCGCCTCAGCTCTCCTCAACATTGACACGGGAACATCTCCTGGTCCCACCATAGCCTCACGCCTCCTCATAAGAGCCACCTGAGTCTCCCCCATGTGTCCCTCATACCAATCCAAGTACCAAGTGGACAGATAAATACACTTCGGACGCTTGAGAAGGACCGTAGGAGGGAAAGCATGATACCTCCATACTCGGGAAAAGAAGGGAAATACAGATGGGTCATCCATAGAGACAGACATCACCACCCGGGTGGCAATATCATCACAGCCCTCCAAAGGTACCTGCTCCATCCCGAACTGCCTGAGAACTAAAGCTGGAATGTAGAAGGTAGACCAACTGAGCCCCGGAAGCATGACTACCTGAGATCCCTCCTCAAGCGTCCTCCCGGTCTCTATCTGCCAGTGCGGAATCCACCATCGGATATCCCGGGTACGACGCTGAGCCATCCAGCGCTCCCACGAGACCTGATCCTCGATCTCAACTGTAACTACCCTCCTGGCAAAAGTCCATGGCTTGAATGCAAGAGGAGCCTCCCGCAGGACCCCTAACCTCTCCATCAGCACATCGACAACAGAAATGGGATTCCCCTGTGCATGTACCGCTTCCCGGTAGCCAACCGGTCAATAGCATGAAGGGTCTCTCCCAAGATCAAGGGAACTATATCCCGGCCCGATTGGCAGTGCACAACAACGTCTAACAAAGACCGATAGCACATCCTAAAGGAACAAACCATGAACAGGGACCCGATTGCACAAAGGGCAAAGGCATCCCAATAACTGTCACCAACAACACCCAAGCCCCTAAACCTATCCGGGAGACCAGAAATATCAAAATAGTCGGGTCCTCGAATCATACCTCGAGCTTCCTCCGGAGAAATTCGAAGGAAACTGGACAACTTGTTGGCAAAAGATATCCCTTCGGGTAAGGGAAGTGCAACCTCTTCCACCTCGGGTCCTCCAAGTAAAGCCCTGAAATCCTCAATGGTGGGAACTACTTCGTTGTAGGAGAAACATAAGACTCCGAGTGTCCTTGAACGCGGCAGAAGCCCTCATCAAGTCATAATCCAGAATGAGTTCCTTGAGAGACCATAGAGACTTGATCTTGTATCTCTCTTCAAAGAAAGCCCTATTCCCATGCATGACCTCCCGAGACCATTCCTTGAACTTGTCAAAGAAGATCATTTGCAACTCTTTTGGCAATTTAGGAGAATTTTTCATGTTTTCCATGACTTTCTATGGTGTTGGGTCGTGATTTCAGAAAGAACAGAGAAGAAGATGAAGTTGAGTGATGAAAACCCAGCCTGAGGTGAAATTTAAATAAACCTGCCAGGTGCTGCCCTTGTCCGCGCAGATGAGATTGCAGCCTCAATCTCATCCACGTGGATATGATTGTTTCCCAGTCCAAAAACTTTTTTGACAACAATAAAATCTGCTTGCCCAAATGAGGAAATCCTTTCTCAAACGGCCAAACATGAGAATATGCTTATTCCCCATGATTTTCATTCAAAATCCCCACAAAGATCCCTCTTTTGTCCCATAAAACACAAAACCGGGCTCATGCAACTTGCATTCAGTACAGAATTAACAGAACAAAAAATATATATATATATACAAAAATACTTAACAAAATAAAATGTAGTCATTACATCCCTAACATAAAAAAAATGTGCATACATGTTGTCTCTCTCTGCCCTAACAAGTACGTTCAGTCAAAGTCACTATCTGAATCAGGAGCGGGATCCTCCTCCCTCATAATCTTCTTGCCACGCCTCCGTACCCTCCGTTGAGCCGTGCTCGGCCCCTCTGCCGCTGCCTCCGAAAAAGCCATCTCCGGCTCTATGTGATCCTCCTCGACATTAGAATATCGGTCCTCGGGATCGGCCGGCACGCCCCGATATGGCACCCCAATGTCGGCAAAGAAGTCATACCCGAAGGAAAAGGCATCGAAACTCTGGTCGTATGTCCCCTGGGTCTGTAAGGGGGTCCCGTAACCTCCCTGCGGCTCAAAAGCGCCGTAACCACCGTCGTGAGAAGAAGAGCCCTCGCCGGTCCTGCCCTGTACGAAGCCCGGTCCCTCCATGCCACCGTAGATGATATGGTCCCGGGAAATCTCCACGCTCCTGTCCATATAGCCAGAAGGCGAAACATCCGTCGACCCCCTGGGCTGAGTGCGAGGAGTCTCCATGGACCTCCTGCCTGGCATAGTCCCGCTGGCAGGAATGGGGGACCTCTCCCACATAGAGGCGCTAGATCCCAGCTGCGCCACCCTCTCTGAGCCCCGAGTATTCCCTCGCGTCATGAGGTTACGAATAAACCTCTTTGCCCCGATGACCTGGCGCAAAAGTCGATCCACAACCCGGGACGAGTACTGCAAAGAGGGAACAGAAGCATTAAAAGGAAATTGAAACAATGACGAAGGAAGTACAAAACCAAAACAACCAAAACGCGATCAGCACATACCTGAGCATTCGGTCGGGGCCGGAAAGTTCTCGGCGTCATCGCTGGGAGGGGTATCTGCGCCCTCATCCTGACCCCATTCTGGGTATAAGAAAAGTCCGCTCGAGGGATCCTCACCACCGAAGCTCCCTCCCTCGCCAGCACCTAAGGTGTCCTCAGCCTGCACCTCACGAACGCCTGATAAGGCTCCTCAGTAACGTACTCTAGGGCAGGCCGCCCACCTCTAAACCAATCCCAGTTCGATGTCCCTTCCCGGGGAAACAGCATGTCAGCCGGAGGCTCAGCCCGCGCCAGAGCAGCCAAGTCCAAACCATGCTGCCTCGTCACCCTCTCCCCCAAATAATAGACATCGCAGGTGAGCCCCCGCATGATCCACCTCTGGCTCGTCTAGCGCTCAACGCCACCTAGCTGGTCCACCTCAAACCGGATCCAAGGGTAAAAATTAACCCTAGCACTAGTCTCCGCCCTCAAAGATGACACCACGTCACTATACCACATCTTTATCGTGGTCCGGCTAGTCCTCTTCACCCGGGCATCCTTCGTCCACCAAAGCATCACCGGGTACGCAAAAGCCTCCCCCGGGACATGCTCCCACAAGGCGCAGCCAAAAATCTCCAAGGCCCAAACCTGCATCCAACAAGTGAGACCCGTCAAAAACCGAAAGTGCATACACAATATGTACAAAGGATAAAAGAAGAGAAAGAGAGTGTACCTCCAGCGGAAACTCGAAGCAGGTCAGGGAGGTGGACGCCTTCCTGCTGTATATGTCCAGAGCGAAGTATAACTCCGCCAAGACCGCCTCTCCCCAGGCGTACTCGTCTATCCTGTCTATGTCTGCCAAAGACCCCAACAAGGCAAATATAGCAGTGCCCTCCGCCTGCCCGAACAAAGTGCTGGAAAGGGCGAACCACAAGAAGCATCGAGCGACCTGCTCAGCTGTGATGGTCTGGTCCCCTCTCTCATACCTGGCTATGCTATTGGCCAACTTGGCCTAGATCACGGCATACTCCATGCCCATCCCCTTCCGCGACACGATGACAATCCCCAGTAGGTTCATCAGCTCTGCATCCGTATACCCGTCGTGCCACTCCAAGCTGAGCCCCTTAAAGGACAGACCAGTAATAGCGGCATAATCGGTAGGGGTCACGGTAGCCTCCCCCCAAAAGAAGTGAAAAGTGTGGGTAACATCCCACCAATACTCCGCCAGCGCCAACAAGAGCCCCTTGCTCTTATGCAATCCAGCCACCCCTCTCAGGTTCTCAACAAAACCATAAATATTTGAAGCCACCACGAGCTGGCGAGGACTCCGATAACCCGGCCTACCAGCCGTAGGCAAGGCATCCCAAAGCCTGACAACCGCCTCTACGGACCCCCGTGTCTTCAGCTTATCCAACTTGCGTTGGATAATATCGCCTCTCTCTTGAAAACAAACACAACACAAATATGTCATCAAAATTGCCAAGGTGATATAAACAACAAAGGAACAGAAAAGAAAGAAAATAAACTCCGTCCCATTTTCGGATACATTTTTCTACACACATTCATTTCTCACACACAATTTTCATTCAAAATCTCTTATTCAAGAGTCCGTTCCAAATTCGGCAAATTTGTGTTCATTTTACAGATGCAATTTTCATTCGAAATCTCTTATTCAAGAGTCCGTTCCAAATTCGGCAAATTTGTGTTCATCTTACAAACGCAATTTCATTCAAAATCTCTTATTCAAGAGTCCGTTCCAAATTCGGCAAATTTGTATATTTTTACCTAAGTGTGCATCTTTTCTCACATTCACGTCATCAAACATGTATTCACAAAAGCAAATTTTCACCACAAAAAAATCTCTTATGCAAGAGTCCGTCCCAAATTCGGCAAATTTGTACCCACTTTGTTTTTATAATATGAAAACTACTCATGTTTTTCATAAACAAATTGCACATTCTCTCTACCCATAACTTCAATTAAACACATGCATCATCAATTTCAATTTTTCATGGCAAATTAAACAAAAGCCCCAATTTTGACCATTCAAAAGCCCTAAGTCTAACATATACCAAATAATCAAAATTGAGTATCATACCATGCGGAGATCCTCGTCGGTGGCCCAATGTTGCCACATATCCGGATAAAACTCCTCGTTCATCGATTGAGAGAGCGTGTAATGGCGATGCATTCTCACCAATTCAAGCCTCCTCTCCGCCGCCTCTCGACTAACCCGACCTCGATGGAGTCCACGAGCTCCTCCCCTTTGTTCCAAGGCCTTGATTTTGAAAGATTCTACAAAGAAATCGGACAACAATGGAGGTTTTCTACCTCTTTCTCTCTCGTTTGCTCTCTCTGTTCTCGCCTGCCTGGGAAACAGAAGAAGAAGAACACGACCGTCTGTCTTTTTGAACCAGGCGCCATGCTGGTCCTATCCGCCCGGATAAGATTGCAGGGCGAAATTCCAGTTTTGCCCTTTTAATTCCTGGTCTTCTGCATTCAGATCCCCTGTTTAACAGCAGTTAACTCACTTAACGAAAACTTAACAGAAGTTCATTCCCTTCCTAGTTTTCAACCCCGACCATCATCGTAAGTCCGTCCTTTAACGAAAACTTAACGGAAGTCCATTCCCCTAATAGTTTTCAACCCCGACCGTCATCGTAAGTCCGTCCTTTAATGAAAACTTAACAAAAGTCCATTCCTTTCCTAGTTTTCAACCCCGGCCGTCATCGTAAGCCCGTCCTTTAACGAAAACTTAACGAAAGTCCATTTCCTTCCTAGTTTTCGACCTCGGCCGTCATCGTAAGTCCTTCCTTTAGCGAAAACTTAACGAAAGTCCATTTCCTTCCTAGTTTTCGACCCCGGCCGTCATCGTAAGCCTGTCCTTTAATGAAAACTTAACGGAAGTCCATTCCCTTCCTAGCCGACCGTCATCGTAAGTCCGTCCTTTAACGAACACTTAACGGAAGTCCATTCCCTTCCTAGTTTTCAACCCCGGCCGTCATCGTAAGTCTGTCCTTTAGCGAAAACTTAACAGAAGTCCATTTCCTTCCTAGTTTTCAACCCTGGCCGTCATCGTAAGTCCATCCTTTAACGAAAACTTAACGAAAGTTCATTCCCTTCCTAGTTTTCAACCCCGGCCGTCATCGTAAGTCCGTCCTTTAACGAAAACTTAACGGAAGTCCATTCCCTTCCTAGTTTTCAACCCTGGCCGTCATCGTAAGTCCGTCGTTTAATGAAAACTTAACGGAAGTCCATTTCCTTCCAAGTTTTCGACCCCGGCCGTCATCGTAAGTCCGTCCTTTAACGAAAACTTAACGGAAGTTCATTCCCTTCCTAGTTTTCAACCCCGGCCGTCATCGTAAGTCCTTCCTTTAACGAAAACTTAACGGAAGTTCATTCCCCTCCTTGTTTTCAACCCCGGCCGTCATCGTAAGTCCGTCCTTTAACGAAAATTAACGGAAGTTCATTCCCTTCCTAGTTTTCAACCCCGGCCGTCATCGTAAGTCCGTCCTTTAACGAAAACTTAACGGAAGTTCGTTCCCCTCATAGTTTTCAACCCCGACCGTCATCGTAAGTTCGTCCTTTAACGAAAACTTAACGGAAGTCCATTCCCTTCCTAGTTTTCAACCCCGGCCGTCATCGTAAGTCTGTCCTTTAACGAAAACTTAACGGAAGTTCATTTCCTTCCTAGTTTTCGACCCCGGCCGTCAACGTAAGTCCGTCCTTTAACGAAAACTTAACGGAAGTTCATTCCCCTCCTAGTTTTCAACCCTGGCCGTCATCGTAAGTCCGTCCTTTAACGAAAATTAACGGAAGTTCATTCCCTTCCTAGTTTTCAACCCCGGCTGTCATCGTAAGTCCGTCCTTTAACGAAAACTTAACGGAAGTTCGTTCCCCTCATAGTTTTCAACCCCGGCCATCATCGTAAGTCCGTCCTTTAACGAAAACTTAACGGAAGTCCATTCCCTTCCTAGTTTTCATCCCCGGCCGTCATCATAAGTCCGTCCTTTAACGAAAACTTAACGGAAGTCCATTCCCCTCATAGTTTTCAACCTCGGCCTTCATCGTAAGTCCGTCCTTTAACGAAAACTTAACAGAAGTCCATTCCCCTCATAGTTTTCAACCTCGGCCGTCATCGTAAGTCCGTCCTTTAACGAAAACTTAACGGAAGTCCATTCCCTTCCTAGTTTTCAACCCCGACCGTCATCGTAAGTCTGTTCTTTAACGAAAACTTAACGGAAGTTCATTTCCTTCATAGTTTTCAACCCCGGCCGTCATCGTAAGTCCGTCCTTTAATGAAAACTTAACGAAAGTTCATTTCCTTCCTAGTTTTCAACCCCGGCCGTCATCGTAAGTCCGTCCTTTAACGAGAACTTAACGGAAGTTCATTTCCTTCCTAGTTTTCAACCCCGGCCGTCACCGTAAGCCCGTTCACTTAACGAAAACCTAACGAAAGCCCATTTCCCTTCCTTGTTTTCAAGCCCGCACCAAAATTACACATCCCCAGCAGTTTTCAAACTACGTCCAGGCTTGATTCCCATCCGGGATACGTAGGTAGCCTACCATAGGTCCAGCAACTTGACCAACACGGTCACCCTTTTCCCCGGCGGTTATCGTAAGCCCGAATCTTCCCCAGCGAGAACACTTTCAAATAGTCTCCCAATTTAGGTTCATACTCCTGAACCGAACCTCGACTTAAGTTCATACTCCTGAACTAAGTCCCAATTTAGGTTCATACTCCTGAACCGAGCCTCGACTTAAGTTCATACTCCTGAACTAAGTCTCAATTTAGGTCGAATACGTCTTTGGCAACGCTCCCGCTAGGTCGAATACGTCTTCGGCAATGCTTCCGCTAGGTCGAATACGTATTCGGCAACGCAACGCTCCCGCTAGGTCGAATACGTCTTCGACAATGCTCCCGCTAGGTCAAATACGTCTTCGGCAACGCTTCCACTAGGTCGAATATGTCTTTGGCAATGCTCCCGCTAGGTCGAATACGTCTTCGGCAACGCTCCCGCTAGGTCGAATACGACTTTGGCAACACTCCTGCTAGGTCAAATACGTCTTCGACAATGCTCCCGCTAGGTCGAATACGTCTTCGGCAACGCTTCCGCTAGGTCGAATACGTCTTCGATAACGCTCCCACTCGGATGAATACATCTTCGGCAATGCTCCCGCTGGGTCGAATACGTCTTCGGCAACCCTCCCGCTGGGTCGAATACGTCTTCGGTAACGCTCCCGCTGGGTCGAATACGTCTTCGGTAACGCTTCCTCTAGGTCAAATACGTCTTCTGCAACGCTCCTGCTAGGTCGAATACGTCTTCGGCAACGCTTCCGCTAAGACGAGTCTTCCTTCGGCAACGCCTTCGTTAGTCGAGTCTACCTTCGACAATGAAAATGCGGTGGGAGGTCCATTCGTTTGACCGCATCTTTCCCCCGCAAGACCAGAACTACGACCGGCTTGATTCCCGCAAGGGATACGTAGGAATCCTTTCATTAAGGGTCCAGCCATTCGACCGCCTCGATCACCTCCTCGCCCATCTCGGCAACGTATTCCAAATTGGGGTCCTCATTTTGTCGACGACCCCACTTCCCCTGGAAGTACCGTCACTGAGGGGCTACTGTAAGTACCCCAATCTGGGTCGTTAATGTTCCGTCAGCCCTAATTAATGATTTATGATCATTTAGGGGCATTTTGGACATTATTTTGAAAATTTGAATGAGAAAGGACCTTTTAGGAATAAAAAAATGGACAATTACCTCGCTGGAAGTCTGCCATTTCCAAGAAAAGGGAATATTGACCATTTAAATAAGCCAAAACTGCCAGAAACAGCTTTCTGCAAAAACAGGCACGCCTGTTGGGGTCATCCGCGCGGATGAGATTGTCCCTACAATCTTGTCCACGCGGATAAGGTCAGCACCCAAGCAACCTATAGAGAAAAAGGCCCCAAAAAATATGAAAACCTACTGTCACTCTGCCCAAATTAACCCTCAAACAACCATTTCCACCTTCAAAACTCAAATTCCACAAAATATTCATCCTCTAATCCATCCCAAAACCACTTCTAACCCTTTGAAATCCTTCAAATCCTAAACAACAAACCCAAGACAATTGGTAAACCCTCAACCTCTTCACTCATATCCCTCTCATTTATGCGTACACTCCATGTCAAAATGATGTGATTCTACTTACTATCTCTTGTTCAACTCCCCTTCCCCTTTGTCCCAAGGATCCAAGAGGATCTCCATGGAGTTCATCTCCATGGATGATTCTCTACATGGATCCACATTTTATTTATGCAATTCTCTTTGCCCTCCTTTTTATTAACAAGTTCTTGTTTATTACTTGCTCTTTTGACCTAAATGTGGTCATCTTGGAGTTCATCTCCATAGATGATCACTCCAAATGGTCCACATTTTACTTTCATGTCTCTTTACATTTCTAGTCAATACTTGTTCATTTGACCTAGAAGATGGTCACCTTGGAGTCCATCTCCATAGATGACCACTTCATTTGGTCCATAATCTTTACTTTCATGTCAAATCCCCTTCCCTAGTCTAAGATGCTCACCTTGGAACACTTTCCATGGATGAACATCATTTAGACATCACAAAATGGGTCACACAAGATGTACAAGATACACTTGAGTATAGGTCTCAAGGATGGTCTTCCTATGACTACCTTAGAGATCTTCCTCAAAAGGTTGATACATCTTGACCTATCCTTTGTAAAAATTACTTTTATGTCAAATCCCCCTTTTCCCTAGCAAATGAAGTGTTTTCAAAGTCCTAACGTACCCCCGGGATGGCTTGGTTAAGTGGATTCATCACTTATGACCACTAATCAAAGTCTAGGGAAAGAGAGGACAAAACATGGATGCCAAAAATCCATTCAATTCCTTCATTTTCTGTTTTCAGTTACAATTCCAGTCTGTAAATCCAGATAACTTTCTGGAAATTACAGTGACTAAACTGGAAACTGTAAAATATGGAGACTGCAGCCCTATCCGTGTGGATAAGATTGCCTTGCAGTCTTGTTCACGCGGATGACACTGTCATCTGCAAACAGTCCCTCAATTTTTTTGTTATTTCCAATTTAATCCCTATTTTCAGACTGTTTTTCAGTTCAGTCCTTATAATTTCATTTATTTTCAGAAAAACCCTTTTAATACACAACACACAAAAAAAAATGTTTCAAGTGAGGAAGACTCGTCGTACGAGGCATTCCGGGTGAACACCAACGTTCTTCCCGGAATGTAACGTGACCTCCGAACCCATTTTCTCTAATTTTGGATATTTTTCAAAGTTTTGACCCTTAAACAAAAAAACGGCGTGGCGACTCCGAAAACGATTTTTTTTAAAAAGGTCCGATAAAGATTTTCCAAAACTTTTTCCAAAGAAACAAGCAAGAGTCTTGTCGGGCGGCTCAAAAGGAACAATCGGCACTCGCGGATACACATCATCACACCAGGCACCAGGATCACTGCGTGCTGGCTTGTAGGGCTAGACGGCAAGAACATTGCGACCTGGCTTGGAGGGCCAGGCGCCTGGAACAAAATGGAACAAAATGGGAACAAAAATTGTGGTAAAAAAGAATCTTGTCGCAAAGGCGATAAGTATCAAGTGAGAACCTTGTCGCAGAGGTGATAAGTATCAAGTGTGAACCTTGTTGCAGAGGCGATAAGTATCAAGTGTGAATCTTGTCGCAGAGGCGATAAGTATCAAGTGTGAACCTTGTCGCAGAGGCGATAAGTATCAAGCGTGAATCTTGTCGCAGAGGCAATAAATATCAAGAGTGAGAACCTTATCGCAGAGGCGATAAGTATCAAGCGTGAATCTTGTCGCAGAGGCGATAAATGTCAAGAGTGAATCAGGTCGCAGAGGTGATAAGTTCGTAATATGTTTCATTATGCATTGTATCTAAATTCATGACAAAGTTTAGTAAAACTGAGTGGTGAGAATCATAACTAGGGAGTGAGGCTGCCTAAAGAGAAGCCTCATTTTTTTAAGGGAGTAGTATGTATATAGAGATAAGGTGATTAGGTTCAGTCTTTGATAAACTATCAAAGCAAAGTTAGAGTTGTCGAAAGATAAGACAGGTGACATGCAAAAGTTAGAATTTAAAGCAAGTGGGAATTTTAAAGCAGGTTATGGAAAACAAAGCAAAGAAAAGAAACATTCAAAAAAGGCAAGAATCAAATAATGATAAGCAGAAAAAGCATAAAGTAAAAGGTCGCAACAAAGCAACAAGAGTGATTGGGCACGAAGGCCCACCATCGGGATTAAAATAAAATTGTTTGCGACAAATTACGATTGGAAAATAAAAGACAGAAAGTAAATTGTTTTGTTACAGACCCAAGTTAAAAGTAAAGTTGTTTGCGCGAAATTACAAGCATAATATGAGAAGATCAATTGCCATTATAGGCGGCATTAAGAGCGTCTTTATTCTTCTGAGATAGATCGAACCAGGCGGGAATCACGTTATCAGGGCGGATGGCGGGAACAGGACAAGGAGCCTTGCCAAGAACTGCATCTTTCGCCGCCAGCTGGGTTAGCTCATCCTCGCCGTAAGGGACAAGGCTATGTCCCTTACGGCTATGATCGCTGAAAATTGTTTCGGAGCCCCATTGGGCTAGCATGGCGGGGGTGATGGCGGGAAGTTGATCAGCATCTGCGGCAATAGTCCTCAGCGTGTGTAGGATTGCATTGTCGAATGCATCCATTGTCTCAGTATCAGCTTTGGTTTTAGCCTCTGCGAGATCATTTTTCAGCTTGGTGACTTGATTGGCTTAGACGAAATTTTCATCCCTAAGCCGCTAGTTCTCTGCGGTAAGATTTACAAGCTTGTCTGCAGCATCCTTGTACTTCTCGTTCTCTGCAGCAAGGTTTGCAAGTTTGTCCTCCGCATCCTTATATTTCTTGTCCATCTCTTCCCGATAAGATTTTCCCGCCACAATCTCCGCCTCCAGAGCAGCATCTGCCTTAGCTTTCTTATCTGTTAAGTCTTTGATCGTCGCATCCCGCCTGGATACCCGCCTTTTATAGGTATTCCTTTCATTCTCAGCCTGAGTAAGGTCTATCTCCAAGGCGGTGCATTTCTTGCTCAAGCCCAAAACAGTGCTACTGATCTGCATGAGATGTGAAGCAACAAAAAAGTGTTGAGTAAGTTAAATACAAGAAATAAAAGCGAAAAGAAAGTAAAACTTTCTTACCAGTGAAAGTTGAATTCCCGCGTGGTAAGCAGAATGCGCGGGATCTTCTCCTTCAACATAGGCGACTTGTTCAGCATCGCTAGATCTTTTCAGGGCTGTAGAGCCCAACAAGCAAGACACTGGTTCTAGCCTCTCAACAATAAGTCCCTTTAGAGCGGGAATGTTGTTGGCTTCTTGGCATAAAGTTCTCATACCCTCTTCATCAGCGGGAATCTCAAAACCTTCCTCCAGCCAGCTTGCTCTGCGGAGGGGAGTAGAGCGAGAAGTTGATGGGTGAGTTGGAGAAGTGTTAGGAATTGGTTCGTCAGTTTGTGAAGAAGGGGGCGGGATATCAGTTCCCACAGGCTCTTCTACGTGAACCTCCTCAGTTGCCGCCTCTTGATCAACAACTTGATCATCGGCATCATCATCAACATCTTCTTCTTCTTCATCTTTTAGATTAAGAGCCTCAGGCTTATCCCCCTGAGATTGGGCAAAGCCCGTTGGTTTTGGTCATTTGGTTTGGCGGGGAGTGGTTAAGGAAGTTTTCTTGCAAGAAGTTTCACTCACAATTTTATCATCAACACCAGTTGGTGCGATGGGAATGGCGAGATCATCCTTTTGGGCCATAAGGCTGGCATTCCTGGCCAAGGCCAAACATTTGGCTTGCTGTTCAGAGGTGCCCTGGGCCAATCTTTCTTGATTCATATTCATGGTTCTGTGCACTGCGAGAAACAAAAGAATGAATGTTAGCGACAATTTAAAGTTAGCTAGAGAATAAGAGAAATAAAGAAATGGCGGGAACCATACGTTGTACTCTCTGCATTGCGGGACACATGTTCTGACCATTCCCGCAAACCGTGCATTTTGAGCTGAATTTATAGCCTCTGTGAAGCTCCCATCCAGGCCAAGATTCGGTATATGTTATGGAAACACGAGGAGGAGTAGGTGGGAAGTTATATGACAGACCTACTTGACTAAGAAGGGAATGGTCCATGACTATCTTCTGGCAGGAAAATAAAGCAGGGGGAGGATTGATCTTGCCAGAGGCATCCGCGAGAATTTTGAGAAATTGCCTTTTAAGGCACTTCTCGTCCTCATCCAGAGCCCATTTCTTGTCGATTTTGGGATGGATTCCTTGCAGGTCTGAGGGAAGAGCCCAGCCAATGCGGGAAATGATGAACAGAAGATCGTTTTTCCAATTGTGAACTTTGGAGGGAAGTGGGGTCAGGATTTTTGGCTGTTTATATTGGAGCGACATTCTAAGTTCATTGGTTTTCTTGTCTTGTTGCTGGTATCCAGTGAATAAGTCCATTAGAAGATGAGTGGTGGGTTCTCGCCTAAGGGCGCGGCAAATAGCAATGAAACAAGTAAGGATCCTAATGGCATTAGGGTGAAGCTCAGCTATTGCCACTTGAGCTTTATAAAGGACAAGAGAGATAAAAGGATCAACAGGAATTCTAAGTCCTGCGTCATGTTGGGACGGGAATACAACGATGTCATCCTGCCTATGTCGAATGGAGAAAAGAGCCATCTCGCCATCATAATCTGCTATGTGATAGTTTAGGTGATCTATGTGATATTTAGTGTGGTAAGGAGTGATATGAAGATTTTGGGAAGAGCTGGTTCCCGCTGTGTCAGAAGTGGGATTATGGGTCAAGGCTAAGTTCCCGCCAGGTTGAGCTGAAGTGCTGGGGGCTCCAGAATTGGACATCTCGCCTGAATCAGAAGAAGAGAGAACTTGTTTATAATGAGTCCTACTAACTAAAGATATCGCGGCGGGAAAGTCAGTATCAGAGCTGTCAGAATCTATGGGGGAGCCATAGAAGCGACAAAG
Organism: Adenophora triphylla var. japonica; assembly: GCA_022495995.1. Classification (NCBI taxonomy): domain Eukaryota; kingdom Viridiplantae; phylum Streptophyta; class Magnoliopsida; order Asterales; family Campanulaceae; genus Adenophora; species Adenophora triphylla. Next base: position 513,822 of record JAFEMH010000379.1, read on the forward strand.
ATGGTCACAAAGGTCGCGAGAAGTAAAAAATGTTTTAGACATGGGGGCTGAGGCATGAAGGAAGCATCTACCCCTAACTTCAATGGCGGCAATAATGGCAGGATCTACTCTATTAACAGTTAAACAACGTACTAAGTCAGTTCGTGGGATTCTCGCCCAAATGCCCCTAGTCAAGTAATAGATACCCCCAGATCTCTGACACTGACCATACCTAATTTGCCTAACACAATTCTTATATCTAGCCATAGGCGACAAACAGAAATTGGAAGGAAAACAAGGAAAATTAAAGATCAAACTGATTAGCTGGAAAGTATGAAGGATCGTTGAGAAAGTCGAGTAGTGGTTGAAGGTTCGTCGGAATATTCAACGGACGTGAGAAGGGGTTAGTTTCCATAGTGAATAACAATTGAAAACCGAAGAGTAATGATCGAAATCCAAGGAAGATCAAAGATTGTAAGGAGATTTGAACGCAAATTGACTGGAATAGCTGAAAATAGGCTCGCCGGAAAATCGCTCAGGTTGCCGAAAAGTTATAGAGGGTTGGGAGGAGAGAAGTAGACGGAAAAAGTGAAAGTGAGGAGGGAGAAAGTTATTTATACTATGGGAATATCAATGGGTTTTTGATCAGTTAAAATTATATGGCCCCAAAAAAATTTAATTTTCCCCCATTTAATGATTTCAAATTTCAAAATGTCCCTTCGAATGTCCCATCAGAGCCGTCAAACCGTCAAAGAAACCCCTCAGGGAATGACACGTGTCTGCCAGGTGTCAATGAGAGCCATAATCTCGCTTAATTGATGTAAGAGGGCGGGAAGTAATGGCAGTAGCTCAAATTTCTCGCCTGGAACATGAATGATCCAGGTCTCAAAATTGGGAGCTATTGATGTGATTGTGAAATATGGATTTGGGCCTAAACAGTAAAGTTAGGCCCAACAGGACGAAGTAGGCCAGGTAGGCTTAGTGGGCCAAGCGAGCCAAGTGTGTATAAAGCGAGTACTATAAGTAAGCCCAGGTAGGTGAGGCGACATTCGTAATTAGACGGCAAGTAAAATGGCTACATGATTATGTCGAAGCGTGAGAATGAGCAGTATGCGAGAAGTACACATTGGCAGCTGGCGGTATGCTTTGATATGCTTAGTAGGTAACAAGTACAGTGCGGGAATAAGGAGGAATCGGCGACAATATGAACATGGGCCTTCTCCTTGAGGTTGTCGCTTGGCGACAAGCGTGACTGGTGAAGTTAAGTGATAGATAGACTGCCACGTGTACGCCCAACTGTAACCGTCAGAATAGTATGATGTGACAAGGTGAATAGTGTTTTCCCACTAACTTTGGGGTGGTTGGCATGTTAGCTTGGATGATTGACACGTGTCCGTCATGTGCAAGGCACATGGTTGCATGGGAAGTATATAAGCCTTAGAAAAAATATCATTTATAAGTCTCTCTCACTCTCTCTAAGCTCTCTTTCTCTTTCTAAGTTTCCATTGTTAACCACCTTGCTACCAGTCACTTATTCTCACGCCGGAGGGGTTTTTCCGGAGCCACCCCCGGCTTAGTTCACGTGTTTGCTTGTGTGTAGGTGACGTGGTTGACCATTCGAAGAAGAACCAGCCGGAGTATCCATTGTTCGTGGTTCAGATCCTGTGCAACACATTTGGCTGTGTAGCATCAACTTTCATCCAGGTCCACCTTTTTTTCCCTTTCGCCGCCCTCTGTTCCCCCCCCCCTTCTAACCCTCCCCAAGTCCGCCCTCCTCCGTTACACTTGTTCTTCATGTGATGCCCTCCCTTTCCCCATGTTTTCCCTTCCCCAATTTTCATCAACTTAAATGTTATGGAAAGTCTTGGATTTTACTTTTTTTTTTCAATCTTTGATGTTAATTGTGGTGGTTGCCAGATTTTAAGAGAATTGGGGGGTGGTGGTGCCTGAATTTATAAAGAATGGTGGTGGTTGGATTTTAGGAGTATTGGTCTTTGGAGGTAGTGATTTGAACTTAACCATAACATTCTCCATTTGAAATGCAAAAAAGCACATGCAAAAGATTGAAACAACCCCAGTTAAGTGGAAGTGCAAAGCACGTGTTACTTAACTGGGTTTTGTTTGCATTTTAGTCCAAATACCCCTAACAAAATTAACATTGTTAACTTTGGACTCAAAGTTGATAAAATCGAAACATTAAACCTCGATTTACACACCCCCTAAACTTTGAACCCTAATTTATCATTCCTTTAGAAAAACTAGGTCAATATTATTCAATATTGGGCCCTATTTTACAATTAACCTATAAATAAATCATTTCTAACATATATATAAAAAAGGAAGAAATGTAATTTAATCTATGTGAGAAAAAGAATGTTAGCATAGTTATTTAGTTTTAAATATTAGGCCTTTGCTTATTATTATTCTTTTTAATAAAGAGTTTTTTTAAAAACAAATAACAAATTCAATTGCATTCACAGTTAGAAAAGAGATGGCATTTCACAAAGGCCGAATACTCATCCCGAATATCAATAGCAGTTCAATTTCTTAACCTACAACAACGATATTTCCGATCTAAATTTTGAGACGTTTGGATTCCACTACAAGAAGAACTTGGATACTGCCTTAATTCGACATTTAAGAAATTCCCCCTCGAATAATATTTTACGCTGATCACTTGATATATAGAATCCCGATTAACGAGAAAACGCCCATCATAAATCTCAAAATCCACAAACCATCTTTGTGTAGTAATAACATTTGCATACACTTCATTTTGAGAAATGCGAGAACCGTAACAATTGTAATATGAAAAAAAAAATCCAACAAACATAGGCTCTCAACAAATGAGAGAAACAACAGCTCTCACAAAAGAGAGAAAACAACGGATTTTACAAATAAAAATAATAATTATATGACAAAAGAGAAAAATATCAACATCATAATTATTTGTAATCTCAAAAAATTGAGGGTACCGCATCTTTTCCAATTTTTCTTCCTCCTCCGGTTGTTCTTCTATGTTCTTCCACCAATTCTGCTTAACACAATTTTTTGTAATTTTAATATTAAAATTAGAAAACAGTTGTGTTCTTATTTTCTATTAGTATGTTGTATAATAAGATTCTCTCCTAATTGAGAGTCGTTGCATTCTCTACTCGTGATAGCCTATGTTTATTTGTTTGTTTGTTGTTGTTTTATTTATCTTAAATTGCAAGAATCTCGAACTCTCGCACAATGAAGAGGTTGCCATTATTCTTGCTGCAAAATGATGTTTTCACAGATTTTAGGATGTCTGGTAGGCGTTTCCTCGTCAACCCGAATTCTCGAGTTCATACAGTGCTCAACGCAATATATTATCCAAGTTGAGATTTCTTAAATATCAGATTAAGGCAGTTTCCAAGTATTTTTTGGGGTGAAATCCGTACGTTTCAAAATTTAGGTTGGAAAGATCATTATTTTATGTTAATAGATGGTCATTCTTTTGATATTTGGGGTGAGCATACGACATCTTTGGAGTGTCATTTTTTTTTCTCATTGTTAATGCAATTGATTTGATCGTTTAACTCAAAAAAAAAAAAAAAAGATTGAGATTATAAAAAATTGTATTGTTAAATGTGTACAACAATGAGAATTAACAAAAAAAATGAAGAAAATGACAAAATCAATGAAGATGGAGAAAATGAAAGCGAGAGGGAGTTTGGGGACGACAGACGTTAGGAGAATAGAGAGATCACTATTACTCCTTTTATATATATATATATACTCCCTCCGTTTCGTTTATAGGTTTACTATTTTAAGTATGACATGCAAATTAAGAAAAAAGGTAAGTGGAGAAAGTGTTGTGAGTGTAAAAGTAAAATAGGAGAGAGAATAAATGGAGGGAATAGTAAATTTGAAAAGTGTTGTGAATATAAAAGTGAAATAGGAGAGAGAATAAGGGAGTGGAATAGTAAAGATTATTTGTCATTTTAGAAAAGGTAAAACTTTTAACGGGACACCCGTTTGATAAAAAGTAAAACTATCAATGAAACGGAGTGAGTATATATAAAGAGTTAACACACTTGTTTAGGAAAAAAGAAATCATACTCCGTACCTCATTTTCCACGAGATATTACATGCAAGATCAAAACAGCCAATGGGCAAAAGTACAACCAAAGATTCAAAGATTCAAATAAATTGGACAACTTGCGTTAACCGCAATTATGTACTCCCTCAATCCCTAAAGTAATTTTATTTTATTTTTTTAAATTTATTTTTGATTAAAAGCAAATAAAATTGGACATTTATTTAGCAACGGAGAGAGTGTAAACTCAAATTTCTTGCTAAAAGAATAATACAATGTTCATGATGATGCAGAAAATCGTTCGGGCTCAGCTTGTTGTGGTCCAGCAGAATAAAGGCTGACTTGAGACCGGCATACCACCGAAAATCAATCGTGAACTGCGCCGGAGCTTGTCCAGCAAGGCCCTCCGGCGTGAGAATCAGTGTGGGCTGGAGAAGGTGATAAGGAAATATTGAGAACGTGTGTGTGTATGTAAATAGTGAAAAGTGCATTACCTTAGCCCATGACACTGTTCATGTATTTATAGTGGATGAAAGGAACTAAGTTTTCTATCTGGACCGTTGGATCCGATTATTGCCAACCGTTGGATTGGATTTGTCCCAATGTGTCCACGTGGCGTCCTGTGATTGCTTCGTACGAGCAAGGACACTGCTGTACCTGTCAAGGATAATTGTCTGCCTTGAATTTCAGAAGGGAGATTTGATGTTCTTGCGAGTGTCACCTAAGGTAGGAATAAGGAGATATGGCAAGAAAGGGAAGTTAACTCCAAGGTTCGTAAGTCCTTTTGAAATCTTGGAAAGAGTGGGAAATCTTGCGTATCGCCTTGCTTTGCCTTCATTTCTCGGGAAGATGCATAGTGTATTCCATGTTTCCATGCTTAGGAAGTATGTGTATGATCCTTCTCATGTATTGCCTAGGATTCCCGAGAATATAGAGCCGGACATGTCTTATGTAGAGCAACCAATCCAAGTTATTGATACCAAGGTGCAAGAACTGTGAAATAAGAGTATTCCTCTTGTGCGAGTGGTTTGGAGAAATCATGATGTAGAAGAGTCTACTTGGGAGCTCCGGGAAGAGATGGAGCGGAAATATCCTTGGTTATTCGACAATAGTGGTAAGTCCCTTTAAAATTCGGGTCGAATTTTCTTTTAGGGGGAGTGAATGTCACGACCCTAATTCTCGGTTCTATTTTGAGTTATATTAATCTTATAAATAAGTGCATTTCATAAAATTATGTGTTGCATTTTAATTTTAGAAATTTTGTGTAAATTGGTATTTTAGGAGTTACTTGCTACTTTAAATATATGATTAAAATAAAAATCATTATATAATATTTTAATGGAAAGATTAGGAATAAGTAGTTAAAATGTAACATTTTAAATAAGTAGTAAATCATCTTCATGTTCAAGGTGCTTGGGTGTGAGTAGTGTATTGTAAAGGTTTTAGTAGTTGGGAGTAATTGATATGGAAGGAGGTTAAGTGTTAAAATGTTGACTATCCATGGAAAATGAGAAAGAAATTATTCATTTTAACAAAATCCCAAGTTCCTTCAGCTCATCCATGGCTTTTAACCAAACCCTAACCCATTTTACATTATAATCTCCCTAAAATCCTAGAAAAATCCAATTGGAGATCCGTTTGCTTCGGGGTGTTCGTGAGGAGAAGGAGCACAGTTCTATCCGATTAAAGTTCAGAAATTGTGACATTAATTTTTAAGTAAGTTATTATATTTTCTAGAAATCATGTTCATCTAGTGTTATAAATTATGTAGTTATGTTGTTCAAAGTTGTAGAAGAAATTGAAATTTATTTTCTAAGTTAGGAAATGGAAAAATTGTGTTTTTGATTCACTTGGAATTGAACTGGGTATTAAAATGGTCAACAATGGATTTTGGGAAAGTTGAAGTGGTTTGGATGTGTTAGAAAAGGAAAAGAATGGATTTGAGTCATGTTGGAACTCTTGTATAATCCTTTTGGGTTGCATGGTACTGAAAATTAGTTGTTGGTATTGTGGGCAAATGGTTACAAAGAAAGTTGAAATGGTTTTGGGTCAAAAGATTAGGACCAGCTCTGTTTCTGCAAATCTGCAGAGGGCACGAGTCGTGCCCTATGGAACGAGTCGTGCCCATCAGTCGTGACAGGTCGTGCCATTGCTTGGACGACTGATTCTGGAGGGGTGTAAAAGGGGCACGACTCGTGCCTAGTCGTGCCCTGGGGCACGAGTCGTGCCCTGACCAGTTTTGAGCAATGCATTTTAAAGCCATGTAGATTCAAAATTTCCACTTATATAATAACCAATGGAACAGTACAATCAAAGTACAAGGTATGTAAAACCAAATGAAGTATTTACATTCCCATTGTGGTTAATTGAATATGTGTAAATGATGAGGTCAAGTAGGTTGGATTCATGGAACTTAACTTGGATATTATCATTATACATTGTTGATACTTCCTTGAATGACTTGAATAAGTGTGTAGTTCTTATATGTTACACATTATAAATTGATATCTTTATGATGAGGGTTCTTAGGGTTCCCTACTTTGGAATCCTAAGTCCATTGAATTAATCTAGCCTTCGTGCTATCCTTAATTGATACTTGTTATCCGTTGATAGCATTTTGATATGCTCTGCTTGTTTGATTCTCTACTTTGGAATCCCTGTTTATAGTAGGCAAGTATGTTGTACTGTGCTTTTACTTTAAAGTCCAGCTGGTACTTATTTGTTGGTTGGACAGTGTATGGGTTTATAATGGCACTGAGCCGAGTTTGTTATAATCTATACACTGGGTTTCCAAGTTGCCCATCCATTGGCCATGGTTTGGGTAGTGGGCTAGCTCCCCTTTTATGGGTGATGTCTAGTTGCACATTTGGGTTGATTTTGTGTCATACCCCCTGTTTATGGTTACTTTGATTGGTTTCGGAACCGCTTCTTCAACAACTGTTGCTGCTTGGATCGGGATAATCTTTGAGGATGAAACCTTGGCTCAGTATCCTTCAAAGTGTTATATTATCGCACTTAATTGTTAGTTGTATGAATATATATTTTCTTGTGTATAAGAAGGTGATATACATGATGTATTATTATATGCTTCTAAATGTTATTTCTTATATATTGACTTGCTGAGATTTTTCTCACCCAGTCCTTTCATTGTTTTCTTAGATCAAGTTGGGCCAGGGGCTAGGACGCGTTGAGTATCGAGAGGGCGCCAAGTTGGGATTTGAGAAAAGTTTGGTAAAGATACATTATGTAAATGTATGACCTTGGGGTAGTATTCATAGTCTTAATGTATCCTTCGTTTGCAACTTTCAAATGGTTTTGTAAATATTTTTCATTTGGAACCTTGGTTCCTTGGTTTGTAAACTAAGTATGTGATTGTAAATGGAGTAGTTGTGGAGTGAGTTGGTTGAAGTTAAATGGTTAAAGTTGGTTTGATAAGTTAGTAAAGTTTTAAATGTTAAACAGGTTTACAAAGAGAAACATTTTGAGAGTACATTTTGAATTATTTTTTTAAAAGGGCGTCTTCAGTACGTGTCTCGGCACGTGACCAAGTAGGTCTACGGGTCGGGGCGCGTCAGTTGGTATCAGAGTCTTAGGTGTAGATAGTCTAGAGTGACTACCTGACTTAAGGGTGGGGGGTAGAATGGACAGAGTGAGTAACGTTAAATGTTTTATGCAGGTACTCAATTGCTATGGCAGGAGTAGGGGGAGATCCGACCGGACCTTTAGGCCGGGGAAATGTTCGAGAAGAGAACCGAGATATGTTCCAAGGGATATTGGAAGCGGCTATGAAGGCCATGAATGATCAACGCCATCAGGGAGAACAAGCAGTACCAAGAGTGGGATTAGAGCAGTTTTTGAAATTGAAGCCTATCGGTTATGATGGGGAACCGGATGTAGCAAAGGCGGAACGGTGGATTGAGTCAATGGAAAAGATTTTTGAGGTGCTGAGGTGTACGGAGGAGGAGCAAGTCAGGTTTGCAGGTTATAAGATCTCGGGTGCAGCTGAGCATTGGTGGAGAGCTCTCAAGACAAGTTGGGACGAGGCACACGTTCCTTATACCTGGGAGAACTTTGTAAGAAAATTCAAGGAACACTTTATTCCAACCGTGGATCAAGACAGAAAGGAAATATAATTTCTTCACTTGGAGCAGAATGCGATGACCGTGGCACAATATGTGCCAAAGTTCATGGAATTGTCAAGGTACTGTACTCACTTGGTGGCAACGGAAGAGAGGAAAGCTATGAGGTTTGTTCGGGGTTTGAAGACGGTCATTCGGACGTCATTGGTGGCTCATAAGTTTCAAAGTTTTCAAGATGTCGTGGATAGAGCATATCACGTGGAGCACGACATTGAAGAGCATAAGAGGAAAACAGAGGGGGTTAATACGTGAAGGCAAGGAGGACAAGGTAGACCACAATATCAAGGTCGAGATAATCGAGGCGGCCAAAGAGCAACATCTCAGTTTGGAGGGCAGCTGCAAGGTCAATCAAGTGTGAGAAGGCCGGGTTCTACTCCAGTGAATGTACCAAGGATAACTTGTTCTTATTATAAGAAGGAGGGACATATAGAAGTGAAGTGTTGGAAGAAACAAGGAAGATGTATTGGGCAGTTGGGGCATTTTCAGAGAGATTGTCCGAAACAACCGAAGCAACCATTTGTGAGTGGCGCCGGGACTTCTCAGGGTCAGAAGAGAGATTCTTCGGGAAAGCCTAAGGTTCAGGGTCGGGTCTTCGTGATAAATCAACAACAGGCGGCGGATTCCTCCAATGTTATCGGAGGTACTATTTTTATAGCAAATAGGAGAGCGCGTGCACTAATAGACCCTGACTCATCTCATTCCTACGTGTCCATGCATTTTGCATTGCATTTGCCTATTTCTGTGGAGTCTATGCCTTACGTGCTAGAAGTGTCAACTCCGATGGGAGAATGTTTGGTAACCGATGAGGTGTTACGTGCTTATGAGGTGTATATATGTGCTCGTGTGTTACCTTCTGACTTGGTAGTTTTGCCTATGCATGATTATGATGTCATTTTGGGTATGGATTGGTTAAGCAAATACCATGCCTTAGTTGATTGTCATAAGAAAGTTGTCACTATTTCAGTCCCGAATATGCCTAAGTTTGTATTTGAGGCTATTCCTTCCGTGGGTAAAATTCGTATCTATTAAAGCTAAAAAGTTATTGCTTCGGGGGTGTACAGGATACTTAGCTTGTGTCCTAGATACTACCAAGGTGTTGCTGGAATTGGGGGATGTTCCTATAGTTAAGGAGTTTCCGGATGTTTTCTCTTCTGAATATGTGATGCCTCCGGATAGGGAGATCGAGTTTGGAATTGATTTGCTTCCGGGTACAACTCCAATCTCTAAGGCACCTTATAGAATGGACCCAGATGAATTGAAAGAGTTGAAGGCTCAGTTGCAGGAGTTGCTTGATCGGGGATTCATCCGACCAAGTGTTTCACTGTGGGGAGCTCCGGTATTGTTTGTAAGAAAGAAGGATGGGTCGTTGAGACTTTGTATTGACTACCGACAGTTGAACCAAGTGACGGTTACCTCACATAGACGACCTATTTGATGAATTGCAAGGTGCAACAGTTTTTTCTAAGCTTGATTTGAGAAGCGGGTACCATCAGCTGAAAGTTCGTCCTGACGACGTTTCTAAGACAGCTTTTCGTACTCGGTATGGACATTATGAGTTCCTTATCATGCCTTTCGGGTTAACAAATGCTCCATCTTTTTTCATGGATTTGATGAACCGTGTTTTCAAACCTTATCTTGATACTTTTGTGGTGGTGTTCATTGATGATATCTTAGTCTACTCCAAGTCTCGGGAAGAGCATGAACAACATTTGAGAATGGTTTTGACAGTACTCCGGGAGAAGTAGTTATTTGCCAAATTTAGTAAGTGTGCATTTTGGCTGGAGGAGGTTTCTTTCCTAGGCCATGTCGTGTCAAAGGGTCAAATTTCAGTTGATCCTTCCAAGATTGAAGCTGTGGTTAGTTGGAAAAGGCCGGAATCAGTCACCGAGATTAGGAGTTTTCTGGGGTTAGCCGGGTATTATCGAAGATTCATAAAGGGGTTTTCCAAGATTGCTACTCCCTTGACTCAACTGACTAGGAAGAATATCCCGTTTGTATGGAATGAAAAGTGTCAAGCGAGTTTTGAGGAATTGAAGAAGAAGTTGACATCGGCACCTGTTCTTGTTCTACCAAATGGGAACGACGGGTTGGTTATTTATTGTGACGCTTCAAAGGAGGGTTTAGGCTGTGTATTGATGCAAAATGGGAAGGTTATAGCATATGCTTGGAGGAAGTTGACTCCGTGTGAACAGAACTACCCAACGCATGATATGGAGCTTGCAGCCATAGGCTTCGCCTTACACAAATGGAAGCACTATCTCTACGGAGCTGTAAGTACCCCAATCTGGATCGCTCTCCATCCCAGCATACGACAAAACCAGAGGCAAACTTCCGGAGGTCATAACTCCTTCATACGAACTCCGATTGAGACGTGCCATATATGGTTGGAAAGCTCTCGACGAGAGCTAGCTTGCCATCACATTCACAAGAGCATGGAAAGTCCGTACGGACCTCTTTGCATGCCAAAAGGTCCGTACGGACCTCTTTGCACCAGACATAATCATTACGAAAATCCCCTTAAAGTCCACGAGATTCCCTCAAATCCCGGAAATCCATCATTACCTAAGAGGTCCGTACGGACCTCTTTGCTCCGAAATTTTTACTATAAATAGAGGGCTTCCCCTCCTCATTTTTTCACACCTCCCACTTCTCTCTTCCTCCCTAAGCCTTCTGGCTCCCCTTCTAAGACCTTTCGAGGCATTCCCGGCCCCTTCGGATCCTTCCGAGGCCTTCCGAGCCCCCTCGAGGTGCTCCGAAGCCTCTCCGAGCGCTCCCGAGACGCTCCCGCGCTGCCCCGAGGCACTCTCGAGGTACTCTGAGGCCCCTCGTGGTACTCCGAGGCCTTGCCTGGTCTTTTCCACGGTGTCCCGGCTCTTTCCGAGTCAAACCGGCGATCCCAAACCTTGCCGAACCTCTGCCCGAATCCAACCAACGATTCCAACGCACGCCGAACCTCTGCCCGACTGATCCCGACGATCCCCACGCACGCCGAACCTCTGCCCAAACGCAGCCTACAGTTTCAACTCACGCCGAAACTCTGTCCGCGGACAACCGGCATCCCTGAAGCAATCCGGAACGCTACTCCGACCTCAAACACTATTCCCCTGCGGAAGACAGACACGAACCAACATTGGTAAGGCTTCCTTCCTATTCTATTTCAATACATTTCAATACAATGTAGACATCCGATACAACATGCATTTTTAAAAGCACACACACACACACAACTTTTTAAAGGATATTAGGGGTATCCGAAAGACTCGTTTTTACGAGGCGACTCGGGTGAGCTCTAATATTCTAATATTCTCTTCCCGAGGAGTCATCTGACCTCCGAACTCAAAATCTCATCACACAAAAACAGTTTAAAATTTATCTTTAAACTGATGCCCTTTTTCAATGTTTTGGGCTTAATAAAAACGGCGTGGCGACTCTACAAAATGCGAAAGCAAAACGGCGAGACACCTCCAACACGCAACGCTAAAACGGAATAAGCCAGATGCCGGGGCGCGATTGTGCCTCTCGGATCCGGCGACTTCCCGAACGGACGAAATGCGAGATGCGGGGCTCATGCGCGCGAGCCGGATCCGGTAATTTCGGTTGGCGACTCCATTTGGGGACATTTTGTTTTAAAAACTTTTAAACAAAACAAAAGATTTTTAAAACGATGATGAGGGTCAAACTTTCATTTTACCCCTTCCTTTAACTGTTGTGTGTGTGTGCACGTGCTTCGTTTTTATTTTACAAAAAAAAAATAAAAATACAAAAAAAATGCATCAATATACATCTGTGCATACATTTAAAATTCTTCAAAAACTTCTATTTTACTCAGAAAAAGAATTTTAGAGACCGCACACTACGCGCACTGCTGCCTCGGTTACACCGCACGCTACTCACACTGCTGCCTCGGTTACACCGCACACTATGCGCACCGCCGCTCGGATACACCGCACACTACAACCCTTAACCCGGAGTGGTCTCAGTTGCAGTCCGTTTGGTCTTCCTAGGCCTCTTGGCGCGCACGGATCATTCCAAACATCCCATCCTAGCCAAGCGTCAACCCCGCACGTTTGAGTCTTGAGTCACACTCTGTCCGCACTCGGTTGGTTTTACCCGGTCCGTGTCATACGGCTGGATACATATACCATGCCTGGCCATTTTCTCGAGTCAAGGCTCGGAACTTCAAGATCCCTTGCGCAAGCAAAGCGATGAAAGGTCATGCTAAAATCTTGACCTGATCTTGATTTCCGAAGCTACACCCGCACGATGTTCCGTCCCGATATACATCCATGCTCGCATGACACCATGTCATCACGCCTTTGATACGTCGCCCATGACGATATGACCCGACCCAACGCCTAACGTCACAGATCCCTTGCAAGCAAGGTAAAGAGAGGTCATGCCGAACTCTTGACCCGATCTTGACTCGGTGGCCGGCTCGGTTCACTATTCACATGGCTAACGCATCAAAACGAACATGACAGCTCGGTCCTTAGGTTCGATTTTTCTTTTAGGCCGGTGGAAACCGCTTGCACTATAGGACCCTCGCCCTGGGGCCGTCCACCCCGGGATGTCGAAATACGGGTGCAAAACGAGGGGCTTATAGCCGCACGTATGGTCTCCATCGACCCGGGATCTAGCATAGTTGCGAAAAAGAAGAGCAATCTTTTCCAACCTACCTAGGATTACGAGAAAATAACTGTTTAAGTAAATTAAAACAACAAAAAAAAATCAGAAAATAAAAGAAACGGAAACCGCATGCCACGTGAGCTTTCCCTTCTATCCCGTTAGGCCATTCCTCTGTGTCTAAACCTTGCCGTCACCCCCTCCAATAACCGAGAGTGGTTGAGAATCCCCGGAAGCCGCCTTTCGCATTGAGGTCACAAGGTCCGATAGCCCTTCCAGCCTTCAACTGGCCCGCACTGCCCAATACTCCCCGTGACGGATCAATGTATAACAGTGAGGGAAACGGAACCCTACCACTAAGGAACCTCCGCACAATGGAGGAGGTGCTGCGAGCCTTCGAAACCATCAAGAACCGCCAAGAAGAGCAAGAAGCTTGGATTGTCGACACCTTGCGTCTTCGAGGAACCGTGGCAGCTCCCCCAACCTCGACGGCACCTTTGTTCTCATAGAAGACGAAGACATACCGCTCCCCCTGCCTCTCAAGGCTATCGGCAAAGTCCCGCCTCCGACAAGCTACGAGATCCCAAAGCAACGCTAAGCGCCTCTCACTCAAAGCTCCCCTCGGGCGTCGGGCAAGCGGCTCCGCATGCCCGCCTCGGACGTCGGCTTCCCGGCTCTGCACATCAAGCTTCGGCACTCAACAAAGACACTTACGTGCCTGCTCCACCAGATCCCAATACATCTCGGTATCCCCCAGGGTTCAATCCTCTGCCTATATATGAGCCTCGCAGCCATAATCAGAAGTATCCATGTCCACCAGGGACAGGCATCCCGAGCGGATATCCCGACATCTCAAGTTTGCCACCTGCTAGTCTGCCAATTGGGGCTAACGAATCGTTTCCCCAGTTCCCAAACACAGCCCTTAGCGGACCTGGCAATCACGCCCTCAACTTCAACACCCCAGGGTATGGGTTGGTATACACTCAACTACCTCCCCAAGACTCCCGAATGGCGATCCCATCAGCCAATCCACCTCCATCTTCGATTTCCGTCCCTGAAAACGGTAACCCACCTCAGACAGCTGACCCTCACATGGCTTGGTTGATCGAACAGATGAAAGACATGCAAGGCAAGCTAGCTAGTTCTCGGAAGGACTCCCTCCTGCCTACCGATCCGAACAAAGTGGTCCCTCTCCCTCCAAAGTTCAGGATGCCGGAAATGGAAAAGTTTGACGGAACAGAATGCCCAAAAACCCACATCGACACCTACGTCCCGGGTATGAGAGCCAAAGGGGCAACCCCTCAACCGTATGGCGGACCACTTCCAAGATTCTCTCAAATCCACGCGCTAAGATGGTTCCTCAATGTAAAGGCGTAAAACCGCTCCACGTGGGACCAAATCGCCGAGATCTTCCTAGAGAAGTACCGCGCCAACCTTGAGTGGGAGACAAACCGCCACGATCCGCAAGCCACCGAGCAAAAGGATGATGAACCCGCTGGCGAGTTCTACAAAAGATGGAATTGGAAGCTTAGCGAGATAATGGATCCGCTTTCCAAGGAAGAGCAAATGGATATCTTCCATTCCCGCCTCAAACCATCTCTCGAGGGCCTTGATTAGCCACCACTTCTATCCCGACCTTCATCGTGCTACGGTCAATGCCGGACCAAGTTCGAAAAGACGCCGAGCCTACAAAAGACACCACCCACTCTTGCTCCTTCCCACCGCTACCAGCAGCCTCGTCAAACCCGACGCCTGTTCCAAACATAGGAAAGGAGGCCGCCGGAGCAGCCCACTACATCCGTAACGGAGTCCAAGGAAGCCGCGATCAAGCGCCCGAGAAATAACAATCCTCCCTGACGCAGCCAGTTCTCAAAGCACTTCGACAACCTTGGAATGCCTCTAAGCCAAGTGTTTGAGGCGTTGATGAAGCGTAACATGCTCAAGCCCTCGAGAATTATCGCCCGAGGAATCCTAACCTAAGCGTGGATATGAGCAAGCATTGCGCTTTTCACAACTACCCGGCCACACCACCGACAATTGCGTCATACTAAAACAAGCGATCCAAAGGCCGATTGAAGAAGGAAAGTTGGAATGCCCACGCGGTCCCAAAGACAAGCTGGAAATCAATTCCCAACAACAATTGGGGAAAGCATCAACGAGAAGCCTTTCGACCTTCTCAAGCGCTGGGCCAAAAATGCCATTGAGGAACCGGGGTTACCTTCTCATGACCCACAACCAAAGAAAGAAGAAATCGTCCGGAAGCTTGATCTAACCCCGCCTCCTAGAGTCTAGCTTCTAAAATAAAAGACCCCCGAGTCTCTCGTGTTTAAAGTTTAAGTCTCTCGAGTCGTCCGACGGCCTTATGCCCGAAGATTATGTGTTTGTAACAAAAATTGCGCTTCTTTATGCTTCGAATAAAAGTTCGACCTTTCGAGTATCCTCATTGCCACTTTAACAAATGATAAATTAACTAACCAAAACAAGCTTAATAATGATTCACTTGATAAAGACGCAGACATTAATGAACAATGCATTAAACAAATCTTTAAGCATGTTGTCAAACGAGAGAAAAATCGGGCCCAAGCCGCCGAGAATGTTCTAACCAAAATGAATTTGGGAACCGCCGAAGAGTCCAAAGAGACGCAAATCAAAGAATCATACAGCCCACCTCGTAGGTTCTAGTAATCGTTCTCATTCAATCAGTCCTCCTGACATTGTAATTAAGTCTTCAATTTTCCATACGAAAGTTTTCTTTCTTTTCTTGCTAGACTTGAGACATTATTTTGCACCCCACATTACATTTAATGAAATGGTTTTGTTCTATGTGATCACTTGCATTGCTCAACAAGTAATTCCACAAATGATTAATGCTTTGATTAATTGGTGTGAGAAAGTCAATCGCAGCTCCCCATACACCTTACCATACCCCACACAAAGGCCTCCATCAAGCCATACACTTTCCAAAACATGTCCCCACCATCACCTTGACCAAGTCAACGACGGCAGAAACATCAAAGGACAACAAAAGGTCACTCAAAGATCAAAAGATTGACCCCATGTCGACAACAATTTAGGGGCTTGCCTTCGCCCTCGTGCGCATCAAGAAAGTTCAAGCAGGGCTTGCCTTCGCCCTCAAAGCCGCAAAAAAAAAAAAAAAAAAAAAAAAAAAAAAAAGAAGCTCAAGCGTAAGCTACACAAAAAAAAAAGCTCAAGCGTAAGCTTCACAAAAATAAATGAGGTCAAAGACCCAGCAGCCAACGATCAAGAAGCAATGGATTCATTAAAACCGCCGTCAAATACGACTTGTCAAGGAATCACCTCAAGGCCTCGTGCCTCATCATTCAACCTTCCGAGCCTTTTCGCCAAAGGCCGCGCAAATATTCATGCCCTGGCCCCAAAGCCAAACACAGTTCAAACCCGAACTACGCCGACCTGAGCTCCTTGTCTTAAGGGGAACGTAGGCATCCGTAAATGGTCCGATCATAAACACATACAAATCCACAAACCCGATCTCATCAATGACCTCTCCTATACACAAACCTTCTTTCACACTGCATCAACTCGATCCTTGATACCGGTTGACTTTCTCCTCGTGATTAATCAAAGCATATCAGGTTTAATTGTTGAATAACCCGAACATCAACAAAGGGTTTTAAGCAAACAAGTGATCATTGTGAACAAATCAAGTTTTCAGATGTCTCGACAAGTCTTCTTTTTCTACAAAATAGGACAATAGAGCTAAACACTGATTTTCTGTCAGCAAGGGCTTCCATACACTTTTACAAGCTTTTCAGTACTCATACTCTCTCAAAAGAGTCAAACCCAAAAGCATTTCTTTTGTGCCTACATCAAATAAGGCATTCACACAAAAGGGGACCCGTTCCCACCTTTTCAAAAATAAATACGCCCTTGCAAGTGTACATTACGAGTCATTTCTTCCACAAAAGAGGGTCGAACTACGCAGACCTGAGCCTCTCAGTCCGAGGGGAACGTAGGCAGCCTTCATTGGTTCGGTCTAAGGAATACACAAAATTCCAAAAATTGATGCCACCAAGGCTCAGGAAAGAAGCAAGCAAGAGATTTTGCGTCTCGACAAAGCTTTAAAAGTAAATCACAAATCATCACAGTTAAAACACTTCTTGATGAGTTCAAGCACGGTCTACTCTCAAACTCACAACATGCTAAAAGACGACTTAAAACATTTAACAATCAATGTGTCTGCGATGCCGATGAATGGATACTCGTTGTTTCCGTAAGGTCATTCCATGCTACTCGCGTTTGGCCCTTCATCACTCTTTTCTTTCCTTCCTCCCTCGTCCCCAACGAGTCTTTTTTCATTCCCCTGGGCGAGCGAAGTTCTCGTCTCCTCATTCCGAGATCGTGAGTCCTCCTTGTCGTGTCAAACGAACCGCCGCTCTCGTAGCATCGTTCACCCGTGCCTCGGCTCGGATCTCCTCCCTACGAGCCCGCAAAAGGGGACCTCTCCCCGCCGCCCGTCAACTCGAGTCCCGTAGTCAAACAAAGCGTCTCCCATGACATCCCGAGGGTTAGACCAAGCTTCGCACTCCTAAGGCTATAGCGAAACGACAATCTTGCCCTGCACTGCTTCACGCCCGCTCCCCAAAACCACTGGTCCGCCCGATATGCTACTCATACCAATCCAGGTACTCGATGGTCAAGACAACATTCTCCCGGCATCTAAGGAGCACCACAGAGGGAAAGCGGAATACTTCCATACCCTCGTAAAATACATAAAAGCATCAGATCTCATGCGTAAAGAAGCTACCTCCACGTAGCAATGTCATCCCAGCCAAAGAAAGGCTCCCGCCTCATCCCGAACCGACGGAAACAAGCAACGGAACACGTAAAGAGGACCAAGGCAAACACGGAACTCGACAACATAGGAACCTTCCCGACAGCCCTCCTAGTTTCAATCCCCAAAGGGAAACCCACCAACGAATCTGATGCGTACTCAAGATGTGCCATCCATCTCTCCTGCTGCATCGATCCATGTCCAAGACAAAAGGTCACCGAGCAAACGTCCACGGACTAAGAGACGCCGGAGACTCGTGCATGGCTCAAGCCTCTCTCGCAACCATAATGCAAGCAAAGCAGGGGCTTCCCCGCATGAATCGGTCCTCATCACCAGATGATCTACACCGTGGAAGGTTTCCGGAACCAAAGGAACGATATCCTCGCCCGCCCGACAATGGCCTCGCCATATCAAACAGAGCACCGTCACATATCCCGAGGTAGCCAACCCCGAAAAGAGCGGCTATCAAGCACAAAGAGAACGCGTCCCAGAGACATCACTTCCCGCCACCGCTCATGAAACTGCCAAGCCGCTTCAAATTTCCCCAACCGCCGTAAAATTTGCCAAAGCCGCCTCACTCCATTAACCACAAATGCATTCCCACTCATGCGACATGCACAAAAATAATAATAAGCTAGCAACAATTCCTAGGTCAATCCCGGAATCACAAATACGTCATTACATCTTAAATAAAATACTTTGTCTGTGCAAATACAAGTGTTTTATTACAGGTACAAAATGTCTCGTTGCTCTACAAAAAAAAACAATGGAAAGAGGAAAAGCAAAAGAGCCCTAATCCGATTCATCATCATCCTCCTCCACAAACGAGAAATTCGGCATCTCGGCGCCTCCGTCAGCCACATCATCGTCCTCGGTGAACCCAAAGACCTTCCTCAACCGGATAATCCAAGAAGTCCACAGAATAAGAACGAAGAAGGAAAAAGAAGATGAGCCATCCCTCCTCTCCTTGTCCAAGACTCCGAGGCGCCCCACGTCCTCGCCAAGTTCGACAGAGGTGCTACTCGCCCTCGCCAAGTTCGACATAGGCTCCATCTCGCCCTCACCGCAAGTTCGCACAAAGGCGCTACTCGCCTCGCCAAGTTCGTACAAAGGCTCCATCTCGCCCTCACCGCAAGTTCGCACAGAGGCGCCATCTCGCCTCACCGCAAGTTCGACAGAGGTTCCACCTCGCCCTCACCGCAAGTTCGCACAGAGGCGCTACCTCGCCTCACCAAGTTCGCACAGAGGCTCCATCTCGCCCTCCCCGCAAGTTCGCACAGCAGGCGCTACCTCGCCCTCACCAAGTTCGGGGATAGAGGCTCCATCTCGCCCTCCCCGCAAGTTCGTACAGAGGCGCTACTCGCCCTCACCAAGTTCGACAGAGGTTCCACCTCGCCCTCACCGCAAGTTCGACAGAGGCGCTACCTCGCCCTCACCAAGTTCGACAGAGGCTCCATCTCGCCCTCACCGCAAGTTCGACAGAGGCGCTACTCGCTCTCACCAAGTTCAAAGTGCAGGTTCCACCTCGCCCTCACCGCAAGTTCGAACAAAGGCTCCGTCGCGTCCTCATCCTTTCACCGACTTCGCCAAAAACGCCACGATCCGCAAAGATTTCAAAGAATCTCGGCCGTGGGCGCCACACGTCCTCAACATTTCAACAACTCGATCGTAGGCGCCCATGCCCTCTAACACTTCAAGATCCACCAAAGACGCCACCATGTCCTCTTTCATCTCGGCCGAGGTGCCCCACATCCTCAACAATTCAACTTCCTCCTCACAAAGGTGCCTCCTCCCGCAGTAAACACAAAGAAAGGTATGTCAATAAACTTCAAACGCAAGACATAGCCGTAATAAATGCTACATAAAAGAAGAATCCCAAGACGGCATTTGATGCCTTTCCAAAAATTCCTACAAACAAAGTTCCATATAGGATCCACAAAATGCCCATCAAACTCAACTTAGGTCCGTAGGTCCGCGACGCCAGGTCATATTCTCAACTAGGTCAACTTAGGTTCATACTCCCGAACTAGGTCCCAACTTAGGTCATCTTCCTGAACTAGGTCCCAACTTAGGTTCATACTCCCGAACTAGGTCCCAACTTAGGTCATATTCCTGAACTAGGTCCCAACTTAGGTCATACTCCCGAACTAGGTCCCAACTTAGGTCATATTCCTGAACTAGGTCCCAACTTAGGTCATACTCCCGAACTAGGTCCCAACTTAGGTCATATTCCCCGAACTAGGTCCCAACTTAGGTCATACTCCCGAACTAGGTCCCAACTTAGGTCATATTCCCGAACTAGGTCCCAACTTAGGTCATACTCCCGAACTAGGTCCCAACTTAGGTCATACTCCCGAACTAGGTCCCAACTTAGGTCATATTCCCCGAATCCTAGGGTCCCAACTTAGGTTCATACTCCCGAACTAGGTCCCAACTTAGGTTCATACTCCCGAACTAGGTCCCAACTTAGGTCATATTCCTGAACTAGGTCCCAACTTAGGTCATACTCCTGAACTAGGTCCCAACTTAGGTCATATTCCTGAACTAGGTCACAACTTAGGTTCATACTCCCGAACTAAGCTTCAACTCAGACATCACCACGTCCACTCACCACAAACCTCACTACTTCACCACAGCACTTCTAAGGCTTTAAACCACTCGGTCCTAAGACCGTATAAACCTCCCCATCACTATCTCCACTCTAAGGCTTTAAACCACTCACCGGAGATCAGATAAATCAGCCAAACTACTATCCTCACTCCTAAGGCTTTAAACCACTACCCGGAGATCTATAATCCGCCCAAACTACTATCCCCACTCTAAGGCTCTAAACCACTCGGTCCGAAGACCGTATAAATCTCCCAAACCACTATCTCCTCCTGGCCCTAAGGCCTTAAACCACCCGATTAGGAAAATCGTAAAATTTCCATCCCAGACGCCACCACGTCTCATAACCGACCTCGGCGGTCACCACATCACATCCTACCACCGACCTCTGGCGGTCACACAACACTTCAGGCACCACCACGCCCGCATACATTCACAAATTCACGACCTCGAACTACGACCTGTGCTTGATTCCCGCTGTGGATACGTAGGAATCCTATCACAGGTCCAGCCATCGACCTATACGGCCACCTAGGACACCACCACGTCCTTCCTCGACCTATACTGGCCACCCAGACACCACCACGTCCTCACAATTGACTCCTGGTCACCACATATCAGACATCACCCCGTCCCATCACCGACCTCGCGGTCACACAACACTTCAGTGGCACCACCACGCCCGCACTCACAAACACTCACCCCACACACGAACTACGATCAGGCTTGGATTCCCGCTAGGGATACGTAGGAATCCTATCACAGGTCCACCTAACCGACCTAAACTGGCCACATAACAGACACCGCCATGTCCTCACGCATCGACCTACACGGTCACTTCCTCTCCCAAAGACGCGATCCGCATCAGGACCCTTATCTTATCGACGACCCCACTTCTTTCATAAGTGACGTCGCCGAGGGGCTTCGTAAGTACCCCAACTGGATCGCTCTCCATCCCAAAGATACGACAAAACCAGAGGCAAACTTCCTGAGGTCATAACTCCTTCATACGAACTCCGATTGAGACGTGCCATATATGGTTGGAAAGCTCTCGACGAGAGCTAGCTTGCCATCACATTCACAAGAGCATGGAAAGTCCGTACGGACCTCTTTGCATGCCAAAAGGTCCGTACGGACCTCTTTGCACCGTACATAATCATTACGAAAATCCCCTTAAAGTCCACGAGATTCCCTCAAATCCCGGAAATCCATCATTACCTAAGAGGTCCGTACGGACCTCTTTGCTCCGAAATTTTTACTATAAATAGAGGGCTTCCCCTCCTCATTTTTTCACACCTCCCACTTCTCTCTTCCTCCCTAAGCCTTCGGCTCCCCTTCTAAGACCTTTCGAGGCATTCCCGGCCCTTCTGATCCTTCCGAGGCCTTCCGAGCCCCCTCGAGGGGCTCCGAAGCCTCTCTGAGCGCCCCCGCGACGCTCCCGCGCTGCCCCGAGGCACTCTCGAGGTACTCGAGGCCCCTCGTGGTACTCCGAGGCCTCGCTCGGTCTTTCCCACGGTGTCCCGCTCTTTCCGAGTCAAACCGGCGATCCCAAACCTTGCCGAACCTCCGCCCGAATCCAACCAACGATTCCAACGCACGCCGAACCTCTCGCCCGACCGATCCCGACGATCCCCACGCACGCCGAACCTTCGCCCAACGCAGCCTACGCTTTCAACTCACGCCGAAACTCGTCCGCGGACAACCGGCATCCCCGAAGCAATCCGAACGCTACTCCGACCTCAAACACTATTCCCCGCGGAAGACAGACACGAACCAACATTGGTAAGGCTTCCTTCCTATTCTATTTCAATACATTTCAATACAATGTAGACATCCGATACAGCATGCATTTTTAAAAGCACACACACACACACAACTTTTTAAAGGATATTAGGGGTATCCGAAAGACTCGTTTTTACGAGGCGACTCGGGTGAGCTCTAATATTCTAATATTCTCTTCCCGAGGAGTCATCTGACCTCCGAACTCAAAATCTCATCACACAAAAATAGTTTAAAATTTATCTTTAAACTGATGCCCTTTTTCAATGTTTTGGGCTTAATAAAAACGGCGTGGCGACTCTACAAAATGCGAAAGCAAAACGGCGAGACACCTCCAACACGCAACGCTAAAACGGAATAAGCCAGATGCCGGGGCGCGATTGTGCTGCCTCTCGGATCCGGGCGACTTCCCGAACAGCGACGAAATGCGAGATGCCGGGGCTCCGCGCGCGAGCCGGATCCGGGTAATTTCAGGAGCAAAGTTCGAGTTTTTCACGAACCAAAAAAGTTTGAAATATCTGTTCTCACAAAAGGAGTTGAACAATAGGCAGCGGAGATGGATGGAGTTGTTAAAGGATTACGATTGTACCATTTCCTATCACCCGGGCAAAGCTAATGTTGTGACGGATGCTATAAGTAGGAAATCATATGTGGCTTCATTGATGGTTCGGGAGTGGAAGATGTTGGAAGATGCTCGTGATTGGTGTCCTAGAGAGTCAAGACATGGAGCTATCTTTGCAAGCATGAGTGCCTTACCAAGTTTGATTCCACACATAAAGGAGGGTCAAAAGGGTGATTTAGAATTGAAGAAGGTGGTAGATCAGATGGTGGATAGGAAATTCAAGGAGTTCTCCCTTAGCCCCGAGGGAGTATTGACATTTAGAGGTCGATTGTGTGTACCGAATATTGAAGAAGTGAAGCGTCAAGTGTTAGATGAAGGCCATAAGTCCAAGTATACCATCCACCCCGGAAGTACTAAGATGTATCAAAATTTGAAACAACATTTTTGGTGGAATAACATGAATAGGGAAATAGCAGATTATGTGTCCAAGTGCTTGACATGTCAACAAGTAAAAGCGGAACATCAAAGACCCGCCGGATTGCTTCAGCCATTAGAGATTCCGGAGTGGAACTGGGAGCATATTACAATGGATTTTGTTACGGGATTGCCTCGGACGAGTAGGAAGCATGACGCAGTTTGGGTGATTGTGGATAGGTTGACTAAGTCCGCTCATTTCCTACCTATTGAGATTTGCTATTCGATGGAGAAGCTTGCGAGGTTGTATATCCAAGAGATAGTGAGATTGCACGGGGTTCCAGTTAGCATAGTGTCCAATCGTGATCCTCGGTTTACTTCTCGATTTTGGCAAGCATTGCAAAAGGCTTTGGGGTCAGAGTTGAGGTTCAGTACAGCATTCCATCCTCAAACGGATGGCCAATCCGAGAGGACAATTCAAATTCTTGAAGACATGTTACGGGCGTGCTCAATTGACTTCTCGGATTCTTGGGATGTTCACTTACCTCTTGTCTAGTTTTCTTACAACAATAGTTATCAATCGAGCATTGAGATGGCACCTTATGAAGCTTTATACGGGAGGAAGTGTAGGTCTCCGATTTGTTGGGATGAAGTTGGGGAAGCTAAGATATGGGGTATTGATATGGTTCGGGATTCAGTTGAGAAAGTCAAGATTATTTGGAACCGATTAATTACAGCTCATAGTAGACAGAAAAGTTATGCGGATCAGAGGAGGCAAGACCTTGAATTTCAGAAGGGAGATTTGGTGTTCTTGCGAGTGTCACCTAAGGTAGGAATAAGGAGATATGGCAAGAAAGGGAAGTTAACTCCAAGGTTCGTAGGTCCTTTTGAAATCTTGGAAAGAGTGGGAAATCTTGCTTATCGCCTTGCTTTGCCTTCATTTCTCGGGAAGATGCATAGTGTATTCCATGTTACCATGCTTAGGTAGTATGTGTATGATCCTTCTCATGTATTGCCTAGGATTCCCGAGGATATAGAGCCGGACATGTCTTATGTAGAGCAACCAGTCCAAGTTATTGATACCAAGGTGCAAGAACTGTGAAATAAGAGTATTCCTCTTGTGCGAGTGGTTAGGAGAAACCATGATGTAGAAGAGTCTACTTGGGAGCTCCGGAAAGAGATGGAGCGGAAATATCCTTGGTTATTCGACAATAGTGGTAAGTCCCTTTAAAATTCGGGTCGAATTTTCTTTTAGGGGGAGTGAATGTCACGACCCTAATTTACGGTTCTATTTTGAGTCACATTAATCTTATAAATAAGTTCATTTCATAAAATTATGTGTTGCATTTTAATTTTAGAAATTTTGTGTAAGTTGGTATTTTAGGAGTTACTTGCTAATTTAAATATATGAATAAAATAAAAATCATTATATAATGTTTTAATGGAAAGATTAGGAATAAGTAGTTAAAATGTAACATTTTAAATAAGTAGTAAATCATCTTCATGTTCAAGGTGCTTGGGTGTGAGTAGTGTATTGTAAAGGTTTTAGTAGTTGGTAGTAATTGATAAGGAAGGAGGTTAAGTGTTAAAGTGTTGACTATCCATGGAAAATGAGAAAGAAATTATTCATTTTAACAAAATCCCAAGTTCCTTCAGCTCATCCATGGCTTTTAACCAAACCCTAACCCATTTTACATTATAATCTCCCTAAAATCCTAGAAAAATCCAATTGGAGATCCGTTTGCTTCGGGGTGTTCGTGAGGAGAAGGAGCACAGTTCTATCCGATTAAAGTTCAGAAATTGTGACATTAATTTTCAAGTAAGTTATTATATTTTCTATAAATCATGTTCATCTAGTGTTATAAATTATGTAGTTATGTTGTTCAAAGTTGTAGAAGAAATTGAAATTTATTTTCTGAGTTAGGAAATGGAAAAATTGTGTTTTTGATTCACTTGGAATTGAACTGGGTGTTAAAATGGTCAACAATGGATTTTGGGAAAGTTGAAGTGGTTTGGATGTGTTAGAAAAGGAAAAGAATGGATTTGAGTCATGTTGGAACTCTTGTATATTCCTTTTGGGTTGCATGGTACAGAAAATTAGTTGTTGGTATTGTGGGCAAATGGTTACAAAGAAAGTTGAAATGGTTTTAGGTCAAAAGATTAGGACCATCTCTGTTTCTGCAAATCTGTAGAGGGCACGAGTCGTGCCCATCAGTCGTGACAGGTCGTGCCATTTCTTGGACGACTGATTCTGGAGGGGTGTAAAAGGGGCACGAGTCGTGCCCTGGGGCACGAGTCGTGCCCTGACCTGTTTTGAACAATGCATTTTAAAGCCATGTAGATTCAAAATTTCCACTTATATAGCAACCAATGGAACACTACAATCAAAGTACAAGGTATGTAAAACCAAATGAAGTATTTACATTCCCATTGTGGTCTATTGAATATGTGTAAATGATGAGGTCAAGTAGGTTGGATTCATGGAACTTAACTTGGATATTATCATTATACATTGTTGATACTTCCTTAAATGACTTGAATAAGTGTGTAGTTCTTATGTGTTACACATTATAAATTTATATCTTTATGATGAGGGTTCTTAGGGTTCTCTACTTTGGAATCCTAAGTCCATTGAATTAATCTAGCCTTCGTGCTATCCTTAATTGATACTTGTTATCCGTTGATAGCATTTTTATATGCTCTGCTTGTTTGATTCCCTACTTTGGAATCCCTGTTTATAGTAAACAAGTATGTTGTACTGTGCTTTTACTTTAAAGTCCAGCTGGTACTTATTTGTTGGTTGGGCAGTGTATGGGATTATAATGGCACCGAGCCGAGTTCGTTATAATCTATACACTGGTTCCCAAGTTGCCCATCCATTGGCCATGGTTTGGGTAGTGGGCTAGCTCCCCTTTTATGGGTGATGTCTAGTTGCTCATTTGGGTTGACTTTGTGTCATACCCCCTGTTTATGGTTACTTTGATTGGTTCCGGAACTGCTTCTTCAACAACTGTTGCTGCTTTGATTGGGATATCCTTTGAGGATGAAACCTTGGCTCAGTATCCTTCTAAGTGTTATGTTATCGCTCTTAGTTGTTAGTTGTATGAATATATATTTTCTTGCATTATAAGAAGGTGATATACATGATGTATTGTTATATGCTTCTAAATGTGATTTCTTAGAAGATTGTAGCATATATATTGACTTGCTGAGATTTTTCTCACCCAGTCCTTTCGTTGTTTTCTTAGATCAAGCTGGGCCAGGGGCTAGGACGCGTTGAGTATCGAGAGGGCGCCAAGTTGGGTTTTGAGAAAAGTTTGGTAAGGATATATTATGTAAATGTATGACCTTGGGGTAGTATTCATAGTCTTAATCTATCCTTCTTTTGCAACTTTCTAATGGTTTTGTAAATATTTTTCATTTGGAACCTTGGTTCCTTGGTTTGTAAACTAAGTATGTGATTGTAAATGGAGTAGTTGTGGAGTGAGTTGGTTGAAGTTAAATGGTTAAAGTTGGTTTGGTAGGTTAGTAAAGTTTTAAATGTTAAACAGGTTTACAAAGAGAAACATTTTGAGAGTACATTTTGAAATTTTTTATTTTTTTTAAAAAGGGCGTCTTCAGTACGTGTCTCGGCACGTGACCAAGTAGGTCTACAGGTCAGGGCGCGTCACTAGGCCCCTTGTTGGGCTTGTAGGGCCCATTTCGCCATGTAAAGGTTTGGGCCCGGCCCATCACAATTTATTCCGTTCAGTGGCCCCCAACTCTTGGGTCGTCTTGACGGGCCGGGAGTTCGCGTCCTTAGGGTTATGAAACCCTAGCTCGTTGAAAGGCCATCAATTTGAAATTTGAAATTGGGGCAGTGACGTGACCATTGATGACATGGGCGGCTAGGATTTGACTGCGCCGGCCTTGATCCCTCACTGGGTGGCACGTGTCCCTTGAAAGGACATTTCCCTTGGAAACCGAACTTTGCATTTAATGTTCCTTATAAATACGCCGGGTTTTTGCATGAGTTTCTAGACAAAACCCTTCATCTTCAAATATAAATACCTCCCCCCTTCCTTTATTTCGAACTTTACCTGTCAAAGGTTTTCGATAGCACAGAGCAAGAGAAAGCGATTCCAGCCACCAAAACCCAACTCCGGCGACGAAAACTGTACTGGCTTCTCCACCTTTGAGTAACGTGGTAGCTTGGATCAGAGACTTCTTTGATTTGCCTCCAGAATCCTCGTCTTCCCCATTATCAGGTAATTTCTCCTTCTGTTCTTCAATTTTATGGGTTTTTGGGACTTGAAAACTCCATTTATGCCCCCCCCCGGTGAGTCAGCTTTGAGCGAGGGGTAAGGTTTGGTTTTGGGCCTAACCAGAGGCTGTACAAGTGTGCTAGGAGTCTTTGGAAATCGATCCCTTTGAGCGAATGTTTTTCTATTTTGGTAAAATTTGATTTTGAAAATGGGGGTTTGGAGTTCCCTACTGTTGATGTTCTTGGTGATTTTGAAGAAGATGACCCAAGGGTTGTGCCCTTTAGATCCATGAACGACCTTCCAAGACACATCCAAACTTATTATTCCTTGGGCCATCGTGATTCACATAGGAATTTTGCTTCAGGGGAATCTAGGTCATCTCTAGATAGGTCGTCCACTATTGAAGTTAGGACTGATTCCCTTGCTCTTTATAATTGTTTTGTAGATATGGATCACGAAGGTCATCCACGACAACCAACCCAAGAGGTCGCCCCTTCCGGCACACCTGGCGCTAGCACGAGCGGCGACGCTCGTATAGTCGATGCATTTCACACGAATGTATGGGCTGGATGCAACGAACGAGGCTTCGGCGGCGGAGAAGAAGGAGCATGGGCCATAGCCAAAATTAAATCCAGGAAGAGGGATGTCAAGACGCAAATGATCGACGCTCTACGAGAGTCGTATAGAGTCCAAGCCTCAACATACAGACTTAAATATCTTCATCAAGCTGACTACGAACCTCGTCGAGAAGCCATCCTTCGTAGTAAGAAAAAGGTGGCCTTCTTTTACAAGCAGTTTGAGCTGGGCCTGAGGTTACCTCTGGATCCTTTTATCAATGAGTTTCTGGAAGACTCGGCCTGCGTGCCCATGGAATTAAGTGCCAATGCTGTTAGGGTTATTTCCTCGTTCATCATAGTTTGCAGATTCCTTGGCCATGAACCTTGCAACAAAGTTTTCAGGCAATATTACAAGACGACGAGGTCCAGTGTACATGGAAAGTCAGTGGTTAGCGTGGCATCGATCAAGAATGTTCAAGGGTTATTTTTAGATGTCCAAAATAAAGTCTATGGTTGGGAGAACCATATGATTAGGGTTGAAAGCAGAGTGGGCTGGCAATTCCCTTTCCCGAAGACCCAAACAATGGTTCCGGATGAGCAAATATTTCAAGCTCCATGGGCTGACGAGCTCAAGAGGAAGATAGATAATCTGCTGAACATTGGATGGGTGTCGTACAGATACATTGAGGCTTCCCATTGGAGGTATATCAGGACAGGAATGATGTCTAACCTGTCGATTGGGCCTCAACCTCTCGTCAAAATCAACCTTGACCAGCGCTATCCCATCTAGGTCATTCATGAGGACTTGGTCTGGGAAGAAAATTGCGTTAATTGTGTAGGGGCTCATGACAGCCATCCTGAGGAGCGTTGTGCTAATCTTGAGATGACGGGGGGTTAAGTCTTGATAACTCGTCTTTTTATTATGCACGAATTTGTCTTGTTGTCTCGTCGAAAATAACTTAACCTTTTTCCCTTTCATTTGCAGTTCTCACTCAGGCAGACATCGATCGTATTGAGTTCAAAATCATGAGTGGCGCAATCAGAGCTGTGGATAGGAGAGTTGCAAGGAAGAATAGGGCCACATCCAATGCTATCTTCGACCATCAGGAAAACATGAGGACGAGGAATGAGGCTCTTCCCAAGGAAAGCTCTGGGGCCATTCCCTTGATTGAGAGAGAGAATGTTGGGCCCATAACTGAGGGACTCAATATTGGAGATTGTCAAAGGAGGGTAGACGAGCCTGAAAGAGCCTTAAATGTTGAAGCTGAAGAGGTTGCTGCTAACGTGGGCACCGAGCCCATCAACACGGAGAATGCTGATGCTGAAACTGTGGGGAGTTCAGACTCGAATGTGGAGGTGCCTGGCGACGGGAGTCAAACTTCAAGGAAAAGGAAAGATCGTTCCGTGGGATCTGAGGGGGAAAGAGAAAGATCCAAAAAAGCATCCTTCGACCTTCCAAGCACCTCCGACCCCTCTACTCCACAGACTTAAGCTCCGGCCTCGTCTTCAGAGGCTAAAACGAAGGAGAAGGCCTTAGAGTTGGCAGCTCAGTATGCTCAGGTTTCCCCGATGACTGGGATTCCTTATTTGAAGAGATATGGACTGCCGCTCATTCTAGGGGCGTCCATCACTCGACGATCTGTGGATACTGAGCTCGTCCAAAGGTTGACAATGACCAAACTCTCTCCCGAGACCTATCATGCCCGTCTTGGGCTGATTCAAACTGAGGTAATTCATCCCATTAATTTAACCAAGTCTTTTCATCTTGCTATACTTGTGCTAACCTTGTCCTTACAGCTGTCGTCAATGATGGAAGCTATGAGCAAGGACTATAGGGAGTGTCTGAAAGCGGAGCATCAAGCCAGCGAGCAGCTTATCTAGTCGGTCGGAGCTAAGGAGATGGCGGAGCAAAAACTTACTGAAGCTGAAGGGAATGTTGGATCGTTGACAACAGCCTACGAGTCCCTGATGAAGCAGAAAGAGGAGGCAATGCTCCAGATCGACCGCTTAGAGATTGAAAATTCCAAGATCATATATTACAAGGAAAAAGCTGAAGAGGAAGCGACGACCTTATCCAACGGCCTCCGTGCCAAAGATGCCCAAATAGACAAGTTGAAGTCTGACCACGAAGCTGCTCTTGACCAAGCTAAGAAATAAGTCGTTCAAGAGTACAAACAGAGCAGGGAGTGTACTCAGATGATAACTGACAAGGCCAAAGGATTTTTCAAGGTTGGAGCCAAACATCTAATCAGACGAGCTCTTGTGGATCTGGAGACCAAAGACTTGATTTCCGTTGAAAAGTTTGCGGACCTTTTTGCCGAGGATGCATATGATGACGATGCTCGTTCAGTCCATCATCTCGTTCCTTATGATAACAACGATCTAACTATTATCAGGGAAGATGATGTGAAAGATGGGAAGGAGGCGTGGCCCGTCCCCGCGGTAGATCCAAAGAACTTCGATGCTTATTTCGAATTTTTCGCTGAAGACGGCCCCAATCCCAACGGGCCTCCACCATATGTCGGCAATCAACAATAGTAACCCGTCAATTTGTGATGCTTTTTATGTAATCAATTGTGTTGGTAAGTTTAAACAATGTTTTATTTGGTTATGGTCCCAAACAATGTTTCAAACAATTTGTAATTCATAGTGTATTTGACCTTTTCCTCGTGGTTTAGAGGAGGTCATATAATGTTTTGTTGTTCAATGCTTTTGTTTTCTTCCTGTTAATCTGTATGTTAACGTAGATAGCATGTGATAACTTGGTGAATGTAAAAGTTTGAAGACAAGTGTGTACGGTCATCGTTAGTGACAACCAGAACATAAGTCGTCTTTTTTAAGACTGACCCTTGTTCATGCTTATGCTTTTTTACTTTTCTAATGGCTCGTAGGTATAGTACAAAGGTCCATGAATCGTTGCTAGGTGGCAAGATTGTTTGGACGAGTTGTCTATTCCGTTATAGCTGTCGACGAAGTCTGGCTTCATCTAACCTTTATACTTGGCTAAAGTGCGTATAAATGTCGAAGTCTGGCTTCGAATGATCTTTATACTTTTATCAAAGTGATTGTGAAGGTCAAAGTCTGGCTTCAACCGATCTTTATACATGATCAAAGTGCTAAAATTTGCAAAGAAATCAACAAAACGACGAGCTTTCATTGATAATCGGTTCAATTGCTTACAACTGGGACTTCCGGGATTTATAGTTTTATCCCTTACAAACTCCAAAAACTTCACTTTTGAAACAGAGACATAAAGAACCACAAAATAAGGTGCCCTGAGGGCGCTGATGTCAGACGACGAGCTCAGAAATAATACTTAGTGAGGTGATTGGCATGCCAAGGGTGCTCAAGCTTCTCGCCGTTTGGCTTGGCAAGCCGATATGTTCCTTCCCTGACGATGTTGGTGACGACATAAGGTCCTTCCCAATTGGGGGAGAGTTTGTTCTGACGAGCTTTGAGGCCCGTTACTTTGATTTTCCTTAGAACATAGTCTCCAACATTGAAAATTCTTTTCTTGACCTTCTTGTCGTGGTATGCCTTAGTTCGCTTCTTATAGTTAGCCATTCTTAACTGGGCATCCAGTCGTCGTTCATCAAGGAGGTCAAGGTCGACCTGCCTACTGTGGATATTTTTCTCAACGTCGTAGAGAGCTACACGGTCAGTTGGGAGTTGAAGCTCGGCGGGAGCCATGGCCTCAGAACCATAAGCCAGATCAAATGGGGTTTCCCCCGTAGGCCCCCTGGTGGTTGTTCGAACTGTCCAAAGAGCCGATGGGAGTTCGTCCAACCATCTCCCATCACGCCCTTTAAGATTTTTGCACAGGGCAGACAACACTAGTTTATTCGCTGCTTCAGCTTGCCCGTTGCCTTGTGGATAGGCAACAGACGACTTTGAGTGTTTAACTCCCATTCTGCTCAATTCTTCCTCAAACTTTTTCGAAAATTGGAGGCCATTATCAGACACGATTACCCTTGGGAGTCCAAAACGACACCAAATTGAGTCATGAATGAAACTTAAGGCGTTATTTTATGTGATCTTGTTTAATGCCTTGGCCTCCACCCACTTAGAGAAATAATCAACTTCCACAATTACGTACTTTACTCCCCCTTTGGCCTTGGGAAAAGGCCCAATTAAGTCGATGCCCCACATATCAAATGGCCAGGCTGCCATAACGGGGGTTTGCTCGGTCGTAGGGAGTTTCGGAAGGTCAATAAATCTCTGGCAGGTGTCACAATTTTTCACAAACTATTTTGCATCTTCACGGAGGTGAGGCCAGTAGTATCCCATGGTAATCAGCTTGTCCGCCAATGTACGAGCCCCTGGGTGGCCCCCACACTCTCCCTGATGAACTTCAAAAAGTAGATCCACAACTTTGTCCGGATGGACGCACTTCAGCAAGGGTCTTGTGATAGATCCTCGATAAAGCTCGCCATTTACGACTGAGTACCGCGGGGATTTCCTTTTGATTTGACGAGCCAGTATCTCGTCAGCTGGTAGCTCGTCGTTTTCTATGAAAGCCTTCATTTCATCAATCCAACATCTGGGGCCGTCCCCAACACACATTATCTTCACTCTCTCGTAAGCGGGCTGCTCAAGGTAGGCCAAAATTCTTTAGCAATCCGTTGTACCATCTCGCCGACCAATGAGTGATACTTTTGCAAGGTTGAATCGACGACGGCATAGTCTCCACGGACTTGATTTACGATCAATTGTGAATCACAAAAGGCTATAATTTTAGTTGCTCCGAAGCACTTGGCATATTCAATTGTCGCAATAAGTGCCTCGTATTCCGCCTGATTGTTTGAGGCTTGAAACTTGAACCTTAAAACTTCTTCAAAAACTATTTCACTCTCTCGAAACGGGCAAATTTAGCTGTTCTGGTTGCTCATCGACCTGCTTTCCCTTGCTAACTTTCTATGGTGGCATTCTTTGATTGTCTTCGGAGCTGAACGACGTCTCGATCAAGAAATCGGCAAGAGCTTGGGCTTGCAAAGTCTTTCGCGCCCAATATTGAATGTCAAATTCCGTTAATTCAATGCTCCAGTTTAGCAGTCGATCGGAGCTCTCAGGTCGGTGTAAGATCTTTCTGAGTGGGGCATCAGTATAAACAACAATGGAATGGGCTGAGAAGTATGCTCGTAGCTTTCGAGCTGCAATGACGAGAGTGTAGGCAATTTTTTCAGCATTAAAGTAACGAGTCTCAACATCAGATAGGGCTTTTCTCACATAGTACACCGGCTTCTGTATTCCATCTTCCTCTCTGACCATCACGGCAGCAACGGTCCTGTCACCTGCCGAGAGATAGACATATAAGTCTTCCCCGGCTACGGGACTGCTGAGAAGAGGTGGAGAGCCGAGATATTCCTTGAGCTGCCTGAACGACCGTGAACATTCCTCCGTCCATTCAAAATTCTTTGCACCACGAAGAGCCTTGAAGAAAGGCAAAGATCTTTCAGCTGATTTTGAAATGAAACGACCTAGAGCCGCCACTTGTCCGTTCAGCCTTTGGACCTCCTTGATGCACTTTGGCTCGGCCATGTCAATCAACGCCTTTATTTTTTCAGGGTTAGCCTCTATCCCCCTTTGAGAGAGCATAAACCCTAAGAACTTGCCTGCTGCAACATCAAAAACATATTTGGCTGGATTGAGGACCATGTTATTAGCCTGGAGTTTGGAGAAAGTCTGCTGAAGGTCATCCACATGCTTCCTTTTCTTTGACTTAACGACCATGTCGTCTATGTACGCCTCCAGATTATCACCTAGCTGACCCTTGAAAACTTTGTTGATCATTCGTTGATAAGTTGCCCTGGCGTTCTTCAGCCCAAAGGGCATCTTCGTATAGCAATAAGTCCCACCCGCAGCTTGGAAGGCTGTCTTTGGAATATCCTCCTCGGCCATCTTGATTTGATGATAGCTTATAAGTGTCCAGAAAACTGAGGGTCGTATGCCCAGCTACCGAATTGACGAGCTTGTCAATTTGTGGTAGGGGGTAACTGTCCTTGGGGCACGCCAGGTTTAGGTCGGTGAAATCCACACACAATCTCCATTTCCCGTTGGGTTTTTTAACGAGCACAACGTTCGCCAACCAAGTTGTGAATCCAGCATCCACAATTATTCCTGCACTTAACAACTTTTCAATCTCCTGTTTTATTGCAATATCCTTTTCAGTGGAAAAAATTCTCAGCCTCTGCTCCTTGAACTTCATCGTTGGGTTCACCCCAAGCCTGTGGACGACAACATCCTCCCTTATGCCTTTCATATCTTCGACCCTCCAAGCAAAGAAGTCGAGGTTATGTTCGAGTAGGGTGATTATCTCATCCCTCTCCTCAGTTGTTAATTGAGACCCCAGTTTTATCTTTTGCTCAGGGTAGTTTGGGTGGATGTCCAGCTCAATCAGCTTGTCGGCAGGCTTAAGTTCGAGAGCATCGTCACGAAAATCCATGGATTCAATTACAACCTCCTTGATCTTCCTCTTTGCTTCTGGGGTGAGGTCAGGCACTTCATCCTCATTTAACTTGTCCAGTTCTACCCCCAATTCCTGGTTGACCAAAAGCTGTGGAGCTGCTGTTTGGTCGTCCAGGAATATCTCGTCAACAAAGCTCTCAGGCTCGTCTACACACTTGATCGTTGAGACATTGGAGCAGGAGGTTGTAGTTTGCTTGATTGATTTTGAAAATTTTACAATATGCTCAGGGTCGTCTATTTCAATAGTCCTCTTGGTCTTCAACACATGCTCAAGAAATTCTGGGGCCGTCCCCAATACACATCCGACTCCTGAGCATGTCAGAAATTTAATTCTTTGGTGAGGGACGGATGTGACGATCCCTAGAGCGGCTTGTCCTGGTTGGCCGAGTATTGCATGATAATCACTTACAACATCAATCACGATGAAAGTAACAGTTTGGATTGTTCTCAATGGATGGTCCCCAATATCGACGGGCAAGTAAATTTGTCCTTTAGTGTCTACACGGTGGTTGGTGAATCCCTCTAGACGACCTAAGTAGGGACTTAGACGACTATCGGGTAGACCCATTTTCTGGTAGACGCTGTAGAACAAAATGTCTTTGGCTGCCCCAGTATCAATGATTATCCTTCTTGATTCACAGTTGTCAATGAAACCAGGGACGATTAAAGTTTGTTGACGGGCTAACGGATTGGCTGACAACTCGAACGGGTAAAAACTGATCACATCATTTGGAACATCTATTTTTGGGGGAACATGGGGGGCTTTCTTCAAATGGTAGATAGCACTTTTGATCTGGTTCTTGCTTGCTTCTTCAGAAATAACTAGGACCAATCTCGGCTGCCTCTCTAGAGGGTCGTTGTTAGCAGTATGAGTGTTGGCCGCTGGACGATCCCTCTTTACATACTGGTCGAGGCGACCGTCGTCTATCCACTGTTGAATTATCTTTTTCAAACTAAAACATTCCTCTGTGTCGTGCCCCCTGTCTCGGTGATACTCACAGTACTTGCTCATGTTTTTTTTCCCTTTGCATTGGGGTTCATCTTTGGTGCTGGCCCAAAATCTACGTTGCTCAGAATATCTGCTTGTGATATAGTCAACGGAGTGTATGAATCAGGTACTTTCTCAGCTTTTCCCGGCTTGTTCTTCCCTTTATCACCGGCCTTGTCCTTCTTGTATTTTGCCGCCTCGTCACTGACGATGACCTTCCCATCTCTTTGCATCTTCCTCTCTTCAGCCTCGGCCACTGCATAGGCCTTGGCGTAGAGGTCCTTTCTAGATTTAGCCGGGTGGACTTGAAGTTCGTAGTTCAGGGTTGAAGATACGATCCCATGTCTGAAACAGTTGATGATTTCACGATCTGTTAGATCCTCGTCGATCTGATCGACCAATTTCTTGAATCTCTTGAAATAATTCATCGAACTCTCATTCGCTCCTTGGGTGATGTTACTGAGGTCATTCACTGTCTTGCGACGATCTCCAGCAGTTGCAAATCTACCCAAAAAAAATTTACGCATTTGTTTCCAAGAATCAATGCTTCCCTTCGGAAGGCTTCTGAACCACCTTAGAGCTGCTTCAGTCAACGTGCTCGTTAGATCCTTACACATCACATCATCTTGTGTTGAATACCTAGACACCAGACACATTTGAGCCTCAAGGTGCTGCATATGATCCAAAGCACTCGTTGAGCCGTCATATTGTTTTAATTCAGGCAATTTGAATCCTAGCTCTGGTGGTCCTAGTTCGAGCATTCATGGTGCCAAAGGTTTCAATGTGCCAACATCGTCTTCAGAATCATCACTATCAACGTTGTTCTTTCTTGCCGTCAATTCCTCAACCTGACGCTTGAGCCTGAGGAACTCTCGCATATCAACTTCTCCTGCTTGGTTAGCGGGCGGAACCCTATCTCGGCGAGGTCCCTGGGAAACAGTGTTCGAACGTTGCCTTTTTGTGACCGCAGGTCATCGGGAGATCGTCCTTTCTCTTCTGTTACTTCGGGGAGGGGACGGTCTGTAAGACCGTGATTGTCCCCGTCCACGAGGATGAGGTGGAGTACGTATTGTTTCCCTGTGACTCGGGGCTCGTTCATTACGCACTGAAGGGGTCATTTGACGACCTCTATTAACTTGGTTCGGGTTTTGCTCAAAGTTCTCATTTCCTAGAGATCGACGAGGCTCTCTGTCCGCCTCCTCCCGTCGTCTCTGAGATTAGTGTCCCCCCTCACTGCGGCAACGGTTAAGATGGTCCCTGAGGTCTGGCGGCGGCATTCGACGATCGTTCCCTGTGGCATTTTCTTCACGAAGACAATCAGCCCCTCTCTCGTTCCTTCGTCTTCCAGACGTGACACTGTTATGGGAGGCCTCAGCATGTCGGTCCTCGGCCATTCGGATCTATTCGTTCTGGACTTGCAGGAGTTCATGAAGAGCGTTTGCTCTTTCGACGAGGAAAGCAGTTCTGTCGAGATGTGGATTGGATGGGCCTCCCACGTTTCGTACAGTAGCTTCCTCGGTCCTCCTTATAACTGGGGGTCGTCGTTGCCGCTGTTCAGGAGCAGGCCTTTTTTCTCTCCTCCTCGCATCTGGAAGGCCAGTGTCATCCACAACACCGTGTGACCTGGTAACCCTCAGATTAGGGTTCCAAGGTTGAGGTGAGGGAGGCCTAGGATTTTCCTGGTGGCCTTGCTCCGGCGAAGGTAGCCGGCCGTCATTTTCCGTTGATCTACTTGCAGTGTGTCCATCAGACATCATCTCCATATTTTTCCGGCGAGTTTCTAAGCTTGATTGAGGTCTCTAACAAACGTTTCCCTGCAACGGAACCACTCTGATGATGCAGGAAATCGTTCGGGCTCAGCTTATTGTGGTCCAGCAGAATAAAGGTTGACTTGAGACCTGCACACCACCGGAAATCAATCGTGAACTGCGTCGGAGCTTGTCCGGCAAGGCCCTCCGGCGTGAGAATCAGTGTGAGCTGGAGAAGGTGATATGGAAATATTGAGAACGTGTGTGTGTGTGTATGTAAATAGTGAAAAATGCATTACCTTAGCCCATGACACTGTTCATGTATTTATAGTGGATGAAAGGAACTAAGTTTTCCGTCTGGACCGTTGGATCCGATTATTGCCAACCGTTGGATTGGATTTGTCCCCATGTGTCCACGTGGCATCCTGTGATTGCTTCGTACAAGCAAGGACACTGCTGTACCTGTCAAGGATAATTGTCTGCCTTATAATGGAAAGTGTCACCTGCACAATGCGGCGCCACTGCTTGTTAGGTGGGGACAAGGTGCAGAGGTGTACAGTGGCAGATTTGACTTTATCCAAAGTTGGCTTGTTTAGCAAGCTATATCAAACGACGACCTAGAGCTGTATGTCCAGGAGGGTCGTCACTTGGGAGATGACTCGACGAGCGAGTTGTTTGGGTTAGATGCCTCGTCTTCGGATGGGTTCGGTCGCTCAAAGGCGACGACAACCATCCTTTGTTAGACGGGCTATGACCCAACTCTGGTGTCGGCTGGATGGACTAAGTCGCTCAATGGCAACGATGGCCCTTCAATGAATTAACGGGCTTGGCCCCTTGGTGGGCTTGTAGGGCCCATTTCGCCATGTAAAGGTTTGGGTCCGCCCCATCACAAATTATTCCGTTCAGTTCATTTTTTTTCTCCTTAGGTTTTGATTGGGTCGGTCCTGTGAAATTGAGGGTAATAAATAAACTATATTGTCGAGGACCTTTGATTCTCCTTAAGAGCGACAATGCAGTGTGGCGTTTTGAATCTCTACTTAATTCTCTCTTCATCTTTCAGCCTTTAGTGTATTTTCATATTTCCTTAGGATTGTTGACTAATGAAACTTGAATTTTTTTGTATAAAAAAAAATACTAAGAGTTTGAACTTGGACAGTAGAATATGGTAATTAGATTGAGATGAGATAATTGAAAAAAATTTGCAATAAATTGTAGTGATAATTGCAAAAAAATTAATGAACATTTCACCAAAAATTTAATTCATAAATGCAAATAACTCAAAGAAATATTGCAATAGTATTGAAACATTAGTGCACATGGGGATTTGGCCTGCTGGCTTGAGCTCATGGCTTCCAACCTGGAGGTCATGGGTTCAATCCCCCCAGAAGTTAGATCGAAGGCTTTCTCTCCCTAGGATTTATCTCCTAGGCGCTTCTGTGCGTGCATGTGTGTGTGTGTGTGTGAGTAGTGGAAAAAAATAAAATAAAAAAAGTATTGAAACATTAGTTGCAAATAATTTATAAAAATATATTGTAAGAAAATCTATACTATAATATATTAAAGGGGGTAAAACTCATTCTAGGAATGACACCTCATCCACTTCTAGGTTTATTTGCATTCTAAGCTTCCCGCGTCACATTTGGGACCCGCCTACCATGACCTTCGACCTCCTTCTACTTAGTTGATAGTACTAATCGTTAACATAGGGTATTGAATGAACGATCGCCGAAAAATAAATTTTTAAGAGTCGCCACGCCGTTTTAAAGGAAACATTGAAAACCTTTGGAAATGAGAATTTGGGTTCGGGG
The DNA here is from genome assembly GCA_022495995.1 of Adenophora triphylla var. japonica. Classification (NCBI taxonomy): domain Eukaryota; kingdom Viridiplantae; phylum Streptophyta; class Magnoliopsida; order Asterales; family Campanulaceae; genus Adenophora; species Adenophora triphylla. The sequence continues at coordinate 552,611 of JAFEMH010000379.1, forward strand.
GTCAGGTTTACTTGTTGGGAAGAACCGAGAGTTCACCCAACACGCCTCGTTCGTAAACGAGTCTTTCTATGTTCAACATCCAAAACATCCAAACGTGTGTGGATATGGAGAGATCCACACTCCCTTGATGAACAAGCAACAAATATGATCCAAATTACATCATGAACATCAATTCAACCAAGCAAATTGAATTAAACAGAGAGATGGCAATTGTGATTCGACAATTAGGAACAGATGGAGTATAATTATCGAATCAGATGAAGAGATAGCAATGAAGCAAGCAAAATGGAAAATATGAGAGAAAAAAGGGAAGGGATTTGTTACCCTTGTAGATCCACAATCACTACACCAAGTTAGGTGTAGTGACCTTCAAATCAGCTTCAGATGGGGACTTGAACACAGGAGGAGCTTCTGGCTTAGATCTTCAATGGTGTGTATGGATGTATGAGAGGGAAATGAGGGAATTGTGGATGAGGGATGAGAGAATTCAAGGGGAATTGGTGTGTGTTGTGTGTGTTTTTGGAGGGAGAGAGGTTTCTCGGCATATTTTGGCAGGGTAACAGTAGGGAGCTGGAAAAAGGATCTTGAAATGAGAGGGGGAGGGTCTAATTTATAGACTGCTGATGAGGGCCAATTGTGTCGCACGGCGCTACGCTTCAACTTTACGTGGATCGTTATGTCGCGTGACACAACATGAAACTAACCGTTTCTGGCGCCAGCAACCTGCTTCTGGAACATTCCGAGTTAATTCCTTAAAAGTCCAAAATGAATAATTCTTTGTAGGTCCTTTTTCATGGAAAATGACTTAAAAGTACTTCCTTCGCAAGAAACTTATAAAAAGTTTCCGGAAGTCTCGGAATGGATCGGGAATTTACCAAAATGCCCCTTAGTGTAATTTTATCATATTAAAATGCACCTATAAAGGGCCGCGAATTGGATTGGTGTACTCACAGAGCCCCTCGGCAACGTCACTTATGGAAGAAGTGAGGTTGTTGACAAGAAGGACCCCAATCCCAATGAGCGGCTGGGGATATGGCAGATGGTGGAAAAATTATTGATGCGATCGGATGGCTGGACCTTTTGAGAAAGGATTCCTACGTATCCTAGGAGGGAATCAAGCCGGTCGTAGTTCAGAAAGAGTGAGCCACTTGGTGCGGGGGGTCACATCCCAAAGAAAGACCGAAGTGGTCTGGATGACTATTGAGGGGAATTCGCTCAGAGATTGACTGTTAGGGGAGTCACCCGGAGATTTGACTATTTGGGGAGTCACCCAAAGATTTGACTGTCCGGGGAGTTACCCAAAGATTTGACTGATGCTTTTAGAAAAATAATTGGCTAAGATATTCTTTCATACCTGTGCTGTGCTTACCTGTAGCTGCCGAAAGGACTGAGGCTACAGTTGCTGATGTTGATGGAGGGTTGTAGCTGCCGGAGGGTCTTAGGCTACAATTGCTGATGTTCATGGAGGGTTGTAGCTGCCGGAGGGTCTTAGGCTACAATTGCTGATGTTCGTGGCTGCCAAAGGGACTTAGACCACTGTTGTCGCGAAGTTGTGGAAAAACTGTAGCTGCCAAGGGACTTAGGCTACTGTTTGTTGATAATGAAAGGTAGCTGCCAGGGGACTTAGGCTACTATTTGTTGATTATGAAAGGTAGCTGCCAGGGGACTTAGGCTACTTGATGATGAAAGGTAGCTGCCAGGGGACATAGGCTACTATTTATTGATGAAGAAAGGTAGCTGCCAGGGGACTTAGGCTACGGCTGATGAAGAGTTGCTGGTTTGCCATGTGAGGGACAGTCTTTATTAATGATTTGCCATTTAGAATGAGCTTTTGATAAAGATCCACCTATAAGAACGGGCTTTTGATGAGGATTTGCCCATGAGAATGGTCTTTGATGAAGATCCGCCCATGAGAACGGGCTTTTGATGAAGATGCGCCCATGAGAACGGTCTTTGAAGATAATTCGCCGTGCGAAATAGGCTTTGATGTTGCTGAGACTGATGAGCATTATTGCTTGGAGATTGGGGCAGCTGAAGCTCTTTCAAACAATGCTGATGAATCCAAAAATGCCGAGACTGATGAAGATGATAAAGGCAGAATATGCCACCTGCAGGATTTGAAATCTTTGTCCAGGTTGTGATTTGAGGAACAATCCCCATGATCAGATTATGATTACTTGATTATTGTACCCTGTGGGGGGAAGAAACACAACACTCTAGGCACTTTGCATTTTATTTGAACTTGATTTGAAATTTTTGCTTATGCATTATTAATCTTGATGCACGAGTCCATCTCGGCTGGGGATGAAAATGGAGTGAGTATTTTGTATGGCTTGACAAGCAACTGTGAATGTTGCAAATGATGGATTATGTAGGGGATAAATGTATATATGTATGATGATGTATGGGGTGATGGTGTATAGGGATGTATGTGGTGAAGTGAACCCTCTCCCATGAGGTGGGGAAATGTATGAGTGATAGATGATATGGCGCAGCCTAGGCAAGTCGGGGATGCTCCCGGGAGTACAGATTGAGGCAAGTGATTGCCGGCTGATGAGAACCAGGTGTATCGCGCGCCTGAGATGGCAAGCAGCAGAGAAAGTGCATAGAACATCCCGTCTTTGAAGAGATGACTAGGCAAAGCCACAGATTTTGAGGAGGTGACCATGGCGAAGCCCCAGTTGATAACGCAAAGCAAACCCGGAGGGAATCTGGTAAGGAGAGCCTGAGAGAAAAGCTTAACAAAGCCCCAGCTTGAAGAGATTCAATGCAGCCTTATTGCAGACAGAGTCATCTTGTGGCCAAGGAGGCAACCCATCATTTCAGACCTTAGTCAATCAATCATTGGAAGACTCGGGAATATACACATCTTTCAAAAAGTGGGAATGAATCCCGATTTTGTGTAACACACTCGCTTTAGGTTTGACTCTTTTGAGAGAGTATAAGCATCACAAGGTGTGGAAAAGTGTATGGAAGCCCCTGCTGACAGAAAGACAGTGTTTGGCTCTATATTCCTAGAATGTAGAAGAGGAAGACTTGTCGAGAGATTTGAAAACTTGTCGTATTCATGATGATCACAGGCTGCTTAAAACACTTTATTGATATTCGGGTTATTCAACCACTAATCCTGACATGAACAAATATTTCGATTAATCACGAGGAGAAAACCAACTGGTATCGAGAATCAAACTCGAAAAAATGGAAAGAGAATATGTGTATAGGGACGGTCCTTGATGAGACCGGATTTTCTGAGATTTGAATGTAATTGTGACCGGACCATTTCTGGTTGCCTACGTTCCCCTCCTTGGGAGGAGCTTAGGTCGCCGTAGTTCGGGCAAGTCCCGATTGAAAGAGACAGAATGCGGAGATTCGAGGATCTTTTGAGAACTGGAGAGTTGATGCACATGTCTCCTTGGAGTGTCAATGAAAGACACGGATGCGAAGCCCCAGTGAGGCATCCACGGCAAGTGTTTGTGGAGGAGAAATGAAATATGCTCACGTGAAACGTCAAAGGAAAGGATTGAATTTGCACAATCTTTGATTGATGATCTTGAACCGGGATGGATTAGGTTTCAATCTTAAGCAAGCAATGAAGCATTAATATGATTTAGATCTCGATGAAATTAGAATGAAAATGCTATCCGGTAGGAACTGTGGCTGGGCTTCAAGGCTTCGATCGGCCATCGGGTGATTTGGAAAGTTGTTGTATCATGACCTCTTAAGATGAGAGGTCGGCTGGGCTTTTTGCTGATTGAACCTCTAAAGATGAGAGGTTGGCTTTCGGGAATGTGTTTGGGATTTCTGCGGCGAGGAGATTGATTGCCTCTAAGAATGAGAGGTCAAATTTTGACTTTGGCCAAAGGCAAGGGTAATGGTAATGGAAATGTTCTCTAAAATGAGAGGATGGCTTGGGATTGGTTTCGGTAATGGGAATATCCTCTAGAATCGAGAGGATGGCTGGAATGGGTTGAAGGATGTTGGAAGGTGTTGGTGAAAGGAAGTCCAAGCTATCGAGAACTTTTGTGAACTTGCAAGAATTTGGGCTCCTTTTGAACATTGGAGAGTGTAAGTACGCCAATCCAATTCGCGACCCTTTTAGGTGCATTTTAATGTGATAAAATTGCATTAAGGGGCGTTTTGGTAAATTCCCGACCTATCTCGAGACTTTCGGAAACATTTCATAAGTTTTCCGCGAAGGAAGTACCTTTTGGTACTTTGCTCATGCTAAAGGACCCCCAGGGAATAAAACATTTTTGGAACTTTTGGGTATTTTCCCTGAATGTTCCAGAAACTGGTTTTGGCGCCAAAATCGGTTGTGACACCTTGTGTCACGCGACAATTCGAGGCTTGGAAAACGGTTACAGAAAAGTCGTGCGACACTTGGTGACCATCAACTGCAGCCTATAAATAAGACCCTTCCCCTCTTAGAAATGGATCCAGAATTTCACATACTGTTACTCTGCAGAAATTGCAACGTAACACACACACTAAACACACACCTCTCTCTCTCTCCTACCCCTAACCTACCTCCAATTCCCTCCAATTTAACCCACTTCCTTCATCACCTCTTAGATCCACCTTCTACTGATTCTCTCAAGCTTTCCAGAACCAGAAGCTGCTGGTGAAGGGTTCTGTATCTAACTTGGTACATAATTCATGGAATCAACAAGGGTAACACTCTCAACCCCCTTTTCCCTCTCTCTCCTACCTTGATAATTGGATAATTCCATTGTTTTACCTCCCTTGGATTCAATAATCAGACTCTATCTGTCTAGATTATTGAATCCTAATCGCAATCTCTCTGTTTAACTTGGTTAATCTGAATAATTGGGTATTCATTGTTGAATATTTGTTGAAATTGTTGTTTAGATCCCAAGGGAGTGTGGATATCTCCATATCCACACTCCCGTGGTTGAATTGTTGTTAATTCTATATTTCGAAGCTAATCTGATTGATCAATTGGATCTGTGTTGATTATTGTTGCTATTGTGTTCAAGCTTGTAAGTTCCTGCAGATGGGCATTGTGTGTCACGCAACACATGGTGACTGGTTAGATCCTGTGTCACGCGACACATCTGACCAGGCACGTCCTGTGTCACTTGACACACTACGTCCGTTTGCATGAATCCTTTCCTTTTGTAATTTGTTCTGATTTGTTGTAATGGGGATATGGCCTCCTTGAATAATTGGTTCACAAGTTGTAAGTCTCTTTCCAAATCAATAAAATCCATGTTTACTACACTTGTTCATTATCAATGATTGCACACACTTATGGATTACTTGGATGTTTGATTAGAAAGACTCGTCTACGGACGAGGCGTGTTGGGTGAACTCTCGGTTCTTCCCAACATGTAACCTGATCCCCGAACCTGTTCTCTTTCAAAGGTTTTTCAAAGTGTACCTCTAAAACATGGCGTGGCGACTCCTTTTCTTTTTCATCATTGGAAAACCAAAATTTCGCGGGCGAGCGCACATTCAGAGAGCTTTTTGAGAAGTCGGGGACTTTTGCTGAATTGTGAGGTTCTAAAGTCCTTCTTTTGATAATTGGAAAGGCCTCTTGAGAAGTTGAGGACTCTTGCTGAATTGCGAGGATTTAAAATCCTTCTTTTGATAACTTGGAAGGCCTCTTGAGGAATTGAGGATTATATCTGTCCTTCCTTCATGACTTGAGTATTTTGTGCATCGCCGCTTCTCGAAATTAACTTCTTGGCATTGCTTGGACTTCTCTCAGCAAGGAACAAAGATGATGGATAAACAGGGTTTCAAAACATGCCGATCTTGAAATGAAAGGGTATTGTTTAGTGAGGGTGGTAATGGCTTTCCTAAGGTGAAAGGCTTCAACCGCAATCCCTACTGGATGATCTACACGAGATTAAGTCTTCATTGCTTGCTTAAGCTTAATTGAGACAGATTAATGCAAATTCTTTGGATGACGAACTGATGAGTATGATGAATGAGATGTGAGCATATGAGATGCAAAACGGGGAAATGATGAGCCCCAATTTGAGAAGGATGTCAGTTGATTTTCTCACTCCGATTAATTTAAGTATTAATCATTTCAATGAGTTAGTGATTGAGCAGCACAAGTGATCATGTAGAATAAAACCATTTCAATTAAGTGTAATGAAGGTGTGCAAGTGATGTCTCGAGTCTAGCAAGAAGAGAAACAAAGATTTTTATTGAAAACCAAAAACTAGTCCACAATGGACTTAACAGACTCATGTCCGAAAGGGACATTCTAGAACCTACGAAGAATGATTGACTTATTCAACCTCGGATGGAAGGCAGAGCATCATTGACATTGATGGGGTGAGGACCTGTGAATGTGTGCCCAAATTTTGTGGATTCACGCGAGTTTGAAGACATCCGATTTAATTTGAAAAACGGAGTCGCCACGCCATTTTGATTTCCTCAAAACTTTGAAGAAAAGGTTTTTATGGGTTCGGAGGTTAAGTTACCCCTTGGGAAGAACGGATCGTCGTTCACCCAAGGTGCCTTGCCGTAGCAAGTCTCCCTAGATTCCGTTTATCTTTCTTGCTTGCGTGCTTTCTTGGGTGCATGTGTTTGAATAAAAGGGGAGGGAATGTCCCAAGTTGTCTTCCGGACGTACAAACCATTTATTGGTTGTCGCTCGGGATTTCTTGGATTTTATGTATTCGGGATTTTGATCCCGTCCTCACTTTGGACTTGTGATCATCTCATTTTAACCTCGGGACTTGCGTGATCGAGAGAAGGACTCTCTTTTATAGCCCAAAAATGAGGTTCTTTAGGAAGGAATGTCCTTAGCCTATCGATCCTACACTTTAAGACGATTGAGCTTATATGGATGCTTCATGCTCGTCTTAAGTGATAATCGGAGATATCGGGTTCAAGGTTATCCCTTTCTAAAGAGATTATGGCACCTTTAATGGAAGAAACGATGTAAAGATAGGATCTTTACACCGGTCCGTTCCAAGGTTGCTAATGGGGACATGGGGAAATGCATGTAAAAATGACATTTTTAGTGAAAAGATGACATTTTGGGTTGCAAAGGATGCATTTGATTTGCAAAGGATGCATTTTGATGTAAAGAAGTGATCTTTATGCAAAGGATGCATTTTTATGAGGAAAATAGTATTTATTATGCAAAGGATGCACAAAGATTTCATTTTTGAAAGCAAAGGATGCTAAGTTCATGCATAGAGATGATTTTTAATGCAAAGGATGCATGTAAATGGGTTTTAGGTGCAAAGGATGCCCCTTTATTATAAAGACATGATTTTATATGCAAAGGATGCATTTTTAATGTAAAGATTGCATTTTTATGAGCAAAGGATGCATAAAGATGATATTTTTATTGTAAAAGGGGGTTTTTTGGTGCAAAGGATGCACCTTTGATTCAATGATTACATTTTTAATAGCAAGTGATGCCTATTTCATGCAAAGGGGGAAGGGAGGTATGATAAAGATATGATCTTTAATGATAACTACCAAGTCCCAAGCAAGATAATGACAATATATGAATGCAATGAGCAATTTAAATCACATAGAGCAAGTAAAATACAAGGTTAAGGGAGTAAGAGGTTACCAATGGTGGTGGCCTCTTGTCCTTTGGGTTGAGCTAGGTGGAAGGACCAACTTTGGGATCTTCAAGGAGGAGGGAGGTGGCTTCTTGGCGCTCTTCACCTTCTTGGAATTTCGCAGCGGTGTTTGGAGAGCTTTTGGGACTGAATATGGTGTGTTGTTGGTGTCTAAAATGGGAAGAGGAGGGCTCTATTTATAGGCAGTCTGGATAAGGCTAATGAAGCCGTGCGGCCAGAGGTCCTTGGCTAATGCAGCCGTGCGGCATTATCCACAATGACTCAGCATGTTTCTAGAACTATGCAAGGTGGCAATTCTAGAAGCTTTTTTGTAATTAAGAAAAACGTGTTTCTTAATTACTAAGCCTTCCCTTCAGTCCTTAAGAGGTTTGGAACAGTTCCGGAATTATTCCGAAACTCTAGGAAAGTCTGGGGAATTACCGGAAAATTTACCGGAATTGCCGGAAAAATTAACCGGAAGGCATGAGCCAGATTTGGGTACTTACAGAAGCCCCTCGGCAACGTCACTTGCAGGGCAAGTGGGGTTGTCGATAGAAAAGGATCCAATCTGGCGAATGCCGAGACGGATTGGGTGACCAAGGTGGTCGAGTGGCTGAACCTTTGAAAGGCTACCTACGTATCCCGGAGGAATCAAGCCAGGCCGTAGTTCTGAAAAGATCCGCTGAGGAATATAGAAGAGAAAACAGGTCTCTTGATGGGGAAATAGCGGAGAAAATGACCTAAGAGGTCAAGCAATTGATCCTACTGGGGATATGCTAGAAGTGACCAATGTGGTCAGATGTCAAGACCTTTATGAGGGGCTATTTCATCACTGAGGAGTGACGAAGGAATAGGGTGACCAAAGTGGTCGGATGGCTGGACCTTTTATGAAAGGCTACCTACGTGTCCCGGAGGAATCAAGCCTTGGTCGTAGTTCAAGCATCACTAGATAGTTAGGAACGATGTCTAGGATCCTTGAGGTTTTGACAATTAATGGAGGTTGTCACCTGATTGACAATTAATGGAGGTTGTCACCTGATTGACAATTAATGGAGGTTGTCACCTGATTGACAATTAATGGAGGTCGTCACCTGAGGGAACTAGAGCTTACGTCACTATCGAGGAGATAGAGGTAGCTAAAGTTTGGAGAACTTGAGCATACTTCACTATCTGTGATAGAGGTAGCTAAAGTTTGGAAAACTTGAGCATACTTCACTATCGGTGATAGAGGTAGCTAAAGTTTAGAGAACTTGAGCATACTTCACTATCGAGGAGATAGAGGTAGCTAAAGTTTGGAGAACTTGAGCATACTTCACTGTCTGTGATAGAGGTAGCTAAAGTTTAGAGAACTTGAGCATACTTCACTATCTGTGATAGAGGTAGCTTAAGTTTGGAGAACTTGAGCATACTTCACTATCGAGAAGATAGAGGTAGCTAAAGTTTAGAGAACTGACAATTCGGAGGTTGTCACCTAGCGTCATTCCGTTATAACGGGAGTAACGGAGGCGACTGGGGAAGAAAGCTTATTTGCTTGGAGGATAAAGGATATCTTTTGAAAACGACGTTATCTTAGTTAAAAGATAACGGGAATTACATGACCAAGTGAAAAGTCCAGGGGCAAAAAGGTAATTTCTGTTCAGAGCGAAAGAGGCCGTCCGGTATGAGAAGGAGGCAAAAGAGGCCGTACGGCCAGAAGCCTGATTTTTCCAGATTATTTAAAACAGATTTGAACGGGCATTGGGCATTATTGCCGCCCAAGACTTCCGAGAAAGAGAGAGAGGAGGGAGAGAATTTTCTTCAAAATCCTTCAATCCTTTTGTCTCTATTGATTTAGGATGGATCCGGAGGGGAATCCAATGCCAAGGCAAGCTAGAAGGAACATCTCCGTGGCCGCGAGGAGGAGGAAGGATCTCGTCCGCACGGAGAGGAAGTATGACTTCCTTACGCCTCCATCAAAGCTCTATCCAGGTAGAAGGGAGCACAAATCGACAAACCCTCAATCGGTTGGGGTAAGCATTCTTAGTTTGCTCAATTTCGTCGATTTTGATTGGATTTTGATTAGTTCTAGGGCTTGACTCGAGTTTTAGGAATTTTCTCGAATTTTCCTAGGATTTTTGATGATGATTTTGAAATCTTAATGATTAATCTATGAGGCTAAGGAGATGAAAGAATATGCATGTGCAATTTATTTGACAAAATAATGAGAATGACTCACTTTTTTTTCGAAAATAAAAAGTAAGAAGAACAATTGTGACAGAGTTCTTGCATGTGCTAGAACTAGGTCATAGATGAGAAAATGGGATTTTGGACGATGAAAAGGATTCATGCATGCCATTTTTGAGAAAAAATTAATGCTTATGTGCAAATAATTTTGAAAATTGTGATTTTGTGCTTAGGAAAGCAATGTGCTTGACACGATGTGTTTCAAGTGATGAAAGACACGTTTTTCACGCAAAGGATGCTAGAAAATTTTTCATGAATGCTTTTCTTTTGAAAATATGTGCACTTTTCGAATATATGTATGCTTTTTTTTTGAAAAAGACTGACACGTTTCTTTTGCTGTGCTTGTCTACAGGAGAACAAGTCTAGAGGGCCTTCTGAGATTGCAGTAAAGCTGTGGGAGAGGATGCCTGATTTTGAGAAGAATGGGGCGAACCCTAAGCAGCTGGTGAGGGCTACCGGCTTGGATTTGTTTATTGAGGCCATCGGCAGAGGTATTCACATTACCTCGAAGAGCAAGGGCTTGGTCCAGGCCCTATCTGAGTTCTGGTGGGACACCACCCACAGCTTTCATCTTAGCTGGGGGGAGCTGACGGTGACTCCGGCCGATTTTACTGCTATCACGGGCTTACAGTTCACCGGGAGGCCTGTGACCTGGAGGGACCATATCACGGCGGAGGAGTTCAGGGCTTTGGTCGGGTTTGAGCTGATTCCCAAGGGGCTTGGAATGGAGACGAGGAACGTCGAGGTGGCAGTCCAGAACTGCATGCGGGATTTTGCTGCTAGTGAGGTGACTGCCCACCAGCTTGCTAGAGCTTTTGTGTGGTTGATGCTGTCAGTCACCATCTTTGCCAATTCTGGGACTCTGGCTATGACTTGCCTCCTCGACTCTCTGGAGGATGTTGATAGGATTGGGACGGTCTCATGGGGTGAGGCTGGATTGGCGGAGCTTTACTTCTCCCTGGATCTGTACAGCCGTAACAAGGCTGCCTCCATGGATTGTTTCTCCTTTGCCCTTGAGGTGGTCTCGCTTTCCTTTCTCTTTTACTTTCTGTCTTTGAGACTTTTATGAAAGAAAAATGACCCTTTTGATGTTTTGAACATGCAGGTCTGGTTTTGTGAGGTGATCAGGTTCTTTCCGTGGAACCAACAGAGCGATGTCACCATCTTTCCCGCTATGATCCGCTGGAGGGGAGATGCGAGAGATAAGTTCACCGGGAAGACCCGGATCACCTTTGACTATAAGATGGTGAGGCCAATTATCAACAAGGATGGGCACGATGGAGTGGACTTCTACCCGTGGGGCAGGTATCCAGAGATTCTGCTAGGAGAGGCCGTGGAGGCGACGAGGCAGAGGAGGTGGTTGACTGGGCTGACATGTGATGTCATCTATCTGGGGGACCGATTTTCTAGGCAGCATGGCCATGTCCCTCCATTGGACGCCATTACTCCTCAGGATCCTCCAAGACGGATGCTACGCACTGTGGATTGGTCGAGAGGACGACATTGCTAGATATCGAGCAGCGTGGCCGCCGAGGAGTATTTTGATATGGATACCCCATATGCTGTGTTTGTGGAGCAGCGACTGAGGACGCCACAGAAGCTAGTGAAGCTGGCGGTCACTCAGGGATATGGGGAGGCCGAGCCTTCTGACCCGCCGATCCCTCCTGCCCATCTTTCATATGTGGTCCACGGAGTACCCAGGAGGTTGAGGATACCGTCCCCCGACTCTAGGGAGCCCCAAAGTATACCTTGCCGCCGTACAAAGACTGTAAGTACACTTTTAGGGTCTTTTCCCTTTTTCGCATTTCTTTGCTTTTTGCAATTTCAAGATTTTCCCGAGATTTTCTTCTCTTTTTTTCAGTTCCACTCGCACTTACGACAGTTGGTCGTGCGTAATAGGGGCTGGAAGGACATGTATCGGTCCCTTCTGAGGAAGCTGGCCTGCGCTTCAAAGGCGGCAGCGGACGTACAGGAGCCCGGGCGCAAGAGAAGGCATGTTGGGGGCACAACATCCACCTCATCGGCTTCGGAGTACTCTTCCAGTGCCATACCTCGGGGACGAGGACCCAATGCTGACATCTTGGAGTAGCTGGCTGAGTACGAGCACGATAATGTCCACCTTTCAGATGTGAGTGACGCGGAAGACTTGATGAGGGAGGCTAGCGTCTATGAGCTGAGCAGCGATGAAGAGGAAGAATCGGAGGCCTAGGAGGTCTCTAGAATTGACTTAGGAAGGAAAAACAAACAATGAACAAGTTTTATGCACATTTTGTTTATTTTTTGCTTTATTTGGGCGCCGATGGGGCGAAAACAATGTACTACTGTTTTATTTGCTTTTTAAATTTATGCTTTATTAATTTGCATATTACTTGAGCCTCGGGGCGGTTTTTTGCTTGGAATCGGGGCTGAAACTGGGCCAAAATGATATATAATGATATATAAATGCTTGGATGGTCTTTGAACATGTTTTTGTACAGGTTTTGGTTGAAAAAGTGGGGTGAAAACTCCCTTTGGGCAGCAACTTGGTTGCTGCAGATTTGCCATTTACATCAGGTAAATGAAGCCGTGCGGCATGGTCTCTGGAGCAAATGAGGCCGTGCGGCTCACGGTCTGTCTGGATCGGTTATTTTCGTAATAAAACCAAGGCTTGGCCATTTCATTTCATTTTCAATTTAGACTTGTCCCAACCGGTTCCCGCAGCACATATTGGACCTAAAGACACCACCTTTGATCATTTTGCGATGGAGAAGCCCGTTAGATTGCAAAGGGGGAAAAGAGACCGCTTTCTGTCCGATCTTCAGTCTTGGGTGAGATACAACTTTCAATCTCACAAGGGGTTGCTTGATTCTTCCTTCAAGGTCAAGTCTTTATGGCATTTGAGGGATCTCCCGCCCGATTTGGACCTTTTGAGAGCAGCAGCAAAGTTTTGGGACGTCTGGAGACATGTTTACTGCTTTTCTTACAATGAGATTGTCCCAACGCATGAAGGCTTCCGAGCCTTGATTGGGGGTCCAGAAATTGAGGCTATATCGATTCCGCTGATCGAAGACGTGCCGGTGGCGGCAAAGCCGCCAAGCCTGCCTCTCCCCAGGCATACTCGTCTATCCTTTCAATATCCGCCAAAGACCCCAGCAAGGCGAACATAGTTGTGCCCTCAGCGTGCCCAAACAAAGTGCTAGAAAGGGCGAACCATAGGAAGCAGCGAGAGATCTGCTCAGCCGAGATGGTCTGGTCCCCTCTCTCATACCTAGCTATGCTCTTGGCTAACTTCTTATCAATCACGGCATACTCCATGCCCATCCCCTTCCTCGACACAAGAACAATCCCCAGCAAATCCATCAGCTCCGCGTCCGTGTACCCGTCGTGCCACTCCAAGCTAAGCCCCTTGAAGGGCAGGCCAGTGATAGCGGCATAATCAGTGGGGGTCACGATAGCCTCCCCCCAGAAGAAATGAAACGTATGGGTAACATCCCACCAGTGCTCGATCAGCGCCAAATAGAGCCTCTTGCTCTTATGCAAACCTGCCACCCCTCTCAGGCACTCAACAAAACCATAATGTTTAGAAGTCACCATGAGCTGGCGAGGACTCCGCTGACCCACCCTACTAGCTGTGGGCAGGGCATCCCAAAGCCTAACAACTGCCTCCATGGACTCCCGCATCTTTAGCTTATCCAATTTGCGTTGGATGACATCCGCTCTCCCCTGAAAGTAAGCACAACACAAGTATGTCATCAAGACTGCAAATATGACACAAACAACAGGAAAAACAGAAAAGAAAGAAAATAAACTCCATCCCATTTTCAAACACATTTTCCTACATGCATCTTTCATCAAAAATCTCTTATGCAAGAGTCCGTTCTAAATTCGGCAAATTTGTATCCATTTTACAAAAACCAAGTTTTCATCATCGAAATCTCTTATGCAAGAGTCCGTTCCAAATTCGGCAAATTTGTATCCACTTTACAAAAACCAAGTTTTCATCATCGAAATCTCTTATGCAAGAGTCCGTTTCAAATTCGGCAAATTTGTATCCAGTTTACAAAAGATTTTTTTATCAAAATCTCTTATGCAAGAGTCCGTTTCAAATTCGGCAAATTTGTATCCAAACAGCACAACTAGACTGACCAAGTAATTGCCACAACAAAAATGTCTTCACCTGGATTATAATGCAATTCTGACAGCAACAACAACAACAAAAATCCATTGCAATAAATCAAACATTTTCACAGACAATTCAGAACCAAAAATCTGTCAGACAAGTATTAGATCACAATTTGCAACATTTTGAAAAAAAAGAACCTAAAATGTTATTACAACAACAACAACAACAACAACAACAACAACAACAACAACAAAGAACAACAACAAAAGAATAAAGAATAACAACAACAACAACAACAACAACAGCAACAACAACAACAACAACAACAACAACAACAAGGAACATGCTTCGTGGGGCTATTATCAAGGAACATGATGCAATCATATGAAAAGAAGGTAATCACCACTACATATCCACCCCTAACATAGTCACATTAACTAATATCTCTACACATGTTTTTAGCACGACAGACACCTATATAAAATCTAATAGTATGATATGAACTATAAAAAATGTTGATGAATGGAACACTTCATGAAAAGAAATAAAGCTTATAAATCACAAACTCCAACAGCTTACATTGGGCACATTACAGTACATTAGTCCACATAGACACTATAGGGCAAGCCTTGCTTGATACAGAAAAAGTATAAAATAGTACAGGGGGCCGGGGCTCCCGCGGGTACCAAATCGGTGGGGAAGCGGGGCGGGGACATCCCAAAGTAAAAATTGGATATTCATTTAATATATTCAAATTTGTACAGACATCAAAGGAGTACCTAGAGAAGCAGATGACAGAGGTGGAAAGTAACTTGAGAGAGCTGCTGCAACAAGATCATGTAGGAAATAAGAGTTTAATCAAAAGAAGCAGAACAAATACATATTACAATTAACAATATTAATATTCAACCATACAAAATAACAAGTTTGATTGAAACATGAAACATAAGTAATAACATTGTCTTAGTAATAGTAAGCAAATAAGATCTAAACAAATACATATTACAATTAACAATATTAATATTCAACCATACAAAATAACAAGTTTGATTGAAACATGAAACATAAGTAATAACATCACTGATGAGAGCCGGAGCCTTGTCCCTGATAGTAGGTCTGACGGGAAGAACGTCTCTGAGCACGAGCAGTGGCTCTCAACTGCATCATAGACAAATAATCCTCAGAAACTGGCTCGTAACTCCGGGTTTCGGTCTGCATCGCTCATGCCTCCAACTGCCTAGACCAGGCTCCCAAAATGGCAGTATCATCCTCCAGCCCCTCAAAATGATCCTGAACTTCCTCCCATCTGACATCCTCCAAAGCATGTCGGCTCTGCTCCCGAGCTACCCTTGATCGCTCCTGCTCCTCTAAAAATGCCCTCATCATCCCATTGATCAAAAGAACCCTGCTGGCTCTGGTTTTGCTCTCCTCCCTGACTACACTATCTCTCCTGATCCTCCTCTTCATGTTCCTCATCATCCTCCTCATCAACTGGATCCATTTCATCATCAACATCGGGCATACGCCAATGCCTGGCCTGTGTACCACTCGAAAACGTGTCCCCTACCGTACAAGGGACCGTCCTCCTGGGAGTACTATATTCAAATAGTAAAGACCTGTTGTCTGCCGTCCTCGGGTCCCTCACAAACTTGTCATACTGCACTAGCCAGTCTCCAGAATAAAAACTCGTGCCCCCCATCAATTTCATCGCCTCGGGTTTTAGTTCCCCCAAACAAGATTTAGCAATCAACGTGATCATCCCCCCTATTGATATGTTTCCCTTTTTGGTAAGGGCAAATGCCTCACATCTCCGAATAAAAATATCAACCCAATCAAGAATTATCTGAAAACTCCTCAACCACATTCGCAAAAGGTTTACCATAGCCATATTCAATTGAGCGGGCTCTCCGTTTGCCAACCAAGACATAGATAGCCCTCTGTAAAATAATTTCCAAGCCGGGTGAGAAAGTGAGGAATCCCTAAGGTATTTCTTATTGCAGGGCTATCCTGTGAGCTCCGAAAAGAAAAAACAACTCGCCCCATCAGCCTCTAACCAATTTCCTCTCGGCTGATCAACCCCAAAGATTCCCCTCAACTCATCATAAGTCACTCGATAGGCTTCATCATCCAGATGAAACTGAATAGAATTTTCTTGTGACCCCTTACCTACCTCCAAAGTTGAAAGGAACTCAAGTGAATATCTCATATACGTATCTGCCCTCTTCCCCAAGAAATTACCTAACCCGACTTGCGTCATCAATTCTGTTACTAATGTCTCTAAACCCAAATCCCTTAACACCGGCAAATGAAGGAAAGTGGTGACTTGGACTTTCCTACCCTCCAAATTCTGCCATTTTTTCTTTTAAGCAGAGGTCAATTGGATCAATCTCATATACGGCAATGATGTATTAGGGGGAGTGGGATCATTTGGGACTACGGGCGGCGGGTTTTGTCTACCCCTCTTGTTGCTACCCCCTCTAACGTCTCTCTCCTTAGGAGCCATATTTTCAACACAAAAACTAACTACAAAACTTCCACACAAAAATCACAAAGAAAGTGCAACAATAAACACACCCCCACAATCAAATTCTCCTTCCAATTCCCAACCGAACCACCACACTACAGTTTCAGCACAACCCACCTATATATAAGACGGAGAGACAAATTTTAGTAATAACATTGTCTTAGTAAATAGTAAGCAAATAAGATCTAAACAAATACATATTACAAGTAACAATATTAATATTCAACCATACAAAAATAACAAGTTTGATTGAAACATGAAACATAAGTAATAACATTGTCTTAGTAATAGTAAGCAAATAAGATCTAAACAAATACTACTCAAACTAATCATCATCATTATCGGCCATATCAACATCATCATTATCGGCCATATCAACATCAACATCATTGATATTAGTAGTTTCAATCTCGACCCCATCAACTCCCTCTCGCACCCACGACGCTTCTCCGTTAGCAACATTTTCATCCAGATCTTGTGAGCAAAATGGTACCAATTGTGGAATCGAATCTGAAACTTGTTTATCATCATTTGAATATATGTCAAAACTATCTCTTGATGTAATCCTCATCACAACTTTCCAGTCACTTTCTATAGGATCTTTAACATACCAAACTTGATCAGCTTGAGATGCTAATATGAATGGTTCATCACCAACTCGATTATCCTTATACAACTTGTGATTGAAGTTTACAAGAGTAAATTTTTGCTCATCTTCCATCTTACCTGTCCGGTTATCAACCCAATCACATTTAAACAATACAAATCTTATTGAGTTGCTATAACGAATTTCAAGGATCTCAATCAACTCGCCATAGAAGTTAACATCCCCTAATATGGGATTATTATCCTTTCGGCTTGCAAAACTTGTCACACTTGCATTTAGCATGACTCCACTATTTTGAGTTTTCCTCCATCTAGGGTCAAGAGTCGCTAGGGTCAAGAGTCGTTTGAGTCAGGAGTCTTCGAATTCCAGTCCTCTGAGTCATCCGCAAGCCTCACGTCTGAAGATTATGAATATGTAACCAATGTTATCTTTCCTTTCGCTTTGAATGAAATAATAGATCTTTCCGAGTACCCCCTTATTGCCAACTTAACAAATGATAAATTAACTAATAACTTAACAACAGTTAATAATGATTCATTTGAACAAGATGCAATCACACTAAATGAACAATACATTAAAGAGATCTTTAAGCAGGTTACCGATAAAGAGGAAAACCGGGCCCAAGCTGCCGAGGAGGTTTTGACAAGTGTTAACTTGGGTACTGTCGAGGAACCTAAAGAGACACAGATCGGGAACTTCTTTCAAGGGGCTGAACGGGATAGACTGGTCAATCTGCTCAGAGAATACATGGATGTGTTCGCATGGTCATATAAGGATATGTCGGGGCTAGATAGCTCGATTGTGGAGCATAGAATCCCTCTGGCACCCGACGCCAAGCCGATAAAGCAGAAGCTAAGAAAGATTAAGCCAGAGTGGCCTCTACAGGTCAAAGAAGAGATTGAAAAGCTACTGCGGGTAGGATTCATTAGAGTCATCGAATATCTGATATGGTTATCAAACATTGTGACTGTGACTAAGGCTAATGGGAAGGTACGCTGCTGTGTAGATTTCCGGGATCTGAATAAGGCCAGTCCCAAGGATGACTATCCGTTGCCGAACATAGACATTCTGGTTGACGCCACTGCCAACTACGAAGTCAAATCCTTCGTTGATGGTTTTGCTGGCTACAATCAGATTAAGATGGCCGAGGAGGACCAAGAAAAGACAGCCTTCACAACACCATGGGGGACGTACTGCTACACGGTGATGCCTTTTGGGCTCGAGAACGCCGGGGCTACGTATTAAAGGGCAGTGACTGCACTCTTTCACGACATGATCCACAAAGAAATTGAGTTCTATGTCGATGACATGATAATCCATTCCAAAGGTATGGATGGACAGCACTTTGTCGACCTACGAAAGTTCTTTGAGAGGTTAAGACAACATTCCATGAGACTGAACCCTGCAAAATGCACCTTTGAAGTGACAAGGGGAAAAGTTCTTGGGTACATGGTCACAGAACGAGGCATTGAAGTCAATCCCCGAAAGATCAAATCCATTATGGACATGAGCCCACCGCGAACTCAGACAGAAGTCAAAAGCTTTATGGGAAAGTTACAGTACATCAGCCATTTTGTCAACCAGCAAACTACCATGTTGAAATTACCCGGATCCGGCTCGCGCGCGGAGCCCCGGCATCTCGCAATTTCGTCGCTGTTCGGGAAGTCGCCCGGATCCGAGAGGCAGCACAATCGCGCCCCGGCATCTGGCTTATTCCGTTTTAGCGTTGCGTGTTGGAGGTGTCTCGCCGTTTTGCTTTCGCATTTTGTAGAGTCGCCACGCCGTTTTTATTAAGCCCAAAACATTGAAAAGGGCATCGCTTAAAGATAAATTTTAAACCGTTTTTGTGTGATGAGATTTTGAGTTCGGAGGTCGATGACTCCTCGGGAAGAGAATATTAGAATATTAGAGCTCACTCCGAGTCGCCTCGTAAAACGAGTCTTTCGGATACCCCTAATATCCTTTAAAAAGTTGTGTGTGTGTGTGTGCTTTTAAAAATGCATGTCAGATCGGATGTCTACATTGTATTGAAATGTATTGAAATAGAATAGGAAGGAAGCCTTACCAATGTTGGTTCGTGTCCGTCTTCCGCAGGGAATAGTGTTTGAGGTCGGAGTAGCGTTCCGGATTGCTTCGGGATGCCGGTTGTTCGCGGACAGAGTTTCGGCGTGAGTTGAAACCGTAGGCCGCGTTTGGGCGAGGTTCGGCGTGCGTGGGGATCGTCGGGATCGCCTGGGCGAGGTTCGGCGTGCGTTGGAATCGTTGGTTGGATTCGGCGCAGGTTCGGCAAGGTTTGGGATCGCCGGTTTGACTCGGAAAGAGCCGGGACACCGTGGGAAAGACTGTGCAAGGCCTCGGAGTACCACGAGGGGCCTCAGAGTACCTCGAGAGTGCCTCGGGGCAGCGCGGGAGCGTCTCGGGAGCGCTCGGAGAGGCTTCGGAGCACCTCGAGGGGGCTCTAAGGCCTCGGAAGGATCCGAAGGGGCCGGGAATGCCTCGAAAGGTCTTAGAAGGGGAGCCGAAGGCTTAGGGAGGAAGAGAGAAGTGGGAGGTGTGTAAAAATGAGGAGGGGAAGCCCTCTATTTATAGTAAAAATTTCGGAGCAAAGAGGTCCGTACGGACCTTCTTGGTTGTCCGTAATTTTGGATTTCCTCGATTTGAGGGAATCTCGCAATGATGGAGAATATTTGGGAATGATGATGTTCCCTCGAGCAATAAGGTCCGTACGGACCATCTTGCATGCAAAGAGGTCCGTACGGACCAACTCGCATGGAAGTCATCATTTCTCCCGGATTTGAGGGAATATTGTGGACTTTAAGGGGATTTAGTAATCATTGAAACAAAGAGGTCCGTACGGACCTTAATTGCTTTTCGATTTCTGAAAATTCCCAAAAGGTCCTTTTGTCCCTTTTATCCTGCAAAGGCTCCTCCCCCGGTTTGGTTGGGGGTTTGAGAGGTTTTTGAGAGGGTTTTGAGTGAGAGAGGTCTCCGAGACTGCGTGGATGAGTCTGCGGTGTTTCCCGTGTGTTTGAAAGGGAGTGATCCAGATTGGGGTACTTACAGAAGCCCCTCGACGACGTCACTTATGAAAGAAGTGGGGTCGCCGATAAGATAAGGGTCCTAACTGGATCGCGTGGCCGGGAGAGGAAGTGACCGTGAGGGTCAAAGTGAGGACGTGGTGGTGTCCTTTTGGGTGACCGTTTAGGTCAATAGGCTGGACCCTGTGATAGGATTCCTACGTATCCCTGGCGGGAATCAAGCCTGGTCGTAGTTCGGGTGTGGGGTGAGTGTTCTGTGAATACGGGCGTGGTGGTGCCCTGAAGTGTCGTGTGACCGCTGAGGTCAGTGGTGAGGACGTGGTGGCGTCCGGGGTGACCGCATAGGTCGGTGACAAGGACGTGGTGGCGTCCTGGGTGACCGCATAGGTCGGTGATAAGGACGTGGTGGCGTCCTGGGTGACCGACCGTATAGGTCGGTGATAAGGACGTGGTGGCGTCCGGGGTGACCGTATAGGTCGGTGATAAGGACGTGGTGGCGTCCGGGGTGACCGTATAGGTCGGTGATAAGGACGTGGTGGCGTCCTGGGTGACCGTATAGGTCGGTGATAAGGACGTGGTGGCGTCCGGTGACCGTATAGGTCGGTGATAAGGACGTGGTGGCGTCCCGGTGACCGTATAGGTCGGGTGATAAGGACGTGGTGGCGTCCCGGTGACCGTGATAGGTCGGTGATAAGGACGTGGTGGCGTCCCGGGTGACCGTGATAGGTCGGTGATAAGTGACGTGGTGGCGTCCCGGGTGACCGTATAGGTCGGTGATAAGGACGTGGTGGCGTCCGGGTGACCGTATAGGTCGGTGATAAGGACGTGGTGGCGTCCGGCGACCGTATAGGTCGGTGATAAGGACGTGGCGGCGTCCCGGTGACCGTATAGGTCGGTGATAAGGACGTGGTGGCGTCCCCGGGTGACCGTGATAGGTCGGTGATAAGGACGCGCGGCGTCCGGCACCGTATAGGTCGGTGATAAGGACGTGCGGCGTCCGGCGACCGTATAAAGGCCGGTGATAAGGACGCGGTGGCGTCCGGGTGACCGTATAGGTCGGTGATAAGGACGTGGTGGCGTCCGGTGACCGCATAGGTCAAATGTGAGGACGTGGTGGCGTCCCCGGGATGGAAGTTTTACGATTTTCCTAATCGGGTGGTTTAGGGCCTTCCGGCCGGCGATAGTGATTGGGAGATTTACGGTCTTCCTGACCGAGGTTTAGAGCCTTCCGGCCGGGGATAGTAGTTTGGTTTGCGGTTGAGTGGGCAAGGATGACGGCCGAGATTGTCACCATTTGGCGTTGGGAGGCGCTTCGTGCCTGGGACTCAAATTGGGACCTAGTTCAGAGTAGGATGACCTAAGTCGGGACCTAGTTCAGGAGTATGACCTAAGTTGGGAAGGAGCTCGGGCTTACTTTGATGGCCGGTGCTTGCGCTGCCGTTGAAGTGGGCGAAGTTCGTGCTTACGTCTGACTGCCGGTGCTTGAATTGCTGGTGATGCATGACCCTGTAGGGGCCCTTTTCGTTGGGAAGATGACTTCGGACCTTCAAAGGGTTGAGTTGTCGTTGAGCGTTTGGAGGCGTCTTGCGCCTCGATATTCGTGGCCGGGAGGTATTGGCTCCTTCTTGAATTGCCGCTGAGCGGGCGGTGCTGAATTGCCGTTGGAGTGGGCGAGGATCGGTCTTACGTTTGATGGCCGTTGGTTGCGTTGCCGTTGAAGTGGGCGAGGTCCGGTCTTACGCTTGACGGCCGGGGATTGAATTGCAGGGTTAGGGACCATTCTGCACTTGGATTTGCCGAAAAAGGCCTTAGGACACCTGGGGCAAAGTTTGTAAGGGCGTAAAAGTAATTTGGCCACCCCTTGCAAAGAGGTCCGTACGGATTACCCTCGGATGCAAAGAGGGCCGTACGGACCATGCTGACTTTTTACAGTTCCTGCATTTTGACCAGCGTTAAAACCGAGGCTCCTTCACTTCTTCTTCTTCGCCTTACGAAACAAATGAGAGAGAGAAGGAGAAAACCTCCATTCTTGCACCAAAATCTTCCATTTTTCCTTTGATTTGCTCGCAATGGCGGAGGGATCTCGAAGGAGCCGTAGACAACGCAAATGAAGTGGTTGAGCAAACAATGGAGCTTCAAAGGAATTGGACCTCGTTCGTTCCGTCTTCGAAGAACCCGGATGTTTTGTATCCGAATCCGGAGGTGCACAATCGTCGTTCGAGGAACGTCGGGGAGGTAAGAAATCTATTCCGTTTTGATTTCCTGCTCGAGATTTTGAATGCTAAAACTAGAATTTGGTTTTTCGCATATTTGGGTGTTGTGATTTTTCATGCCTTTTTTGTGAAATTCTTGATGAATTGTTGAAAATGGACATGTAAAAATTATGGGTATATGTATTTTGTGCAAAAATGTGTAGATTAGCTCTTATTTGTAAAAATAAAGTGCCTATCTAGTGAATTGCATGCTTTGGTGTTTTGTACCTAATGCTATTTTGTATGTACATTGTGAGAAAATTTGTCGTAGTGACAAATTTTGTGAAAAATATGACACGTGCCGTGTTTTGTGACGGGTTATATGTGAAAGTGTGTGCCGTGTAGGGACGGACTTTTCTTTTTTGAAGATGTGCTATATAGTGTGTGCCGTGTTCATGGGTGACGGACTCTGTGGGGAAAATATGTGCAATATGTGCCGTGTTTTTGTGACGGGTTACATGAAAAATTATATGTATAATGTATGTGAAAATTATGTGCAATATGTGCCGTGTTTTGTGACGGGTTATATGTGCCTTTATATTAAGTACGGTGATTGACGTACCTTTGCTGTGTTTACCTGCAGGATGCGGGGCTTCCTCGGGAAGGCCAAGAAGATGAAGACCCGAGGATCGCTCGAGGCCGTTGTGGAGCTATGGCAATGGATGCCCGATATGTCCTTGGGACGGCGGGCCGAGTCCCGTGGAGGTTGGTTTATGCTTCGGCCTAGGTGTGTTCGTTGAGAACCCGGGCCGGGATTTCGACACGAGGAAGAACAAGAGTGTCTTCCGGGACTTATCCGAGTATTGGTGGGATACCACCCACACCTTCCACCCGAGCCGGGCGAGGTGACAGCCGACGCCCACCGATTTTGCCGCGACACGGCTTTCCTTCAAAGGAGAGCCTCGTGAGGTGGAGAGATATGATCTCCGATGTGGTGTTGACCGAGCCGCCGGGCTTCGAGCCTCGTCCTCGCAGGGCCGGGATGTGTACAAATGACGTGGAGATGAGGATCACGGCCGCATTGGGGCCTACATTCGGGGTACCGGCCAGTGACGGCGGAGCAGCTCGGCGCGCTCCTTCTTGGTATGCACTCTCCGAGACTCGTTCTCGAACCACGCGACCGCAGCCTCCTTTTGCTCGCTGAGAGCTTCGACCGATCTCGAGTAGGGTTTGCGACATCGCTTGGGGCGAGGCGGCTTGGCCGAGCTCTACTTTTCTTTGGACCGGTTTAGCCTGGGAGTGGCCGCTCTTTGGCCTCGTTTTGACTTTGCTCGAGGTACGAGTTTATCGTCGTTTTTGATTTAGCAACTTGTCGTTTCTCCGTTTTCTCTTTTTTTTTTTTTGTGCTGAGCTCTTCTCTGCTTTTGTCGCAGGTATGGTTCTACGAGGTCTTTCAAATTGCTTCCCGTGGGATAGAGATCCCTGGGCCGTTGGCCGCGTATCCCGCTATGCTCTACCGGGCTCGTACGGCCAGGAGGAGGAGGACCAAACAGGTAAGCTCACCATCGCCTACTGGGAGGTGCAGGAGCGCCCGGAGCGAGATAGCCGTGAGGGGTTCGTCTTGTTCCCATGGGCTCCTGTGATGAGGGTGATGAGCCTGAGGGGGCCCCCGAGGTGACCGCGCGCCGGAAGATGCCGCGGGGCTCGACCCGTGACGCCATGTACCCTGGGAGCGAGTCTTCTCGGCAAAGATGGCCCCGGTGTGCTTCCCGCGGCTCCGAGGGATCCTCCGTTTGGGATGCTTGACTCCCGGGATATGGACGTGCTGGATTTTGAGAGGTACCTTGACGGTGCTCTGCCGAGGAGTTTATTTTGTTTGGTGAGGAGTACGAGACCTTCGTTAGGAGGAAGCCGAGGACGCCGCAGTAGCGGCGAGGGAGAGAGAGGCCGGTCCGCAGCTCCCTGCAGGTTCCGATGCCGGGCCGGACTTCACATATGTTCGTGGGGACGGATCGAGGAGGAGGGTGTCTCGTACCCGTTCCCGAGCAGTGCTCCCCGCCGCGCACGGTGGATCCCGATAGATCGGTGAGTGTGCCGACTCTTTTCCATTTTGGCATCTTTTCTGCATTTTTCTCTTTTTGTTGTCGAGTATACTGCATTGATGAGCGTTTCTTTGGCTTTTTGTTGGTGCAGGTCCCGGGGAGAGCCTACGATATGCTGACTCGCCGTTACGTGGCGATGCGCTCCTTCGCTAAGAAGATGGCGTCGAAGGTGTCCTGTCGGTCTTCGCGTCGTGTGCCGGCGCACGAGCCTATGCCTTCGAGGCATTCTCGTGGACGTTCCTCCGCCTAGAGCCGAGCCTGAGCCGCAGCAGGAGGGACCTTCGAGGGGGCGGCATAGCATGGATGCCGGACGTCTTCCGGAGCCGCAGTGGCCTTCGAGGGAGCAGCCCTTTTATCAGCTCATGCCTCCGCACGGCGCACACGTGGCGAGGGTTCCTCGTGAGCCTTCTTTCTTTGATCCTTTCGCCGGATTTGAGCCTTCTGAGTACTTCTCGTGGGAGCCTCAGGCGGGTGCTCGGTATTCCGACGAGGAGGATGTGACGGCGAGTTCGCCGATGCCCGACTTTTCTTTGGAGGATCTTGGCGAGGAGGATGATGATGAGGATTCCGAGTAGTATTCATTTGCTTTCCCTCTTTTCCGTATCCCTCTCTTTTTTTTTTTTTTTTTTTGTTTAGCAAATGTACATTTTGTACTCGTAATAAAACACTTGTATTTGCATGGCAAACAGTATTTTATTTTAAGATGTAATGTGTATTTGTGATTCCCGGGAATTGTCCTAGGAATTGTTGCTATTATTTATTTTATTTTTTGTGCATGCCACGTGAGCTGAGGGTGCGTTTGTGGGTAGTGTATGCTTGCCGGAAATGGCTTTGGCCAGTGTTTGGGCAATTTGGGGCAAGGTCCTGCTGGGACAGTGGTTGTTGTACTGTTTGCTGGGGAAAGGGGTCTTGTTTGCAAAGAGGTCCGTACGGACAGACCTATGTTGCAAAGAGGTCCGTACGGACCAACCTTGCTTTTCAGGAGGACTTAAATGCTTTCCAGTGTCTGGACTTTCCCCCATTCCCCATTTGCAGCCATTTTCGAGCTTTCTTCCCCATTTTCTCTAGGAACCTCCATTTTTGCCATGGATTCTTCGCGCGTTCCAAGAATTTTGCCGAGGCTTTCGCAGAGAGGCAAGCATACTTCCTTGAGCGGCTGAAAATGTGGATGAGACGCCGTATGAGGCATCGTAGACGGGCTTTCGAGGTAAGGTTTCATCTTTGCTCGATTTGGTCTTTTAAGGAGTTGGTTCCCGATTGGGATTTGCTGCGGGCCGCCGCGGTTCTCGGGATGTTAGGAGGCACGTGTACCGTTTCTCCTATAATGAAATGGTGCCCACTTTTGAAGATTTTCGGGCTTTGATCGGAGGACCTGAGGTGGAGGCCATCTCGCTTCCTTTCGTTGGTGGTGCCGCCGCGAGCGTGAAGCTTGCGACTTTCTTCGTACTTCGTTGGAAGAAGTGCAGTGGCATGATCCTTGATTCGGGTCATATCGACATTTCTGCGCCGCCGGAGCGGTTCATGGTTGATGATGAGAGTGACGTCTCTTGGGATGTATTTGCCTTGCGTACGATAGCGACGCTCTTTCCGGTCGCCTCCCTCGCATTTGTGGATGGCGCTTGCTAGATGTGGTAGGCACCGCAGAGCCGGAGAGGATATTGTCCCGTTGGTGCCGGGGGAGACTCTTCATGGTATCGACCGTCCGGCGACCGGGGATCGTTTTATGAGAGGGGGAAGCCCCGCTTTGCTCACCTTGTGGCTGCGAGAGAGACTCTGTGCCATGCCCGAGGCTCCGACGTCGTTTAGCCCGTGGTCATTTGCTCGCCGACCTCTTGTGTTGGATATGGATCACCCGCCCGGGAGAGATGGATGGCACAGCCTTGGTACGCATCGATCCGCCGGTGGGTTCCGCACCGGAGGATTGAGACCAGTGAGGATCTTGCAGAAGGGTCCTACGTTGTCGAGTTCCAGTGTTTGTCTTGGTCCTCCTTCTATATTCCGTCGCTTGTTTCCCGGCACTTGGGATGAAGCAGAGCCTTTGTTGGCCGGGATGACCTTGCTATCGCGGAGATAGCTCCTCTTTGTATGGCACTCCAGTGCCTTCTTGTATTGTCTCGAGGGTATGGAAGTATTCCGCTTCCCTCCCGTGGTACTCCTTAGACGCCGGAGAGTGTCGTGTTGACGACTCGCATCCGGCCCGGTATGAGCAAAGCTGGCGCCCCAAGTGGTCTTGGAGAGCAAAGCGTGCAGCGATTCTGGGACCCGGCTGCCGCAGCAGCTATTGCCTTAGAGTGCCGAAGCCTGGTCCGACCCTTCGATGTGACGGAGACGCTTTGTTTGACTACGAGACTAGAGTTGACCGACCGACAGGGAGAGGTCCTCTTTGGCGTACTCGCAGGAGGAGATCCGAGCCGAAGCACGGCGAATGAAGCCCCGAGAGCTACTGGATTATTTGACTCTACGGGGAGGACCCCAGATCTCGGACTGAGAGACGCAGAGTTGGTTCACGTGGAGCGAAAGAAGACTCGCCGGGGACGAGGGAAGAAAGGAAAGAATGGCGAGGGGACAAGCGCAGATGGCGCGGAATGACCTCCTAGGTATCCACTCATTGCATTGCAAACACATTATTAGTTAAATGTATTAAGTCAGTTTTTTAGCATGTTGTGAACTTGAGAGTAGACCGTGCTTGAACTCATCAAGAAATGTTGTAACCGTTAGTGATTTGTGATTTACTTTTAAAGCTTTGTCGAGACGCAAGATCTTTTGTTTGCCCTTGCTTCTGTTGTGCACTTTGTCGGTGTCCATCTTTGGACTTTTCTGTTGCATCCGCGGACTGAAGTAGTCTGAGCCATGACGGCAATCCCCTTTTGCCGAGGCTTTCAGATTTGGCCGAGAGGTTGAATGCTCCCTCGACAAGTCGTTTTGACGGTCTTTTTCGTAGCTTCCTTGCCTTTTTTTGGCGTCGGGCTCTTGACCTCAATTTCGCAGCCTTCGCTTGAGCTTCTTTTGTTTTTTTTTTTTTTTTTTTTTTGTTTTTTTTTTTTTGTGAGCCCTCGCTCGAGCTCTCTTTTTTTTTTTTTTTTTTTTTTTTTTTTTGAAGCGCGTGAGGGCGAAGACAAGCCCCCGGCTTGGAAGCAGACATGAGCCACCGTTTGATGCCGAGCGACCCTGATGTCCTTTGATGTTGCCGCCGTCGTTTGACTTGGTCAAGGTGACTCCGGGGCGTGTTCTTGAAAAGTGCGGAGCTTGATGGAGGTCTTGATTGACATTCAAACTTTTGACTTTTTGTGTATTTTTAGACCGGACCAATTAAGGTTGCCTACGTCTCCTGACTAGAGGGCTCTCAGTCTCGCGTAGTTCGACACTACATGGAGTGCCAAGAGATGCACAGCTTGTTCTTCTTCAGCGAAGTATCTCGCGAAGTTTGCTTCCGTTGACCGGATTCATGAAGGGATTGCCGTCTAGGTCCGTTAGCTTCATGGCGCCTCCGAGAAGATCTTTCAACCACGAAAGGGCCGATCCAAGTGGGTTCCCATTTTCCCAGCTGGGTTGGTTCGAGTAGGAGGCTTTTCTTTGAGTACAAGGTCACCTTCCCCGATGTCTCGGGATTTGACTTTCTTGTCGAAAGCTCTAGCCATCCCGCTTGATAGGCTCCTGACGTGTTCCATGGCCTTTAGTCGTCGCCGTCTAGCGTGAGCCAATTCGTCATGTCGGCTTCGGAGCCATTCGACTTCGTTGATGTCATTTTCCAAAGAAGACTCTGGAGTGAGGGAATTTCTAGCTCGATGGGAAGGACTCGCTTCCATCCCGTATGTCGTGGCAAATGGGGTTTCTCCCGTGGTCGTTTCCGACTGATGTGCGGTAGCCCCAAAGTGCAAGGTGCAGCTTCTGCCAATCTCGTCCTGGTGGTCATTTTTCTGATGATCCGTTCGAGGGTTTTGTTTGTCCGCTTCCACGGCGCCGTTTGTTTGTGGCCTGCAGGGAGAAGATTTGTGGCGTGTGATCTTGAATTCAGCCAACAAATTGTCGAATTCCCTTCGAAGTGTGAGCCGTTGTCCGATATGACCTCATTTGGGATGCCGTATCGGCATATGATGTTTTCCTTGAGGAAATGTGCGACCTTCTTGGAGGTGAGTACCTTGTAGGACTTGGCTTCGACCCATTTGGTGAAGTAGTCGATGGCTACTAAGATTGAACTCGCGACCGTTGCCGCTCGGGCGGAGCGATTTTCCCGATGACGTCAATTCCCCAAGTGGCAAAGGGCCAAGGTGTAGTCATGCAAGAGAGATCGTGGGGCGGCAGATGATTGAGGTTGGAGAACCGTTGGCACTTGTCGCAGCCTTTCGGACAAAGTGGATGCAATCCGCTCCACGGAGATCCAAGAGTAGCCCATCCCGAGAATGATTTGCATCGTGGCTCGGCATTCATGTGGGGACCGCAAGCCCCATTGTGGACTTCTGCTCATGAACTTGCTCGCTTCTTCCCGGCCGACGCAGCGTAGGAGTGGCCCATGGTAGCGTTTCTTGTATAACATGTCCCCGAGGATGACGAAGTGAGAGGCAAGGCGTTTTAGGGCCATGATGCTCTTGGTTTTCGACCCTTCAGTGTGTTGTCCTTCCTTGTTCATGAAGGTAGTTTCCCGTTCTTGAGGTATTGGAAGATCCGGTTGTACCATGGCTCATTGACGGGCTTAGGTTCCGGTTCGATCTCACAACAAGAGGCGTGAATTTCCTTTCGTCCGACTTTGAAGGGTTTGATTGCTTTTCCTTCGTGGATTTCCACAAGGGAGGCCAAGGTGGCTAAGGCATCCGCAAACCCGTTTCGGCCTCTTGGCAAGTAATGGAAGGTGACCTCTTCGAATTGTGTGATGAGGTCCTCTATGCAGCATGGTATTTTTGCAAGCCCGGGTCTATGGTTTTCCACTTGTTGAGACTTGGTTGATGATCAAGGCCGAGTCCCCATAAACTTCGAAGTTTCGGACATTCCTCTCGAGTGCGGCTTGTAGTCCAAGAAATAAGCAGCTTCATATTCGGCGGCATTGTTGGTTACCTCGAAATTGAGCTTTATAGCAATTGGGGTGTGCTCGTCCTGGGATCCACCAAGAGCATACCGATGCCGTTTCCCTTTGGTTGGCCGCTCCGTCAAAGAACAAGTTGCCATCGGTTTTCGCCTTCGATTGCGAAGATTCCCTCGTCCGGAAATTGTGGTTCAGTGGCCTCGAGCCTCGTCTGCTGGGAAATCACCAGCTTGTTCAGCCATGGCCCGTCCCTTGATTGATTTTTGGTTTACGTACTTGATGTCAAATTCCGCCAGAAGAAAGACCATTTCGCGAGCCTCATCGACAGAGATGGTTTGTCGAAGAGGTACTTGATCGGGTCCATTTTGGAAACCAAGTGTACCGTGTGCGACCGCATGTAGTGCCGTAGTTTCCCGACAACCCATACCGTAGCCGCGCAGGTTTTCTCGAGGGCCGAGTAATTGAGTTCGCCGCCTTGAAACTTTCGACCGACGAAGTAGATGGCGTTTTCGACCCGCGACTCTTTCTTTTCTTGACAGAGCATGGCTCCAACCGCGGTGTCCTGGCCACAGCTAGGTATAGCAACAAAGGGCTTTTCCTCGTGGGGAGGACAGAGAATCGGAGGACTCACAAGGTATGCTTTTATTTTTTCAAAGGCATCTTGGCATTCCGAGTTCCATTCGATGTCGGCGTTCTTCTTCATCACCAAGATTGGCTCGCACATAGAGGTCAATTGGTTGACGAAGCGGCCGATATATTGCAGCGGCCCATGAAGCTTTTCACCTCTCGTCCGGGTTTGCGGTGGTCTCATTTCGATGATAGCTTGATCTGAGGATCCACCTCGATGCCTCTCTCGGTGACTACGTATCCCAAAACCTTGCTCGCTAACCCCAAATGTGCATTTGCGTGGTTAAGCCTCATTGAGTGTTTTCTGAGGCGATTGAAGAATTTTCTCAGTGTCCGTGAGGTGTTGTCCGTCTCGATCCCTTTGAGCGAACGATCATGTCATCGACGTACACTTCGATCTCTTTGTGGATCATATCGTGGAAGAGGGCGGTTGCCGCCCGTCAGTAGGTAGCCCTGCCGTTCTTTAGTCCGAACGGCATTACCGTGTAGCAAGAGGTTCCCAGTGGGTTGTGAAAGCCGTCTTTTCTTGGTCTTCTTCGCCATCTTGATCCGATTGTAGCCGGCAAAACCGTCCACGAAGGACTTGACTTCGAAATTGGTCAGAGTGTCTACCAACATGTCGATGTTGGTAGTGGAAAATCGTCCTGGGACTTGCTTTGTTGAGATCTCTAAGTCCACGCAACAACAGACTTTTCCATTGGCCTTGGTGACCGTGACAATATTGAGAGCCATGTGGGGTACTCGATCACCCCGATGAAGCCGACGCGGAGCATTTTTTCGATCTCCTCTTTCGACTTGTAAAGACCATTCCGGCTTGATTCGGCGTAGCTTTTGCTTGATGGGCTTAGCCTCGGATTTAAGGGAATCCGGTGCTCCACAATGTTAGGATCTAATCCGGGCATGTCTCTAAGACCAAGCGAACACGTCCACGAACTCTTCGAGCAATGCAATAATGCGTCTTGCTCGTGCCTGAAGAAACTTCCGATTTGCCTCTTTTCGCTCTTCAAATAGCCTCCCAAATTCACTTTGGTTAAAACCTCCTCGGCACTTGGGCCCGGTTTTTCTCTCGTTTGACAACATGCTTAAAGATGTGCTTAATGTATTGTTCGTTTAATGTGTCTCGCTTCTTTATCAAGTGAATCGTTATTAACCTGTTTGTGTGTTAGTTAATTTATCGCTTGTTAAAGATGCAATGAGAGGATACTCTGAAAGATCGAAGCATTCATTAAGAGCATACGGGAATACATTATTGGCAATGAGTTCGTAATCTTCCGGCGCGAGGCCATCGATGACTCGAGACTCAAATTCAAAGCTAATGGACTCAGGATGAGTTTTGACACTAGACTCTAGGACTCGAGGGGTCGACCAAGTTGTTCGATCATGTCCTTTTTGGCCGGGCAAGAGGTCCTGAGAATGTGGCCCAGCTTATCGAGGGGCAATGAGCTTGATAGGAGATGGGGCTTGAAAGGCTTTATGTCACCGTTCCCGATCATTGCTATCACAGAGTTATCGTAAAACAAAATCGATTAGATCCGGCATCTCGATTTCTTCTTTCAAGAGCAGTGTAGCAAAGGGTTCGTCCCAAGCATCGTCTCGCGGAGTCTCTTGCTTTTGTCTTGGGCATTGCTAGCTCGAATGCGCACTCGTCCCGCTTGTTGAAGGCAGGAGTGTTGACAGAGAGTTTTTCGAGTTCTTCCGCCAAAGAGGGAGTTTTTCCGAACCAAAATTCGCCGTGAATAGTGGTGGTCATGATCCCGGCAGGGGCGGTGTGTCGAGGAATGCTCTTCTGACAGATTTGGCTTCGAGGCCTCCGAATCTTGCCAGTTCTCGCCGGAGCTTGTCCATGGTTGTCGGCCGCCTTTGTTTGGCGCCGATCAACTCGTTCCCTTTTCCGGATCTTCTTCCAAGTTGCCGGCCTTCCTGTGAAGTACTGGTCATGTCGAAGCCGTAAGGACGAAGATCTGAGATTGCGTGCAAGCCTCTTTTGTTATCTCGTGGAGCGTTTACGTGCAGCTCGCTTGTCCTCCGCAATGTGTTCGGGAGTAGGAGAGTATCCTGTGCCGTGCAGGTATTCTCGTTCTTTGATATTGATGATCCGTTGAGTGCCCCGACGGCGTTTCCCAAACCGAGCCCCGGATGTAGTTCATGTGCTTCATCATTTTCATCTGGGGAGGGATCTTGTCCCAAATCAAAGGCAGTGTCTATGTGGCACACTTGGGCCTGGCTTTCGATGGTGAACCCCGTTAGCATCATGCCATCATCGTCTGTTTGATTTCTAAGACCGGACGCCGCTTGTTTCTGGCCCTTTCAGCCGACTATGCCGTCGCCGTAGATGATGGTCATATCTGCTCCTTGGACGAACTTTACGCACCGATGGAGAGTGGATGCCACCCCATTGATCTCGATGTAGCCAAGGGCGTCCCAAAATGGCAAAGTGAATGTGATCGGGATGTCGATGACTCGAAGTCTGTCAGACCATTTGCTTTTCCAAACCAAAGGTTCAAGGTGGCTATTCCCAAGATCGGGCGGATGTTGAGTCGTATGCCTTGATTGCTCGAGTCGAGGGTTTTAGATCGCTTGCTTTGATCCCTAGCAAATCCATCATTTTGGCCGGAAGGACGTTCATGGATGATCCCCATCTACCAACACCCGAGGGAGACGGCGCTCGTCCGCTTGAACCGTTATGTAGAGAGGCTCGTTGTGGTCGCCCCAAATTTTGGAAGATCGAGCTCGTGAAGGTGATGATATTGCCGTAATTGACGTTGCCAATCATCTCGAACCGCTTCATCGTGTGTCACCGTGATGGGAACCATGGTCTCGGGCCGTGCTTTCTTCCAACTTGAGCTTGTGCGGGTAAGATGAAGTGAGTAAGGACCAGAGCGAGATGTTAGCCTCGAGTACGCTGAGCCGTGTCAAGACAGGATCTTCACTTTTGGGTCCAGGGTTTCAGCCTTCTTTTGGCGTAGTGGTCCCTTTTCGCCCGTGGCTCGTGCATGGCCGGCCTTTGTCCGTCCGTGGAGGATTCATCGGGATTTGACCGAACGTGTCGAACATTCACCTCTCGGGACTTCGTGGTTTTGCTTGTCTCTCCCGCTTCGTAGCTGGGAGGAGCCCGATTGGCGAAGGCCGCACCGCGCATTTCAATTCGTTCACCGTCATGGCTTTTACCGAAGCATCAATAGTGGCTTTGAGATCTTCCCAAGACAGGGGTTGGATTATCTCGACCTTCGGGCCTTCTAAGTGGCGGTGCGAAGCTCGTCCCCAAACCTGATCATGGAGCAAACATTGCCGTGGCCCCGTGCGTAACTAGGCCGGGAGATTTGCCGGAGTAGATGACATAGTAGTCAAACTTTCCCGAGGGTTCTCCAAGGGTTCCGACCGTGGGATCACCAGTATTCATACCTCTTTTTCAGCTTTTGTTGAGAAGATAGCTTCTTCTTTCGTCGAGGACGGCCCTCGTTCATCGCATCCCGGAATTCCATTTCCACAAGCACCGCAATCGCAGACGTCCCACCGATGTGTTCGTTGTTCGGCGGTGGTACCGGGACCTCAGGAGGCCGGATGGGCAAGCTTTCCTCCGGAAGGTCTTGTGGCCTTACGTCATAACCGCATGGCTCGTACGAGGGTAACAGTTGACTTCCGGGAGACAATGAGAGACATTAGAGGTCAGAGGAGCAAGCCATAGCTTGGGAAGCCCTGTGGTTGGGTGGCTAAGGTTCCGAAGTGGTGCATGGCACCTTCGATCCAGGCTTGTTGCTCACCTTGACGTTTCTCAATAGCCATGAGGACTCCGCCAAACTTCTTCCAAAGGTTGGGAAATTTCTTGGGGGTAAGGTCCCGTTCTCATCCTTGTTATCCACCGACTTGGCCATGGGATTTGACGGACCGTCCCGGTGACTGAGCCGGGAAGAAGGTAGGACCTTGCTGTTTTGACACCGGGAGACGGGTTCCCTGGTACTCTCGACCACTCTCTCGTTAGCCGGAGGGGGTGACGGGCAAGGTTTAGACACGGAATGGCCTAACGGGATAAAAGGGGAAAGCTCACGTGGCATGCGGTTTCCGTTTCTTTTATTTTTGATTTTTTTGTTGTTTTAATTTACTTAAAACATGTTTTCTCGTAATCCTAGGTAGGTTGGAAAAGATTGCTCTTCTTTTCGCAACTATGCTAGATCCCGGGTCGCGGAGACCATCTCGTGCGGCTATAAGCCCCTCGTTTTGCACCTCGTATTTCGACATCCCGGTGGACAGCCTGTGCGAGGGTCCTATAGTGCAAGCGGTTTCCACCGGCCTAAAAGAAAATCGAACCTAAGGACCGAGCCTCGCCATGTTCGCTTTGATGCGTTAGCCATGTGAATAGTGAACCGAGCCGGCCACCGAGTCAAGATCGTGTCAAGAGTTCGGCATGACCTTCTCTTGCCTTGCTTGCGCAAGGGATCCGTGGACGTTAGGCGTTGGTCGGGTCATATTGTCATGGCCGACGTATCAAAGGCGTGATGACATGGTGTCATGCGAGCATGGATGTATATCCGGACGGAACATCGTCTGGTGTAGCTTCGAAATCAAGATCAGTCAAGATTTTAGCATGACCTTTCATCGCTTTGCTTGCGCAAGGGATCTTGAGTTCCGAGCCTTGACTCGTAAAATGGCCGGCATGGTATATGTATCCAGCCGTATGACACCTGACCGGGTAAAACCAACCGAGTCCGGACAGAGTGTGACTCAAGACTCAAACGTGCAGTGGTTGACGCTTGGCTAGGATGGGATGTTTGGAATGATCCCGTGCGCGCCCAAGAGGCCTAGGAAGACCAAACGGATCGCAACCGAGACCACTCCGGTTAAGGGTTGTAGTGTGCAGTGTATCCGAGGCAAAGAAGGCGCATAGTGTGCGGTGTAACCGAGGCAAAGAAGCAGGAGTAGAGTGCGGTGTAACCGAGGCAAAGAAGGCGCGTAGTGTGCGGTCTCTAAAATTCTTTTTCTCGAGTAAAATAGAAAATTTTGAAGAATTTTAAATGTATGCACGTATGTATATTGATGCATTTTTTTTTGTATTTTTATTTTTTTTGTAAAATAAAAACGAAGCACGTGCACACACACACAACAGCTTAAAGGAAGGGGTAAAATGAAAGTTTGACCTCATCATCGTTTTAAAAATCTTTTGTTTTGTTTAAAAGTTTTTAAAACAAAATTCCCCAAATGAGTCGCCAACCGAAATTACCCGGATCCGCTCGCGCGGAGCCCCGTGCATCTCGCAATTTCGTCGCCGTTCGGGAAGTCGCCCGGATCCGAGAGGCAAGACAATCGCGCCCGCATCCGGCTTATTCCGTTTTAGCGTTTGCGAGGTTGGAGGTGTCTCGCCGTTTTGCTTTCGCATTTTGTAGAGTCGCCACGCCGTTTTTATTAAGCCCAAAACATTGAAAAGGGCATCGCTTAAAGATAAATTTTAAACTCGTTTTTGTGTGATGAGATTTTGAGTTCTGAGGTCGATGACTCCTCGGAAGAGAATATTAGAATATTAGAGCTCACCCGAGTCGCCTCGTAAAACGAGTCTTTCTGATACCCCTAATATCCTTTAAAAAGTTGTGTGTGTGTGTGCTTTTAAAAATGCATGTCAGATCGGATGTCTACATTGTATGCTATGTATGAAATGTATTGAAATAGAATAGGAAGGAAGCCTTACCAATGTTGGTTCGTGTCGTCTTCCGCAGGGAATAGTGTTTGAGGTCGGAGTAGCGTTCCTGGATTGCTTCGGGATGCCGGTTGTCCGCGGGACGCAGTTTCGGCGTGAGTTGAGGTTGTAGGCCGCGCCGGCGCAGGTTCGGCGTGCGCGGGGATCGTCTGGATCACTCTGCAGGTTCTGGCGTGCGTTGGAATCGTTGGTTGGATTCGGGCAGAGGTTCGGCAAGGCTCTGGGATCGCCGGTTTGACTCTGAAAGAGCCGGACACCGTGGGAAAGACTGCAAGGCCTCTGAGTACCACGAGGGCCTCAGAGTACCTCGAGAGTGCCTCTGGCAGCGCGGAGCCGCCTCGGGAGCGCTCGGAGAGGCTTCTGAGCACCTCGAGGGGGCTCTAAGGCCTCGGAAGGATCCGAAGGGGCCGGAATGCCTCGAAAGGTCTTAGAAGGGGAGCCGAAGGCTTAGGGAGGAAGAGAGAAGTGGGAGGTGTGTAAAAATGAGGAGGGGAAGCCCTCTATTTATAGTAAAAATTTCGAGCAAAGAGGTCCGTACGGACCTTCTTGGTTGTCCGTAATTTTGGATTTCCTCGATTTGAGGGAATCTGCAATGATGGAGAATATTTGGGAATGATGATGTTCCCTGAGCAATAAGGTCCGTACGGACCATCTTGCATGCAAAGAGGTCCGTACGGACCAACTCTGCATGGAAGTCATCATTTCTCCCGGGATTTGAGGGAATATTGTGGACTTTAAGGGGATTTAGTAATCATTGAAACAAAGAGGTCCGTACGGACCTTAATTGCTTTTCCGATTTCCTGAAAATTCCCAAAAGGTCCTTTTGTCCCTTTATCCTGAAAGGCTCCTCCCCGGTTTGGTTGGGGGTTTGAGAGGTTTTTGAGAGGGTTTTGAGTGAGAGAGGTCTCTGAGACTGCGTGGATGAGTCTGCGGTGTTTCCCGAGTGTTGGAAAGGGAGTGATCCAGATTGGGGTACTTACACATGTGCGAGCCCATCTTCAACCTAATGAAGAAGAATGCGAACACGGAATGGAATGAGGAATGCCAGGATGCCTTTGACCAAATCAAGGCGTACCTAGTACATCCCCCGGTGCTATGCCCCCCACATGGACAGAAACCTCTTCTACTCTATCTCACTGTCACTGATACGGCAGTTGGGGCTATGCTGGCTCAGGAAAAGAAGGACTCTCGGGTAGAAAACGCCATTTACTTTGTCAGCCGGAAGCTGCAAGGAAGTGAGCTCAATTACTCGGCGTGCGAAAAGACTTGTGCAGGACTGGTCTGGGTAGTTGGTAAGCTGAAGCATTATATGTAGGCCCACTCTGTGAACTTGGTCTCGAAAATATACCCCATCAAGTACATCTTCGACAAGCCTTCCCTTTCGATGCGTCTAGCAAAATGGTCGTTCTTCCTAGATGAATATGACATCAACTATGTGACGAGAAAGGCAATCAAGGGTCAAGCACTGTCAGACCATCTGGCAAACTTCCCTAGCAATGAGGATTGAGGACCTGAACCCTAGTTTTCGGATGAAGGGATCTTCGTAGTTGAGCCTGAGAACCGATGGCAGGTTTTTTTTTATGGAGCTACTAACAAAAGGGAAAATGGCATAGGAATGCTGTTGGTAGACCCAAAGGATAAGCACACGCCAATAGCCATCAAGTTGAACTTCCCTATCACGAACAATGTTATAGAGTATGAAGCTTGTATCGCTAGTTTGGAGGCTGCTTTAGAAAGAAATGTCAAGGAACTCGAGGTCTATAGAGACTCAGCCCTGATCATCAACCAGGTCTCCAACAAGTGGAAGACTGTGGACCCTAACCTTCAAAGGTATCATGCCTACATGGAAGAATTGACTGAGTAGTTCAGCGAAGTGACCTTCCATTACCTGCCAAGGGACAAGAACAGATTTGCAGATGCCTTAGCTACTCTAGCCTCATTGGTAGAGATCCCCGAGGGAAAGGCAATAAAACCTTTCAGAGTGGGTAGAAGAGAAGCCCCGGCTTTCTGTTGCGAAATAGACTTGGGACCTGAGCCTGTCAAGGAACCCTGGTACAGTCAGATTTACCAGTTCCTCAAAGATGGGGAGTCAGCTTTTAGAGATGAAGAAGGTAGACCAAGGGAAGGCATCAAAGCCAAAATCTTGCAAGCCTTGAAGCAGCTGGCCTCTCACTATGTCATCCTAGGGAGCGATCTGTACAAGAAACGGTACCAAGAACCACTTCTCCTATGTGTCACCAAAGAAAGGGCAAGAGAGCTAATGACTGAAGTCCATAATGGTCCCTGCGGTCCTCATATGAATGCCAGGGCATTGATGCAAGTGATCCTCAGAATGGGTTACTACTGGATTTCCATGGAAACAGACTGTGTTCAGCATGTCCGAAAGTGCGACAAATGCCAACGGTTTGCCAACCTCAATCATCTTTCACCTCATGACCTATACTGCATGACGACTCCTTGGCCGTTTGCAACTTGGGGTATTGAC
Source organism: Adenophora triphylla var. japonica (assembly GCA_022495995.1). NCBI lineage: Eukaryota > Viridiplantae > Streptophyta > Magnoliopsida > Asterales > Campanulaceae > Adenophora > Adenophora triphylla. Next base: position 590,773 of record JAFEMH010000379.1, read on the forward strand.
GTGATAGGGAAGATAGCCCCGGCTGGAAGCAATGGACATGAATTTGTGTTAGTGGCAGTGGACTACTTCACAAAATGGGTAGAGGCAAAGTCCTATAAGGTCCTCACTTCCAAGTAGGTGGCCCAGTTCGTCAAAGAAAACATCATGTGCAGATATGGGGTGCCCAATGAGATCATTTCAGATAACGGGTCGCACTTTGAAGGGAACTGTGATAGATTGCTGTCAGAATTCAGAGTCACTCGCCACAAATCATCCTCGTATAGGCCTCAGACCAATGGAGCAGTAGAAGCTACCAATAAGACACTCGAGAGGATTATCCGAAAAATGGCCACCCGTGGTCGTGACTGGCCCGAAAAGATGCATCTGGTTCTCTGGGGCTACAGAACGTCTGTTAGAACAGCCACGGGACAAACCCCTTTCGCCCTGACCTATGGGATGGAAGCAGTGCTGCCAGTAGAGTTGGAAATCCTGTTATTGAGGGTCCTCCTGGAAAACAATGTCAATGAAGTAGAATGGCTGCGCAGCCAGCATAATGAGTTGGCCCTACTTGATGAAAGGAGGCTAAAGGCCATGGAACACACCCGAGCCTACCAAAGGCGAATGGCCCGGGCATTCGACAAAAAGGTCAAGGCCAGAGACATCAGAGAGGGTGACTTAGTCCTGAAAGTAAAGCCCCCTACCAGAGACAACCCTCTGGGAAAGTGGGAACCCGTTTGGATCGGCCCGTATGTGGTGCAGAAGATACTATCGGGAGGAGCAATGAAGCTCGCAGACCTGGACGACAATCCTTTTGTTCACCCGGTCAACGGTGACAAGCTTCGCCGGTACTATGTCTAAAAAAAATAATAATAATAATAATAAAAAAAGTGCAAAAAGAGTAATACCCAGCTAGGCTGAAAACTGAGAAAATGGCGGTCTAGGCAGAAAATAGGGTTGCACATAAAAAAAATGTGCAAAAAGAGTAATACCTTGCTAGGCTGAAAATCCAGAAAAGGGCGGTCTAGGCAGAAAATAGGATTGCACAGAAAAAAAAAAAAAAGTAATACCTAGCTAGGCTGAAAACCCAGAAAAGGGCGGTCTAGGCAGAAAACAGGGTTGCACATAAAAAAATCTCAATTGTTCACCAGAATGAACTACGAAGGCCTGAGCCCCTTAGTCTTTCTTGTAAAAGGGGAACATAGGCAGCCAGAAATGGTTCGGTATAAACAATAAATAGGACATTTGAATTTCTATGAAATGTGTCTTGAATAAATTTTAAGGCAATATCCTTGTTATTTACAAGTCAAAGACTTCTTGATGAGTTCAAGCACGGTCTACTCTTGACTCTGCTAACCTGCTACAAAGATTAAAATATACAAAAAAGACCTAATAAACTATTGTGTTTGCAAAAGGCAATAAGTGGATCCTAGGAATAGATCTCTCAGTTGTCATCAACCAAGTCTTCCTTGTTCTTCTTCCCTTTACCTCGACCCCTTCGAGTGTTCTTCCTCTTATTCTTAATGATGTCGGTCTCCCTCATCCCTATCTCAGGAATCCTCACTGGAGCCTCCACCAAACCTATGTCAATAAGTGCCTTCTCTACCCTGGCGCGAGTCCGTATCTCCTCCCTCTGAGCCTCAGTAAGAGGAGCGACCTCTGATAGTCTCTCATATCGAGCTTCCATGTCTCTAATAAGATCACCTGACTAGTTGTGGCAGCTAGCCTTGGCCTCAGCTTCCCTCAGAGTCCTGCTCGAGTCACAGTCAGCCAAAAATAAGGCCCGACGTCTCTCTCCCAAAATGATTTGAGTCGCCCCCATTTCCCTCTCATACCAATCCAAGTAAGTTATGGTTAAGATAGTACTCTTCCTGCTCTTGAGAATGACCCTGGGTGGAAAAGCAGCGTATGTCCATGCCCTCGAGAAAAGTGAAAAGCTGGTTGAATCCCTCATGTCAATAGACACCACCTCCATGGTGCGAATGTCTTCCCAATCATCTATCGGCTCCTGAAAGATCCCAAACTGCCTGGACACTAAGCAAGGAATGTAGAAAGAGGACAGAGATAGCCCCGGAACCCTCACTACATAGGACTCCTGAAACGTCCTTCGAGTCTGCAATCATCAATAAGGCACCCACCAGTGAATTTTTGAGGTGGACAACCTAGCCATCATCAGCTCCTAGCTACCCTGATCCTGTCGCCTAGGTGCACCTCTCCGGGAAATCACCCAAGGGCACTGAGTAGGCGAAGCCTCAGGCAAAGCCCCAAGCCTCTCCTGTAACCATAAAGTCAACACAGCTAGGCTCCCAGACCGCATGAAATGGTCTCCCCTAGCCATCCTATCAATGTCGTGCAGAGTCTCCTCCAAGATCAGTGGGACAATATCTCTCCCGGCCCTGCAGTCTCTAACCATGTCCAAAAGGCCACTGTGACAGACCCTGAAGGACTCAACAGTAAACAGAAAGGAGAACACGCAGAGGATAAAGGCATTCATAGACACTATGGTCGCAGCCGTATTCGGGGACCCGAACTTGCTCGGGATACCAGAAATGTCGATCCTATCAGGGGCTATCAACATCCCTTCGGCCTCTTCCGGAGAAATTTGCAGAAAAGATGCCAACTTTACGGTCACCGGAAAGTCCCCGGACAAAGGCACCGAAATGGATTCAATTTCTGGACCCCCAATCAGTGCCCTGAAGTCTTCAAAGGTTGGGACGAGTTCATTGTAAGAAAAGCAGTAAACGTGTCTCCGGACGTCCCAAAACCTCACTGCTGCTCTCAAAAGGTCCCAATCGGGTGGGAGATCCTTCAAATGCCATAAAGACTTGATCTTTAAGGTGTTGTCAAACATCCCCTTATGAGATTGAAAGTTGTGTCTCATCCAAGATTGAAGATCGGACAGAAAACGGCCTCTTTTCCCCTTTTGCAATCTAATTGGTTTTTCCATGGCAAGTGATCGAAATTGATGATTTTTGGTCAAAAATGTGCTCTGGGATCAGTTGGGACAAGTCTAGGGTGAAAATGAAATGAAAAGACCCTTCCTTGATTTTATTTGAAAAAAAATCAGTTCAGGCAAGGTTTACAGCCGCACGGCTTCTTTTGCCCAGGACCTGGCCAGACGGCTTCTTTCGCTTCTGCAGAAAAAAAAATCTGCAGCACCAAGGGAATTTATCACCCCACTTTCTTAATGAAACATGCATAAAAACATGGCCAAGCACCATCCATGCAGCCACATACCATTATAAACCATTCCGGCCCAGTTTCCGCCCTATTTCCGAGCGAAAAAGCTGCCCCGAGGCTCAAGTAATATGCAAAACCATGAAGCATTTATAAGAAAAGTAAATAAAAGATCATTACATTGTTTTCGCCTCCTTGGCACCCAAATAAAACAAAAAAATAACAAATTGTGCATGTTTGTTCATTGTTTCTCTCTCTTCCTCTCCTAGTTCGAACCTAAGGAACTCTAAGCCTCTGATTCATCATCGTCGCTGCTTAGCTCATAGAACTCAGGATCCTTCATCAAATCTTCGTCATCACTCACATCAGACAGGTTGATGGCCACGTGCTCATATTCCGCCAGCTGCTCCAAAATGTCCGTTTTAGGCTCCCGGCCCCGAGGCACGGCGCTGGTGGATGAGGTCTGATACCTTGAGGCTAATGAGGTAGAGTTCGTGCTCCCAACGTGCCTCCTCTTGCGCATGGGCTCCTGCGCATTCCCCGCAGCCCTGGAAGCGCAGGCCAGCTTCCTCAGAAGGGACCGAACCACATCCTTCCAACCCCTGTTCTGCTGTACCAAGCCATCATAGGTACGAGCAGGAACCTGCGAAAAAAAAGAAAAAGCTCAGAAAATCCCAGGAAACTCAAAATCGCAGAAAATAAAGACAGTCGAAAAGAGAAGAGAGCTAGAGATACTTACAGTGCTATCAGCAGGAAGAGTATACTCGGGCTCCCTCATGTCTGGAATAGGCACCATGAACCTCCTCGCCACCCCGTTCACCAAGTAGGAAAGGTGAGCCGGAGGCATAGGCGGATCAGTCAGCTCAGCTTCCCCGTACCCCTGAGCAGCGGCTATCTTCACTAATTTCTGCGGCATCCTCAACCGCTGCTCCACAAAGGTGGCGTATGGGGTAGCAAGGTCAAAATACTCCTCAGCCGCCACACCAGCCTGATATCTCTCTATCTCATCCGCTGACCAATGCATGGGCTGCAACATGAGTGGAGGAGGGTCATGAGGGGTAATAGCGTCCAGAGGAGGGACGTGATCGTGCTGCCTGGAGAAGCGGTCCCCCAGATAAATGATATCGCAAGTCAACCCTGTCAGCCATCTCCTCTGACTGGTCACCACCAAGGCATCCCCTATCAAAGCCTCCGGGTACCTCCCCCAGGGATAGAAGTCCACCCCCTCATGACCGTCCCTGTTGATGACGAGCCTCACCATCTTATAATCAAAAGTAATCCAGGTCTTCCCGGTGAACTTATCCCTAGCCGCTCCCCTCCAGCGAATCATGGCCGGGAAAATCGCCGGATCACTCTGTTGGTTCCAAGGAAAGAGCCTAATCACCTCGCAGAATCAGACCTGCATGTTCAAAGCAAAAAAGGTCATGTCTCTCATAAAATCTCAAGACAGAAAAGTAAAAGAGAAATAAAAAAAAGGTGAGAGTACCTCAGAGCAAAAGAGAAACAATCCATAGAAGCAGCGGTGTTCCGGCTATACAAATCCAAAGAAAAGTAGAGCTCAGCCAATCCAGCCTCGCCCCAAGTGACCTCCCCAACCTCATCCAAATCCTCCAAAGAGTCAAGCAGGCAAAGCATAACCAATGTCCCTGAGTTAGCAAAAATGGTGACTGACAGCATCAACCACAGAAAAGGTCTCGCGAGCTGGTGGGCAGTCACCTCGTTGGCAGCAAACTCATCCATGCATCTCAGCACCTCCACCTCAACGAACCTCATCTCCATCCCAAGCCCCTTAGGATGGAGGTCAAATCCCACTAAAGCTCTGAACTCGGCCGCAGAAATGTGATCCCTCAAAGTCACAGGCCTACCAGTGAATCTCAAGCCGGTAATAGCAGTGAAATCGGCAGGAGTCACCGTGATCTCTCCCCAGCTAAGATGAAAGCTGTGGGTGGTGTCCCACCAAAACTCTGAAAGGGCCTGGACCAGCCCCTTACTCTTAGAGGTCACGTGAATGCCTCTACCAATGGCCTCAATAAAAGAATGAAGCACAGTCGCTATCACCAGCTGCTTAGGATTCACGCCATCCTTCTCGAAGTTGGGCATCCTATCCCACAACTTCATCGCCACTTCCGCGGGTCCCCTCGACTTGCTTTCCTGTAGGAAAACACAGCAGAATCCTGTCAGTCCTTCATTTCATCTCAAAAGCATGCATATATTCACAAAAAAGTGCACATAGTGTCAAAGAAAGCATTCATAAGAGATTTTCTAGCATCATTTGTCTAGAACATGTGTCTTTCATCATTTAAAACACATCATCCCGGGCACATTGCTCTCCCAAACACAAAAATGTCCAATTTTCATAAATTCTTTGCGCATAAGCTTCAATTTCTCAAGATGGCATGCATGAATCCTTTTCATCGTCCAAAATCTTGTTTTCCCATCCATAATCAGAAATTGACCTAGTTCTAGCACATGCAAGAACTCCGTCACATTTTAGACATTATTTTTCTCACCTTATTTTCAAGAATGAGTCATTCTCATGTTTTTCTCAAATAAATTGCACATGCATGATTATTTATGTCCATAGCCTCATAGGTTAATTATCAAATTCCCACAATCATCAATAAAATAGCAATAAAAATTCAAAAAAATCCCAAAAATCTGGTCAAGCCCTAAGTCAATCAAAAATCAACCAAAATCGATGAAATCAAGCGAATCGAGAGTGCTTACCCCAATCGATTGAGGTTTCATCGATTTGTGCTCCCTCTTGTTAGGATAGAACTCGGAAGGAGGTGTAGGAAAGTCGTATTTTTGCTCGGTTCGAACGAATTCTCTCCTCCTCCTCGCAGCTTCCGACAAGTTTCTACGCGCTTATCTAGGCAAGATGTTCCCCCCTTGATCCATGATGAGCACTAGAAGCTAGGGATTTGAAGAATTTTAAGATTTCTCTCTCTTTTCTCTCCTCTCTCCTCGGCAAAACGAAGCAACAATGGCGCCATTGCCCGTTTCAATTATGTTTAAATAAATCTGGTGAAATAAGGTTTAAAGTCGGACGACTTCTTTTTCCTCATCTCACGCCGGGCGGCTTCATTCGCTCTGAGCTGAATTTACGCTTTTGCTCCTGGACTTTTCAATTAGGCAAATAATTCCTGTTATCTCCCAACGAAGTAACGTTGTTTCCCAAAAAATCTCCGTTATCTCTAAAATAGAGTAATGTTTCCTTTCAAAACGCCTTCGTTACTTCCGTTATAACGAAATAACGTCAGGCGACAACCTCCGAATTGTCAAAAATCAACTCTAGCTACCTCTATCTCATAGATATCGAAGTACGCTTTAGTTCTTCAAACTTTAGCTACCTCTATCTCCTAGATAGTGAAGTACTCTTTAGTTCTTTCAACTTTAGCTACCTCTATCTCATAGATAGCGAAGTACGCTCTAGTTCCTCCAAAGCTACCTCTATCTCATAGATAGCGAAGTACGCTTTAGTTCTCCCAGCTTTAGCTACCTCTATCTCATAGATAGTGAAGTACGCTTTAGTTTCATAGATAGTGAAGTACGCTTTAGTTTCCAAACTTAAGGTGACTCCTCCATTAATCGTCAAAATCTCAAGGATCCTAGACCTGTTCCTAACTATCTAGTGAGACTTGAACTACGACCAAGGCTTGATTCCTCTGGGATACGTAGGTAGCCTTTCATAAAGGTCCAGCCATCCGACCACATTGGTCACCCCTTTCATTCATCACTCCTAAGTGGTGCATGAGCCTTTCATAAAGGTCCAGCCATCCGACCAAATTGGTCACCCTTTTCATTCATCACTCCTCAGTGGTGCATGAGCCTTTCATAAAGGTCTAGATATCTGACCACATTGGTCACTCCCTTCATTTGGCATATCCCCAGTAGGACCAGCCATTTGACCTCCTAGGTCACTTTCCCTTCCATCTTTATAGCAAGGGATCAGTTTCTCTTCGCCATTCCCCAGTGAATTTATGAACTACGATCATGGCTTGATTCCTCCGGAATACGTAGGTAGCCTTCCAAAGGTTCATCCACTCGACCGCCTCGGTCACCCAATTCGTCTCGGCAGTTCGCCAGATTGGATTCTTTTTTATCGACAACCCCACTTGCCCTGCAAGTGACGTTGCCGAGGGGCTTCTGTAAGTACCCAAATCTGGCTCATGCCTTTCGGTTAAGTTTTCCGACAATTCCCCGAACTTTCCTAAAGTTCAGGGGCATTTCTGGAACTTTTCCAAACCTTCCAAGGGGCGAAGGACTTGCTAGGAATTAAAATTCCAAGCATTCCCTCGCTGGAAGGGAGCTTCTAGGCGACACCTTGCATGGATCTAGAAGCAGGCTGAGTCACCAAGGGATAATGCCGCACGTCTTCATTAGCCAGAGGTTAATGCCGCACGGCTTCATTAGGAAGCACAAATCAGCCTATAAATAGAGGCCTCCTCTATTCATTTTGGAAGGGAATTTTGAGCACTGTTACACTACCAAATTAAATACACGAATTCCAGAAACCAAAAACTCTCCAAAATCACCTCCCTCCTCCATAAAAATCATCTAAAACCCCTCCTTCATTAGGAAAATCCCAAGGGAGATAGAGAAAACCATCATTGGTAATCTCTCCTTCCTTTCTCCTTGAAATATTCTTATTATATTGTCATTTTGCTTACTTGCTATTTATCTTGCTATTTATTGTTATTAAATGTGATATATTGTCATAAAAATCATATCTTTATCATGTAGAGATCATATCCCCCTTTTCCCCTAGCACATGTGATTCATGGAGAATCCATCCCAAGGATGAACAAGGGCCCACAAGTGGCTTTTTCTAGGGAGAATTCATCAAATGATGATGTGAAAAATGGCATCTTTACTATTAAAAATGTCATTTTTATTATTACAATGTCATCCCCCTTCCCTTGACCTTGCTTCCAAGGATTGTCCACCTAAAAGGTTTTTAAAGGACATAGGAAAGCCTCAAAGGTCTTCCCTTTATGTTCATAACTTTAGCTCTCATAGTGTTCCTTACACTTGTTTCCATAAAAATGCAATCTTTACTTTCCAATGCAACTCCCTCATATCCCTCATGGTTGGATCACTCTCCAAGGATTGCCTAGTGACCTTCTTAAGGCACGAAAGGCATAGGATTAGTATAAAGATCCAATCTTTATACCCCTCCCCTTAGTCCCTTTGATACTTGAAGCATCCCGTGGGGCAGATCGGTGTAAAGGTCTCATCTTTACATCGTTTCCTCCACTAAAGATGCCATAGTCGAAGTCCCTTTAGAAGTGGACGAACCTTAGCCCCTACATCTCCGATCATCACTTGAGACGAGCATAAATGTCCCTACTAAGCTCAATCATCTCAAGATGTAGGACAGATGGGCAACGGTTCTTCCTTTCTAAAGTGTCTCATTGTTGGACTATAAAAAAAGGTGTCCCTCTATTTCGATCACATATAAACCTTGTCCCAAAGAACGTTGGTTTAAAACACACCAAGGCTTTTAAGCCTAATATGGTTGATTATTCCAACGGGAGGGTAAAAAGGTCACCTAATGATGATCATAAGTCCAAGATAAGCACGGGATCAAAATTCCGAACACATCAAATCCAAGGAATCTCGAACGATAACCAACTAAAATGGTTTATACGTTCGGAAGATAACTTGGCACATTCCCTCCCCCTTTTCAAATCACACTTCACACATGAACACACAAAAACGAGCACAAAAATTGGATCTAGGGAGACTTGCCTTCGGCAAGGCTTCTTGGGTAAACGCCAAACGTTCTTCCCAAGGAGTAACATAACCTCCGAACCCTATTCCTTTTTTTCAAAGTTTTGAGGAAATCAAAATGGCGTGGCGACTCCGTTTTTCAATTAAACCAGATGTCTTCAAACTGATGTGAAGCGGTAACCCTCCTTTACATGAGAAAGCGGTTCACACTCGCGATCTTAGGCCCCACATTCACAGGTACTTACACCTCCTCTTGAACACAACTCCTGGGGGTACATAGGGAGCTTTGCTTAACTTAAAGATCTTGTGATTGAGTGCATTGTTGCTCGTCTCCTCAGC